>JAEDXJ010000020.1:0-1200000 GCA_023014345.1 Galerina sulciceps | reverse complement strand
TTACAGCTTTACACTGCGGGTAACGCGATTCGCAAATTCGACAACAGGTCGGATGAACTCTTGGGGGTTATTGTAGAACAGGGCATGACTTCCACCTCGAATCGTGTGAGCCTCAATGTCCTTGAAATGTGGCTTCATCAATCTGACGACAACGTCCCCCTGAACTTGGGTATCTTTTGAACCGCTGATCAGCATTAACGGAAGCCCGTTCGCTCCCGCTTGAAATAGCTTTTCTGGGTCCTGAACCCGAGACAGGAGGGACTGACATACGGCTGGGGTTTGAAGGGTGGCTGCACCCAACCAAGCCCATTTAATATTGATAGGAACGTTGTCGGGATCATTAAAGAGGGAGTCAGTAAATGCAACCTTGGTATTCGCTGACAAGACGACGTCGTCGGTGGAGAATAGCCCTGGCAGAAAACCAAGTACGAGTGGAGTGCCGACTTCGTTCATGATTGGTCCAATGTAAGGTAATCCAGCAGCATAAACGATGCCCGAAATCGATCCAGGCGCAAGATGGGCACAGATGTCGCAGGCCACTGTCGCTAAATCGCTCGTTGTGAGTTTCTTGCGTCCAGATTTTCATGTCTAGACTCACCCCCAAGGCTCCTACGGGTTAGATAAAAATATCTCAATCGCACAACAAAGATTCGAGCGGCTATTTTTACTTACCACCCAATCAGAATTGGGGCATCGAGATTGAAGGCTTTCACGACAGCCGCAAAATCGTCGGCGTAAAGCCTTGATGCATGTCCTTCGACCGTGTCAGGTTTCCCACTTCGCCCATGGCCTCTCATGTCATACGATACCTATGTAAAAGGTGAGTGGGATGGGACAATATCGGGACCAATACTGTCTCGTACCAAGTAAAACCGATCTAACAGGCATTCTTCTTTGAATAGGTCGTCAAAGACAGATCCACTCAATGCCAAGCCGTGAACGAAGACCAGGCTGGGGTTGTCATGATTTCCAACAGCTCTGGCAAAGATATCGACGCCATCGCTGGACTTCAGCAATCTCTCGACGGAAACGGAAGGCATTTCAACTGCAAAAACTGCTGAAGAAAACTTCTGCGTCTTTATCAACTGAGCTTGATCAGGATCAGGTACAGATGTATTATTGTCTCAGCTGGCCAGATGGGTTTTGCAATCGGTCAAACCATTCGAGGATAATCTATTGCTGTCTTGTCTCGAAATGGACAGCAATAACGACGCCTTCAAGCTATACATGTCCTTGCTTCCCTGGTGAGAATAGCCTTATCTCAATCGTCGCATCAGGGTTGCGCTAACTTGCTCCCGCCCTCGTGCGTGTCGTTAGCCCGCACGAACTAGGAGTTGGTGTTTCTCGCGGTTCACCCAGTTACTCGCACAGGACCGAGGTGAGAGGTAACGTGTTCTTTATGATATACTTTTTAAGCTTTACAGGGTTAAAGTTTTTAAATTTCAAGATTGAGGATCTGCGTCGTTGCTGCAAAGCCATGAAAATATGCCATGCGAAGACTGTAGAGTCCTTCTATCCGACTACAGCCTGCGTTTTACGTATGTCGCGAACCAAAAATCGCGAGAAACGTCTCACACTGACCATGCGCTGAACTGCAAATTCTCCTACTCACAGTTGCCAACTGAGTGTCTCTCGAATCCTATAAAATGGGCTGCAAAGATGCCCCATACTATCCAGCACCTGTTTTCCAGTCACCCCACGAAGCGACTTCACTCGCCCTACTAACGAAATCCTCCAAAAATGACGATCACTCTCAGCATTCCATCTTCGCGCTTTACCCATCCTCCTCCCATTGAACATGTTCAAAGGGTATACACGTCCGAAAAATATGTTCTTCCCTCTGACGAAGAAGAGCGAAAAAGGTATGGTAGTTTTATTTCTGTCATTTTATGAAACTTATTTATTATGGATAGGTTGCACCTCCAACATCGCGTCTTGAAGCGAGCGTATGAGAACCGTCTCATTCTTGCACCTATCGAGCTACTTGACGGTGACGTCGTACTCGAATGCGGCACTGGATCTGGTATGTTTAATCAATTGCCTTTCGTCATGATAAATATGCTCAAACGTCTCGGATATTTAGGCATTTGGATGCTTGAAGCTGCCGACGAAATACCAGCTCATGTGGAAATGCACGGCTTTGACATCGAGTCGAGGCTGTTCCCAAGGTCGCATGCTCCCAACATGAGCTTCTCCAAGAGGTCTGTGACATCACTTCCACGCGAATGGACCGAGATGTTCTCTTTCGTGCACCAGCGCCTATTGGTGGCCGCACTCCAAAAGCCCGATTGGGAACGCGCGATTGGCGAGATGCACCGCGTCCTTGCCGTGGACGGCTGGGTCCAGCTCGGTGAAGTCGGCCCGTGGAAGGCTGGTCCTATCACAGCAAAACACCAGTCCCTTGTACAAAATCTGTTCCTTGCCAAAGGTCTCGTCCTGGACTGCGCTGCCTATATCCCCGCCATGCTTTCTCAAGCCGGGTTTGCGAACATTCGCATTGAAGAGCGATCCATTCCTCTTGGAAAGTGGGCTGGCGACCATGGCGTCAACGGCGCGGCTAACTTTATCGGGGTTTTCAGAGCCATGAAAACCCCAATCCTAAAAGCCGGCGGTCTTGGCCTTGTTCGATCTGAACAGGAGTTCGATCGCCTCTTGGACCAAGTTGAGCGCGAATGGGACCAGACCCCAGGCGCTGAAATCCGGTTCTATATTTTCTCCGCTCAAAAAGTACGATCGTCGTAACCGTTACGACAAAGGTACCCCGACTCTTTTCAATAGACTTCACCCCCACCCTAGACTTTTTTTGCTCTGGTTTACTCTAGTTTATTCGGTTTTTGGGTTTCGAATTAGATCACTCGTAGCTTTAGGAATATTCCCCCGGATTATGTAGCATATCTTTTTTAGGTTATATTCTCATACTGGTCATCACTGCTCTGCTCTATGAGGCTCTACTACTTCTGTATCGTTCAGTATTATCGTCTTCTACTCTCCCAATGGGTCATCTTATCTTCCTGAAATCGGCCCGACCTGTTCCGTCAAGATATCACCACACTGACAGTCGTTCTCTCTTTACTTCCTACCTATCACCGCCGGGTTCCCACCAAGTATCACTGAATATGGACCTGTTTTCTGCGAACTGGCGGTTTCCTTCACATTTTTAGAAAGTGGAGGCGTTGAGTCTGGGTTTAGTGGCTCAGGCCGAGCTCTACGCCGATGCGCTGCCCGGAAGATAACGGAATCACGTACAAATTCTAGAGCACTCAACGCTCGAAACCTCGGCCAACACTCGTTTCACCTCTCAGCTGACGCCTTTGACAACCCACTTTCCGCGGCCCATTGATGAGGTACCGTCAAAAAATCAGGTGCGTTCCTGATGACCAGCGTATTTGAACAAACATACCGATTTTCATGGAGATGGCTTACCCCAACCTGCTTTATTTCTTTTAACAGCTGTTGTGGATGCCACAGAAACTCCACGTCTTGGGAAAATAGGACATTAAAAACAGTTTAGCTCGATTGACCCAACCTCTCAAAGGTCAAGAAATTAGCAGTGGATAGCTGTTAATACCGAGGTCAGCGTCATCGGCTTCATGGACGGTGAGGGACCCCGATGCGGATATCCGATAGGTCAACACCACCGTGGAAATGGCGTTCAAGTTTTGGTGGTAAATCGATATACGCCCAGTCATCCATTTGTGTGTTTGTACACAAGATGCAGGCAGGGGCGTGGTAATGATAAGAACTCAAGCCAGCTGGCGACGAAGCTTCGACGTGGGTCTTTTCTCTTCCCCGCCATCGATATTTCGTCAAGACAGTCTGGGCCGCTTCCCCGCTTGCTTATTATAATCGATGCTCAGCAACTTGTCCGTCCACGATGTGCGGGGTACGCCTGTTTTTTTTAACCGTTGCGTTTTTCGAAGCTCAAGGTGTATTTTTTTTTGTACAGTGGAGAATTACGTCCTGACTGCAGTCGCTGTGGTCGTAACATGTCTGCGACTCGGTGATCGTGTCCGTACTGGGCGTTTCTGGTGGGACGATGCTTGGGCAGCGTTTACGATGGTGCTCCTTATCACGTTCATGGCTGCAGTTGAAGTCCATCTTCAAGATCCTGGTAGGTTTTGACTGCTCGGTGCCGTCTAAATTTTGCTCATGCTATTTTATCTCTTTCTCAGCGAAACACTCGGAGCATTTGAAGCTGGTCATCGCATACATGTGCGTATTCCCCGTCCAGAGTGAAAAAGACAGTTTTTTTAAACGTTCATCACCCAGGCTTCCTCACCTTTTCTACGCGGTTACATGGTACGCCTCCCACATCTAACCGCCGTTAAATTCTGAGTAACCGTGTCCAGGTCAGCGCGGCTTTCAATTCTATTGACCGTAATCCGCATTTCCCTCGGAACAATGCGGAAAGTCCTGGTCTGGACGGGGATCCTGTTCTTAATCACCTACCTCGTCCTCTTCGCCCAAATCTGGTGGGTCTGCGAAGACAACGCGGTCTGGAAGACCTCCTTCAATCCCCAGTGCCCGCTAGGACTTAACGTAGCCATCGCACAGGTCATCAGTAAGTGTCACTCCAGTTACGGCAACCGTCATGTAAATACGCCCATGGCGCTTATTTTTCTCATCTCGCTTTGATCCTGGATTTTTTTTGTACCTCATTTCGCTGATGCGGGTTTTATTATAGCGGACGTGGTGAGCGACGCCATCCTCATCCTCGCGCCTGTGCGCCTGGTGTGGAAGACGAAGCTCTCGGCCGCACAGAAAGTGCGCGTCGTAGCCATCTTCTCGACGACCCTCATCACCACGGCTGTCAGCCTGAACCACGCGTACTTCGTGCTGAAGTGGGGCGGGCTCCAGGAAGCCCTCGCAGCCATTCTGCAGGTACGCGCGATTTTAGCTGCTTTTGGGCTTATCTTTTGTGAAATAAGTGACTGATGCGGAGTTGCGACCCACTTTGTGATCCATCTATCTAGTGCAATGTGTGTCTTATTGTGGCCAACTTGAGCGTCATTATTGCGTTCTTTTTCCGCATTAACACGGAAGAGGAGGCGACGGTGGACACGTTCACCATGGGAGCCACTACGCGCTCCTTCTTTTCGTGGAGGAAGCGGGCCCCGATGCCTGTTACTTCGACGTTCATCAAGACGGACGGCGGTGTTCGCGAACGCAAAGACGTCTATCAGAGTCAGAGTGGTACCTTCGCTGTGGACACCGTCCTTTCAGCCACCCAGAAGCCTTACGACGACGACGCACCGAAATCCAGCTCCGAGCAATCTGTGTCTGATAAAGTGTAATGGGGAGTGCGAATTAATTGTTTTTCTTTCTGAGAGGTTTTTGGCTATGTGTACCTAATATTTAACTAATGGGCGAAGAAATTTCCAGGTGTACAATAGAAGCCCTTTGATTTGTACTTTTTGCTTTCTCAATGCTTTCGTGTTGATGAATTTATGAACTTAATGTTACGACGTTACCCCACTTTAGTTTCCAGACATTGGTGTGCTTTGATAAATATTCCAACGTGATGCAAAAAACTAAGCGAATATGGATATAGCCGTCTAACTCTACGCCAAAATGACATCTAAGCGACGAAAGCCTTGCCCTTCTCGATGTTCTTCTTGAGCTCAGGCAAGCAAGCAGCAAGGAGTTTCTCCTCCTCAGCGGAGATCGGTCCGATGGGGTGGATCTTCTCGACACCATCGGTCTGTAATGAGAGAGTTGTTAGACATGCGGCGTTAGAATAATTTAATACCGAGTGGAACTTACGCCAAGCTCAACATTCGAAGAGAAGAAGTCGATGCCTTGATCCTCATAGAGAGGGCTCTTCACGAAGGTGGGTGTGACGACACCCTTTTCACCGTTCAATCCCCGGAGGAGGGAGTTTGCGAACTTGGCGCCGGCATATGCCATCGAGAGAGTGGCGCTCCCAGCACCATCCTTGGCTTTGACGACTTCGTCTCCACCGAACTGGATGCGGTACACGAGCTTGTCCAGAGCCTCGCCGGCGACGTCCTTGCCGAAGGGCGTCTGCGAGAGCAAAGGGACGATGGTGGGGCCGCTGTGTCCACCGACGACGGTCACGCGGGTGTCGTTGGGCGAGGCGCCTTTGATTTCGGCGAGGAAACGAGCGGCGCGGACGACGTCGAGGGTGGTGACACCGAATAGGCGGCGCGGGTTGAAGACGCCGGCTTTTTCGAGCGTGGCTGCGACGATGGGGACGGTCGAGTTGACAGGGTTGGATATGACGAGGATGTGGGCCTCTGGAGAGACGCGGGCGACGGCTGCTGCGAGGTCGCGGACGATGGAGGCGTTGGTCTGGTTAAGAATGTCAATATTCGTGAACGGAATGAAGAAAATGTGATGCTAACGTTGAAGAGATCGTCACGGGTCATCTACGGAATGTCAGTAACGTGGTTTCGATTTGCTGAAATTAGACTTACACCAGGCTGAATAGCGAACAGTCAAAATCAGCAAATGATTCGCAGGAAACAAAATAATGACACCAACCTTTCTTGGGACACCAGCGGGAATCACGACGACCTTGACTCCGTCGAGGGCTTGGTCGAGCTGATCAGCAGCATAACCCTTCACCTACACGTCACAAACATTAGCTCGGCGTCTCCCACACCGCTGGAAGTTGAAAACGCACTTCACTCCCTGTGTCGACGTGGCTAACATCCGCAGCAACTCCCGGAGCACCACGGATATCATACAAGCTCAGAGAAGTGACGAGGGGGTCGTTTTTGAGGAGCAAAGAGAGAGGCTGGCCAATTCCTCCTCCTGCTCCGAGCACTGCAACCTTGGTCTGTGTCACCGCCGAGGCAGAGAAGAACCGAGTAGAGGGAGCAGCCAAAATACGAGCAGCTGAACGAGCAAACATGGTGTCCTTGGGGATTTGTGGACTTTTCAGGTGGTGGTGGTGGTTTGGATGAAAAGGAATTTTCACCAGCGCCGCCAGCACGCGGATTTACGTTCCCCCGCAAATCGGGTCACTTCGGACATGGTCCTCCGCGCTCGGCAAAGACGGCCCATTTCCTCCGCGCGGCTCTCGCCGAAAGCACTTGTCACTCTCCAAAATTTCGATGAATTTGAAGCTAGAAGTGTTTTCACGACCAAAATGCCTTATTATACAGCCACAGAACTCACTAGGTCTGCTTACTGCGACTCTGGTTGGCTGTCGGCTGGTTCTTGGGTGATATGGCGTGAGATTCAAAGAAGCTAAGGGACATCACTTATTCCGACGACCCCTGAGATATTCGTTGCTCCGTTCGTTGTTTCGTTGGTTTTTTTTTTCGACTTCCAAAATGTCTCTCAAACGCGAAAGTAATATGGTGCGTTTTTGTTCCTCATCTGCCTCTTCTCACCAGAACGAACGACTCAGGACCCTGACGACATGGAGAATATGGACCCAAATGACTGGGCTGAGGAGGAGGTCGCGATACTTGGCGCGTCACTCGTCTCCAATGTTGGCTCTACTGACGAGAAAAAGCCTCTGACGCGAAAATATCTCGCTGATGTGGTACGAGGATTGTTTTCTTTTGTGGTGGTCGCGTAATCAATTAAAATTTACCAGAAAGCAGATGTTGAAGTCCATGGAGCTTGCAAAAATGAGGAACCCGTTGGCCAAGGACCCAAGGACGAAAATAAAGAAACTGTCCTGGACTCAAATTCTGATGATAAGGTCTCTGGCGCAACACCACAAGGAATTTTAAACGTAAAGGACGAGGACGAAAAGGCGCGTCCTCTTGTAAGATGCGTTTTCTCCCCTGACTGACTGAAAGATGATAATAGAAACCGAAAGCCGAAAGTCAAGATAATGGAAATTCTCCTGATGTCGAAACAGAGGTAAACTTCAGTGCCATTTATCTCGTCGAGGATTTTCGTTGATATTTTTTCTTCCAGTCCACTTTGAATCTCCTCGCCGGGGAACGGCCTGGCCCTCCCCTGGCCACCTCGGCCCCGGAGGATGAAAAGGTTTGTTACCAATTTTCTTGCATGCCACTTGTCTAACTCGGCCGTGAACAGGCCAAGGTTGAATTCGATGGTAGCACGGCTGTTGAGGTTAAAGCAGAAACTTTGAAGGACGAAACGAAAGAAGAGAAAGTTCGTCGACGATTCCCTTCTCCACGACCCGAAATATTGACTGTCATCAATTTATTCAAGGGCACTGAAAACATCGAACTCGAAGACGGCTCCACCTTGCTTTTTGAGACTGGTTTTGCTGAGACGGAAGATGATAAGATGGTCGTTGACGTCAAAGCAGAAACTCTTGATAGTAAAGCCGAAGACAAACAGAAAACCCAGGTGGGCGACAAGGTCAGAATCCTTTCCCTTGAGTTACACATCTATCTGACTTGGCTTTTAACTCATCCAGGTCGAAAACGAAGACTGCACCATATTAATGGCTCTTGACGCTAATGCTGATGCCCACGACGATCTGATGGCTACCAACCTTAAAACAGAAACTTTGGAGTGTGCAGTTGAAGAAGGGGTCTGTTGCTTCTCCCAACAATCTTTTTCTGCTTGACTGATTTTTCGCATCAGAAACCAAAGGTTGAGATTGACGCTAATTGCCCTGAAGTCGAGATGGCTAGCACTGATATCGACGTGAACTTCTTTTCTTGTTGCTCGCCAGTGGCTTACTGATTGTCGAATATTTTAGATTGACTCGGCTCCATCCCTTGACGTTATTGCCCCACAGGAGGAGGCCAAGTATTCATCTCCTTCAGTGGAAACTGCGGAGGTAAGTCTTCCTAATCTTTCTCTCGCATTAGTATCTGACCTGGAAATTAACACATTCAGGTCGAACGCGAAGACCTGATGACTACGAACCTCAAAGCAGAAACTTTGGAGTGTAAAGTTGAAGAAGAAGAGGTCGGTTGGTCCTGATGACAATATTTTCCTACCTGACTCTAAACTTCTGAATTAGAAGCCCAGGACAGAGGTTGACGCTAATTGCCCTGAAGTCGAGATGGCAAGCACTGATATCGATGTAAACTTCATTTCCTTGTTTTTCTCCAATCGGTAACTGATTGTCGAATATTTTAGATTGGCTTGTCTCCATCCCTTGACGTTGATGTCACACAGGAGGAAACTAGATCTCCGACTGCGGAGGTTAGTTTTCCTGTTAACTTCATTTCTCTGCAATGGTTAGTTGATTGTCGACAATATCTTAGATTGGGTCGACTCCATCGCTTGCCAGTGACTTTGATGTCCCACGGGAAGAATCCGGATCTCCGTCTCCTTCTCCTGAAAGAGCATTGAGCCCTTTACCCCCATCAGTGGAAATCGAGGATGTTTGTCCTCCTACTCTTTCTCTTGTCATGTTAAGTAATACTCAATACGGGCCTTAGATAAACAACCAACCCACGAACAATATGGAACATGAGGTCATCATTATTAAGGATGAGCCTCAAGAGGTGGAAGCCGCTGTGGCTTTGGCTTCTGCTCGTCCTCTGAAACGACAACGCTTAATCCTTGAAGTTGTGGTGTATAAATTTGAGGACTTTAAACGACGCAAGCAAGAAGACTTCGAAAAAATCAAGAAGATGAAAAATGTAAGTCACCGCTCACCTTCATGCCTGTGTTTGCTTCTGATGTGTCGTTCAACAGCCGAAAGCCAAAAAAGTGGAGGCCATGGCGATAAGTCTGGATAGTATCCATGATAGGCTGAAACCTATTGGTTTCGACCCAATTCCAGGAATAACTTTGGATCACACTATTCGAAACACTCCGGTTTCTAGAGCCTTCATGTCAAATGTGTTTGGGGGGAATATGCAAGAAACGTTCCCGAACATTGGCGCCGAACATCTTGCTGTCCACGGATTGAACGATTTTATGTATCTTAATACAATGTACCAGCCCTATGCTCCCCAATTTGCGGGCTATCCAGGTCTTTTCTTCAACTCAGATGCTGGTACTGGGTGGCCTGGAACGTTCAGAACTTTTACCAGGTTGGATGCTGGTCAATGGTTATATGTAGGCTTTCATATAATCAAACCCACTTTGTCACTCTCCAAAGAAGAGTGGGCACAGCTGCCTTCCTTTGTGCGGCCTTTCTTTTGTTCCTTTCTTTTTCTTTTTCTAACTCGATGTCTCTTGTTTTCTGCAGGCACGAAGGACATGGGCAAACCAAATTATCAAGAAAAACTGGGGTGGTTATTTCTGCGCTCGAGTAGTTGCTCGACGTGAATTGGGCCGGAAACCCACCAAAGCTGAGTCAATGGAAGTTTACAACAGTGACAGATACAAAAATGTAACTGCGGAAGAAATTACAAAGGCTTTCGAAAGAGGTGACGAGGTATGCTCTATTCAGCCACGTCTTGGAATATATATTGACGTTTGGATACACCCAGTTACTCGCGGTGTTTACCTTGGAATGTGTTGGTTATGACGAGGCGTTTCAACTCGAACTTTGTGAAAGGTTCGCAAACTGGGTTCCTCCGCCCAAGAAGCAGAAGCCAAAGCCAAAGCCCGAGAGCAAAAAAACAAAGAATAATACAAAGTCGAATGCAAAGTCGAATGCAAAGGCAAATACAAAGTCAAACGGAAAACGTGGCCGGCAGGCACTGGCAACTGTTCAGACTGGTCAGAAGAGGAAACGAGCAAGCTCAGTGGAGTCGGAATTGACAGAGATTGAGAGCGAAGACGATGCTGATCTTAATGAGGAAACTTTTGACCTTGACGAGGAGGAGGAGGAGGAGTATTTCTATCGCCCAAGAGGTACCAGATCGCGTCCCATTCATGTGTAACCATAATTGGCGGTGACCCTCCTGTGAACCTTTTTATGAATCATTGGATAGCTTTTAGATAGCACTTGTCTTGGTTATTTGAATCCAGCATTATCCAAGGAGGTTAACCGTAGGAAGTTATGTAGTTTGCAGTTTTAAACCGCCAACCGGCTTATCTCAGGTTAGTTCTCCCTCTCATGGCCACAGATTTTTGGGCGAGCTTGCATTTGTGAGGCTAAAAGAAAATGTTTGTAAATATACGAGCAGCTGAACAAGTAAACATGGTGTCCTTGGGGATTTTTGGACTTTTCAGGTGGTGGTGGTGGTGGTTTTGATGAAAAGGATTTTTCACCGACACCGCCACCACGCGGATTTACGTTTCCCCTCAAATCGGATCACTTCGGACATATCGGCAAAGACGGTCCCTGTCCTCCGCGCGGCTCTCGCCGAAAGCACTTGTCATTCTCCGAAATTTCGATGAATTTCCAGTTAAACGGTACTTTCACGAGCGCAATGCCATATTTTACAACAACAGCGCTTACTGGGTCTACTTACTTTGATTCATGTTGGTTTTCGGCAGGTTCTTGGATGATATGGCGTGAGATTCAAAGAAGCTAAGGGACATCACTTATTCCGACGACCCCTGAGATTTTCGTTCGTCCTTGGTTTTCTTCCAAATATCTCTCAAACATGAAAGCAACTTGAATGCGGTGCGTTTTTCGTCTGTCATCCCTCTCTTCCTCACCAAAACGAACGACTCAGGACCCTGATGACATCGAGAATATGGACCCAAACGACTGGGCTGAGGAGGAGGTCGCGATACTTGGCGTGTCATTCGTCCCCAATGTTGACGTGACTGACAAGGAAAAGCCTCTGACGCGAAAAGATCTCGTCGATGTGGTACGAGGACTGTTTTCTTACGCGGTGGTCGCGTAATCAATTTTACCAGAAAGTAGATGTTGGAGTTCGTGTCCATGAAACTTGCAAAAACGAGGAACCCTTTGGTCGACCCAAGGACGAAAGCAAAGAAACTGCCCAGGATTTAAATCCTGATAATAAGGTTGCTGGCGCAACGACGCAAGGAATTTTAAACATTAAGATCGAGGACGAGAAGGCGCGTCTTTTTGTAAGACGCGTTTTTCCCTGACTGACGGACGGTAATAGAAACCGAAAACCGAAGATCACAATATAAGTGTGGATGCCAGTGTAGTTGTTGAGGTTCAAGCAGAAACTTTGAAGTATGAAACGGAAAAAAAGGTTCGTCGACGATTTCCTTCTCCACGAATTTGAATATTGAATGGCATCAATTTCAGGACGCTGAAGACGTCGAACGCAAAGACGGCCACATCTCGATTGATCAGAATGCTGAACTCGAGTCGAATGCAAAGCTGACGAACAGGTTCGTCGTCTTCGTTGATGAAGCCCCCTCATTTAACCTACAAGCGCTGAAAAATAGCAGACCCAGGATGGTGAAAAGGTCAATAATTCTACTCGTCCAATGCACATATTATCTGACTTGAAGCTGAACACATCAAGGTTGAGTGCGAAGACGGCACGATATCCGTCGCTTTTGACGTTTCTGCTGAAGCGTACGACAACGCGATGGCTGCCAACATCAAACCAGAAACTTTGGAATATAAAATTGAAGAAGAGGTCCGTCGTTTTTGCTGAGAAGGTTTTCCTGCTTAACCGTCAACTTTTGAATTAGAAACCAAAGATTGAGACTGACACTACTTGCCCCGAAGTCGAAATGGCAAGCGCTGATATCGATGTGGACTTCTTTCTCTCTTTTCTCTCAGTTGGTTTGCTGACCGTTGACAATAAATCAGATTGGCTCGACGCCATCGCCTGACGTCGATGTCTCACAGGAGAAAGCTGGATGTTTTTCTCAATCCCCTGAAAGGGAATTGGGCTCTTTACGTGCATCAGTGGAAACTTCGGAGGTTTACGAATTTGTTTTGTTTTGAATTTGTATCTGACTTGGACGTTAATATATCCAGGTCGAACATGAAGATCGCACCATGTCCACTGGTGTCCTTGACACTAATCCTGATGATGCCCACGAAGACATGGTGGCGTCCAACCTCCAAGCAGAAACTTTCGAGTGTAAAGTTGAAGAAGAGGTCGGTCAGTTATGCTGACAGGGTTTATCTGCTTAACTTGAACTTTTTGAATCAGAAACCAAAGATTGACAACATTGACGCTAATTGCCCTGAAGTCGAGATGGCAAGCACTCAGATCGATCTGAACCTCCTTTTCTCTTTTCTCCCCTGAGTAACTGATCGTCGGCAATATTTTAGACTGAGCCATCGCTTGACAGTGTTGATTTTCCACAGGAGGAAGCCGGATCTCCGCCTCCATCTCCTGAAAGGGCATTGAGCTCTTTACCTGTGTTGTCAGAACCTGCAGAGGTTTGTTTTCCCACTCTTTCTCTTGTCGTGCTATCTAGTAACCCGTTTGGGCTTTAGATTAACGCAACCTGCGAGAAACGTGGAGCATGAGGTCATCGTTATTAAGGACGAGCCTGAAGAGGTGGACCCCGCTGAGGCTCTAGCTTCTGCTCGTCCTCGGAAACGACAGCGATTGATCCTTGAGGTCGTGGTGTATAAATTTGAGGACTTTAAACGACGCAAGCAGGAAGACTTTGAAAAGATCAAGAATATGAAAAATGCAGGTTGGATTTACCTTGATGCCCGTATCAGTTGCTGACAGTGTCATTCAATAGCCGAAAGCCAAGAAAATGGACGCCCTGGACATAAGTCTGGACAGTATCCGTGATAGGCTAATTCCCATTGGTCTCAACCCATTCCCAATAACATTGGATGACGATCTTCGAAATACGCCAGTTTCAAGAGCCTTCATGTCATCTGTATACGGGGGGAACATGCAAGAAACATTCCCCAACATCGGCGCCAGACACCTCGCCATCCACGGAATGGACGACTTCATGTATCTCAACTCGATGTACCAATGCCGAGCACCGCAATTTCCCGGCTATCCAGGTCTTTTCTTCAACACAGACACTGGTGATGGGTGGTCTGGGACGTATAGAATTTTTACCAGGTTGGACGCTGGTCAATGGTTGTTTGTTGGCTTTTATGAGGTCAAACCAACTTTGTCACTTACCAAAGAAGAGTGGACGCAGTTGCCTTCCTATGTGCGGCTTTTCATTTACTCCATTGTTTTGTTTTGGGTTGAGTTAACGCCTCTTGATTTTTGCAGACACGAAGGATGTGGGCAACGCAAATTATCAAGAAAAAATGGGGTGGTTATTTCCGTGCTCGAGTAGTCGCTCGAAGAGAGTTGGGGCGGAAACCTACTCAAGCTGAGTGGTTGGCAGTTTACGACAGTGGCAGATACAAAAACGTGACAGCCCAAGAGATCACAAAGGCCTTCGAAAGAGGCGACGAGGTATGCTCTATTCATGGAGTCTTGAAATATGTCTTGACGTCTGGGTACCTACAGTTACTTGCGGTGTTTACCATGAAATGTGTCGGCTACGACGAGGCATTTCAATGCGAACTTTGTGAAAGGTCCGCGACCTGGGTTGCACCTCTGCCCAAAAAGAAGTCCAAAGGCAAGAAACAGCCCCAGAAGAATGATGCAAAGCCGAAACCTTCAAAACGCGGTCGGCAGGCCAAAGCGACTCAGGTTGGTCAGAAGAGGAAACGCGCGAGCTCGGTGGATTCTGAATTGACAGAGGTTGAGAGCGAAAATGATGCTGATTATAACGAGGAAACTTTTGAGCTTAACGAGCAGGAGCAGAAGGAATTGGATTATCGCCCAAGAGGTACCAGGTCGCGTCCCATTCATGTGGAACAATAGTTGGTGGTGGCTTGACCTGTGAACTTTTTTGTTATGAACCATTGGATAGCTTTTAGATTGCACTTGTCATGATCATGGTTGTTTGAATTCATGCCATGAATCATGGAGGTTAGCCGTGGGAAGTTCTATGCAGTTTCAGGCTTTCAGCGTCAGACGCCTCCTCTCAAAGGTACACCCAACCACTTCCTCTCATGGCTACAGATTTTTGGGCGAGCTCGCATTCGTGAGGCAAAAAGAAAATGTTCGTACTATGCTCTTCACTCATCCTTTGCTTAGAAAAAGATGGATCGTTGACCGAGCTACTTTGAATCAGGCGAGATTTCAAGACCTTCAATATGTCGATGACCCCGAGCATTTGGATTATCTGGCCATCTATTTCGCCAATGGTGCGTATTGGTGGTCTCTGCCGTTATATCAATGCTCATAGCCCCCCAGTGATCACCAAGCTCGGAAAGAAACTGCAATTTCGACAGAGGATTATCGCCACGGCTACGGTTTTTTTCAGACGATTCTATTTGAAAAACTCGTACTGCGAGACGGACCCCTTCACAGTCATCGCCGCATGTTGCTATCTCGCAGCGAAAGCCGAAGAATCTCCCATCCACATCAAAGTTATAGTGGCTGAATCACGGTCACTGTTTAGCCGTATGACGATTTTCATTTGGTCTCTCTGATTTTCTGATTTGCTGTTTCCAGAGGAAACGTATAACGTCAAGGCCTTCTCATCCGATAACGCAAAAATAGCGGAAATGGAGTTTTACCTGGTGGACGACTTGGAGTGCGACCTCGTCGTGTTCCACCCATATCGAACACTTCTTACGCTATGTAAGAAAGAACCCGGCGCGGATTCTACGTCTGAGGAAGGAGAGGCTGAGGATGTGGGGATTGGTATCGGCACGGACGACGGTCCACGGTATTGGGGATCCGGGGAAGGCCAACTGGAGTTGACACCTGCTGCATTGCAAACTGCGTGGCACGTTCTATTCCAATCTTCGAAAAATCGTCGCTTTCTCTAATACATGCTCCTTCTCAGGTGCATCATCAACGATACGTACAGATCACAGCTTTGCCTCCTTTATCCGCCACATCTTATTGCGATTGCGGCTATATACCTAACATTCATCCTCCACCCTCCCGCACGACCTGACTCAGAACTCGAAAGCGCAGCGGACAGCTCCCCGGAACAACCAACCGCCAGCCGTCAACCAAGGAGATCATCCCGACAGGCCAACCACACCTCCACCCTGGCCGCTTCTCCCAAGAAACCGCAAGATGTGATCGCATTTCTCGCTGAGCTCAACGTGTCGTTGCCGCTCATCGCCACGATAGCACAGGAGATCATTTCTCTGTATACGCTCTGGGACCAGTACAAGGAAGACGTGTCGCCCGACGCGAAGCTCACTCGGGAGCTGACGAACTCGCCAAGCCCGACGAAGCGGCCAACGAGTGCGCGCCCTGGTGCTAGCGGGTGCCCGACGCCTGGCGGGGAAGATACGCTCGAACCGGATGGAAACTACGTCACGCCTGCGTTCTTGTCGTCAGTGCTGCAGAAAATGCGGGAGTCTCGTCTGATGAGTCCTGCGACCCATCGGCCTGTTGTAGTTAACAAAAGGCTCGAGCGGGCTCAGGCAGCAGGGTAGTTGACCTTGGCTGTAGAGGTTTCACAATAAAGAAGCTGAATCCATTTTTTCTTTGTTCTCAGGACCCTGGTCTTTATTCAAGGTCACCGGATCAGTGAACTTACATAAAAGTCTGCTCCTGTCCCATTGAGTCGTCCTTGAGCTTGGACCATCATGTCGACAACATTTAGGCCAGACATGAGTCCCAACCCCTTCCACGATGCCCCCGCTGTTCACAAACATAAGGACTGTTCGTATTGTTTCGAATTCCGACGGATTGAGTTCAAACGCCTGCAACAATGTAGCAGGTGCGGCCTTGCCATGTATTGTGTACTTTCCTTCATCGCTGTATCTCCTTGATCTACACTCACTCTGCATTCAAAACAGTCAAAGGAATGTCAGCAAAATCACTGGCCAGAGCATAAGGCCAGTTGCAAAGCCACTGTGGCACAGAACAAGGAAATCGAAGCCCAGACGGGCATTCCGCATGGCTACACCGACTTCTTGCAGTGGATCGAATACTACTCTACCCCCATGAAGAACTGCACGGTCGCAGCTCTCAATCTACCGCATTTCCCACATCAGGAGCGTCACTCAGCTCTTGCCATACAGATCACCCACAAAGGAGACCCCAGTCTTCCCTTGCAACACCGCTTCATTGTCGATACCATTAATCGCTCCAATCGAGGGGACACAGACAGCCCCCTCACCGCCGACGTCGTGGTACAGAGGCTTGACTCCGCAGAAATGAGAGGCCTCATTGAGTTTGGCAAGAAAGAGCTGGGGCGAGATTATTACGGCACTCTGACGATGCTGGTTGTTGCTGTCTTTTCGGAGAGCCCGATGATATCGATCCCCATGTTCAAGTGCTTCTCAATCGACAAAACGGTTGCAAGTGCGAAGGTGATATCTGGACCGTGGTGGCCTCCCCTGCGTCACATTTTCGAGAGCGGTACCAAGATGAAGTTCTGCTGCAGAAAGATCGAAGGGCTTGGATGTTGCTGTGGGGGATGGGTTCACCAAGAGGGTGCGACAAAAAAAAGCTAGTGCTGCGCTTTCAAAAAAGGAGGAAAAGCGCGTTGGGTCACGGTGCAACTAGTACTTGAGGCTTACAGAACAGATACTTTCCTTTTTTTTTTCTTTTACAGAATTGCGAACACTGTAACTCACCATTTGACTACACCGCTCTTCGAAGAAGTCTTAATGACAAATTCATTAAGAAATCTGTGAATAAGAACATTTAATATGTTTTCTGGCAACTGTAGAAAGGAAAGGAAGGAAGACTCCTACCAGCTGGGTCCAAGAAACCATTGTGTTATTTACAACTGTTTACGTAACGCCGACTTGAACCTACCCACCAACGACATCCTCCTGGTCCAGACTCAAAATCATACGCTACCGTATTTCGTTCTTAGAGATGAAAAGGCCATTTAAAGATGCAAACGGGTCGGGAGTGTGTGAAGCGGGGATTCCAAGCCCAACCCCTTGGATCCGACCATCGACGCATCCATCATTCTTAATTCGCCCACCTCGCTTCAGCCGACGCTGCACCGATGTGGTTACGTTATACAAAAGGTTTGGAAAACGGCTGAAACTTGGCTGAAACCCAATGGTAAGCTATGCAAATTCGCAATATATACTGAAGGCGTAGCGTCGGGCTTCGCGGTCGGTACATCCCAGGCAGGTATGTCTTCTCTTATTGAAGTTATTCTTAACTTCCTTCGGTACTTTACCGTGATTCAGCCGGGTGCCCTTCTTGTTGCTTTTCTTGTGCTTAATTAATGTCATAACGCCATAAAGCCCTTCAGGTTTTTACCCCTGTTCTCAAATTAACACTCCAGACCTTTAACTTGTGATGTGATGGCTACGGATGGCAGGATTTGCCTTGACGTGAAGACTTCCATCGAAACATTCATAATCTTCGTCTGGGAATGGAATTCAAGGTCTGGCTACCACGCGCACAGTCTTTGTATCCTTAGCAGTCGGGTTTGCCTGAGGCAGACGAACAATTCATGATGCGGTTGGATCAACACAGCATTTTTTCAACGACCCCGCACATCTTGTTGCAGTAAGCCCAAGCAGGATCTCGATTCTGCATAAAGTATGTTGCACACATTCGTTGCATGACAGCATTTCAACGCGTGGTCGCCGGCACCGCCATCTATTCCACGTCCTGCCTTGGAAATACATAAACTCGCTATTGTCTGCGTGCACACCCCTGAGAATTCTCTTGATTGGTCTGCACTACTATCCTGCAAGTGTCCTACCGGCTTGTCTTCCGATAGAGATACTATATCATCCCTCGAACAAGGTCACCCTCCACGACGTGACACATCTACGCCCTTTCTCCCCAACATACTTGGTATGTTTGTTTGGATTTCTAGCCATCCAGAGTGCACATCAGTTCGATAAAGCTGATCGGACTCTAGCCCACATCATTATTCCCAAACCATCGCCTTATCATGGAGGCGTTTAAAGGAGGAATGCTCCCCTTTGACATCACCGAAATCATCATGGAGGAGCTCGCCGAACGACTCGACATGGCCTCACTGAAAGCCTGCTCGCTGGTTTCGTTTCCCTTCTATTCCATTTGTCGAAAACACATATTCTCCAGTATCAAGCTCACCAAGGGCAGCTCCAAAGAAACGACCTCAAGCCGCTTCAACCGCCTTTTGGACAGTAACCCGTCTATAGCCGACCACGTTAAAACCCTCACATATCTGAGCCATTGTGAACCTGGACCACCTGTTTTACTGCGCCTCCGTTCCGTTACCGATTTCACTTTTGGATTCGGTAACGAGTGTCGACACCAACAAATGTGGGGAGCGATGCCACCACTGCTGAAATTATCCCTCTCGTCCTTCATTCAATCGAACAAGATCGTTTGTCTATTCTTGGTTGACATAATGAATTTACCCATAACCTTTTTCTATTGTTTCCCTCACCTTTCCGAGTTGCACCTCAAAAGCGTGTCTGTGGCGGCTGTCCCCCTTCCTCAAGGCTTTTGTGAACCGCATGGACCTCCGAAACTAGTCACCCTTGGTATTTCAATGTGTCGCTTTGTGAACAACAGTCTCGTAAAGATACTTGACCCACGAAAACCCGGTGTCAGACCGATCCTAGACCTCAGGGGACTCGAAGAACTCTATGTTGTTGTTGAACACCTTGATGATATGGCTGTTATCGGACATATCATACAGCAATCTGAAAATCTCAGATTTTTGAATTTCTCAGGTACGTTTTCGGCCCAATACACTGTACACACATCGAAACATTTAATCCTGTCAACCTAGGTCTTGCCGATGTTCTCAATTTTCAAGGGAACCTAACCAGACATTTGACTCCGAGATCCCTCAACACATTAAAGAAAATACGCATTTTTCCCGTCTTGGAATCAGTAGAAGATGACCCATATCTCCACTTGACAAAAGAGCTCGAACAAATCGCCGGACAGAATGTATTGGAGAAACTAACCATCAAAGTCAATGTCGCCGGGTATTCTCTCTGTACAACAGACGCCTCACAGTGGTCTCAGCTTGACGTCCTCCTGTCCCAGCCAAATAGTTTTCCATTTTTGCGACTCGTCAAATTGAAAATAACACTGCTCTATTCTTGGCACGAGGTTCGAGACTTTCCCGCTCGGCTTGAAGAAATCGGAAGGAATCACTTTCCGTGGTTAAGAGGTGGCCACCAGCACCCAGAGTTTCGTTTCGAGGTTCTATTCGAAGACTTCTAGACTCTACCCACATACCCACCTCCGTTTATTAGGCGGCTATACCCAATTGGGTAGAGTACTGTGGTAGAGTACTGTGTACCCCTTTTTAGACAACGATATACCATAACGCACTAAGAAAAGCAGTCTACAGTCGTGTGCAATGGAATATATTCTATGTCAAAGCACTATCTTGCATCATGTAGTCCTACATCTCTCCGTAGCAAATATCCAAGTGCGAGGAAGCGGGAAGAGCTGAAAAGAATCAGAGGGTATCATTTTTGCGATTATTTCTTCAGCTTTGTGTGCTATTAGGAGCATGTGCCATGTCGGCGACTTCGTGCTAAAAAAGGCTGAACAGACAATACGGCAGTTGCCGGACTGGGCTCAGTTGTAAGCCTAAGAATATTCTTTTCCAGAACTGAAACACCATGTCTGAACCTGACTATAACAGCGAAGTAGAAAGGTTTACTTCGAGCTTCACAGAGATCTTCCAATCGGATAATTTTTCTCCGACTTTGGCTTCTAACATTCTTGAAGTCATAAAAGTCAATAACACAACTGCCTGTGCGGAAGCTCTCGCTACCTCTCTGCTCGATGCTGCGAAAGGAAGTCCTAGGAAAATCGACAATCTCGTCGTATCGACAGTCGGCATCATGGCGGAAGCCGGAAAGGTAGTTGTTGAAGACGCCATTGATGGACTCCCTACAGACTTCGCCTCCCTCTTTCATTTCCACCTTCAAGAGTTTACCAAAGACGATCTTGATGAGACACAGCTCTACGTTCCAAAGCACACTTTGATAGCGCCCAATAATCCCACCCTTGCAGTTGCACTCTTCTCAGGCTCTTCCTTGAAGCACGGGCTTTTAGTAAACGTGAAGTCACCCTACACGTTTGCGCGACAAGGGCTCCAACTTCCCCTTGCAAGGCGCGAGAAAAGGAGGGCAGAAACGGTTGCAATTGGCACCTGCCTACAGCTAGCGGTCGCTGGTTTCACCATGATGGACCAGTGGCTAGATAAATCAGACGGGTTGCTGGCGATCGTCTCAGCGCTACAGAAAGTCAGAAGAAAGGGCACAGTCAAGCATCCTGGTGGAGCAGAACTTCTAGACGTAAGCCCTTCTTTGTCCAATGGACGGTTTACTGACATGACCCTATGCATCCTAATAAAGTGGACTATAGGAATTTCCGAAAATGGGTTTGAAGAGGAAAAATGTGCAGAAGAAGCTTGGAACATCCTATTCTCTGTCTAGAAAATTTCAAGACTGAATATACATGGTTTGGTAGCAACTTTCAAGACGAACTTAGAGAGACTCGCTCGAAGAAATGTATACTGGACCTTGTGGGCGAACTTAGAAACTCCTCAAGCATGCAGGAGAAAGGATTTAGAGAACAATGATAAAATACGCCATTGGCAATATTTAAGTTTGTAATCTTATATTGTCTTAGATCTGAACACTTTATACATTAGTAATGCGACTTTTTCAACATCATTCACCGGAAACGAAGCGAACTTCGGAAGGCGACGATAAATTCTTATCTTCATAGGAAGGTCCCCATTAGGCGAGGAAAAATCTAGAATGCGAGTTTTATCCCAAGCTTAAGCGCGCAACTACCCGCGGCTGATAGGCGCCGGCTCACAGCCTGGTTTAGCCGAAGGGCCTTAACAACGACCCGTATTCCACCGCCCACTGTGATAACTCTCTGCAAGGGCTGAAGCTTATCCCAGGAAACCCGAAACAAATTAAAGAGTCCCCAATTATCAAACCAGTTCGCCAGGGCGTCGTCATCTAAATGAAGCGCAGAAGAAACACAATTCTAGTCACTGGCTACGATTCAAGTCGGAGAGGCACTGCCGATTACCACTACCTAGCCACAGTAGAGAGGGGTTAACTTTGGTGTCGTCTTACCCTTCTTCAAGTTCACTATGTCATTTTGAATACAGCCAAAATAAAATTGCGTTTCTTCGGGCCATGAATGAGATTCAGAATCATTAAGAATGTTCTTGTAATAAATTAACAAATGTCCTTCATACAGGTTCAAATAAAATCGCCAAAGAAGGATTTATTATCAACACATTGTCCACACTCGTGTCTCCATACAGTCAAGCCAGAATCAATCACCAAGATTGGAACGACCTCTTCACACCTGGGGCTTTTCGACCATGGGTTGCGCCATGATTGGGCACAGGCTGCTTCACTTTGTTGTTCACCTTCGCTACCTTGGGCCGAGACGCAATTCTACCTTTCGAGCCAGCGGGCGCAACATGTGCGTTGGGATGCGGCGCCTTCTTCAAGTTTGGGTGGGACGCTGGGGCAGGGTGCTGAACGTGAGGGTGTTTAGAGCCACCCGCATGGGTGTTGATGTGCTGCCCCTTCTTGCCAGCGGGGACGCGAAGGTGCGACTGGGACCCTGGCAGGTGCTTTTTGGAGCCTGGGGTAGAAGGGTGACCACCTGCATGAGCTTGACCAGGAATTGCTCTGTTTCCACCCTTTCGTCTCGATGATTGAGCGGGGGCTGTAGACGATGCTTTCACTTCTGGTTGTACTGGGGGTTTCCAGCCGACATGCGGCTCTGGTAAGGCAGAACCGTTAGCTTAGATGCGCCACGTTCAATAGAACAGTGCTTACTCATGGCTGCGTTCAGCTTTGCAAGGTTTTCCTGGCTCATTGGTTCGGTCGTAACTCCCGTCGTCTCGGATTTCCAGGGTTTCATATCTTCTACTTTGACAGGATCGGTCGCAACAAGCTTGACGTTCCCTTTCAAGTCTGAGTGGAAATTCGATACCTCCGTTTGAGGTGGGTCATGAAGGTGTTTGTTCGAAACGGTCGCGACCTTGTATTTCCCCTCAGCATCTGGTCCTGCGACCACAACCGCTGGATGAATGTCGATCTTTTTGTAGCTCCTCTGCGAATGTAAAGTTCAATCAGTCGGTAACTTGGAAGTCAGAGGGTGTGATCCTTACCACACTGGAATCTTTTGTCTCGATTTTGGCGGCTCTGACCCCAACGACATCTCCGTGGTTGTAAGCGGTGGGTTTTGGTTCTGAGGTTGTGCCGGTTGGAGCAGCAAGTGCAGGGATCAGGCAGGCAGCAATCAAGCCAATGAAG
The DNA here is from genome assembly GCA_023014345.1 of Galerina sulciceps. NCBI lineage: Eukaryota > Fungi > Basidiomycota > Agaricomycetes > Agaricales > Galerinaceae > Galerina > Galerina sulciceps. Next base: position 1,177,007 of record JAEDXJ010000020.1, on the reverse strand, counting down.
ACATTTGAATAACGCATGATCTGTCAGCGAGTCCAATATCAGTAAAAGCCACTCTGGCCGATGATCAGCACTCACATTCGGTCGGTTATGCAGTAAGTGAAGTCGGTAGAGAATGTGTTAGAGGAGACCAGCTCGTCGTTACTGCGATGTTGGAAGAGACCTGCTCTGTGAGGAAAGAGAGAGGAGCAGACATCACTTGTATTTAACTGGAACCGCGGCGGTCACTTCGGCGGCAGCGTGATCATTCCACGTACAGCCAGCCCTCTCAAACGCCTGTCAAAGCCAATTTGACCACCTTCTCGGGATAAGCAGTGGCTTCAGGAAGAATAAAATTAGTTTACCCACATACACCCACAAAATGTGATCAATAACAAGACTGAGCTTAGTCGGGAACCTCAAACGAATTGTGTGTGCATGGAATCACGCAAGTCATCGCCTCGAGAACAAAACTGGACAGCATCTGAATCTTGACAGCGTGCATCACTCAAAATACAACGCAGGTGAGAACCAGCCAGATGGGGAGGCCTGTTCACATGCGTGAAGTAATTATAACCTGCTGAACATCGAGAATTGATCTATCTTGTTTGATGAGCACAGGAAAAGGAGGCAGAACGGAAGATTCGACTGACCTAGCGGTCATTCCGGTGATTTTTACACTGGTTTTTCGCTGTCGACTCGAGGCGCAAATCTTGTGTGTGATAGCTTGATGCGAGCATTGTGATAAGCAACTGCTTTTGTGGTGAGACGACCAAGGGGTATCGTGAAGATTACGAGTTTCAGGATCAATAAGCCCACATTGTCAATGCAGATCGGTCAGCTCCCGATCGAGGACAAAAGCTTTTGCTAAACGGTCAGAATAACTAAACAATAACTACAGCATCTTACAATTGAAGACCGTGTCAAGGAGCGCCCGTGATGATTATATACATGTAAATCTACAACGGATGTCGCATAACATAGAATGTTTTTTTTTTGGTCTTAACGACGTCGTACTGCAGTAAAGCCCGTCGAGGCTGGAGTAGAGACCGGGACATAGAAAACATATCAAACGACGGCCGTTTCATGAGGCGGAACGCGCGACGCATTGCTCAAGGGGTGCTTGTCTCCAAGGACCTGCCTAAGGAGCAGCTCGACGCGTTCGCGATCTTCCCGAGACCGCTGCAACTCCTCTAAAACCCTGGCCTCTCGTTGCTCGTAGACTTCTCCCATAGCGCCGAGACTTCCGAGGGCAGCGTCTAGCGCCCGTCTCAAGTTTTCTTCTACGGAGGTTGAACTCCCGTCGGAGCCCTCGCCGCCCGATGAGCCTGAGGATCCCATGAGCCGGTCGACCAAGGAGGAGGACTTGTCCGGACGAGTTGCTCTTCTCTGAGCGGCTATACGAGCGAAGCCGGAACGTAGTTGGGCCATATCAGCAGAGCTAGCCTGCCTTCGAATCGATCGAGACCGAAGGGCATGAAGCTTCGTGGTGTGTGAAGGTGATGCCAATAACACCATAGTCGCATCAGTCTGGCGATCAAGCGCTTGGAACTGATGGAGATACAACTCAGGATGTGGTTGAAAGACAATCAATCTGAAGAACAACTCACGGCTTGAATAAGATTCTCCCAGCCCACTTCCCATTTCCGTCGTCGTTTAGTAACATTTTTGACAAAGGCGGGGTGATACTCTAGGTCAATGAGGTCCTCGTAATCATCCTCGCCGTCTTCGTCGACCCATTCACCATTGTCCTCAACATCAGGTGTCATCGGCTTGGCGATAGGGAAGGGCAACGGATCAGCGGGGATAACCTCCATCACATAGCGCTCCTCGCCGGCGGTTTCCTCTCCAGAAGAAGAAAGCTCTGGACTAGTCTCCCGAGGCTGTGTGCTCTCGACACGAGGGGGTGGCTTTCGGTTATACGCCTGTCTCTTCGAGTTCATATGGCGCTCCTTCTTCTTAACAGAGAAATTGGGCGCAATCGGTAGAGCGATCGGTTGATGGCTGGGGCTCGACTGCATGCTCGCGGTGTCGAGGCCCCTCTTGCCCATCATCCGCGCGGTGTGCAGGTACGCCCAGTGGTCGTAGAGATCAGCTTGGAAAGGGGTCGTCGACGGCGACAGCGTCGAGTCGGTGATGTTGCCCTGGTTATTCTGGGCGTACACCTGCCACTGCCTGGCTATTTTCTCGGTGAGGTTTGACTGATCGAGGCCGTTAGGGTAGAATCGCGGATTCTGGACCTGGCGGGTCCGGCGAACGTGACCGAAAGGGAACGGATAGGGCGATCCTGCCGCTCTTATTGGCCTGTAGGACGATAGATCCTTGCCGCCGTAGCCGGATATCATTGGAGATGGAGACGGGGCCGCCGTTTGGCTGTGGGGGGTTGGGGGTATGGGGGCATCAGGCCGTGGCGATTGGATATAGGACTGGATGTAAGCCGATGTAGAGTCTTCGGCGTAGCTCTGGAAGTCATCGGGGTATACCTGCGGAGGAACGTATTTGTGATCTCGCTGGGAGCCGTGTCCGTAGCCGTAGTCTTGAGGCGGAGCCTGAGGATAATTTTGGTACTGATGATTGCCTTGAGTGGGCTGGCGCTGATCAATGTGCTGCGGAGGACGCTCTGTGGGCTGAGGCTGAGGCTGGTGCTGGGGTGGGGGTGCTGGCAGCTGTTGATCTAGAAGGGTGCTCTCGAGCCCGCGCATGAGATGATCTGTGGTTCCATTCCTAGCCTTGCCTCGGTGGACAACGGGCACAGGTACGCGGATTGGAATGTTCTGACCAGAGTAGTACATTTCACGTGTTTCCTCAGGCAGTCCAGCAGTTGGTGATCTCGGGGTATACCCACCCTCTTCTTCTGTGCTATCCCGTTCTAGGTATTGAGCATGGGCGTCTTCGTGTTGTTTAAGCGCGGCTTTCTCGTCGTCACGGTGCACAGGTTGGTGATTATTCACTTGACTTGTTTCAAATCGCTGATTAGTGCCATCAGGATTGAGATCGGATGAAGGAGTCGGAGATGGAGACTGGAAGGGAGGCTCGACCATCTCCTCGTTGACCTGCCAATTCGTAGCAGGACTTGGGCCATTTTTGGAGGTAACTTCGTCCTCTTCCTGAACAGGAAGCGAGCGGTCTGGAGTGCGGGCTGCGATCATCTGAGAAGGAGGTGTCTGGCTGGTCATCGACACATTAAGACGGGTATCGCTGTTAGGTGCCCTTCGGACGACAGGAGATTCACGTGCATTGTATTGAGCAAGATAGCTCGCTGGATGAGGCTCTCCGGCAAGAACGAGAGGAGAATGTTGACCTGGAGGCGTTCGTCGTTCTGGGGAATGGGATTGTAGTTGTGGTTGAGCGAATGAAGAAGCAATTGGTGATGCCGGCTGGCGATCGCGAGTCTTAGGACTCTCACGAGCCACGATTTGCTCTCGTCGTCCTCGCTGGACACCTTCGGGGTTGGGGTTGGGGTTGGACGGACTGGATCTCTCAGCAGGGGCACGAGCCCTTTCAACAGCTGGACCCTTGGGCGGTGATGGGGATTCCCCACGGATTGCAGACGGATATGAGTGGGTTTGGTTCGACTGATACTGTGTCTGGTGCTGTTCGGCAGCGCGATCGATGTCAGCGAAGAATTCGGGTGTCATCTGGGACTCTAGTTCTTGGAACTTGTTCGGATAGGCGGCAGCCGGGGCTCGAAGCGGAGGGCGTCCATAGTGCGAGTTGACATTTGGTTGACTGAGGGTTTGTTGGGGACCAGGAGGGGGTGACATCCTTCGATCGTCCGCAAAATTTGGAGGATTAGGATGAGGAGGCGTAGGTAGGAGCCGAGTGACTTGGCCAAGAGGTGGTGAGCGTCGCATGACGTTACCTGGTATGGTAGGACTCGGTTGTTGTTGAGTCTGTACGGTAGATTGACCAGCAAATGCGGCGACTGATGGGACCATTGGCATGGATTGCGCCTTCATTGCCCGAGGCCTTTCACGAAGAGAGGGCGACCGGGATGCCTCCCTAGCCGGATGATTAAGCATCGCTCCTGAACAGAAACCTACATCAGCGCTAATCCTTCACCGATGAGTAGACGATAAAAGAGATGATTGCACCAAGTCAAACTCCATGCGAATGTTAGAATTCAATCCGTGGGCAAAAAATATGGTTTGTGTGATGAAAGGATGGAGGGCTGATGAAAGGCTGGCACATACCTTGGTTCAACTGTTGCGTCTGCGGTCTGCGGGATCGCTGGGGTGAATGACTGGCCATCTGGCAGAGTCGGTAGATTGTCTGGGTGAGGATGGGGACGGGAACCAAAATGCGAGGAGTGAGATTTCTATAGCTTCACGAAAGGCGCGTTTCCAACGTGTACAACGTCAGTGCAACACACTGGGAGGGGAACAACGAGGTCGGCAGCCAGGTTTGGAAGTCCTCTTTTGCCTCGAGGCAGCTCGACCCATTTGACCACTGAAGACAAAGAGGCTGTAGCCTACTCTCTCATGTCTTGTCCCAGTCGCCATCACAGGCCGGTGCTCTGCAAAATCCTCAGCAATTCATTTCCGGTTGACAGAGGAACATTGGCGTCGATAAAAGAGGTTGAAAAGGAGCTGGTCGAAAATTACAAAGTCCTTGCCGAGTCTCTTTGTTCACGGTTTTCGGCTTGTTTTTTTCCGTAACAAGCAACTCGCTCCTTTTATAGATCCAGTATTGCGTTCAGGGTCCTGCCTAGTTCGGCTGGGTTCTCTGTCATGATTAGATCCATCGCTTTTTTACCGCGGTTCAGACTCAAACTTTGAGTAAAAAATATCTTAGTAGAGCAGTGTGATGAGCAGAAATTCTCCTAAAATAATTGGACACCAATAAAGAAGTGACGGCCGTTAGAAACCTCAATAAACGGTGGCGTACGCACATAAATGACGAAATAACATGCGTGCCAAGCTTTCATCCGATCCAGTCTATTGGCAGCTGGGACGGCATTCAAGGCCTGATCAATTGGCGCAAAGAATCGTTAATCCGAGGAGTGAGGAATCCAGAACACATCGCAGCCTCAGAAGTTTATCTGCTAAGTGCTTTTGGTAGCTTTAGTCACTCATATATCATTTCCAACCAAAATAAATTCATATAATAGATTATTTCAGGCCTGAAATTCGCGGACAGGTCAACGAAAGCAGGTTTTGTTGTGCAACTCTCAAAATCAAACCCCTAACGGGATCGGAGACCGGGCCGGCGTTTACGTAAGATATCAGCCCAGAAGGGGCAATATAGCCGACAATGCGTCAGTGGTTGAAACCTCCTTCCTTCCTTGACCTTCAGTGCTGCCTGATTGTGCTATATTTACAAGAATACCGATTTCATACAGCACAGAAGGTGATAGGCACAATCCTTTACGCGTGATGAGTGCAAAGTACGATTCCATACCACTCTTCCATGATCTTTGTTGGAGCTTATACTGTGGCACAGGTTCATGAAGATCTTCGATGGTTTACCCCCTGAAGCTCAGCAGGTCTTCGTAGAGAAGCATCTACTGGGACTCCTTGACTCGGTTCCAAAGGGGAAATCCAAAGAAGGTGGGTGGTGGGTGGTTGAATACGAGTGAAACGTCTCTCTGACAAAGTCAACGCTCAAGTTCTCTCAGCCGCGACGCGTCTTCAGAAAAAATACAAAGAGACTCCCACTTTGGATCTAAAGGCAAAACGAAAACAAATCACTGCAATGCTCGAAGAACTCGCTCGTGACGCGAAAGTCTCGTTTGTCAAGGAACGTAGCAATCGGGACGAGCTTCTCTCGGAAATCATGCATAGTTTGGTGAGCTGGCTGAACCGCATATGGGGCGTCGTCTACGAGCACAACGTCAACTTCCTCCTCGCTCACTCGTGTCTTGTCTTCGTTGCCGATGCCTTGAGTCGTCTGGCTGAAAGTTCGACTTTGGGAGGGTATGTCCTGCATAGAACCCTTTTTTATGTCACTCAATTTCACCAGCTGCAAATGTTCGGTTATGAACCTCCCGGTAGAAGTCAGTCTCAAAGACAAGAAGGGAAGAGTCTTGAGGCGCTTTTCCGTGGTCGGGCCTCAAAATGTAGATCGCATCCTGCTATGGATATGGCGTGATCTGTTGGTGTCTTTGCTCGCAAAAGGTTCGGAACGGGACAAGAGGAAGATTCCTGATTTATTGGAGGACATCGAGTCGGTTATCGGTGTTTATGCACTTGAGAGGTTGCTTTACGGTGGCAGGCCGAGTGAGCCGATATTTAACACTTCGCCATTTTCCTTCTCTAATCTAGAGGCATACAGCCTATGACGACAGATTGCAAGATAATGATGAGGACTATGAGGACGTAGATGATTCTGAGGATGAAGACGACGACGAGTTTCACTTCGGATATCAATCATGTCTCGATGAGGACGACGACAGCCTCAGCGACACCGACACAGATCGCTGCTCGTGCAACCTTCACGCTCGATATTGGTCCGAAGGACTGAACAAGGAGCGACTAGCCCTACGTGAACGTGTTGAAGATCGCCTAATTGCCATCTTCAAGGTCTCGCCCTCCCTCCGACTCTACAAAACGCTCGTCACTATCAGCCTTGACGCGTCGGCAACCCATGCGCTCATTTGTATTCTACTAGCAGAAATTGCCGGCGACACGCCCGATAACTTGGTAGCTGCCCTTGACATATACAGTCACACTGGCAATCCATCGATAATATCCTCTCTCCTTGATTCTTATTCATACCTCTTGCGGCCTCGCGATACAGTTTCGCTCCAGTGCGCAGTAGCTGCTCTTGACGGCTCGTCTCATCACGCTCGAGGTCTGGCCATCACGGAGAAAGGATTTAACGACTGCCTGCTGGCCATTCACTTCGCCGTCCAGACATGTTTCTCTCTGATCGAAGAAGAAGCCAATAAGAAGGATCTCCTAGAGATACTCAAGTTGCCGAAATCTGCTGCACGCAAAGAACGTATACACGATTGGGCTGAGCGTGTTGTCACTCCTTTGAATGGTCCAATGCATCCCATGGCTCTAGCCGCCATGATGATGGGATTTCCTATGGGACCTGGCTCTGACGAGGATGGGGATGAATCTGATATACTCAATTATGTCGACTTCGACCAGAACGATCCGGACCTCGACGACCTGCGAGATGAGCACCGACCAAATCTCAAGGCTATGTTTGCGGGTTGGCTTCATCTGGGCCAGACAATGAAGGGCGGCCTTGTCATTGTAACGAAGTTGTATGCAAAAGCTATCGAGCTGATGCCCTGGCTGCAAGGTGCCGATGTCGTCGTCGAGATGGAAAATAAGTAAGTGTTTTCGACTTCACCACTTTGCCACTTGCTCATAAAAGTGAATTATGATAGACTCAAAGAACGACCCAATAAAGGCCATGTTTTGGATGCCCTTACCGAACTCTCCTCCTTCGCCAAGATGCAACGAAAGAAAATCAAACCAGCTGGAAAGGCGCGATCTGGCGCTACTCCCAACCACTCTGTTGGAAAGCCCACTCCAACTGCACCTACGCCACCCACTCAAGCTGCTCCGCTATCTGCAGCAGAGTTTACTTTCGGTACGCTTCCTGTATATGGAACGGCTGTTCCATTGCCATTCCCTTTCCCTCCTGGTGGTATGGAAGATGTCGATTGACCCACTCTTCTTCTGCCTGTCGCCGTTTTTCTCCTGCAATAGTTCTGCTTCATGTTCTGCTTCATGTCCACATCATCACCTGCATTCGTCGCATTGATTTCTTCTGTCACATATTTTCTGCATGCTCATATTTGTATCCAATTCTAATTCAAACCTCCCTTATTACAATCGAGATATTGACTAATTTGACTTCTTGCCAGCAAGGTAGCATAACAATTTTGCAAGTTTTCAATGCAGTCAAAATTATAATTTTCGATTCCCACTGTCCCTTTCTTACATCAGTTAACCAACCGACTGGCAAGTTTCCTTCTCTCAGCACACAAATCTTATTATCGTTCTTCTATAGGTTTTGGTTCCTTGCCGCCGACTTCAAGCAAACCTTAAAGAAACTTGACAGCATGATTGACAGACAAATCACAACGTCATCACGGCAACACGAAACATGATCAACTCATTATTAACTTCGGTCCTGGGCTGAGGCGCGATCGCAACAAGTCGACACATTAAAGGGCTCACACAGCGACCACCTTAGCGAGCCCGTCATCTATCCCACTCTCATCATCTCTTAATCCTAAACACAGGAAACCACACCCGAAAAGGTTCATTGCTAAGTCACAGGTCATATGTCATCTCGACTCTTGGCCCTCTTCCTCGTTTGTGTCGCCTTCGTTGAAGCCACGACCACCTCACCCTTCAAACCATCCGAATATGCGAAGAGTACCGCTTCCTGTAAAGCTATCCGAAGAGGTCAAACGGAGGAAGTAGTTGATATCGGCATCAGCACGTTCTATCGTCCTTTGGTTTAACTCTCGTCTAAACCATCTTGCAGGATATGTGGATATTAATCCAGGGACATCGAAGGCTATGCTCATGGTCCACGGTTGGCCGAGTTTATGGAGCACATGGTCGAAGCAGATACAGGAGTTCCAAGTAAGTTTTTGGTCGCGTTTCCTTATGCTTTGTTAAATTTGAGAAATAGGAGGATTATCATCTCGTCGTCCCGGATTTACGAGGCTTTGGAGAATCAGCGCATCCTGGGGAAATGCAATCGTCGGGTACAATGGCTGATATGGTCAGTGATATGGTGTGCGTTTTGGAAGACGCGAAAGTGGATTCTGCTATCTGTATGGGGTACGTCCGCGACCTCGTATCATGGCTTCCGTTCTTTGACCAGATCAACCTCATAGGCATGACTGGGGGTCGGCAGTCTGTTACGAAGCAGCGAGACTTCGACCAGATTTATTCACCGCCGTTATTGGAATTGTCGTTCCGGTGCGTGTTCATAGACATCTTCCCAATTGTTCGTCTTTGAGCTAACAACCTTCAACAGTATTTACCCGCTGCAGGCCCTTTCGCTCCTATAGAAGACCTCGTCAAATTATTACCCACCCTGGCCTATCAAGTTTTCTTCAATTCGCAGCCAGACGCCTCTGCCGCGGAATTAGATAAGGATATCCGGCGGTCTCTTCGCGCGACGTACAGAACGGTGGCCAGCCCTCCACCCGACAGTTTCCTGAAGAGTACGGAATCTTTCTTGGCAGCATGGGACAGTGTTGATGAGGTTCAAACCTGAACGCCTTCCGGGTTATTACATGTCCACTAATGCTGTTTAGATTCCGCCAATTCCATTCTTCTCCCCTGAAGAGGAGGATTACTTCGTCGAACAGTTCAGCCTGGGTGGCTTCAAACACAGTGAGGTTATATTTGGGTTTTGTATATGGAACTGACCCGAATCGTGTTCTAGCGATCCAATTCTACGCAGAAAATGTACGTTGATTGGTCGAAACTTATCGCCTGTGCTATCTGATCGCTCTTTGTTCAGAACCGTCGCAGAAACTGGCAGTTAGCGAATTCGCAGGGCAATCACACGCTTCTTCAGCCTGTACTGGCCATCTATCCAAAAGAGGTGCGCTTTTTCTCCATGTATTCCTGTATTTTCTAACCAAATGTCAAAAGGATCCTGTGGCCGACTGGAATTCGCTGGCGAAGATGTTGAATTCGGCCCAATACCTACCGAATCTGACTACGGAGGTGTGTTTTGATTCGATGTAATACAGAGAGAATTGAAATCCATGGGCCTTGCAGGTTCTTCCTGGAGCACATTGGGTACATCTAGAGTACCCGCAAGAGTTCAATGCCGTCGTTCGAAAGTGGCTGCAAGGCATCACAAACAAGGCCGATCAACATGTAGGAAAGCACAACGACGAACTTTAAAATCTGTTGGGTTCTAAAAAAGCGTGTTGTATGCGCTATGTATCGACAAATAGTAGTGTATTGTATACCGTGTATAGTCTGAGAAAGAGTTAGATACAAAGAAAGCCCCTCTGCAAAATTATTGAGAAAAAACCAGCCAGTTCTCGACTTTCAAACAGGTGGGGCGCCTGACTCGCTGATAGGAACCCACCAATACGTTCCAATCAATTGATCCCAACCTCCCTTGGCGAAACGAGTGTGGGCCAAATCGTTAAAGACGAAGCTAACGTAGGGATTGGTATGATTTGCAGCGATACCCCTGATCCAAGGTCCTTGAATAGCGCTACTTTCCTCCAGGTATGCCGCCACTCTTGGGTCAAGTAATCTTTCTGATAAACAAACGATCAAACCAAAGACTGTAACGAGAATTTCAATCCACTTACGGCCTTTGAAAAACCCGCCTTTGAGATCATTGAACCACTTTGGAACCCTTCCAACGAGGTTGGGATTCTGTTTGAGGGCGGCGGCCAATTGGGCCAAGGTCTCGATTGGAGTAAAGTTGTTCAGCGCCATGTAATTTGGACCGAGATCTTCGTTAACGTTCTGCACAAACGTCGGGTTATTGATCATATGGGCTACGATAGAAAGCTCCAAGACATGTTCAGTTTGAAGGCCCATTTCCTAGACAAGCAAAAGGACATTAAGTCATTTGTATTCGTTCATCTCATGTAGCCCGACTTACCGTGGCTGTTTTGCCTGTATTGTCTAAGGCAGCGACAACAGCACTTGTCCGCGCGTTTGCTCTATCCGCTGTGGTCAAGTCCAGTCGAAGAGCATGACGTGCCATCTGGGCTTCATCGTCGAAAATCCGGTAGTCGCGCAAGTAGCCATCGATTGAGTCGATGTCGTCGGTGACAGGATCCTTATTCTCTAATTCGCGATACCACTGGTAAGCCTCCCGTGCGGCTGCAAGTCGTCTGGCTTCTGTCGCGGCCGCTACAAGTAAAGTGTGTAAGTGGAAGGAGTGTGGGTTTATCAACAAAGCTTACTTCCGTCGCCCGGCATACGACTGTCGAGCTCTGCGATAAAGTCTTCCATATATGTATTCAGAGCTTCATCTACCCCAGTCGAACCGCCGCCTGCAGAACTGCTAGCGCCCCCTGCCCCTGCCCCCGACCCTACCCCCGACCCATCTGTTGGCGGCACTGTATGACAAGTCAGAAACCTTTCAACTGTGAAGGCATAAAAACCCTACGAAATGTGCCAGGATCCACGTTGTGGTTGATATTGTCGAGGCCATGTTGAGCGTCTGCATGGGAACTGGAGATGCCTAAAGCCTGAGCGGCTGCGTCAGAGAGCCTGGCTTCCGCGGCGGCTCGAGCCAAAGCAATCATCCGCGAAAGATCATCATTGTCTCCCATATGTGTATCGGGATCAACGTCGGGATCCCCCGACTCATGGCCTGCTTCACCATGACCTTCAGCTTGACCATGCCCATCCATCGTTCACGATATCGACCTTGCTGACGAGGACGAATGCCATCTCGAATCCGCGAATCAGGGTACTTATGAGGTACGAATTCCTGTATGACCTGGTCAGCTGGTGGTCCTACTGAGGAACAGACAGGTTGAATGGATGATCCAGTGGAGTATGATATGATAGTGGAAGTTGGACCTGAGGGAGAGCAATGGAAGACTGGACGAAACACAAAAACATACCGCAGACGATCCTTTGTGGATGTGTCACGGTGCAACTTTGTTACCGTGGTCCTTCAAACTATTGTTAGAAGATAAGATACACCCTTTTGAACCTTTCCAACACCATCCATTCAAAATGGGGTTCAAGCCTTCAAGTTTTAAGAACGCGCATCCTTCCTCTTCCTCTGAAATACGACCTCAGAGATTTTATAGGGCCAACAACTTTCTGATTCATCATGTCCACCGGGCCTTCTAAACAGCAATGGTGGCAATTTGGTGAAACCGCTGCTTTCTTAGCAGGGCCTGAATTTGGACCGCTTGTCTCTGGTAGGTACTTCGTCCTCGAAAGGTCGTCGACAAGTTTCTCATAGACCACAGGCGGCTTGGGACTGTTAGGTCCCATGTTCGGTATGACAGATTCGAGCGGAGTGTCCTTGGAGGCACTCTTGCAAGACACGGTGACTAGCATTAACGCTTGGACGACTAAAGCCATCAACGACGCGCTGGATGTAAGGCTCCAAGCCTCAAGGCCAACTAAACCGTTCTGATTTAGGGTCCATCTTTGACTTTCTATTTAGCTTCATGAACTCCAGGATAATATTGTGGAAGTCACCACACGGATTACCGAGTTTCAAGAATCGATAGCAGAATTTAACGCGCCGACCGATCCTAACTCGACACTTGCCCAAATCCTCAAGCATTATCAAGACGGTCAAGCAAAGCTTAACAACATGTTCCAAATTGGTCAGTTGCTTTCGGTTTTGGTGAATTGCTTAAGTCTTATTCTGCCTAGGATCCGATCTCGACATCGCTCTGGCCAAACTGTCCTCTCCAGCACTTGCTGAACGTGGACTGCCGATTTATATGTATGACACTGAATTGCACATTTTCCCAAAGTACCGTCTCTTGACGATCGTTCTGTTAGGGATGGTGCTACTTTCTCCATCATGATTTCCGCCCTCAGCATTGCGCTTACGAGAAGAATTTCCACTTGTCTCGTCCAAATGGATCCAAATACCACTGATGCTCAAAAGCAGAAGCTCCTTGCCTTTCGTAAGCTCCCGAACCAACTTTAATGCTCATCGTTCTAATGCTTGTTTGCATGTTAGCCATCCCAGATCCAACAGTGATCATGACCCATTTGAGTAAAAGCGACGACTACGTTCAGCAGTGCGTTTCTGTTCTCCCCCTCTTTTCGTGTACTCTGTTAAGTTTGTATCCTCACATAGTGCGGCTTCTACTTTGGTTAATATCATGCACAAGTGGTACACCTCGCCTACCTTCACAGACTCGCCCCGAGTCGACGTTAATAATTTTCATATGCCATTTCCTATGTCGCCCGACGGTGATCGCGTTACCGTCCAATTTGGCGATTGGACCCTCGGATCACCTTGGTTCTCTCTGTATAAAGCCTCGGATTTTTCTCCCAAATTCATTGACGACTTCCTCAGAGACCAGATCGCAGCCAACTTTTCGAGCGTTTGCACAGGCATACGCTCAATGCAGGCCCAACAACTAAGCTGGCGTAACTATCTCGTTTCTCAACTCAAAGCGACCGGAAACACGGCGGTTCCGCCTGTGATATCACCCTTGCCCAAGATCCAGCTCCAAGCGCCTTTTCTACCGTTTCCAAGTTTTAATAAAACCTTGGATTTGCTGGAATATCCATTGCCTTTTGGTGGTGGTGGGTTAACTGCAAATCCAACGAGCTTAGGTACGGGGGCACCAACTATGGGTTTGGTTCTTCGTTCCGGTCTTGGTAGTACCTCGGTCTTAGGATTGGATTCCACCGGTACAAAGGTCATAGTCGGCAAAGATGGAGGGTTCTTCTGGTCCTTGCTGTTCCTTCCTGGTAAGACCGACTTTATGATCGTCGAACGTCTAAAATTTGAAGGCTTGAATAGGCGCTGTATCTGGTCCCTTTGTGATATTACACCGAAAGACCAACAAAATATTGCAATGGCGCTCTTCTGACCCCAATCACCCTGACCCCCGAAATCCAATACCAGCGGTAAGTGAAAAGGAATGTACACGATTTTGTGTTGAAATGATAGCTTTTATCTCATCAGGTCACTGTCATTCCTTTTGACCCTTCGTCTTCCTTTGGCGACCCAACCTGTTTATTTGAGCGGATAGGCACAGCGCCCGTCTGGCGTCAATCCATTCTGCCGCAGGAAACGACCATGACCATCGCCAACTTCGCCGGCCAAATCATCGTACCCGCTGGAGCGGGCTATGACGCTAATTCCACCAGTGGAATTGTTCTTTCTGGGGATGTTGCGAGCGGACCGGTGACGTTTAAACGTTGGTAGTCGGGCTCTTCTTGTTTTAATCGATGCTTACCTTTTTTCTGATTGCAGAGGAACAGTTCGTTTCATCTGGCTTGACTGGGTCGACCCTCGTTTCGGTTTGGATCATAGACTCGGCGGGCGTAAGCGCAAGTGGTTCGACAGCTATCGGGCTGTCTGGCCAGGGAGCATGATGACGGTGGGCTGTGGCTAGTTATGGTGCCAACGGTGTCTACAGTATGACTTTCACGACTCAGCAAGTTTTCAGCATTAGTGTATCTTAAAAACGACAGTAAATCTGATGCTGGAACCACAGATGAACCTGTGGAAGTAATTATATTGGGCATGAATTCACTAATAGGCGGATTGTAGGACGGTAACCGCTCTCCTCAACAGGTAGTATCCAACTGGTCATAAATCTATGTGAATTGGACGCGAACGTGTTCCCTTGCTCCTGTATACAAGGTTCACTTCAGCCTCGTCGTCCGAACTGACATCATCAAATTCCAGTTGTTCCCAGACAGGTTTCTCATCCAGGTCAGGGTCTTCGCTCTCGAGTTCGGTCAAATCAGACTCCACGGACACTGCACGCTTTCTTTTGCGGCCACGAGCCACAGGTGTTTCGTCGTCGTCAAATGCCTTTGATTTTTTCTGCTTTGACTTCGGTCCTGCTGACCTCGTGCCCACCTTGTTGCTAGTACCTCTGGGCTTTCTTGGTCGAGGGACCCATAGCGGGAACTTTTCACAAAGCTGGAGTTGGAAGGCGTTGTCGTAGCCAACACATTTCAGGGTCCATACGCCGAGTCTCTGTTATCAAAACCTATTAGTAGTCTTGTCAAGGTAGAGTGTTTCCTAATACATACTTCTACTCCAGTATCATAGGCCGTCTGAACCTCCTCAGGTGTCGTGTTCTTGAATCTTTTACTCTTTATAATATCATCCACTTCAGCCTTCGTCGGATGATGTCCAAATTCCTTGCGTGCGCGTACTCGCACAAGAACATTGCCACCCCACTCTTGCACACAAATTTGTTTTGCCCATGTTTTTTGAACCTAAAGGCAATAAATTTGTTCAAATGATGCCGCCATTGGGTAGTAAGTATGAATACCTTCTCCGGCTGACAAGCCCATTCTTCTTTGGAAAGCGATGGGCACGACTTGATCACATACATTCCCATGAATTGCCAACTATTTGATCCAATGCGAGTAAACACTCGGTGTGTTCCATCCCAATCTGGACCTGCTTCAGTACAGAAGAACAGGCCAGGGGCACCAGGAACTTCAGGCGCCTCGGGTTGGTAGTCAGGATTGAGGTAGACAAAGTCGTCCATGCCATGCTTGGCTACGAGCTCCTTCCGGATTCTTGGGCAAGTGGCCTGCATGCTGCCACCGTACACCGAGGACATAAAATCTCGCGATACTCTCACTTCCTGAGAAAACTTATCCAGCGTTATATCAAATACATCCAGACCGATGGGCTTGAGTCGATCCCTAACAGTGTTAACGAGCAAATCCATATTCTTGATTTTCTTGACGATGGGCTTTAAAGCAAATCACGCGTCAAATATGGCCTACGACGTGGCGAAGGGACAGACCAACATTCTTCATGTTTTTAAGCTTCTTAAAGTCTTCTTCTGTCTCCTTTTTATAGGCTTCCCATGTTGGTACGACGACTTCGACAATTAGGCGCTGGCGTTTGCGGCGGGGAGCGGGAGAGGATTTGGAAGTCAGAATAATTTCCTTCGATTCATTCTTGAATCCCTTAGAGTCTGAAAGCCCTGAGGTGCCAGTTGGTCGGGTGCTTAAAATCTGAAATCCCTCGCTTCAAAGGCAGCCTTCGTAATGCCAATGGTGAAATTACCTCAACGTCACTGTCATGGACATCTTCTAGAGGAGTAGTGGTGGGGTTAAAGTCAGCAAAATCCGTTTTGAATCTGGAGAGGTTGCCATATCCTGTTGGAGTGGTTCAAATTTCGAATTTTTGGCGCGAAATGTTCCGAGTCACTGGCAGACCCTTGCGAAAGGCGACCCTTGAATCTCACGATATCCTTCTGTGATACAGACGAACTCAGACAGACCACACCTAAACAGCAATAGTTTCGAGTCAAGAGTTTTGCCATATCATGATGTATCCCACCAAGTTCACACCACATGTCAGCTTTGGTCCAGTACTAAAAAACGAGCGTCATCAACACCACTCTCAGCCGTCAATACAACCCTGGCAGTAGTCTATAGGGGACGTTGCGGGCCCAAGCTTCCCATTCAGGACCAAAGTGTCTCTTAAGCAGTGCATCTTCTTGTTCTAGTCTTGGAGCAATGACAAGAGTACCCACAATACCGGCGGTGAGCCAGCAGAAGGCGACCAGAGGACCTGCCCATGTAGGTTGAAAAATTCCCGAGCTTTCCACAGCCCATGATCCTGGAGTGGTGTGGCACATTAAAGCGCCAAAAAGCGCCAATGCGCCACCAGTATAGCTTGGGTGTCGAACAAACGAATATGGTCCTGAGGTTACGAGTTTGTGATTTCTCCTTATGCTTACTTGAAAGGTAAACATGTTGCCTAAATTCCGATAACAGCTGCGCCTAACAAGGGCGCCTGAGATGGTGCATACCCATGCAAAAATAAACCACCATGTTGTTCGGATCGCGTCAGAAGTTGAAGGCGAACGCACAAGCAAAGCTGCTGCAAATCTTGCAAAAGGATTCGAGGGGTAAAGATCTGTGAGGATTGCCGCAATTTCAGCCAGACCGGCAGACCAAAAACATGACTAGTGTAGACGCAGATCAGATAAGTGCAGTGGTTATTTTAAAAAATGCAAACCTTGACAAGTATTGGCATCACAGAAACTTCGAGACCAGGTAGTCCCACTTGTTCGTCGCCGAGAGGAGGAGGTTGCGGTGCTGTCAAGGTCGTGTGTACCGCCCATATTACAGAAGCCGAGAAAGGTACTCTGAAAACGGACATGCGACCCTCTTGGACAACGTTTTGTGGCGATGGATGAAAGAGCTGAACAGGTCAGAAATTCAAACATCGAGCCCGCAATGCCGAAGTTCGGATCATCGGTCACATGTTAGATATCGGCCGGCCCGTTTTATGGTCAAAATTGGATGCTTACCGTCTTGGTCGAACGCCTACAAAAACCAACCCTTCTGCTTCTTCTCCTATAGCAGCATACAATATTCAGGTACAAGGGGGCGTTCTCCCGGCTCCACCGCCTCGAGCTTTGCATTGCGTTGTCGTCAATGGGGAAACAGACCAATGCAAGATGAAGACACAGGGGGATACGCCGCCATGGTAGACGTTCAACGTTTGCAATGGCAATTCAGTAGATAGAGTGGAGCTCTCACACACTATACATTTAGACGTACATGACCGAAGTTTGAAGCTTACCAAATTCCCAAGTAACCCCCGCATGCTGATACCCTGTTTTGAGTACTCCTTTCTGGAAGGACAAACCTGAAATTGAAGAGAACCACCCTGTGGCTGAATGTTCTTGATAGTTCCGGATATGAATATGTTCGCTGTGACGTCGATTACCGTCCTACAGACACCGACTTGTGGGTGTTCTGAGTGACGAAAATCACTCTACGATCAACGAGCCATTTGAGCACATCCAGAGTATCATCCCCTCTGTCCCTATTTTAGCGTACCGCTTTAAGTATACAGTACCATGCGAACACATGCAGATAAGACACATTAAGTCCAGAAAATCGTACCGATTAAGTTCGGAACCTATCACATGTGGTTTGCCTCGTTGCATATTCAGATTGCAGGGAGTACTGCGTTTTTAAGAAAGTCCGGTCCTACACACCGGTAAAACGTTGCAGTGCGGTCCCCGGGAAATGTAGACGAAATATCAGATGAGTTGCGATCGTGATCAAGGGTGTGGACCAGATGCTCATTCGAAGGACTGTCCAGTCGTTGTTTATGGTTGTTAGGTAAGGTGGGTGCTTGTACCAAGTTTTCATTTACCATAAGGAGAATAATTGGAGAACATCATAGTTGGGCTTTATTTTTCCTGTAAATACTACGAGTAAGATTGTGAAATAAATTCCTAATTTATAGACGCAGTGGCCTCTCTATTCCTCACTTGCATGGCCATTCTAAAGTTAAAGAGCCTTAGTAACGAAGAGACTGCCATCGACTTCTCAATTCGCTCTTGCACCGAGCATCTCATATCTGGGCACTTGAATTGGAAACTTATTATAGAACTTTGGCTCATGGATTTACTCTGGCATCATCCGCTGGGAGGCAGGTTGGAGGGGTAGCGGAATTTTGGAGTCGGACCACATCAGTTGAACCATTTTCGTCGAGGTAGGCATAGCTTTCAGACCTGTTGCAAAGCAGGGCGATAGGATTGCAAGAAAAATTAGCTCCTTATCAGAATGCTCATCTGACGTCAAGCTGCTCTAGGTATCGGGCACGGCTTCACTGTCACCGCGATAAATATATCCACTCTTCGAAGTTCAAGGTCCCAATAAAACAAGAATAGCTACTTGGATACGGGCATTTTTAGAGATGTCTGGAAAATTTAATGATAACATAACAAGCACCATGACCAAGCGGTCGAACAAGTTTTTTTGGAACTTTGACCGGAACTGACATGAGGATGAAATGATTGGTCCGCGCAAAGTTATGCAATGATTGAGCACACCCAAGAGTCACAAGGAAGACAAGTCATTCCTTCTGCCAGTTCCAAGGCGGCGCATTCTTCCTCTACCTCGGTGCTTGGGAAAGACCTAGAGCAAATAATGAAAATGGGGAAAAGAGTAAGGCAACACGACCATGTATAAAGAAAGCAACTCGGCGGAGAAAGTCTTGACGGGCGTGATCGTCTCCTCAACGAACGAACGGGAAGACGGCCACACAGAAACCCGAGTGGACATTCGAATGGGGCGAGAGTCCGACGAGTCGCCCGCCACGTCGAAGCGGTCGTAAAGCAAAAATGAAAACGTCTCATGTTGACAGACGCGATCAGGTCTGCCTGCCTGCCCAGAATTACAAAAGCCTCGCGGGCAGAACCGTCGGCACTTTAGCGGACCTCGTGAGCACTGGGTGGATCAGGGCTCGGAGGATCACTGAAGGTCCAAGCAGTAAGTAGAGAGCGTGCACGGAGGGTGAGAACGCCGTGTAGCGTTTTGGTGGCTTTGGGCAGTGCATTGATGCATCAAGGTAGCAGTAAGAGCTTTCTGTTTTCTCCAAAAGGGACAGAAAGCGCATGGGGAAGTTGGCAAACGAACTGATCCTATAAGGTTTTGTATATAAGCTCTTGGTAGTGTTAGAATAGTTTTAACTGCACCGCCATGGTCTTAAACTGACAGAACTTTCAAAAAACGACGTGAGAGATAGAAGTGGTGGGCTATTCATACCCGAGCCTCGCGGTTTGATGAACAACATTGCCGAATTTGCAGTCCTGTCTTCGTGATGTGCCACTGATGACTTATTCATCAGAAGTTATTCATCGATGAACATAATCATGAAATTTGAGGTGATGATAGTATACTTATATCACTATCAGTAGCTGCCCTCCTGACGATTGGTAGACACTCCGGTAGATTAGGCGGATTAGCCGTGCGTCATAATTTCCCGAGATTGCGATGGCTGATCGCATCATGTCAAGCATTGCGCGTGAAGAAAACCACGACGGCGTATCTTTAATGAGGCGACGCTGAGATGCTGCGAAAGTCATCATCGAGAAGGGCCTGGAGGAACCTTCTCAGAGCTTCTCGCGTTGCTGAGATATCGATCGTAATCATCTGCGGGGCATCTGTCAGTTGGCCGATCGTTGTCGATCGCTGGCTTCCCTGTCAGCAAAGCACCTTAAAGAACACACGCCTCGACCACACGGTCCCATGGGCGTTGAAAATGTCGCAGATGGAGGACAGCAGGGGGACAGCTTGCGCGAATACATATGGATTGTCGGGGAAGTACCTAGAAGACCTACTATATTCATCTTAAATGAAAAGATGAATCAGAAGTCTAGCAAGGTCGCAACATTCCCCTGAAGATGGACCATGTGATTGACTGTAGTGTACTTGATATTCTTCAGTGGCAGAATCGCGGACTGATTGTAACGAGTATTTAAAGCCTCAAGTACTGGGAACCAAACTAAAAGTCGCATGGTCGGTGATCGATGAACCTTCGAAGAAAGTAGATTGACATACGGTCGAGCCAAAGTCTGTGTGAATATTTCGGCCTTATCCCAAATGCTGAGTCCGCGGCG
Organism: Galerina sulciceps; assembly: GCA_023014345.1. Lineage (NCBI taxonomy): Eukaryota > Fungi > Basidiomycota > Agaricomycetes > Agaricales > Galerinaceae > Galerina > Galerina sulciceps. Next base: position 1,157,005 of record JAEDXJ010000020.1, on the reverse strand, counting down.
AACTTCTGCTTCCCATTCGGCTTGGAGGTCGGGCTGACGCGACGTGAGGGCATATACGCTCGAGTTAGTGACCCGGGTCTGTATTACCCAGTCTACCGCTTCTTGGTACTGGGCAGTGGACAACATGTCTGTCATTAATACAACGACGAGAAAAGTTGTCGACGGAAAATCAAATACTCGGAGGAGGTCGGATAAATTTTGCTCTTGAGGTTGATGGTAGGGGATAGCAATATGGGTAAGACGGGTAAAATGCGCGAGGTCCAAGTGGGTTGTGTATGAACCAATTAGTCCTATCCGAAGACGAGTGATTTTTTCGAATATGGGAGAGGTGAGCGATGCATTGCTATTGACGAAATGTTTCTGCGACCAATCCTTTTCTTGAGCATTCAAAATGAGCAGGTAAAGGTCATTCTTGCGGGTGATCGATTGGACAGAAAGTTTTGAAAGTCGAAAGGCAGCTGGACTCGATGCGTGAACCAGCCAAAGGAAGTTATCGACATTTAAGGCCAGATTGCTGATGCCATTGCATGGTGCAAAAATCGAAAGAACTCGATTTGACACGGCCTCTGTCCAGAGGCTTCGAACGTATTTTGTGGGATGAAAATCAGGTTGTGGTGGGTGAATTGGCACCGTTCGTGGGGGTAAACTTCGCCAAAATGCTTCCTGCGCAGCGAGGTCCTTTAGAACCACCGTCGAGAAGAGATACGGTAACGCGAGTCGCCTCGTCCATGTGGAGATCTGGCACAAAGCGGCGCAGAATGATGTTGAAAGGATGCAGGCGTAGTGAAAGACATTGTCCACAAGTTCCGGTGGGAGGTCAGATATTTTTACTTCTGAGTGTGCGTCTGGTAAATCCATGGTAATTTCTCAGTCGCTTGCTCGACGCCGTTGCTGAAATGATCGTAGTAGCTGCGCGAAGGTCGAGAGAGGACGAAAGGTCAGTGCAGAGTCATTCGCCTTGGTGAAAGGTATCACGTGCTGATTATTTTGTGCAGTTCTCAACGTTTTGTACGACACAGTCAATGAAAAAAATATATTAGACTTGATTTGAGTCGCCAATTTTTACAATTTTTACAACAGACGTCTTCGTCTTGTCTGGAATACGAAACTGTAGGTAGGAAATTCAAACTTCAAAACACTGGGTCAACGTGACATGCAGACGCGTGCCGTCACGATACCGTCATCAATTGTGACAGGTGGCTTTTGTCAGAGCACCCTGCACGACTCATCACCACGCTTGCTCAGCACCAAGGATGGCGCCTTCAACAAAGGTCGTAAAGACCCAACTGGGCAAGTCTTCAAGTGATTTACGGATGTTCTTCGGGCCTGGAGGAGGTCAACCAAAAGCTGTCGTGAAAACCGCGTCCTCTCAGGTTTGTGAGGCAGTTCAATCGGAAGGCGCGCTGTTGACTTGCTTTTAGGCCTCCAAACTTGGATCTCAACCTAGCGGTGCAACAAATTCAGGTGTGTAACATAATCTCCCTAGTCTCTGAACCTCCATGCCGACCAGACGTTACACAGATGATAGAGGGTTCGTCCTTTTTCGACACTCGTAGACGCGTCAGTTTAACACGTTCGTTCTTGCAGGAAAAGTAAAAATGGTCTACTTTCGTATGTGAATAACTGATTATCCCGCGCCTTGAAACTGAATTTTAATAAAGTTCACAAAAAAGCCACAACACGGTGGTAATCGATGATAGTGATGATGAACCCTTGGTGCCACCGAAAAAATCTTCGCCTGCGAAACTCGCGAAACCTAAGAAGGCCACGACTATTATTTCCAGCGATGAAGGTATGCCCAAGTCATGTCGCCTTCCACGTGCGCGCGATTGCTCACCAACTGCTTTCGTGCTGGATAGAGGAAATTCGAAAACCAGCAGTGTCAGTCTATCGCAAACTATAATGAATTGTCGATTGAAGTATGCTCTACTGTTACAGGAAAAAAGAATCAAATTTAAAGCGCAAAAAGCCCACTGCAGTTCTCTCCAGCGACGAAGAAGCAGAAAATTCGCCTCCCAAGAAGAAAGCTGCTGTTTCATCTTCAAAATCCAAACCGAGAGCGTCGACTAGTAAATCAAAACCAAAGAAGGTTGACAAGGACGGCGACTTTGACATGGAATCATCACAGAGCGACGATGACAAAGAGTTCATAGTGGATGATGACGAGGACATGAAGCCGAAGAAGCGTAAATCACCAGTCAAGAAAACTCCCTCTGGCTCTTCGAAGTCTAAACCCGATAAAGAGAAAGCGGCCACCGTCTCCGTAAGAGCAGCTGAAGCAGCCAAGAGCCAAGGCCATGTAGCTCCTAAAAAATTCGAGTCAGTTCTTTCCTACCCTTCATCTATATGTTGAAGGCGACTAATTCTTCGTAGCTGGGCGGCAAAGAAAGCAGCGCAGCTAGCTGGGCCAGTAGCACATGGTTCTAAGGAGGTCCCAAATGGCGCCCCCGATGCTCTTGCCGGTCTGTCCTTGGTTTTCACAGGCGAGCTAAGCAGTTTCTCTCGTGAAGAGGCAATTGATCTTGCTAAACGATTCGGCGCGTTCGTTATTTTTTTTCTCCGTCCTTCACTTCGACTTACGGAATTGACGGAACAGTCGCGTCGTACTCCAGCCTTCGAGTAAAACGGACTTCGTGGTATTAGGTGACAATGCTGGACCTAGCAAGATCGCTGCTATCAAGAAGCATGGCATCAACACATTGAGCGAGGACGAATTCTTGAATTTGATCGGAACCCGTAAGGGCCTCGGGAAGGTTGACGAAAAGACGAAGAAAAAGATGGAAAAGGAACAAGAGGAGATTAAAAGGGCCGCTAAAGAGATGGAGAAAAGAGAGCAGAAGGAGCGGGCTTCTGCTGAGCATGGGAAGGCGGTTGACCCCAAAACGCAGTTGTGGACCGTAAGATACGCTCCTCAGAACCTGAAAGACATCTGCGGAAACAAGGGTCAAGTCGAGAAGTTGCAGCAATGGCTCCACGACTGGTACGTACTTCATTTCATAGGTGTACTAACGTACTGACCTTCTCTTTCTCAGGCCCTCGAGTCTCAAATGCGGATTCAAGAAGCCTGGAAAGAACGGCTTGAACGTTTTTCGGGCAATTCTTATAACCGGACCGCCCGGAATTGGCAAGACGACTAGTGCACACATCTGTGCAAAGCTGGAGGGTTTTACCCCGATTGAAATGAACGCGAGCGATTCTCGAAGCAAGAAGTTGGTTGAGGTGTGTGGTTTCCCACTATTATTAGCGATGTTTGTCAATTTTGATGACTATATAGAACGGAATGAACGTGAACAACACTTCACTGGATGGATACATGAAAGGTTCTTCGGTAAATTTTCGTTTTCATAGAATGTGGCCATGGAACTAGATGGCTCAATACCTTTACCAGGAAACGAATTCGCTCGGCGTCACATAACAGACAAGTCCTGTCTCATCATGGACGAGGTTGATGGAATGTCGGCTGGAGACCGTGGTGGCGTCGGTGCGCTGAACGCCATGATCAAGAAGTCAAAGGTTCGTTCCCCCTGAATTTTGCAAAATAGAAACCGACCCGACAATTCTAAGATTCCCATCATCTGTATTGCGAACGATAGGCAAGCCCAGAAGTTGAAACCGTTACTCGCTACCACATTTAGTTTGCCTTTCCAAAAGTCGGTCTTTTATTTGGCTAAAATTGTATATTTCTTGATGGGAATTATAGACCCCAGGCGCAGGCAGTTAGATCGAGGATACTCAGTATCGCTTTCAAGTGAGTTTTGGATTTGGAATTACCCCATGACCGATGCCAACATTTCCCCAGAGAGAAGATGAAGATTCCTGCTAATGTCATCGATCAGCTTATCGTCGGGGCGCAGTCCGATATCCGTCAGGTTCTAAATATGCTCTCAACGTGGAAACTGTCAAACAACGCTATGGATTTTGACGAAGGAAAGGACCTGTGAGTGTTCTATTGCTTACGAAACTCCCGTCTTCATGGACCTTCCAGTGTGAAGATGAATCAAAAGCACTCGCTGCTCAGTCCTTTCGATATCACGTCTAAACTTCTAGGCCCTTATGTCTACTCTGCGACGTCAAGGGAAACGCTAGGCGACAAAATGGAATATTATTTCCAAGATCACTCCTTCGTTCCTCTTTTTATCCAGGTATGGGACCAAACTTTGCCCACCGCGGCCGTTGTATGACGATCGTTCTCGTGATAGGAAAATTACCTCAAAACGCAGCCAGCCCGGCTCAGAAACTTGGAAGGGCCGGAGAAGGTACTGAAAGAGCTGCAACTCATGGACCGCGCTGCTTCATCTATTTCAGATGGGGATCTCGTTGATGCGCTTATTCATGGGTATGTTTTGGCCGTTCTAACGTCGACTGGATGATGCGACTGACGTAATGGGTTCAGTCCTGAACAGCATTGGGGGCTGATGCCACTCCATGCCATTTGTTCAACAGTAACTCCAACGTCGCATCTTTATGGAAATGGGCCCCATTGGGGTGGGCCGAACGGCATCACATTCCCTCAGTGCGCTACGTCGGTTCGGATATTTTGGGTCGTTTATTGATGAATTGTTACAGATGGCTCGGGCAGAATTCGAAGCAAAATAAACTGGCCCGACAACTGGGGATGTGCAAATTCGAATGCGATTGAAGGTCTCTGGCGACAAATCAGAGATCCGACAGTCGTACATTCCGGCCTTATTCCCCACATCATCAAACCGCTCATGGATGTGGGAGCTGTGCGTTCTTATCTTTACTTTACTTGTCAGATGCCAGTAACTGAGACCCTGACAATAGAGCGCCGTCCCCGAGGTCATCGAACAAATGGATGAATATTATCTTTCTAAAGAGGATTGGGATACTATTGTTGAGCTTGGAGTCGATGAGAAAAAAGACGACACCGTCTTGAAAAAGATTTCGAGCGCCACCAAAACATCTTTAACCAAAAAGTATGTATTACAATCATTGCCCTTTCTTTTGTGGGTTTGCGAGGTGGCTGATTTCGAATACTAGGTATAATTCGACTGAGCACCCGATACCTTTCCACAAGGCGCAAGATCTTGGTAAAGTCCCAAAGAAATTGGCTGGTGGTCCTGCACCTGACCTCGAAGAAGCCTATGCAAGTTTTGATACTCTTCAAAACGAAGACCTTACTGACGAAGTGTCTCAATAAATTTAGGTCGATGATGTGATTGAGGACGCCTCTGACGATGACACAAAAGAAAAGGCTGTAGAAGATGTGACGAAAGATTCGCTTATTAAGGCAGCAAAAAAGAAGAAAACAGCGGTTAATAAGTCGCGATCGTCCACGCCTTGACGACATTTTATGACATCTCTCGTGCAAGCGACACAATTGAATCAGGCATCCATTTACTTATCATTAGTATTGTACATCATGTAATTGAATTATACAAGGTATCAACCAATCCACATCGTAATTCCGTCGCTATTAAAAGTACGGTAACATTGCCACGTCAAAATTGCGTCAGACCTTTGAAAACAGAGTGCATTGCGAGGAAGAAAAAAAAATGCTACGAGACTCAGACTTCCAACATGAGAACATGACAATAATTGTACAAATTACTGGAAGAATAAGATTCAATACAGGGGAAGACGTCGCGGCTCGTGTGGGTTGGTGGGTCGTGGATGTGATGGACGTCAGAGTAAAGCGTAAGAAGAGGCATTAGGTGCATAGGTTGAGGAGGCGTCGAGGGTACAAGATACAATTACAACAAAAATCGTGAATGAATCGTTCGGTCATGGATCCGCTCGTGGGTTCATCGTGTGGCGGATTCTTTGTAGAAACGCCAGTAACCTGGCATGGCAAAGGCGATGGCTAGCCATATCTACGAATTAAATAATATATTAGACGAAGCAAAGATGAAGTAAATCGAAAGACGAACGTTATACAAAAAGTATGATAGCTGGTCGTCCTTGATTGTTCTGAGAAGGAAGTACCGCAAACCCACAACGATTGCGAGGCAGGTAAAGCCCAGGGATCCCATACCACTGATCTCCCAAATGCACGTAAGGTATGACGACCAGAGGAGAAGACTGATTAATGGCGTATATCTGGAAAGGTTGGGGAAGGCGATAGGTAGTGTGCTTCGTCCAACTGACTTGTCGCCATCTACGTCCTGGAAGTCTTGTGTTTGGATAGTCGTCGCTAGAATCGCTGCGATAATGAAGATCGACAGGGACCCTGTGAAGTCGAGTTTTGATCGATCGGAAGCTAGTGTGGGAAGTCAGGACAGCGAACTCGAGAAGGGTTTGAGAGGGTCTAACATGCGATCAAGGTTGAGCCCATGGCAAAGCAAGTGTACCCCACAGCGTTCATGAGGTTCTTGCTTAACCAATGGGAGTCGCCATGCAGCTCGTGGTACATGGGTACGAGAGCCGCGAAAAATGCGCTTGCGAAGAATATGGTCCGACTGTAACACAGCGAGATGAGCATGCATATTAGAGGTGCAAGGTATCGGAGGCGGCGGGCATTGGCGAGGGTGATACGGCCGGAAGGTAGAGGCCGCCAGGGCTTGTTGCGCATGTCTTCTTCTGGGTCGCGCACTTGGTTCGCTAGATTGAAATGGAGAAGATGTAGCCATATCCAGATGACAGACTGAATGGCATGGGACATCCGGTTGGTGGGGGAGAGAGGAGCTGCTCCCAGGGCGAAAAAGCTCTGAATTGCGCAAAACAATTAACGATCAGATTGAGGTCACGGCCAGGAACACTTACCACAGGAATCAATGTCGTCTTAATGTCCGACTTGCTGAAGAGAAAAAGAGTAAAGGCATGATAAGACACTCTTGAAGCCGTTGACGACGTTGCGGAGCCCAAGCGAAAAAAAACAGAAGAAGACATGCGGGATTGAAGGCGGCCAGAATCACGACTTGATGACCGACTTCACCTGGGCTCTTGTAGTCGTTGGGACGGGCCACGAGTTTGGCCCTTAGAACATTTATGGGAACAAGTCCAGTTGGGAATATCGGGCGTACATCCCGTTGGCCGAGTGCGGAACCCTGCTTTTCAAATGGCAAGGCTGACGATTAAAAAAAAATGATGAACTTCAATCTGAGATCCCAGGGATCCGAATGGACATAAGTGACACCGGAAAAGCTGGGGGAAAATAAGGCGGTTAAGGAGTTAAAAGCAGCCGCCATGATGCTGGCGGGACAGGACGGAGATGTGGTGCAGATCCACACGAAAGCAGACATGATCAAATGAGATTAGGACCTGATGCTGAGGTAAGTCATGGGCTTATGTTTGGATGACAGGTTGATGGTTTCGTACCCTGATGTCCCAAGATAGAAACCTTGGAATTCTTGAGAAGACACGAGCAGAGACCTGAGGACACGTTGTAGTTGGAGGCGCACAACGAAGCGCGCCATGTTTCTTCCGTCGCAAGATTCCGATGTTCGCTAAGAGGAACCAGGCATTCTCAGGCACTGTCCCAGGAACTCGGTTCTGACTGAAAGATCGAGGTTGTATGATTTACAGCTCGCTTCCTTTCGACTGATCAGCCAAAACTGCCAGAAATATGTTGATCCGTCGCTCAAGTGTAGTCTGGTGTAGTAGAGAATAGATAGAAAGCCCGAGGAAAACGAAGGCAACGGGATCCACGAGGGCCCACAAAAAGATGCACATTGATCGACGGCGGACAAGCATGCATTGGCATTGACATGCCAGCGGGTGTTCCAAAGGCTAGGCGGTTATCAATCGAGGGTACTTAGTGACGGGTTGTATTGTAGAAACGGAGAACCCAAACTGTCACCAATGGTCGATTGGAAAGGAAGGCGAACACCAACGACACACTTGGTGATTTAGGGATATATGGGCATGGTGACACCATCCAAGGTGACAGCACTCATGGCCTATGCTCCACATGATGTCGAAAGCGCGTTCTACGTCGATGCACCAAGTATGACCGAATCTCGACGACATTGTAAAAGCTAGAAGCCGCCTCATTCGGGGGACTTGTAGATGTGAATGACCAATATGTTCGACGCCACCGGAAATCGGACGTCGATTGGCCGCCGGGTTTCGTTCTCGAGTCTTGTATAAGGTGATATTTGTCAGGTATGGGCACCGACAATCAAAGTCACTGGCGAGAAACATTTTGGGCTTTGGAAATGGAATAGCGAAAAACAAGGGCTAAGGCCTTTCAGGGATGGTGTGAAGAGAAGTTGGGGGGTACCTATGGAGCTGTCAAGAACTGTGGTTGCGGGCGACTGAATCCGATAGACATGCACTTACGTTGAACTAGTGCAGGATAAAAACCGTCTGCAAATGTGATTGGTGGCCTTTATATTCTGCACCCGCCAAGGATGATCACCGTTCGACGAGCTGTATGATTCAAGGAAAATAGTCACAATGTTGCGGCGACCATAACTGTAAAATATTGCATGATGGAAAGAGGTGACTGAAACGAACAATTACGGGCTCCAAAGCAAGACAAGAGTTATCCTGCGGCCAATGATTAACACATTTTTCGAATGAGCCTTGCCATATTCGTGACACCGTCGACAGAAGGCACACAGTCTCATGTTACGTCCAATAAGGCGACGACAAACTTGACGGTGTGGGCAGAGCTAAACGCGTATGGCGAAAGCATTAGTTCCAATTTGGCCAGAGCTACATTGGTGTGTAGGCGTTGTAAAACCTGCGAGGCCGCCCAATGTTTCCGAACAAAGCATAAGTCTTTCAAACTGAAATGGAGAAATTACGAAATAACGCAGATTGGAATTTCCGTATCTTGAATCCCAGGATGTCGGCTTGTGAAGCAGGTACAGATTTTTCGAAAATGGGGCGACATAGACTAGGGCAGCCTACAAAACCTACAGTGTAAGCCTAGGCCAAGAAACGTAGAGGCTAATGGGGAAGCTTTCTCCAGCTGCCCATTGGGACATTGTGGGTAGTTCTCATCACGGCTATAGTGAAAGAGGTCATCATGGCCTGGCTGGTATGAGAACAGCTCTAATGATGTGGTTGGCGGTGAAAATTGGACTGGCGTGTGACACGAGGAATCCACGACGCGTTCACGTGATATTGTGACTGCGCGCCGTCACACCTACTGCCAATGCCCTGCTCAACTCTCTGACTCGCTTCCTCACTTGCGATGCCTTATCTTGCTTTTGAAGCATCACCTCCAGCTCAGAAGACTGCATCCAATGACTATGGGGCTGTGAAACCAGAGGCCAATGTCAAGAACTCACCATCGAACCCAAATTTGTTTATGGTCAACGAAAACCCTATAATAAAGCATCCTGTGGTAAAGCTAGAAGTGGACCAAATAACGGATGCCACTGCTGGAAGACTAGCGACAAGTTTACTTGGCCATGTTCTCTTCCTGAAGAACCAAGTACCATTGTGAGTCAAGCTTTAGGAAGGAAACTTTCAGAGATATTGCTGTCACTAATCGGACATTTCGTGTAGTCCGGTTACGCAGCTTGGGCGGATTCCGGGAGGGAAGGTGTGCAGATTCAAAGAGAAATATGCTTGAAGAGTTAACCTCATTTCTGAAGACGACAAGTCGTGCGGCTAAACAGCGTGCAGAACTACTGGCTTCGTTTGATACAGTGTCCTCACATCTCGATACTACTTTCACTGCACTATCGACCGCCCTCGCACGTTGTTCTGGTGGCAGCAATTCCAATTTGACTCGAGCCCATTTGGCCATACTTGTGGGACCTAGCTTAGTGTCAGCAAAATCGAAAGTCATTCTCGGAATCGATGGCTTGGAACCCAGCATATGGGGACGAACCGGAAATATTTCATCAGCCCCCAAGCAGAAGGACGAAGACAGTGACGAAGAAGTAGATGACAATTCAGCTGACGATGATATAGGGAGCAGTGATGGGGACGAAGAGGGTCCTGAGGACAGTGACGACGAACTTGACGATGACGATGATGAAGATGAAGAAGAGGAGGAGGAGGAGGAGGAGGAGGAGAACCACGTAGATGGTGTCTCACAATCGTCGCCCCCACCCTACATCTCTCACGCAGAAGAACAGAAGTTTTTGCAGCATGCTGATCGCCTCTTGTCGCGAACGCTTGCCGCAGCCGACGCAGAGGGGAACGGAATTACTTCCGAGCTAGGTATGTACGTTCAAACGAGCATGATGCCACAGCAATGACAGAATTGCTAGCGCCCACACAAACACACGTCCTTATCAGGGCGCCGAGAAGGTTCAGCCACCCTGCGTGGATACCTCGCCAAACTGTCACCCCATCTCTTGAATCCGCTCTTCGAGATTTCATGAGCACTTCAGGGCTGAGTGGTCCAGACATCGAGGCAGATACCAACATCAAGCACACCAAAAGAAGCACAGTTGAAGGTGTCTGGATCACGACGCGAGCTGGGCTTCGTTGCATACAGGACACCAACCCTGCAACAAACCTCGATGACGATAGAACAGAGGACGACGAGATGATTTGGTGGAGCTGGGATGGTAAATTCATGGGCTTTGCCGACTGGTGATAACTTTTGGGGGCGTCGGGAATACCTTCGACTGCTGCTAATGGAGGTAGGGATATACGGATTTCACCTTTCCAATGTCGCACTGAGTCCAAATATTTCGGATTCATAGGACATCCAAGGTCAGTTTGCCCCGGTCGTAGCCCGATAGAATGACAGCTGAAGTCTATAGGTAAGTAGGAACAACGAATACCCCATTATCCATGAATTTGAAAAGCGCAACATACCTTTTACGTGCTGAATAACCCGTCTATCATTCGCAATAGAAATGTCGGTTGTGAGACGTGCGGTTAGTCGCCGGTCCTTTTCGTCGGACTTGAATTGCCTATTTGCATCTACACGTTTTTCTGACAAAGCCAGCTTGTGAGGGTCTCATGAGACGCCTTACCTTATGATAAGGAACGCAAGACCACCCATTCCTAAATTTTCATGCCCGACGTCGTTTCTTGAGGACGAATGCGATGTGCGCGCCGGTCGCGATCCCTTCCTAAACGAACTTGAAATGGCGACAATCGCATTGCGGATCAAGACTGTGGTTGCTCTCACAAGGGGCTTGATGCTGTCTCCGGCGACTTTTCTTATGCGTTTAACAGGCTATATTTCCGTGTCTAGTCTTCAGGGCTTTCGTGATTCGAAAAGTCTAGATCGTCGCAATAATCTGGCAGCAGCTTCTGATGCGTTAATAGATAAAGGTAGGACCTGTTCGCTTACCCCAGAAGTCTTCAAGTCTTTAAAGTAAGGGCAGCTAGGGACAGGTTCAAACTTCGAAGCGAGTGTCGCTGTCAGCGACAGCCTCGTGCAGGATGATGGCGTCACTTTCAAAGTGGATACACTACTACCAGCTGCAGCAGCTGACCGGCGCTGACCACTGCCATTGACGAGATATCATATCAATCTTCCCAGTTTTAGGTTTTTCGGGTCAAGGAAACCTTATCCCCAGATGAACTCAGACCCCGGCTATTCGCTCGATTAAGGTTGTGTCATGTTCCTCTCCCCGGCTCATCGGGAACACCCATCTGCCTTTGCAGTGTCATACCTAGATCCTGTGTGAGATCCATGTTTAGTCATTGCATCTGCAACTGTAAGGCCAGACGTTGAATTGGGGGTCTTTCAGCGCACGTAGACCATGGATAAGATCCTCAACGAACGTTGCATGGATATTTGTCAGGATGTTCGTGGTGCAGATAACAACTTGACATATCCACTCATACCCGTGCGCGTAAGAACGTCAGATCCATTTGACCATGATGTGATGTCGATTGCCTCATTTCTCGCCAAATTTGTTCATAGGACCTAGACTACAACTCTAAATACGATATGACCCCGCCTTGAGGTCTTCTGAATAACCGAGGATCGGCTGACCCTGGGGCAACCTTGAATATTATGATAGCAGGGGCGGTTGCGCTGTGCGTGTGTGGGGGAAGAACTTGAACAGGGATTGCAGGAGCATCGGCGCATCACGTCCTCCGCAGCACTGGTCTACGTATAACCCCATCAGGGTAGTGGGTCCGGATACATTAAAATGTGGGGCGGTGTAGGCGACGTGTGGTGGTCGTACTATCCTTATACCTTCAATGCGATAAACCACCGTGCCAATGTGGCCTAGAGTTTTTTTGACTGGCACCTCGAACTTTGACAGTTTCTAATTTTTTTCCTCCGGGAAAATCGCAGTACAGTTTTTCACGAGGCTCGCTCGGAACGAAAAATGCGGACAGAACTCAGAGATGGTTTACTCCTTGGGACGCAAAGAAAAATTATCTCTCTCCGCCGGGGAATAGTTTCTCTCTGACAGTACGCCTTCTCTTTTTTGAGTTAACCCTTGGGGAGGCGTAATTGGGGTCTCTGTCAAATGCCTCTTATCTTAACATCAATAACACTGCACCGGTATTATCTCGACACCTCAAATATTCATATGATAAGAAACAGGATTATATACTAAACCAGAATTGATGTTGAGTGTAGATCTGGTATATGCAGCCACCACGACCGAATATTGTGGCAAGGCGCCTATTCAGCTTGCTAAGCGCCGAGCCACCTTGGCCTGTCGATAAATATACGTTTATTGGCCTGAAGCTTACACGCGTCGAAAACCGAGTAATAAAAAGGACGTGGATCAATCTGTTTGTTCGTGGTCCTTTGAATTATGCCCTACTCGTCTATAGCAGCAAGATCTTCGGATCGCCGGTTGTTGGTAATGAGTCTCGACTGGTCCCAAAAAACTAGTCCGGTTGTGCCGTACTCCGGATCCGTGAAATAGCTGATGCACTTGGGTCTAGGCACATATATCTTACCTGCCATCCGTCCGGGATTTACTGGATGTGGCGAAAAATGCAGTGTAGCAGAGTGATATTAAGGGCCAATAACCCGATAAAGGCGCTGTTTCTTCTTTTGCTGATAGGGCTCATTTGTACCTTTAAGCGGCAAGTTAGCATTTTGATGCCCGAAGGCTGAAACCCTCTAACCAAAGCTTGCGTGGTATCTTGCCGTGTTCCGAATGTAATCTAATGTAATTCCCGGAGTAAAGTTCGATTGTTTAGGTTAGCGGATCCATTCGAAATACATATGCGCCCGCTGCCAGCGACTATCAACGCTTATGTCATTGCTTCAACGGAGACCTCGTCAAATAAATCCTGGAGGGCAGCGTTCGTAAGATTTTTTATCGCATTGCTCTCTTCTGGGTGCTCCTTCTCGCAGTGGTCTTGCATAGTGACCGCGTGGAACTCGTCCAGTGGTAATTTCATTTGGAAGCCTTGAAAGCCTCTGCCCCTAATAGATTGAATAAAAAAAAAAACAAATGGTTTTAATCGGCATTATATGTGGGCCATAAGCACTTGGGGGAAATGATTCTTACAGACATATCCTGCAAAATATGATTTCGGGCGAGGCTGCAAATAAAATCGAACGATGCATCTCCTTCAGCCAAAGTCGGTCCATTGAGGGGGCAACTGGGGCTGAAAATATTAAAAAGGTTAGCGGCCTAACGCCCACAGTGTTCCTGAGATCTGAGTGAGAGTACTTGCGGATAACATTGGTAGAGGTATCGTCATGCCCCATATACTCGTTATTTTGTATTTCATGCTCAAGATCGACAGTTCTGGAGCCCGATGGATTTGGAGGACTGTGCAACGCAGAATTACCGTTTATCTTCGTTTCCTCTTTGAGATTTATCAAGCAAGAATTGTTCGAAAGCAAGTTCTTCTCGAGGGAGTACGGGTTTTCGGAATGATACGGACCGATTTCAAGATGGGTGCCGATATAACGGTTTGGTGCTCTATCTTGAATTTCTTCAGGCATTGGGGGATAAGAGAACTCGTTTACTGAGAGTTGGTCACTCTCTGGAGAACAAGACCTGGAGGGAACCGAGTAAACAGCCATATCGGCAGGATTTGTTTCTTGGTGAATATCATCTTTGGCTTCACTAAAGGTCATGCTAAATTCAAAATCTGTAGGTGAGTTAACGGTGTCAGTAGTGTTTTCGACTGAGGCTTGACACCGCGGAGAGTCGGGTATAGGCGTTATGGATGGACAAATAACAGATTCGGCTAGTGGATGGTTATCTGGATTGTCTAATTGAGCACTTTGAATGTCATCCGGATCGGTAGAATTGAATGCCCCGCCATCTTCAATAGGCTGATGGGCGCAATATTAATGGAGAAAAGAAAAGTTGAAACAAAGTAGAAAATGGGCTAAAAGAATTACGCACATGAGGATCCGGCAGAACGTTTTCGTTGTGTGCCGATGAGTTATATCCGATACCCATAGCTCCCGAATTCCGGAGGAGTTGCCCTTTGAGAGATACATTTTCTTTCTTCAATTCCTCGATTTCCTCCAAGGCTTCTGCAAGCTTCCTCGCACTCGCAGTAGAGGCCGCTCTCAGCATCTGCACTTCTTGTAGCAAACTTTCTGCATTTTGGTCTCGCCCTGAGACATCCTCAGCATAATTGACCTGGGGTATAGTTACTAGTGGTGAAGGCCCAGGCTGCGCCACTGTTTCTTGTACGCCACCTGGAAACTCCCGTTGTTTGACCACATTTGTCGACGTTTGCAATGTTGGTACGAATCCTTCGGCAGGTCGTAAAGGGGAACGTTCTTTCAACATCTGGTCCTTGAACGCCTTCATATTTTGGAAAAACCCCATAAATTCAGTGGTAAAGGCACCGGGAGCCTTCAATTCTGAAGTTGAATTAGTCAGATGGCCTTCCGCTTGACCGTCCGCGTTGGGCGTAGTGGGATCCACTGTAAGAAGGGCAGCTTCTGCAATTATCAGGGCATCACACTCGGCGGTTGAGATCAAGACAAACCATTGGCAAAGCTAGTGATTCCCCCAAGGGCTGGTATCATTGGGGTCAGTGCGACAGGCGAGATGATGGGCTGCATTTATAGAAAAGTGAATTACCAACAAATTTTCAAGGATGGATGAGCGCATATATGCGGAGAAAACAAGTCCCATACCTTTTGGTTCGGTGAATTATGATCAGTTAATAGTGGTTGACTCGCCCTCAAATCTTGGGCTTCAGGCGTCGATATAGCTACGTCAGGCCCTAAAACTCAAGATCAAGCTGGACAACATCACTTACTGAACGGGGAGCGCTCCAAGGTTTGGAGACGGTCAATGGGAAGAGTTAGGGCGCTCGAATTCACGTCTGAAAAGTTGATTCCTCTGTTAATGTCGGTATAGATCGGAAGTAGAACAGCAATACTTACCTTGTTGCCTCTGCCTCTCCGACACAGGCTGCGGCAGACTACCAGACGACATATTTGGATGCGGTTGAGTAGTAATTCCGTCTTGTTTAATAGAAGTTGTGCGCTTTCTCTTCCTTTTTGACGACATCAAGCTGTATGCGTTTAAAAGCACGGAAGATTGGGTCTGCCCTGTAAGTGAGAACATACCAACCACATTTATCCAAAAGCTGCGAGCATATATTCCATCATACTTGCCAGTGTGGGCCTTGAGGCGCTTCCGAGAAAACCAACCGATGGATTCATTGCACCACAAACAGCGAGATGGGTGTTCTGGGTGGACAAGAAGATTGCCTGGTTGTGGGCCAGGCCATGCTTTCCATTCATTTTCATATCGGCCATGAAGAGTCAGAGAGCCTGGTGTCAGATCAAGATAGGTATCTCCAACAGTTCCATAGTCTGCATCAGGAGGTCCAAGACCTTGAAATTCAGTATATCCATAGGTATCTTTACCAATTTTGAGAATTCGTAGATGCTTTTGAACATGATTTGCTGCTTGACTCGGAGGATGCATTATCTTTTGAGAAGCGCTAGGTCGGTGGTGTGATGACGGCTCCTCACTGTCGTTTAAGCGCGGCATCTTAAAGCTAACGCGATTTGAATTGGTGGAAAGAAAACAAGTTGAATGAATCACTTTCAAAGTCAAGACCAAGTTGAGCCTGGGAATTAGCGCCACAGTTGTCCCGAATTACCATGTTTGGATGCTGACTCAGCGAATGACGTAGGACAAGTGAAACATTTCACCCCAGCGGCTACAGGTTCAGAAACCGTCATCAGGACTTTTTCTTTTTTCTTTTCGATTTCATAGTCATGCCCACCCTTACCGATTTATCTAACGAAAGGGTATCGACAGCTTTTGCTTCCGACAAGGTCATCGATGATTTTCAAGTCGTGGAACTTGCCAGTGTTCAGGATCACCCCGCCAGCTGCGCGTCTTTTCAACCCTCCACTAGAGCAGAGATGACTGCTCGCGCGACGCGTCGTAACATCAGCCGAGACGAGCCTTGCTTCATAACTAAGCGGACTTCTTATGCTCTTGAAAGAATTTACTGGGTCAACACAGTGAAGAACGATCCGTCCAGAAAACAAGCGATTGTACGTTGGCAGACACTTCTCTTCTTTTCGTGTTTTCATTCCATCTAAATAGGAGGAATTCCTGAAGACACTTGGTGTCGTTCACGCCCTTTTCGACTTAAATGATTCGTCCAACCTCACGAACCGTAAAACATCGATTTTCATTGCGATATGATTGTTAGGCTGATCCATATTCACTGCAGTTGATCCGATGTTGCTCGTCTCCCTCGAAAATTTTGGCTTCATCGCTGTTACTGCCTCTCTCGCAACTCTCAAACAACTTATAGCGATAGTCGAAGAAGAGAACCGCACTTGGCAGAGCCGATTTGATCAAGGGGAGGGGTACATTCGGTCATTTGGTGTTGGCTATCCTTTGGTTTATTCGCATGAAATACATCTTTGACCTTCCTTTAGCTACTCAAATCCCCCGTCGTGACCGCCGAGTATGAAATGGTGGTACTCCATCCTGAACACTTTCTTCCCAACGGGACTGGTCTCACTGTCTATACCCAAACGAGTGGTCGGCTATCTGGGAAGGTCTATGTCATCGGACACGACCGTACACTTCGCGAATCCCCCGGAACGCCCGACTCTCCGCGTCTTCCGCCTTTCGCATTCGACGCATACCGCCCTGACTCACTGCCACTGAACGTCTTCCTCGTCGTCTTAAATGCAGACATCCACTTCCGACGCTATAAGAGAACTGCTTCGGTGGAATCTTTGTCGCCAAATGTCCAGGAACTCATTGAGCTGACTACCAAGCTTGTGGATTTGATCTACTGGAAGCCTGAGATGACTTCGACGTCTTACCATCGCGCTGTTAGTGGGAGGAAAATCGTCCTGCGTACATCCCCAAATCAGCAAGATGTCGATATGGAGCTAAGGGTTCGAACTCATGGCGAGGAGGCGGACCATAATACTTTTTGAGCTTCAAAATTCCCCTGCGGCTTCAGCCTTCAAGGCAACGTAAAGACAGCACTTATTCAGGTTGTGGTAAGGCTGTTGCTCATGGCCGCTGTTTGTGATCTACTCATGTTGGGCGTAGATTTTGACCCTGATTGCGATGATAGAAACCTCCTCGAAAAGCTTGGACTTGTACCTGACTGTTACTATTAGTCTCGATGGACCGAACCTTTAAAAACCTTTCCTCTGGTCAGCAAAATTGCCACCTTCCAGGACGATATGTACAATTCAATAATTTTAACGACATCATGCTGCCTCTCTTTCATGTTACAAGATTAGACTTATAAATACTTAGAAGAAACCATGTAACAAAATAGAAGCTTGTGTTATAATTTTTAGTGATTGCCACATCTGTAATTTATTAGTAAAGAAGTTGTTGATGAATAAAACCCCTTTTTGGCACAGTCAAGTTCGACAGGAATTCCAGTACCATAGCAAATTATGCGCGCTGCTCAAAGCTTCAAATTCTTCCAGACCAAATGACATACTTCTTGATACATACATGCGCGTCGTAGAAGTGCCAAGTTGATGGTCGACGAAGATTCGGCATTATAAAGGAAGTTGTGCCATAGCTCTCATCGGCATCAAACCAGGACCCACGGAACTCATGCCATGAAACCCCCAACCAGAGTGGTTAGTCGGAGGCTCAAGGCTTTGGAAAACCATGCTCTGCTTCCTCATCTTCTTCTCCTCATCTTCTTCCGCTGCTAATCCTCCTTCACCGCCAACGCGACCATTCCTCCTTCGATTCCGGTTCTGACTACGTACGGGTATGACGTTCTGAGCCGCGCTAGTCGTGTCGGCAACTTTTGCAAGTCGGGCAGTTACGGATTTCTGTACATCCAAGATTGGGACCAAGTGTCTCACAGGCATGGTTTGAGTAGAGGAGATGGTGAAAGCGACAGCATCTCGGAGGCGAGCCAGTGTGCCGGGTACATCTTGCCCGTCGCGCACACCCCAGACTACCAAGTTGCCTGTGTGGGCAGGAGCATGGAGCATCAATGGCGCAAAGACAACACCTTGTGAAGGTTGCTGTCTTTGCATGTTCAAACTGTCTTGCTTTTGCTTCATGGACTGCAGCCGCCTTTCGAAGTCCTCGATCCAGTCTCTGACAACTTTGAAATCGAGCCTTTCATTTCCTTCATCCTGCTCTCTAGCGGCTTTCTCAATGACCTCGCGCATCGCCTTCAGTTCCTTCTCCAACACCTCCAAAACTGCCGGACCATGCACGATGGGGAACCTTGGAGGCTCAAGGTCCACTGTATTCGGGTAAATGGGAAACGGAGCGAGGCGCGAAACATGGTCCGAAAAGGCATACGTCTTAAGGCGGTTCTTGAGTTCCGCAAGCTCAGCCAGCTCGAGTGGAGTGGTGCCGGCAGTGTTCTCCATGAATGCGGCTTGCGGGGAGGCTGATAGAAGACAATGAGAGATATCAGGGTAGGATGACTGAGTTGCGTGATGCAGTGGAGTTTGTCCGTCGACGTTTCGCATAAGCAAGGCAGCTTGAGTGTAGGCTACAAGATTTTCAACAACCTGTTTATGGCCTTTCTTCGCGCCGATATGGAGAGGCTAAATGGTAATTACTTCAATGTTTGTGATGGGAAGAAAAAAAGGGTCTTCGCGCACTGTATTAAGCTGAACTGTGGACTGCTGGGTCAACAAGACCTCATTTAAGTCCTTTGGAAGCCTTTGCAAGAAATACTCCAGCAACCTAAAGTCGTTGAGGTCGCAAATGTAGTGATAAATATTCCACCTGATTAAGACGGCGTCAACAATCGCCTTTGGATTTATGGAGAGAGACGTACCCGTTAGTCAAGTCTCGTTCGGCTACAGGAACGTTTCTAGAAAGCAAGAAGTTGAGGATTTCGGTAGTGCACTGCTTGCATACGGCGAACAACAATGGATTCATTCCGATGAACTTGATCCTTTTCAGAATTCAAGAAGTTAGAATATAAGAATTTCAAGCCAACGCGGTTACTCACTTCGTTACCAGGGCTCGAGCCATCAAGTCGGGTTTAAGTTTAGCAATCAGTTGAACAATGTCAATGTTGTTGCTAATGATTGCAGCAGCGAGAGGCGATTCGCCTAATGGATTGACGGCCCATCCTAACCAGGTCGAAAGTCGGTCCTCTATTCCTCCTGAAGCCCCAGAGGTCTTCTGATTGTCAAACATACGTCTGAACCAAATGGCTGTCGGCTCCGAGTGTGTCAGTGCATAGAATTTGTATGCAGCAAGAGGACGTTCAGACGCAAGATAGCTAAGAATGCGTTTGGCTGCTCCACGCGCTGCTTGCCAGACCAATGGGATTTCCATCTTGTCGATATTGCCTTCGGTGTGATTTGGGTCGTTGCTCCTGGCCAGGTCAAGCCGCTTCTTTCCGTGTACATTGAGGCCGAGATAGAGCCTGTTCTGATCGTTTGTGGGTATTTGAACCTCGGTTTCTCCATCCTTCATCCAGCCTTCATGTCTGAAACGATTGACATCCAAGCCAACACCTGTGCGTCTGATATACTCGTCCAAAATATCGTCCTGGTCCTGCTGAATGATTGTGTCAAGAACATCCGCCCCAAAATCCGCTGGCTGAGGTAGGGCTTCGTATAGTTGCATGACCCGTACGAATGCTTCAAGATCGTGTTCTATCACAGTTTTTGTCAAAGGATGTGCAGAACGAGTTTGAAGACCGAAACCAACCCGGACCGGAGTCGCAGATGGAATGAGTCCTGGTTCTTGCAAAATCTTTTTGGGATGTATGTTGCATTGAACCTTTGATGGCCTAGTAGCTACGTCAATGAATATGACCTCTGCGTGCTCGGCCGCGTTCTCAGAACCGTCATCAGAATCGCAACTCTCTGTATCCGAGCCATCACCATCTGGTTAAAGAGGTGAATGGATAGTCTATCGGAGGCTTATTAGAACTTACAGAAATTGACCCGTTGATTGAATGTAATTTTCTCCATTTCGTTTTCCGGGTGATACTGAGCCACTGCAATGGCAAGAACCAACTTAGCCGTCGACCAGCGCCGGCCAGCGATAGCTGCAAAAAGAGGTGTGAAACCTAAATATCATGGTCAGTCAACGACTTGAACGATTGTGATGACCACAACGGATCTGATACTTACCATAAGAAACATAAAGACCTGTCCTTTTGACCGAGATATTCAAAGGGATAGACAAGCCTGGCGTAACTTCGCCTTCCGTAGGAAGGCATAACCTCTGGACTGTGGAATTGTCGCCACAAAAGCAAGCCTCATAAAGCTCATCATATAAGGAGACAAGATGATGAGCAACTGCTTCCTGTACAGGCGAAGACAGCAAGGCGTATCCATGACTGACGACAGGCTGGGCTGTTGTCGGAAACGCCATATTCATTGGAGGCCTAAACCAACTTCGTGAAGATGTGGCTCCAGATGGGACACTGGGATAAACTTCATCCCAAGTTTTGGCGCCACGATCAATCAGCAGGCTCTGAACGTCACAGAACAGATCTTTGAGTTCTTCCAATCGACGACGTGCTTCTCTGAGCTGACCCTCCTTCTGAGCAGCAATAGATTCAAGTATGCCGCTAGGGGTAGGTATGTTGCTTTTGACTTTCGAATATTGATCGCAAAACACCGTCCACGCAGTAGCTGGCTCTGCCACTGGGATTTCAGGTACTGTGAAGATGTCGCTGATTGCGGCCACCTCATTGTCGTTCTGGCTTATTTTTCCAGATAGGAAGGTCAAGGCGTGGTCGACAAAGTCCTTGATAGTATGCCGCCCATTAGGATTTGAATATCTCTGGCGAGCCTGCAACAGACCGATGTCAATTGTCGCCCCGAGATTGATGAGCAGCTTGGCAACGTCGTCGTGGTTCCGGAGGGCAGTCTCAACGGGTTGGTATGCAAGGTGGATATTGCCGGTGGATTCGGACTGGGCCGTCAGTTGGTCTCGAACGTTTGGGTTGCTATTTCTTTTAGGTCAGTTACAGACTCGTTTTGTTTTTTGACCGAGAACACATACAGGAACTCAATAACACGAGCTATATCTTCCTCTTGCAAATTTAATCTTGCACCATGCAAAAGTAAAATTGCCAAGAGACCATAGCGTTTTGCATTAATTACTGTCACGACAGGGAAAATAATGTTTTGAGAGTGGAAGGCCGGAGAGTTGATAACAATGGGTGCGTATGGATCAACACGCAAGATGGTTTCAACGAGCTTTGCCCGCCCTGAAAACACTGCAGCATGGAAGATTGTCCTCATATCAGAGTCTGCGGTCGAGGAGGAAGCACCGGCTTGTAATAGACGCGTAGCAATTTTGCAGGCTTCGTCTTCGTCTTCCTTGAGGATTGTCAGGGTAAGGGGATGAAGAGGGCGGCTTCCATCGGTAGGCTTAGTCGGGAGTCCGATATCCACGTCTGCCTTGAGAAGGGCTTCAAGAGTTGGGCTAGATGCGAAGAGAACGGCGTAAGATAGGGCAGAAAAACCGAAATCCCAGTCGAGTGCGTTGATATCGATAATGTCGGGCAGGTTGTCAGCTTCCTTTGGATCAGCTTGGTGTTCAGTCGTTTCAGCAGAAGATAGTGATTGGAATCCAAGCATCACTGTATTCCGGTTATTTTGTGAGCTTGCTGTATCTTCCACAGGAACCAATTTGATCATAGGTTGCGGATCAACAGTATCTTGGGCTGTGATTGCGTTCTCCTCTTCCTTATTCGCCGCACTCTTCTCCAACAACTTCTGGATTATCGCCACCTGATCAGACTGCGCAGCGAGATGAAATGCGGTCCTTCCGTCGGCGAGCCTTGCAGTAATTCTTGCGCCGCGGTCAATCAAGTCGCATGCAATGTCGGTCGCCTTGGCTAGAATAGCAACATGAAGAGACGTTCGTCCTACATGATCGCGCACATTGATGTCCGTTCCTTCATCGAGGAGTTTCTTGACAGTGTATCGGTCTTTCGCTGCGATGGCCGCGAAGAGTCTATGGACGGGCTTGATATACGTCTGCTCACTCCATTCGCCAACGTCAATGGGGTTGAAGCTACCAGAAATGCTTTGGCGGCCTGGATTCTCCTTGATAAACCTTATAAACAGTGGTAATAATTAATAGATCATTGCAACACGAAAGAAAATAATCCACTGTATGCGTCCGCGAACGTATGTTTGGTCTTCTTCCGCTTGGAGCTTCCTTTCTTCTTCAGTTATTGCTTTGGGGCAATTCTGGAAACAGGTCAACGACGAATGAAGTAGACTGATAAAAATTATTTCTCACCTCACAGCAATCTTCCAAGCACTCGTCGGCTGTGCCAAAGAAGGCAGGGTGGCGATGCAAACGATGCCCTCTATTCTTCGGGTTAAATGTGGCTAGAGTAATTGTCAGCCGATGAGTATCGATCTATCAAAGGATCTCCTCACAGTTCATTCCGAGATCCTGCAAAATTGTAAGTACGCTGACCGGCCGTCGTGAATGAATGACGTACCGTCCCATAGACGAGCTTCTCAATTCTGCGTGCATCCCATCCAGGACCATAAGGAATATGCAAAGATCCAACGTCGTAATCGTTCATCTCCAGGCCTATATCAGCTTCGGCCTTTAGATCGCCTTTGAACCTTCGTTTGTTGCGTTTGTTATTTGCATTAGGACGACCACGGAGCTGACGTCTGCCTGCCAGGAAAGAGGACCGCATACTTTCATTTGACAACTTTTCCAACACGAGGAGACGAGCTAGACCCTCAATTCGAGCAATTGAACGCTCGTAAATCTAAGTAAAATCATGAGCTAACCTCGAGCAAATAGGAAGAAAAAACTACGAACCGTAGGATCAACTTCATCACGATTGAGGGTAGGCACATAGACCTCAAAACCTCTGCGCGCGTACTTTGCAAGTCTGATTTCGTAGGAAGGCGAGCGGCGAGTCACATCGACTGTGTTACATTGCCGCATCATGGCCACAATGGCTCGTGGTTTCGCCCAGACATGATTACCTGAGAGGTGTAAATAGATTTACTCTCATACGTTGGACCCTCTTACCGTCATAAGCACAGCATGGTGCGTCAACATCGAATCCAGCGAGAATTTCAGCAGGAGACTGATAGAGACGAAGGACGATCTGGACTGAGCGGTAAGGATACTGCGCTGTAGAATTTAGGTCAGCATAGGCAAGCGACAATAAATCAAAAGCTACTAACAGTGGATGGAAACGGTGTGCTTGGTGCGAATACAGGTCACATCCCAAGGAACTGAGTCTCTAACTGCTTTGTATATCGTCTTGATCTTATCTTCTGCCTATTTTTGACCATGAGAAAATGTCTAGCATGAGTTGAGAAGTCGAGATCTTACCTGCTCGGCTGTCAGCCCCCATAAGAACAGATCAACATCCGAAGTTGTGTAAGCCTGCGAATGATAGTACTTCCTAATCGCTCGCTTGGATATCTTGTCGGCATCATCAAGGGGGGCCAAACAGGCTAGAACTGATCCACCAGCAGCGACGACATTTTCCCAATCAACCAATTGAGATAATGACCCTTCGGTAAAGATAGACCAGTTCTTCTTGAATTCTTCGAGATCGGCCACCATAGAAGGCGTTCCTTCTTTCCTCCTAGATTTGTCGAGAACTGGCATGATGAACTTCTCAGAAAGGTCTTCTTTTCCCTCAACCACCCTCGCCCTCGTCGTCCTGATAGAACTGGGTGCGTCGAAAACGTCGAGCAGACCAACATGGAGGTTGCTAAGGCGCGTATTGTCTCTGTCCGTGGCGAATAACCTCCTCAATTCAGCTTCCTCGTCGAGAGATGGTTGCAGAACGGTGTCAAGGCAGACTCCAGGATCGGGCGGCAGAGCATCGACACGAGCGATGAAAGCTTGGACGTCAGGGGTCAGCTCCATTTCTCGTCAGAGCCTCTTGGAAATCCGTGGCTCGCTCCTCCAAAGCCCAAGGCTTTTAAACGAATGACTGTCGGGCTATATCGATGATCAGTGACTCGAACGGTAATCCAGGTGGAAGGTAGAAGAGCAAGGGACGAGTATTCACCAATTGAGCCGGTGCCGCTGCGCGGCATCAACAGCATCCGCCATCCCGACTCCCGACGCGGCATACACCCTGGCGAGTCATAAACGGCAAGCCCGCTGCTGATTCAAATACCTCCCGTGACATGAGAAATCCCGACGTTTGGAATCCTGCAATTGGTGGTCGAAAGCACGTTTTCAACATGACTTCTCACGACGTTGACTCATGCTAAGTGCTGGCCTCTGAAGTGTTGGTGTCAAGTGCATGAGGTAGACAGGGGTGGGGAGAATGTCTAGAGATATGTGGTACGTGGTGGTTGAAATCATCAATGGATGGATGGGCGGAACCAAGGCGGAACAGTTGTGAGTGCATTCCGATTGGGTGGAAAGGTTCAAGTCGGCGTTGCATAAATAGTTGTAAATAACAAAATGGAGTGGCTTTTTGACCGTTTGGCCCCCACCTACTCGAGTATATGATCAATGTCTGCCAGAAAACCTATTAAATGATCTTATTGACAAATTTATCTATGAATTTGCCATTAAAATACATCTCCGAAGAGCGGTGTAGTCAAATGGTGAGTTATTCGAAATTTTGTACAAATTGAAGAAAGGAAGGTCTCTGTTTCATAGGCTTCAAGTACTAGCCAGTAGTTGCACCGTAACCCATCGCGCTCCTCCTCCTTCGTTTAAAGCGCCGCATTAGTTTTCTTTTGTTGCGTTCTCTTGGTGAACCCATCCCCCACAGCAACATCCAAGGCCTTCGAGCTTTCGGCAGCAGAATTTCATCTTGGTACCACTCTCGAAAATGCGACGCAGGGGGGGCCACCACTGTCCAGATATAACCTTCGCACTTGCAACCGTTTTGTCGATCGAGAAGCATTTGAAAGTGGGGATCATTATCCTCGGGCTCTCCGAAAAGGTAGCAACAATCATCATCGTCAGAGTGCCGTAATAATCTCGCCCCAGTTCCTTCTTCCCGAACTCAATGTTCGCTCTCATTTCTGCGGAGTCAAGCACTTCTACCACACCGGCGGTCATCATGGGTCTGTCTGTGTCCCCGCGCAAGGAGAGACTAATGTTATCGACAGTGAAGCGATGTCGCAAGGGCAGACTAGGGTCTCCTTTGTGGGTGATCTCCACAACAAGAGCCGAGTGGCGCTCCTGATGCGGGAAATGTGGTAGATTCAGAGCTGCGACCGTGCAGTTTTTCATGGGGGTAGAATAGTATTCGACCCACTGCAAAAAGTCGGTATAGCCATCCGCAATCCCCGTCTTGGCTTCGATTTCCTTGTCCTTTGCAACAGCGGCTTTGCAAGTGGCCTTATGCGCTGGCCAGTGGCGTTGCTGGCATTCCTTTGACTGTTCGAATACGACGTCAGCGTCGATCAGGGAGATACGGAGATGAAAGAAGTACGCAATACATAGCAAGGCCACACCTGCTACATTGTTGCAGGCGTTTGAATTCAATCCGTCGGAATTCAAAACAGTACGAGCAGTGCTTATGTTTGTGAACAGCGGGGGCGTCGTGGAAGGGGTTGGGACTCATGTCTGGCCTAAGTGTGGTCGACATGATGGTCCAAGGTCAAGAACGAAATTCAAGACAACGGCATAGGCGCAGACTTTTATATATAAGTTTAGAAGGTCCCCCGATCCGCCGCCTGATGAGATCCGGACCATTGTCCTTTGCTGGGGCCAGAGTTCTAAGAACAAAGAAAAAAATGCATGCTTTTTCTTTGTGAAACCTCTACAGCCTAACCGGCTGCCTGAGCCCGCTCAAGCCTCTTGTTAACTACAACAGGCTGAGGAGTCGCAGGGCTCATCAGACGAGACTCCCGCATTTTCTGCAGCACAGACGACAAGAACGCAGGCGTGACGTAGTTTCCATCCGATTCGTCGCGCACCCGCTAGTACCAGGGCACGTATTCGTTGGCCGCTTCGTCGGGCTCGGCGAGTTCGTCAGCTCCCGAGCGAGCTTCGCCGCGTCCGGCGACACGTCCTCCTTGTACTGGTCCCAGAGCGTGTAAAGAGATATGATCTCTTGTGCTATCATGGCGATGAGCGACAACGACACGTTGAGCTCAGCGAGAAATGCGATCGCATCTTGCGGTTTCTTTGGAGAAGCAGCCTGGGTGGAGGTGTGGTTGGCCTGGCGGGATGATCTCCGCGGTTGACGGCTGGGGATTTGCTGTTCCGGGGAGCTGTCCGCTGCGCTTTCGCGTTCCGAGTCAGGTCGTGCTGGAGGATGGAGGATAAATGTCAAGTAGATAGCCGCAATCGCAATAAGATGTGGCGGATAAAGGAGGAAAAGCTGTGATCTGTATGTATCATAATATTCCTTCACCATCACTGAACAGTTGTGAGCTTTGATATAACGGCAGAGACCACTAATACTCACCAATGGCGAAGTAGATGGCCAGATAATCCAAATGCTCGGGGTCATCGACATATTGAAGGTCTTGAAATCTCGCCTGATTCAAAGTAACTCGGTCAACGATCCATCTTTTTCTAAGCAAAGGATGAGTGAAAGAGCATAGTACGAACATTTTCTTTTAGCCTCATGAATGCGAGCTCGCCCAAAAATCTGTAGCCATGAGGAAGTGGGTTGGAGTAACTTTGACAGGAGGCGCCGAAAGCCTAAAACTGCATAAAACTTCCCACGGCTAACCTTCTTGAGAGTCGAATTCAAGCAATCATGACAAGTGCTATCTAAAAGCTATCCAAAATATTGCGTTTATTCTGCTACATAAGTACACATTGTGGTTCGTAAATCCAGTCATGGCCCAATTCGTGACTCAATCATTAGAAAGAAAGGGTTTGACCAGCATTCGGAACAACAGCTGACCTCACACTGCCGACAGGGAGGAGACTGTAGGAATAGGGAGCTGTCGTAAATGTGCCAGTCGGTGCGGTGTTATTAGCTCCACCGAAATCGTTACCGCGAGCGACTGCAAAACCTGCATCGGTGGCATAAAGCGGCTGATTTGTGCCAGTCCAGACGTTGTTCTCGACGAGAAGTTGAGCGCCTAGTGGTTTTAAGGTAAGAAGAATCAGAC
This sequence comes from Galerina sulciceps, assembly GCA_023014345.1. NCBI lineage: Eukaryota > Fungi > Basidiomycota > Agaricomycetes > Agaricales > Galerinaceae > Galerina > Galerina sulciceps. Next base: position 1,129,728 of record JAEDXJ010000020.1, on the reverse strand, counting down.
AAAAATGATCGAGAATAATAATGAAAAGGATACATACCATCGCGGGTGTTAATTCCGTCGTTATTGCTGTCGAAGACGCTATTGAAGATGTGTCCATGGCCGAAACGGAAAGATGGGGTGCGCGAGTTCAGGTTAGTCCAGTAGTTATTTGCCATCGTGACGGTAATCTTCACATCTTGTGGTCCGTTGTTGTCAGAGTGGCCGATGAGCGAGGCCTTCCAGTGGTCGTAGAGCTTGGAATTGGTGACAGTAACGCCAGTGCAGCCATGGGTAATGTCCAACAGACCGTCGTAGCTATAGATAAATAAAACAAGACAAAACTGGTCAGACTAAAGATAAATTTTTCGAAAATCCAACGCACAAGTCCTAAAGACCGCATCACATTTCAGTACTCGAATAAGCTTTAGTCTCAGACGAACATACCTTATCGTGGTCGCGGTCGCTAGAGAGGTCGACGTGGTCGACCCAGACTTGTGAGGCAGCCTGAACACCGATAGCGTCACCGGCTGAAGCCAAGACTTTTGAGATCTTGACGTTGCGGATGATGACATTGGAAACAGAAAGTACTCTCAGACCAACTCCAACAAGGGCTAAAGTTATATTCAATTGAACGTCTGTTTGACGGAGAAATATCACAATTCAACATACAAGATCCTGATTTTCCAATAACGCTGGTATTGTTTCCAACTTTTACGACGGTGTTGCCGGTAATTGTGCCTGTTATAATAGACAAACATTAATCACAGTAATTTCATAAAGGGAGTGGTAATAAGGCCAACCAGAAATCAGCACAATCTTTTTGGATGTTCCAGCAACGGCGGAAGTCAGTGCGTCAAGGGTGGAGACAGTTGTGGTAGGACCGCCCGAACCGCCAGTCGTACTGGTTAGACGTCAGAATAAAAGAAATTTACAAAAAAAAAATAACCAAACCCTCCGTTCAATGTGGCATAGCCCAAGGTAGCTACGTCTGAGGCAGATGCCCGCTTTACGAGTTCAGGTGCAGCCTATGGAACGAGGTTGAATTTTTCGAATCAAATTAAACAACCTTAGAGGAGACTGACCGATACAAACTGAACCGCCGTGAGGACGAGGAATGAAACAATCCACTGCATGATTTCTTGTGAAGGCAAGATGTTGTGTTGGGTCTTCAGAGAATTTTTCTGGTCGAGGACGGATCTCCAACCAAGCTTTTATACCTCTAGTCGCAAAAAAAGTTAAGATGTCCTTCAAATATTTTTAGCTAGCGGCCCACTCACGGTCCGCCGGGAAACTTCTTGCTTTCCACATTGGACACACTTGCAAGCATGCCAACCACCAAAGTGCACCACTCTACAATGACCACGGTCAGCCTATTGCGGAGAAAAAATTTAGGATTAACTCACTTGTTAATCATGAGCTCGGCCCGTTCACGTCCGTCCCCTTTCCTTGGCGTCCACACAACTGAATGTCTAAAGACAAAAATAAATCGTGAGGGTTATAATTAGCACTAGCTTCTCCAAGAATCGGTGAAACGGGCAATCATTCGCTCTTCTGACTTCCGTCAGTCTAACTTGAATACCTGTGGCCACCTGAGGCCGAACGTGATTCAATTCAGAGAGATTTAGGCGGGGAGAACGTAGACTGGAGCTTTCGTATAGTCTCAGGACGTATGGGTTCGCAGAAGGACGTGAAGCATGAGGCTCCGGGCCGCCCATGATCTCTATTTCGCCTACATCGACCAATTCGTGACAAAGTTTAGGGAAAAACCCTGTTAAATCATCGGCATCAGAGCATTCAAACAACAACGATTAAACGAATCACCTGGTTCACTCCCCCTATTCCAACCAATTGTGCAACTCGGAGCTTGCACTTCTCTTGTAAAACCCGACTCAAAGGATCAGGTTTTGACGCGAGCTGACGAAGACACCTGGTGCTATAGTGGAGTATGAACCATTCTATGAGTCGCCTGTCGAACTCCAAAGCTATGACATTTAAAGGAGAATGGGAGGAGAAAAAAAACGAAAAAAGTACGCCGTCTGTCGTATGATATATCCGCTTCGTTATTCACCTAGCTACAATCAGCTGCGTTGAGTGCTTTACCTTTCCTCGATTACTTTAACGTGTCCTGAGCACAGGCCGAGCCAGAAATAACTGCAGATGCTGCCCAGCATTCATTTTGTTATTTATAGCATAAGTATGCCGCACTAAAAAAAGATGACAGAGTCAGAACATGAGAAGACGATATTCATACACGCCACCTAGTGCAAAGCAAGAATTCCGTTCCAATAGGAGTGCTTCCGATGACAGGGTACACATACACAGCTGGTAGGTCACGGCCACAACCGATATAGAAGGGTGAGCTACTCCACCCTCCACCTGCCCCGGTGAGGATGATCCGCAGGCTTCTCGAGGATGTACGCCGAGGTAACTCAACACGGTGACCAGAAGTTTCTCTTGTAAGGCATAATAACAGTCCAGTGTGAACCTTTGAGGGTGTCTGAGCAGCTTGAGGCATAACAGAGGGTGAGAGTCAGAACCACATGATAAAAGCGTGTCCATCTAGCGGGTTAGGATCGGAAAATCCAAACCCTGGGAAAACGGACTGAGAGACGTATCGATGAGCCTGTTCTAACGATTCTGATGAACTCAACACGCTCGGCATCGAAGAAGATCTTGCTCACAGTGAGTTGTCGAGCCCAATCGCTCATTGCGTGTGCGATGCCGGTGATTCTTCGTAGATTCGAACAACGCCCAAAGATCTTTCCAACAACAAAAGGCGAGTAGTTCAGCGAAAGGATTCGGAAGAGTTATCGCCTCGGGCCCTTGAGACATGAGCAATGATGGGTTTTTGAAGAAAATTGAAATTTTGTGGTCACGGATGTGACAGAACTTGGTGTATCACGAGACGTGACTTTAGGTTAAGCGCCAGCTAGACGCCCATTCGGGCAACCAGCGCAGTTTGTCGTTGCTGAAAACCTAAAGTAAGACATGTATTAGAAAAAAGCATTATTATTAATTTTATAATTATCTGTTTTTCTTGTCATTTCTCGAGTTCCCTGTGGTAGATTTTGAGTGATGGGATAAAATTTTCGGAGGGGTATTAGTACACTATAGTAATGGTCTTCAATGGGACGGCATCGAATAAATATAGCGAATGGTAATTAAGGCCATTCACGGCACCTCTAATTCCTGTCTGCAGTTCCGTCGCACATCAAACTTTGACGAAAACCCAAATGAAAATTTCACGGCCCGGTGACCAGGCTACAGTTTCATATTCTGGGTCAAGAAAATAAAAAACTCAAACATTACTGGAGATTATGTACAAAAAAGTGCAGGTTGCAATTTCTTGACAGGAAAACCTGTGTGATTCACTGCCGTTCACTGTGGACGTGCCAGTAGAACTTTGACAAGGGATATTAGACTCGGATATCACCACGTTCGTCGGCTTGCCTCAGTTGCTGGCCTCTTTTCCAATTCATGATCAGAGTCATCAGAAACACGTCCAGGTTTACTACAATGTTACATAAGTGTGGTAGCTAATTTCCCCCCAACTTCTCCTAGTTCTTTTCAACTTACAAACCCAGGGAGGCTTGACCTTTGACTGCTTGTCAACCGTAAATGTTTGCAACAAACCGTATTGTCTTATCTGACGACCAACCCCCATCAAGGCCAAAACCATCAATGAGTCGAGAACCAGTTTTAAACCCTCCATTCCCATCATTATATGCGATGTGAATCCCCGCGTTAGCAAATCCAATGATATCAGCCTGCCCGTTGCCCGTCAAGTCTACGACGAAGCGCGGATGGACATCCAACCTCCAGCCTCCACAAAACCCGAACTCGGCCAAAACAAACTTTGAAGCCTGGAAAGTCCCATTCCCATTGTTGAGCGACACATATACCCCTGCTTCACCAAATCCAACGATATCTCCACACCTGTTGCCCGTCAAATCCGCAATAACTCGTGGATATTTCTCGGCAATCCACCCTCCCTTATTTCGACAGAACTCGTCGGAGACTTTATGGGCATTCCGGAATGTTCCATCCCCGTTGTTGAACGCGATGTACACCCCGTCGTCTGCAAAGCCGACTAGGTCCAGCTTCCCATCTCCCGTCATGTCCACAATGAAGCGCGGATGCTCGGGAGTGCGCCATCCTTTATTGTAGCAAAAGTCGGCAAGAACCTCTTTCATTGGTTGGAAGGTACCATCTCCGTTGTTGACGGCAATATAAACGTGTTGTTCTCCGAATCCGACTATGTCAAGAAGTCCGTTTCCGTTGACATCAGCAAGAAATCGCAAGTGCTTGTCTACCCTCCAGCTCCCAGCGCCAACAGAGTAGCCAAAGCTCGTAGATGCAAGTTTCGGCGGAGCGAACGTCCCATCGCCGTTGTTCAGCGATACCAGAACACCATCATTCCCAAATCCCACAATATCTGCCTGTCGGGTATTTCTGATATTTGCCATGAAACGGGGATGCTGCTCGACCCGCCAGCCGCCAGCTGCGTATGCAAAATTGCTGAGGACCATCTTAGGCGGCTCGAAGGTGTTGTCGCCGTTATTTTTTGAAATCCAAACCCCAGTTTCTCCAAAACCAACGACGTCAAGACGCTTATCACCCGTAGTATCAGCGAGGAGCCGTACGTGTTTGTCGTTTCTCCAGCCTCCAGCATCGTGGCCGAAGCTCGATAGTACGTCTCGCTTCTGAACATTAAAGGTATTGCGAACGATTGATACTCCAGTCATTCCGAAACCAATAATGTCTGCTGTACCAGTATGAGCGGCAGGGACTAGAAAATAAAACGTACAGTAAGGTTAGTCGATTAAAATTCCAAAAGAAGTTTGATATACCAGGTAAACTTTGACTAATGACCGCCTTTGAGCTAGATGGGTCCATTTTGAGGGTCCCCGAGGAGCTAGTAACCATTGTGGTCTATAAGAATAAGCCAACAAACTTTCGGACATTAATATCGACTCACTGATTTTCCGATATTTATCACCACATTTTGCACGCCGTTAGAAGTGCTGAAACATCGTATAAGACCAGATAATACAAAGAGGATGTAGCAAACAACATACAAAGTGTGCGCCGAATTAATTGAGCCAGATAGATCGTTGATCGTCATATCAATATTAGCGCCTAATGCATGACTCGTAAAGATTTTTATGTTTGATAATATAACCGACTAACCAGGGTTTACTTGGTCTGCTTCTGGTCCATTCAGTAGGAGCGATCGAGAGGGATGGAACTGCCCCCTCACGATGGCTTGTTGAATCTTTGGGATATTTGGCACAATAAAGAGGGATGGAGCCTGCGATATAGGTATCAAATTCGCAGAACCGCCGACAAGATTGAGTCCTAGATTTGAGTTTGGAGCAACGAGGCGCGGAAAGCTTCAAAAAAATCACAGGATTACTTCAATGCATGCTCAAAATTGTTAGACAGTTGGACCGACCTGTGGCCTTCTATTCTTTCACTATAGATTTCAAACCAGAACGGGATGCCGGTCGAGACCAGAGTAGATCTGGCGTCTAGGGCTGGTACGTCCTTTGGAGCTACATAAGTTCGGTTGTACCTTGACATGAGCGCAATACCTCCGTTCCCGTCTTCTTGGAGAAGCCACTGGTCACAAACAAACGAAGAAAGCTCAGCATTTCACTGCTTTTAGTATGTAGTATCAAGAATTACCTGTTGGTTAAGCCCTCCATGAAACGGGCTCGAGATTACTAGAAGGAAATATTTTAAAAAATACTCAAGCACAAAAATGACTGACCTGCCTGCTTGCTTATCAGGTAAAGATAAACTAAGGGCATTACCTTCCGAATTGAGGATGAACTGTGGTCCATCTGCCAAAATAATGGTTAGACCTCAACGACACTTGAGAGAGACAAGGGACTACATACGAAAATGAAAGTTTGTGAGGTTGGCGGTCTCGTTCGAGTCGGCGTACCCACCGATCCTACTCAAAAATAATGAGCGCCCGTCACCTATAGACTTGTTAATCACTTCGGTAACAATATTCCAGGGTAATGTCCAACCTGAAGCTTTAATAACTGGCAGGTCTGGTCGTGCCATGTCGTGCGAGCGGTGTCCGAAGAAATTGTCGCGGAAGAGCACCAAGAAAGTAGCTTGGATATGCTGTGGTATGACTCGTGAAGCTGAAGGGTGAAGGACAGATATAATCAGCCGGTAATCGATGAAGAGTTCAGCACATCGTCACATAAAGTCCGAGTCTGATGATTCCCAAAGCAAAGTCAACGAGGCAATGCCTCATGTTCAGCAGCCGTTGAATTCAGTTGAAGAAGATATTAGTAAATCAACGATCGTACTAGTTGCGATAGGGCCATGGTGAACTGGAAGATGCTTTTGACAGCAGGTTAGGTGAAGGATGTGAAGGTAGGTGCGCAGCAAATTCCCTTTTATCTTTTGCGAATTAGTGTCGGTATTTCACTTGAAGAGATGTTTCTGCCAGACCCTATTTTAAAGCTTCAATCTCGAATCGCATCCATTGTGGTAAGGGAATTTAGGGTCAATGTGGAACAGCTGGAGAGAGAGGATGGGGCTCTGCCGTGATCGTGAATGTGGCGTGGTTTGCTATTTTTAGAAACCGTGCTAAAGTCACATACTTCCTTCCTGAAGGAAATGAAGAGAAAGAATAATGCACACTACATGAGTTACAGGAATCGGAAAGTGAGGCTGGCGTCCGAGGAATCTATGACTGTCAAGATACACCGGGATGGTCAGCACCATCTTGAATCTCGCTGGCCTCTTGTTTACCATCACCGTCTCTAACCACTGCAGTAGGCACAAAACTCGTCTGACCTATTCTTCGAACTCGAGAAATGAGCGCTGAGATTCCTAGACAGCATCCCCACTGAATGCCGCCGATGAAGATGAAAACTTATAGAGACAAACGTCAGAAAGCCAATAACGGAAATACGCCAGGTTGACTTCCAGAGGAAATAAAAGTCGAACGTACATGATATTGCACTGCCTGGTGCCCTTGTTGCAGCAGCGAACAACGCCGGTCCAAAGAGGGAAATTCTTGCAATGATAAGCTTGGACTTCGGAGTTAGGCCAGGAGCACCTGTTATCGCTGTTGACCAAACAGCCCTCTGCACATACGTCCGGAACAGTGAAAGACAGGCTGAAGCGACTATAAAGGATAAACATTGAAAAACCGTAATGAAAACAAAAACTAGCATAGAGGGAGGTCAACAGCAATGTGCCGTTTTAGTACAGATTCGCAGAATAGAGAGGAACCATACCTCCCGTTGTGTCACCTGCTATTACCCTTGTGACGAACAAAGCACCAGCGATAACGGTTGGCACAAGGACGACACCTCCTGCAATAACGAGCTCAGTCTCCGTCGTGACGACTCTCTTTGCTCCTGTGGTTGGTGTTGCCGAGTTCACATTCGATGATACGGTTGTTCCTGATGTTAGATCAGAATACTCCAACGAAAATCGTTCACGTAGGATATGTGCTCACCCTTCGCTGTAGATATGATTAGGAACTGCGTTTGTCGACTACAATTTCATAGATCACTCACACAGCACCTCTCGAAGAGCACCCGTAAACTCGTCCCAGGGCCATGCATAAAGCCCCATCTCGATCCGACGCTGCTTCATTCTTCTCATTTCGATCTTCACCGAGCTGTCAAGGAAGAGCATCGCCGTGGCCGACCATTGCGATTGGGGTATATCTTCGTCTTGCAAGTCGTTTTCGATTCTCCGCAGCCAGCCTTGGAGTGCAGCCGCAGAGCCTAGCTTCGGGATCAGGGCCGATTTGTGAGGGTCAAGTGCACCGAGAGGGCGAGGTTGTTCTACTCGCGACATCACTCTGGGACCTGCGGTCCTGTTGGCAGATTGGAGGAGTTGGGGTCGGAGTGGTCGTGAGGCTTGGGAGAGAAGTCAACCAGCCATAGGTGTCGTAGCACAACGAGGTTTACGCAAGAAGAAAGCACAGCAGGTCGTGGGCTGTGCAAACTGCAAAACAAGCAATTTGTCCCTAGATGCCGGTACCCACAGTAATAACGAGATTTGGCCTAAAATGAAATGACAGGACGGTGTGATGTAACAGGCTGTCGCTTGGCGTCTTTTTCAGTCGCGACCATGTTGGGGGTTCAACGACACAATTCACAAAGAGGAGGGCAAGTATAAGAGGACACGCCGTTCCTTGTTCTTATCTTTGGATTAAAGGCATAACTGCATAAGACAGCGTTGCAGGCATCGATATCGCAGACCTCGACGAACAGCCGACAGGTCAAAAAGGGCCTACGAAGGTCAAGACGTGATGTTGCTACCCAGCTTTCGAAGCATGTCCACCGCAAGTTCGACCTCTTTCTCCAATGCCAAATCGACAGCCAATGTCTGGGTAGGGTATTGGTATCCAGCCTCTAATCCCGTCAACAGCTTCACGAGATCAATAGACAGTCGCCCAACCACTTCCCGGGCGACGTCGGTGTCGCGTATTAGCTCTTCCAAGTCGCTCACAGCCCCCAGCGCTGCAGGGCGGATGTGTTCGTGCTCTCCTTCAAAGAGGGCTGATTCCCAGTCGTCCATGTCTTCAGAAACCCCGCTTTCTTTCTCTCGACGTTTACTTCGGCTTGAATTTCGGATAATCTGCGCGAGGCTGCGATTGCATGCATCAAGGCCAGCTAACGTCCCGACAGTCTCCTTATAGAGCTCCTTCAGCTCGTCTTCCAGACCCCTAACCCAGGCATCGATAGCACTTTGTCGTGATCGAATTACAGCCTGAAGGGCCTGACGCCGTCGCTCACGTTGGGGAAGTCCGTCGAGCGCCTTGATAATGCCGGCCAATGACCTGGCACGTGTATTGTGCGCCAACTAAGTGTGCAATATAAGTGAGGACGCCAAGAAGACGAAAGCAATAATATTTCTTACCGTGGAGGTGTAGGTCAGTCTTGAAAGAGATCGCAGCATTGTCTTTGTATCATCCGTGTATTTATCGACAGCTTCCCTTATTTGCTGACTTTCAGGTGTCCCGATGGCTTCAAGAGCTACGGAAATCTTTCCGATTTCTAAGACGCCCGTCAAAAACAGCTCAAACGCAGGAAACACGTATTTTGAACATCTTACGGAGTCTGTTTTTCATCATCTCAGCCGAATCAGGAAGTCTGCTCGTCAGGAGTTGCAGCGAGTGAAGCTCCCAGCTTGTTATGGACGATGGGATATAAACGGTGGTCATTGGGCAGACTCCCGCCCATGTTGCCATTTTGACGAGCGCCGGGAACGAGCTGGTCCTGCAGAGAGCTGTGACTAGGATTTTATCTAGCTGCGAGAAGCCGAGAGCGACGACGAAAGCCACAAAAGCGAGATGCTGGAACGCCCGGCGACGGTTCATGCCTGATGAGTTTGGTTTAGAGAGAAAATGGTGAAAAGGGAGTTCGAAGAGGAATCTCTCGCGCGGGTAACTGCATGAGAGGAGCATGTGCCGCAGATCCTACACACGTGCATGTGAAGGTCAAGACGAGGGATGCAATGTGCTTGCAGAGGGTGTTTGGGTCGTGTTGCTGTAAGTACGACACATTTTTTTCGAAATTAGCAGCTGGCTAAGGTGTGCCGGCAATCTGTTCAGAAAACCCAACATGTGAGTTCATTTGCAGAATGAATGGAATTAGACGTCGTCTGCTGAGTATGCAGTGGTTATTAGGGTGCATAAATCAGGGTCCAGCGTTGATGGCTACGCGATGTTGGAGTGCAAACCGGGCGGTGTGTGAGCACTGTCCTATCTTTATAAAGACCACGTGGCCTGACCATTGCCTCCTTTCATGCGCAGACGCTGCTTGATCTCATAATGATTGTACGCGCCTCCACTAACGAAGTTCAACAGCACATGCTAGCCTCGACACATCGCTAGTCTTAGAAATCGTGAATCAAGAGGGTTTGTCACACTCATGAGAACACAACGCACCACTTCCAGATATCACAATAGCCTTGCAAATTTATGTGTGCTTGCGCATAGGACCTGCGGCACATGTTACTCGCATGTTTCCATAATACCCAGTTCTAATTTATCGGCTTGCAAGCTACGTATACCTCCTTCCCAGCCGCCTTTTTAACCTTCCAGACGTACCAAACTCATCAGCCATGAATCATCACCATTGGGCTGTCCAGCCAGTGGCTTTAGTCGCTTTATTCTTTTGCGTTGGTTTCTCGCAGGTGGAAAAAATCGTAACTCCAGAGTTCTGCAGAAACGCCAGCTCGCCACAGGCAGTCGTGAAGATGGCAAAATTGGCGGGTGTCTGTCTCCCGGTGACCACGGCCCAAATCCCGTCAATCTTAACGAGCTGGGAGCTGCATACGCTCCGACCGCTTACGGACAAACTTCCTAAACCGATCGAAATGGTGGAAAACAGGATTGGTAAGTTGTCCGATAAACACCCCTGCTTTTCGAGATTTGACGGGTCATTTTTTAGAAATTGGGAAAATCTCAGGCGGCCTTGCCGCTATAGGGACTCCCGAAAGCAATCTAATGATGGAAGCCATTGAAGACTACGATAGCCAGGCAAAGGCAACCATCCAATCGTTGTCGAAACTAAGTTACATGTCTACGGTATGAACTATTATCTTATATTGCACAGTGGGCTTATAGTTTGGACAGTTAGTCCACAATACATTGGTGGGGTCATTGACTGGCATCATAAACTCTCTCGATGGATTTCCGAGAGCAGAGAAGCGCCCCCGCGTCCTTCAAGCGATGATCCAGTCGCGACAAGATGCCATTGACGCATGGGTCAAGGGCCTCAGCGAGGCTCTCAGAGTGTTCCACAGCCAAACTGTAGAAACACTAACCAACCTCGACGGATGCGATGCGAGCCTCAAACAGATCATCCGGACTTCAGGGCGCACCAAAGGCCAACAGCTGGCGAACGTCGACCCCACAGCTCACGACTGGAGCTCAACCTTGTTCGGAGCCGAATCTGAACATAAAGTCCTCCCTTCTGCGCTAGCGGCCGTGCCCAGGCTGGAAGCCCTGATACGCGAGAGCAGCCTCGCAAGGGAGGTGATCGGGCGCCTTTCCATCGACGTTGCGGAGCTGATGATGGGAATAGAAGCTGCCAACCGGTACCCAAACCAGATGTCGACCGTCGAAATGACATTGGATAAAGAGGTGGAATTGATGGTGGATATGCTTCGGAGGGCACTAGGGGACCACACGGAGCCGGCAGGGCTTCCTCGCGGTACTATGGATGACCCAGAACCTGAATAATGTGGACGAACTTTTCTGCGTGTCTCGTTCTGTCAACTCGAACGGAATTATGGTAACATTTCATATCAGACCTTCGAAATGAGCCTTCGAAATAATTGATTGCACGCTGGAACTGGAGAAGCGTCGGCCAAGTGGCCACATGAGTTCCTATTTTTGGAGGAGCCTTGCTTTTTTAAGCGCCCGTTTAATAACGACGTTTTTTTTTTTTTTTTTTTTGAAATGAACGTTGATCTGCGATTTAAACAAGTCTCTGTTATTCACAGGATGTACACCTCGTCAAATGCGTCATAGGAAATTTTCTAAAACGTCGACGACCTACCACTCAATCCACTCAAAGAGCGTACTCGGACCCGACAGGTTCTGCTAGCGTCACTTTAAGGAGCAAGCACATCATGCTTATACTTCTTGGCTTGACGAATTCTCAACCAGTGGTGGAAATTATAACATGCATCTTGTACCATCTTGCAAACCCTTGGTCGCAGCTCTTTGAACTACTGGCACACGAGCATCTGGTCACGAGTATTTCATCGACTCGATTTTCAAATGTTGTGTCGCGAGATCTGATTTAAGCATAGATACACAGGCCAGAAGACTTTCATAACACTAGTACATATTTCATGAATAGAACTTGAGTTTCTGTCTTATAAACGCTCCGGCAGCTTTACTTCGAACGAAAATTCTATTCCTAAACTTCCAAAAGTCGCCAGGCTTGATTGTCGTTCTTTACGTCGAGCTCAGTCATTACAATCTTAATAAAGCATCGTCAGGTCTCCGTCTAATGAAATGCAAATAATACCGCGATGACTTACATTACCATTGCCAGAACCTGAATCCAGCCCAATAGCAAGCCATTGAGTCTGATCAGAATTGCGACAAGATATGCTGCCAAAAAACAAGTCAGCATCATGACAATAGTAGTGGGAATAAAAGACACCCACAAAAAAGTGTCAGAGCCCTGCGCGGCCTGCCAGACATTCCATGTAAACGATACATATGGTTCTGCTACAACTTGCTCGATTGCAGTGAGACCAGTCCCATCATAGGTCAGATTCTTGACCTTGTCCAGGTCGGTTATAGTTACCCCAGTATCCAATGTCGGATTATTGGAAGTGATGTACCACTAAACCTTGTTAGTCAAATGCGCTACAAAACTGAGGCGACCACGTACTCTCGCGCTGCCACCTTGAGTAAGGTAGGGATCAACGAGACTGATGGCACCATCGGCAGAGCGCTGAAGCAGCCGACCATCACTGGCAATGAAGTAAACCCTCGTCGGGTCAAGATACTTCTTTATCCCGGTCATGCCGTCGAATAGCTTGAATCTAGGCCCTACGTTGAAGATATCGCACACATCGTGACGCTGTCAAGTACATATTGATTATATTTGCCATAAATGTCAGAAACCCAGCTCACATCGATCACTCTCCAATTCTGGTAAAGGCCGACTGTGTTGATCCAAGCAGTTGGGCTGCAATCCAAGAAAATTTTCTATTCAGGATTTTGTTGGACATGTATGAAATGATGACTTACTCTACCGCCAAGTAGGTCGCGCCACCTCGCGCCTCCCAATGCATACGCTCGGATTTATCTTCTGTACTAGACGCCGCCGAATTTTCAGAGGAATCTGCATACGATGCGCTGGCTGATGCGGAAGCAAATGGAGACGAGAACGAAGCAGAAACCGCGGCGGTTTTTTCTTCCTTAGTTGTTTCACTCGTGACCTGAAGGCATGAGCTCGTTTCCACAGTGCTATGCAAACGGGCTCCAAGTAAGGTGGTACGAGTAAATATGGTGCCTGTGAATACTAATTGTGAGTAGATCAATGACGGCAGAAGATAGAGCTCACCGAATTTTTTGTAAAACCTATCGAGTCCATCGTATCCTCGGCCCTCAGTTTCCCAGAACTTTCTGCACACATCTGATACTTCAAGGTCATCGCCATCGAGGAAGACCTTGACACGCGGGAACTATCAAGGTTCGCTGTGAAAAGTTGTGTACATCCTGATAATAGTAAACGTACATTGTACGATGCGTGAACCTTGTCCATTGTTTCTTCCTGGGCTGCCGCTTTGAGATCCGCAGATGATTGACCACCCTTGGCATCAAAGCCACCTGAAAATCCTGCAAAACCTCCAGAACTGCAAAAAAAAAAGTCACAACGGTAACGTAGTGAAGGAGGAGTCTACCCACGCAGATGCCTCCACGCTCCAAGACGAAAACGAGTTCTGCGTCATTGACGCTTGAACTGAATTCCTCACTGAGGTGAAGGTAACTGAGGAATCGTCAGCTATCTCAAAGGCAGGAGCTAAGAAATCATGCTGGCAAAAGTTAGCCAACTCTCTAGAATAATGTGGCGGAGCTCTCACCTCGGGGTCCGAAGCATCCCAATCAACTTGGGCATTGCACCCTGCTGGTGACGCGTATCGATCGGGGTAGGACGTTTTGAGTCTAAATGCTATTATCAACAGGCTTCAGCTCTACTCCTGCAGCTCATATTCATGTTTCATTCGACGTACCAGGTTCCCTGGCTGGCTGTAGGCTTTTACTGTCGGGATCGTAAATCATTCCATGGAGCAACGAGTTGTTCAGCATGACAACATTCCAATCATGCTCTGACATGTCTGCCGGTTCACTTTCCATAGCCATCGGTTGAGTGAAGATGTGGTAAATAAGAAAGATGACTCTCATGTTTGCAAACTCTGCTGTTCAGGCTTTGACGCGGCGTTTGATCTATAGGACAAAACGAGCGACGCCGCGGTCTGGGATGTATCTGCAAGTTGGAGTGCGGTAACATTCTGCGAAGGTACGATATAAACTATGTCATTCAGTCATATGCAGAACATACTCACTTTCGGCGTCGACAAGATGTATATGCCTAGCTGAGTGCTTTCCGCTATCGCGTTGCTATCGCCCGGAAAGCAAAATCTGTATTTCGATGACCTATTTTCACGAGACATTCATATGGTAAGCGATAAGAGTGAAGGCACGAAGAGTGAAGGACCCACAAGTTCCCTTTCTCTCTCAGGTCGGACAACAGGGTGGTGTCCTTGTTGGGCAAGTCCTGAGACAGGATGGTGTCCGTCTTGACATCGGTGCCATCTTCAGCTCGAAAAACGAGATTGAAGAGGACAGTTTGGAGGAGCTCTTGTGGAGTTTTGTCGCCTGGACAACTGTTAGTTATCATGAAATGCCTGAATAAGGGATTCAGGACAAACCTGTAGCCATTGTTGGTTGTGGTCATTTTGCACCGTTGCCTGTGGTTTTATGGGTGGCCCAATATCCGCTTTCCGCGCAGAATGTGTTAGATTTCTGACCATTCTTCGGCAAACTCATCTTCCGCTTCACTCAATCCATTGAAAGTTTTCGAGGATCCAAAGCAGCAGTTCTGGCGCACGGAATGGTTCCAACCTCCTATCAATTTCATTGCCCTTGACCCAGGTTTTCATCACAAGAGCCACTAAAACAGGAAGAGGGTGCGCACCGTCAACTGCGGGGACGGGGACAGTCAACATTATGAACCCATTTTTACTGTATTTTCGCGTCCCCTCTGCTAACTTTAGAGGTTGAATCACCTGGGTACCATTCCAACTGCCAGCAAGACGCCCAAATTCCTGGTCTTTGGCCATGTTCGCCTCTGAATCAACGCTCGGTGCTTGGGTGTATGCTGGCCTGACAGGCAGGATGCTGACGGTGAACCACTGAACCCATAGAACTTGAACAAAGTGAAGTCATCCCTAGTCCAAAATTTTTGGATACAGTCATCCACCAGCATATGTTACACCACCGCCGAGTGTTACACCTCCATAACTCAACCAAAAATGAATATTTTTCTTTGAAATAAAAATTTCCTGAAAGCTGTATGCATCTTCTGTAGTCTTGTAAAATTTCAAAGGGAATGAATAAGATTTGACTGAGGAATGGCGAGCCCAAAATCTCTCAAATTGGCTTATCACTGAGTGTTACACCAGTGTTTTGGGAATAACTTCGCGAGGAGTGAATAAAATCACCTGAAATTTTGGCCAAAGGAACTAAGTGAATTATAGAAGATTATCATATAGTTTTTATTGAAAAGAAAGTGTGCCTAAAATTTTTCATTTGATTTTTAAGTTTCGGTGTAACATTTGGCGGTGGATGACTGTACCCCGACCGCGCAGTTCACGGCATTCTTTTCCCCCCGACCATATACGGACTTGCCGATACAAACGATCATGAGTCGCAACAATGACTGCGGTTGGTAATGGGTCTCCGAAAGTCAATTATTAGACTGGCGGTCACAGTCGGACTAGAGATTTTGCCGTTCAGCTTCCATACGGTGCCCAAACAGCTCGGTCAGGTGTAGTGAAACGACCCTCTGCTAAGAACAGCCTAGGTGTGTTGATATTGGCGATTACAGCTAGCATCGAATTTATCGGCCAAAGCAGACCTTGCCCGAAGTGAAAACAAGCCATGTTGAAATCTGCTTGAGAGGTGCTAAAATATGCTGAATCCGACCACACGGAGAATCGTCGACTCGGAGTAAGTCATTGGGATATTCTCGTCATGTGAAATGTTCCACATACCTGGCAGCAGATCCCCAGGCCAATACCTAATAATGGCATAGACACCATCATAATTTCCCCTCGTGATTCAAGAGATGGTAGGAAGGACAAAGGAGAGAGATTTGAGAAAGCTACCCCGAGATCGGTTTAGGTTTGAAAATCAAAGTAAGGCGAAAATACATACTACAGTCTAAAACTTAATAAAAGGTTGGACTATGGTTTGTTGACGACCGTGTAAGTTACAGGCTCGCCTAGTAGAAAATCCTTGCATGCTGGCAGGAAGGGTGAACGAGTGAACGAAGGATGTGTTTGGTTCTCCGCTCGCTTATTGGAGCATGGTTGAATTTGAGACTCCGTGCCACTTGCATGTGACTGACTACCTCTGAGGAGCGAGGGATAGGTAAAAGCAAGACGATTAAATATCCCTTGGCAGACAAAGCACGATAGTGATTCCTCATGGAAAGCTCGGACAAGTGATAGGATGAACATAGGATGGACTCAACAATACATGTGCACAGTGTACTAATAGAGCCACGTAGTGACAAGTACAATGACCTACTTGGTCAACTCCAACAAATATACAATCCCGAAATCAGTACAAATTGAACCGATCGCGAGGCGTCATCTGCCTGACAAGCCTCTTGCATCTAATTCCACTTGGTCCCTTTCAACAGAAGTTCCCTGCTGCCGCTAATGCCGAGGAGGGTCTGGCTATCGGCCCTCCCGTTAGCTGTGAAGGTAGAAGTAAAATTATGTCAACTTCATGGTAAAACGATTCGGCTGATTCACCTACGAATGAACTTGATGGCGAATCACAGGGATGTCAGATAATGTCAACAAAAATCGTAAAAGGAGGAGGACACACATAGCCAGTAAACGTACGACCAGAGCTATCGTTGTCATAGAAAACGATACGGTCATTGGTATAGCTGACATAGGCACCTTCGTTGATTTTTCCCAAGGTGTCATAATGGAAATGACCTGCAATGTCTGAGTAATCAATTCCATCAGTGAATTCATTTGTGTGAAGCATATTCAAGAGCATCCACCTGAGATTCCAGACAAAATCAACTCGATATCATCAGTAGTCATTGTCGCTGTCTTCCCAATGGATTTGGAAATGTCGAGAGTCACAGTGTTGCTGACTGCATTCTTCTTAAGATGGGCCTCCACATAGCTATCAGCAGAGGAGGGTCCCCAATTTCCCGAGTGCCCATAATTGACCATACCGGCCGTCGAGACAACATTGAACTAGTGGAATGGACCAAATTAGAAGATATTACAGTTGGAAATATAAAATAGCCCCTACATAGTCATCGCCAAGAAACTGTTATAGAAAGAACTATGTTATCAAAACTTTCTCTTGCAAGAAAACATGACATGAATACCTCAGCGACAATTGTGGAGCCTGCATAAAATCTGACCCACGCAATAAGTTGATTATCCCTTGGGTTTCTAGTGTTGTCCGACTCGTATCTGTTTGCAGACTTGGCGGTCTCAATGTTGTCGTAATAAAAAGTACCAGAAGGATCTTGACGACATCCAAAGAACACAATAGTGAGCAGTTAGCAGTCAGGTCCCTGCAGTTGATTAAAACGCACCGGTTCCGATGTATGAATTGTCGCTGAACTCTATCCCCTCGTTGGGAAGTAGAACTCGCAAACCCTTTACATCGTCACGTAGAGAGGAGTGGAAGAACAGCGCCTCCGCATTTGTCTGCAATCTGTATTTGTTTGCGTATGTCGCGTATATGCTGTCAGGCATTGCGGTTGGGTTGGGGGAGGCTTGAGACCACGTTTATGCTCGAAAATCTCGTTTTATAGAGGACTGTAACCTGCCGACCTAGCGTGTGCGGGAATTTCAATAATCAATAATGGATGAACATCAACTGCTTTGGCCCTTAGGGTGTCCAAATGGGAACATCGCAAGACAGACGGTTTTGGTTCATCGGCAAGTGTTGGAAGTTAGAGATCTTGGGGTGCTTTCGAATCTCTCGCAAGGGATAAATTCGGGGACAATTTGATCCAGATCTGCCCTGAAGGTTGAAGGAGCCCAAAGAACAATCCTCGAGAGTCGACCATACCTCCGTCATCCGATCCACTGTTATTAATATCGAGTTTAACGTCCGAGACTCTGAGTCTGAAAGTTTCAAGTAATTCGACGTGATGCTGGCTGTCCTAGGTTTCGTAGCCTTTGTGGCCATCTCTAGTGTGTCCCTTTTTGCCAGCGTCTTCAGGCCTAGTGCAGAGAGGAGTTATCGCCTATGAGAGGATAAAATCAAAACTGGGAAACATACCGTGGGAGTCATTCTCAGCTGATAGTCGACACACTTCGGCAGCTCCGATGAGCCGACGGTTATTTTCATTGCGAGTACGTGAAAGTGCCGATACGGCTGCTGGATTTTACTTCTTCAGTTCTTCGATTTTTTTTTTTACTTTTCACCGAAATCCATGACTGCTGTCTCATACTCCATTTGCCCGTTCAGTACGTTCCAAGGAAGAGAGCTCATCATGCGGGACGTGAAGGTTTGTTGATAGCGCCACTGTTTTTTTTTTTTGGTCAACTGGTGAGTTTTCATCGTTCTGCATCCGTCTTACTTACATTTAGCATAGCAGTAGAAATGAGTCGGGGCCATGGAATGTCCGACAGTCGGAATGGTGTATTCAACACCCAGCTGACGGGATTGATATTTTCGACTGGTTCTCATGATGACTATTCGCGGGGTGACGTTCGGTACACCTCCTTTCTTGAAGGAAGCTCAAGTCCTCGTAACACTAACAAGGATATTTTGTTTTCTTTTGCCGGCTACAGGATAGAGTAACGATGCTATGAGGTGTCTACTACTAATCCTCCTCCGCTTCGACGTCCTCCTCGCCATACGCCTCGACCTCAACCTTTGTGATATCTTTCTTAATCTGCTCAAGGACTTTGTCTTTACCCACAGGTTTCGTAATGCGATAGCATGACTCCGAAATGCTATCCCAGAGGAAGTATTGAAGTTGTGGCCATTTTGACCTGTTGAATCCTGCAAATACCGACTGGCTACCGCGCACTTCTGTCAGCAAGACATTGATCGATTCGAGGCCAGTGGCGAGTCCTAGTCCTTTTTCCACTTTCGCTTTCTGATCAATAGTTCCAGTCCATTCAGGCTTAAGGCAAATGTAAGACTTTGAAGGGTGTGTTTTTCACTCAAATACCTTACGATCACTAATTTTACGCTGCCACTGAAAATCAGCCATGGCTTCACTTTGACTGAATGTTAGTCTTACCATGTTGGAAGGATGGATCTATAGTTGACTAACAGGCGACGAACAGAAGTACGAGAAGGCTCACATGGAATCGAGTTGCCTTCACCTTTAAATGGTTCAAAGTGGTGTTCAAAGGTAAGAATAGGTCAAGGTTGCTATCGGGGCGTCTCCTCCCGGCTAGCCCGTGAAGATCTGTCATGCATCAAGTCAATCTAGACACGAAAATGAAGACCGAGGATAACGGGGTACAACGGCATGGCCAGAGGAGTAGGTGCTATTCTCGATCGGGAGCCTCGGAAAGTCTGTATTACGACTTGGTATAAATTCGGACTCTTGCCTGAACAGGATGGCATCCTTAAATTTTTAAACCACTCGCCATTTCGCTGTCCTCGATGGTTGTCTACCCCAATTTCTTTAACGGATCAATTACTTTGAAGGAGGCTTTGGGTATGAATAAGACCGACGTAAGTTTCAATACATTCTGAGTCAGTGTGGCCAACAAACTGAATTCGTCAACAGATCATACGGATGTTCAAGAACTTCTCCACGAATTCAGATATTTATGGCGTTCAAGACGAGGCTCGGCCCTACATGGAGCCTGCTGTTGAGGCTATCGATGACATATGCCAGCGGTGAGTGTATTCAGTGCAGGCTGCTTTGATGGGCTAACGTTGAGCTTCAGTTACGAAAAACAACCAACTCAACACCCTGGTTTTATTGTGGACGAATCCTCGAAATTACTAGGCCATTTAACTGTCTCTTATCTAGGCAATAAATTCAACCTCGTGTCGTTGTACGATATCGTCGCGTGGGTCTTATCTGTGGTGGGGTCTGTGCCAAGTGTATTGACGAGAGCCTACTATGCTTTCCCCCTAATGATGATCGGATATGTCTTCTGCTCAAAGCTCATCCCAGCTAAGCCCCAACAGGCAGGGAAAAGGCCAAAGCCAAGCGCCGGACCCCCAGAGGTGTGGTCGGTCATCTGGTTCAAACAGATGGTCGATAATGAGCCAGTCATGCGTGTCGTAGTAGGAGCGACTCTCGATCAGCCTGGAAAGGGCACAAAGGATAGTGCGAAAGATTTTAGAAAAGACCTACTGAACAAGAGCCAAATACTTGGTTGGAGCGAAGAGAAATCTGTCGTGCAACTGCGCAATCCCAATGGTTCCGGTCAGGATTTCGGGCACTGTGCAGAAACGTACCCGTTGTTATTTATCTGCTCGTAAGCATCTTTCACAAAAATTGTTAAGGTTGTCTTGATCACGAAACGTTGCATGTAGGCTTGGGCAAGGTCAAGAAGCCACTGCTATTCAGAAGAGTGCAAAAGGATTAGCCGCCAAAGCGTCGCTTCTGTGTGTTAAGAGCACAACCGGAATGCTTACCGATATAGTCCCATACCAGACGGCTATAGCTCAGAAAAATGGGTTGATGAATCCATGCCTCAATTGTGAATGGTTGTTGGGATACGGAGAGGGTTTCCAGATATCCCAGTTTATAGTCGCAGAACGCAAATACTGATGGCTGTATTAGCTGGAAATATATAACGGATAGTATGCGGAACATGAGTCTATTTTTCCGCCACCAGAACGGCTGGTTTCGAGCCTATCAAGAACAAAAAGAGTACCAATACGTGTACATATCATCCTCATCTACATTCAGATTTATCAACTCTGACTCCAACTTGTAACAGTCGATGCAAAGCCATTTATGTTGTCAGCTTGGTTGACAATGCCAGCACCGTTGACGCTGATTTGGAAAGTTGAAGCCACAGTGGAGAGACTATAAATGTTCACCCCAGTCGATACCGTATCAATATTCGCGATTTGGGACTGACAATTGTTGGCCCCGGAGTTGACACATGCCTGACCGTAGTTCTGTATTTTACATTAGTATATTTAATTCATATAGCTCGTGTGCGAAGAGAAATAGTCCTGCTCACAATGAAAAAGCTGTAAAGACCGGCACCAAATACGAGAATATTTTGTGAACTGTTGACTGAAAGCGCCCATGCGGATGGGTTGCTGGAGTATGGTGTAGGATCCTTAAACGTTGAACTGATGGTAAAAGGCGAAGGAGAAACTGGATTAGGTTGGAAATAGGGCTAAATGACCGGCTTCCATTAGTAAAGAAAAATAAAAGATTAGTTGACTGGTACTGACGGATTCGGTCTGTATCAATCCCATGTAATGGTTGGCGGCGTTAACAAGACTGTACTGATATAAGACGTGATGCTCAGCTGCAACGGTCTGTGTCAGTCGAGTGTGGTCAGATATACTGGGCGGAAAGTCGTACATGCTAGAACAAGTAAAATCCTTAACGGGAGAAAATTAAATAGAACGAGTATCTTACATGTCCCAATCAACCATACCGGACCCTGGGATTCCGACAGTATACCACGACCCGAATAGACTGAGATTTGCTCCTCGCCAGCCAGATCAAGGTCGTGATCAGCAACCCATACCCAAGTACCCTATTATTCGAAATCGTAAATTGATTCTGTTCAGAAATGTCACTCCGACTGACCTCAAGGTAAGCAGTCGACTGAGAAGTAAGATGTAGGTCTAAAAACGATCCAAAACAGTTTGCAAATCCTCCAGAGCCGCTTGACGGGCATTTGTTTCCATCCAGGTTCGTTCCTGCAGCTCCAGCCGTTCTATAAACGAATCATCAGAGAGGTCCCAAACGATGACCTTCAAAAAGCACCTGATATGGGAATCCCACATTCCAGCTCCTGCTTGTACGTCAGAAGGTTGTTTAACGTTCCATTCCAGAATAATTGCTCCAGCGGCTATGTAAGGAGAACTCGTAAATTTAAAGATAGCTGGAGGGCAGTTGTCACATACTAGGTCCAATAGTCGTAAACAGAATGTCGGTGATTTCTAAGATCCCTTGCGATCCCGCGGCGCCAGCTTGGAAAACAGGTCGAGGATTATTCTGGTCTTGAAATGCTGAACCCTTTCCAGCGAGGACAGTCCAGGCTTCGCCGACCATCTGAGTGCCAGCAGGAATGGTTACAGTGTTCGTAACCACGTAAGTTCCGGCATCGAAGAATATGATCTTGCATCCAGCAAACTAAAAAGGCCCTAAGCATCAAGTCAATATTAACAGTGACGGCTTGTAGCGAACCTTGTTGAAAATGTTGGTCAGAGCAGCAGTATCATCAGTGACGCCGTCTCCTTTAGCACCGTTGTCCTTCACACTGACGAACTGGCTGGCAGAATAAGCAGCGTATTGCGGGTGTGTTTTGCCTACAATTCGGCCTGCGCTATCCAGGAGGACCGAAGGTTTATTGGGAGCAGGAATGTTTCCTTGTGTAAATACGCCATTGGGATTCGTTCCTCGGAAGACGTTCCCTTGTCCCCAAGACGCAATCGTGGTGGTGCCTCCGTTGAGGACAACAGCTCCACCGACAACGCCCACCGCAACTGGGACATTATTCAACCTCACGTTATTCAATACGAGCGAACCTCCCAATTTCCCGTTGCTGGGCTGTGAAGTTCTAAGGAATATGGGCGTGTTGGTGGCAACAGCGTCGATTATGGCCTGGGCACCAGTGGTCTGACAGAGAAACATATCGTTTGTGAATACAAGGGATCAATTTTACCCTGTGCAACACAGACCTGGGTATCTGGCGTCACTCCTCCCGTCGCGATATCAAACCCAACCTGCACCAGCATCAGAAATGGATATATTGCGACGAGGGTTGATTCCTACCTGACAGTTGTTGAATGTTATGCCCTGGTAGGTCCAGCCTAGAGCACCCCATAAAAAACATGTCATAACTTCTGAGCTAACCACGTACCCCAATTCCACAAACTATAGACACCAGTTTGCGCATTGTTAACAGTGACATTTCTAACTGTAAATCTAAAGAATGTTTAGTACGGTCCTGCGAGGAAATTTTCCTCCGACTTACTGTTGATTTCCGCCCCATACTATGGCTGACCGGGTATCCGGCGCACCCCACAAGTCGGCGGTCTTTTACGACATAAATTGATTGACGGGGTGGTTTTGAGAAAAATTTCACTTTAAAAATTATCAGTATGTTGGTTTAAACATGGAGACATACGATCTCAAATTTGGGCATTCAAAAGCCAGAGACAAAGAAGAGATGAACGAAAAGCTGGATTTTTGAAAAGTCACAAAAAGTCACAAATCCCCGCGAAAAAGTGTGACCGCCGACTTGTGGGGTGCGCCGAATACCCCGTCAGCCATAGTATTCCGAATTTGCCTGCGAGTAAGAGGGACAAGTCAGTCGAATGCAAAAGCATGAAGGCACTTTCAACTTACCTCCATTAAACACAAGGTCGCCCATGAAACCGCCACTACAGAGATCAAAAATTCATTAAGTTTGTGGGGAAAATACAGAACGCAATGAGCAATTTTACCTTCCATTTTCCATCCAGATCCCTAGAATGCTCGCTTTCAGGACAGAGAGCTCTCGAAAAAAATTTCGTACACACCTTGATGGGCCGTATTTGAGGCTGTAGACATTTGAACAACGATGTTCATCAGCGAGGTAGCTTGCGCAACCTGCCAATGAAGTCCAGTTCCTTGTGAATTCGTCGCAGGAACGCTGAGTGAAAAGCATGAAGAATATAATTGACAGAGCGGTTATAGAGAACCCTACCGCGTAACATCGATGACGAAGTTTCTAACTGAACGGAAACTGTCCAAGAATCTTCAGCCAAAGTTACCAACGAGGAACAAGTATACTTGCAAATTATTTTGATTGGTGTAATACTGGGCGCCCCATCCGTTTGGGATGTACGGATCGGCATCTATATTAGAGTATCGATTTCAGCACTGACACGCATGTTGCACCTAAAGCTCACCGATCACAGCAATTCCGCTAAATGAAGCTGATGCGAGAAGAGTCGGCGGCTTCTTGGCATCTCCGATAAGTTGGGTGTAGTAGTAAGGGACAATCGGGGAGGAAATAAGATAAGTCCTATGTCGGAAATGAAAAAAAGATTATACTCAGAACAGCATTGTACGCACCCTCTTGGGAAATACACGACAGCTGGGGTAAGGCTGATAAAATTTCCATGTCAACAGATAGATAGAATCAACATGCTTTTCAAAACGTACGTTGATGATTTACAACTTCCTCCACCACAACGACCTTGAGCAGTGATTGCCGCACTGGAAGAAACAAGTTACTTGTAGGTCCTTATGTCATGTAATAATCTAATTAAACTTACTTGATCGCTGCAGTATCGTCGGTAACTCCATCGCCGACCGCGCCGTAAGTCTAAATAAAAAAAAGGTCAAAAGATGCCTGCCTATAGAAGAAGGGGTCACATACTTTGACGTTTCGAAATACGGTGTAGGCGCTGGGATTGGCATTGAAAGCCGATGTTCCTTGGTGCTTAATGGTTTCCATCCAGAAAGGATCATTGGCCCCAGACGTTCCAGCTCCCAACGGAGCTGTGCATGACGTCCCAAGACCAGAGACCAGGCTAGCAAACGCAAAGCCGATTATCACTCCGCCAATTGAGGGTAATGAAAACATCGTAGTCGGTGGTGCACTTCATGAAACGGAATCGCAGCTTTATAGATTTTGCTCCTGGTCATTTGCCGAATGCTGAAACGGCAGGATGGAAGACACATTGTACATGACGGCGCAAGACAAGTCAGAAAGGAATCCCGACAGGGGTGTGCATATCCCAGTCAGTTGGTCCCAAGGCCAAGTCAGGACCGACTGAAATGACATGGCTGGTTGTTCAGAGGCAGCTCTGGGCAAGATTTCCAGTCACCTGGCTAAACGATGCCAGAACGTCGCATGTACGCAAAGCACAGAAGGAAAGAGGAAGACTGGGAAAAACCAAACATCAGTGAAGAAAACTTCCAGGCAAAGAAAGGCAGGGTGCTGACCTACTTCGGTACGCCTTCTACGATAGGACTTGGGTCGCGTGAAATGTGAGATAATCCACCGAATCAGCCGAGTCTAACCTGGTGATGCGAGTCTCCACTAGCCCGTTCAAGGAGTGTGCTTTTAGCGTTTTCCTGTATGTGACGTCGCCTTTTTGCCAATCTAGCGGAACTCTGGCTATCCGGTGGACCTTCGCGGTCATGACCACTGGAACATTCAACCGAATCAGGATGGAAGCTTGCCTAATTCCGAAGGGTCTCGAGGCGGCGAACACGTTGCTACTTTTCTCTCTTTGGGAATAGGTATGGCGTTTTCAGCCGACCCGACCAAGTTCGACTCTCGAGCAGTGAACCGCTGATTTTAGCAGTCGAAAGACGATAAGCACATCTCCTGAGCTTGCAAACCCGTGCTTTCAGGTCAACAGTCAATTCTCAACGCAATGAAGCCATGATAAACCCCGTGTTACTGATCAGCGTATGAGGACCTTCCGGAGCATAACATCTTGTATTCCTTTCAGTGTTTAAATAACTGCGAACAGGAGAAAGGCCAGACCCGTGGTCAATGCACCGGAAGGCAGGAACCAAGTCAATAAATACGCACTCAAGTCCCCACCATGGAAAATGCGCTACATGGCAATTATCCGCGGCGTTCTCCCACATAGTTTCTTCTCGTTGGAATTTGGACAAGCCAAAAGACACCAAGATAAAATATAAGGCATAAGACCGAGTGATAATCAGAGAAGACGGACGCTTTATTTAACAAGGGACATGCAAAAGGTGGTGGTGAAAAAAAAGGGTATCATAGATCAATATTTACAGTTTGACCGAATCCGACGATGTCACGGTTATTCATGCCAAGTTGCCAACCCAAGCTACGCCTCGTCGCCTCAACCTTCACTACAACTCACCACGCCTTTGAAATCTTTGTACTGAGTATTAGAGCTCAATAGAACAATTGCCAGACCTATTAGAAGCATTATATTATTCAACTACTACAGGGTATGGACGGCACTAATAAAAAGAATCAGTGAGGGACGAAGCTTGGTCAACAGAAATGGGCAGGGGGAGGTAGCAATGAGGTACACCCTCGGCCCCACGTTGCTGCTACTGCGCGTCGTCGCTGCACCCTGCCCCATGTTCGAGCAGTAAGCAACATTTGTGTAGCTGCGGCTGCTGGAACGTGGGGTGAGTCCAAAATACGCAGCCGCAGCAACAATGCTGCTGCTCCATACGTCGTCGACGCCCCCGCTCCACGTTCGAGCAGCAGCAATGCTGATGTTGCTGCTGTCGCGCGTCGTCGTTTCCCCGCCTCGCGTTCGAGCAGCAGCAACATGAATGTTGTTGCTGCTGCCCTGCGCGTCGTCGTTGCCCCTGCGGTTTCAACAGCAGCACCACCACCAACGTTGCTGCTGCTGCTCCCGCGTGTCATCGTCTCCCCATCCCGCGTTCGAGCAGCAGGAACATCGAGTATTGTGCTGCTGTTTCCTCGACCTTTCGCCCTCGTCCCGCGTTTCGTCTTCGAGCAGTTGCTGCTGCTGCTTCTCCACGCTGTGTTCGAGGAACAGCACGCGACAACGTCGCTGCTGCTGCCCTGCGTCGGGGCCCTCATCCCGTGTTCGAGTGCCAGCAACGCCGGCGCTGCTTGTGTTTGAGCGACGGGTGCAGTGCTGCTGCTGGCAGTCCCTCGCATCGGCGTTGGCGAATCGTGTCTACCCGGCATCATTGTAGTCCAGGGTGAGGGAGAGCCATTGATGGCGACTGTATCAGTGGAGGGGCTGCGAAGGGACTGTGAGTTGTGAGTGGGGATAGAATGAGACCAGCAGAACGAGTCGAAAATATCGACTCGTTCCGCAACGCACCACGCAGGTCTCCCTCTCTAGGGTCTCCCTTCGTCGCTTCCTATCCCCAACCCGGCCCAGAACGTCGGCCCACAGCCCTCAATGGGAGGGGGGGCTCACGACGTGGCTCGATCTCGTTCAAGGCATGTTGGACCTAAGAAGAGAGGTGAGTGAAGAAAATAAAAAAGAAGGTTATAAACACATAGAAGTCGGCCTACGATGGGATAGGCGCACGACCAAGGTGAGTGTGCATCATGAGGAAAGAATTGGGAAAGAAGGGTGTGTGAATTCATGGAAGTGGTTTCCATGAATTCACACGGTCGGGCAGCGGCTCACACTGGCGAGGTGCTCGACCGCCACGAGGGATGGCGAGGGGGCTGAAAGGCAGGTATGTGGCCACCCACCACCTAGACCCACCACTAGCTGTCGCTGCCCTCCTTTTTTTCACTTCTAAGCAAAGAAATGTCATCACCCACCGGGTCGTGTGCTGTCCTTGCCACTCGAAATGACGACCAGATTCTCGGAAGTCGTGCCCTGAATTCCGTAACTACAACGACCCCAACGGCCCAACATCCCAGGCTGAATATCATGGCAGCTCGAACGAGCACACCTTCGTCTTCGCTTTCACCTCCGTGTGCTTTGTTGTTCGATGATACTCCAAGGTCGTCGTGGCGATCGGACTCGGCATCCACTCTTCCTGGAGAACGACTACCAGAATATGCAGACGAGGAAAGTCCCAAATTCCGAATATCTGCGGCTGAGGAAGAATTGATTGGGACGACCCAGAGGATCCTCTAAATCCAAAAAGTTCGTCCTTTTGTATAAGTCTCCTTCGCATCATTAATTGAAGGATAATAGGTGGTCATATAGACAGAAATGGGCCGCTACTCTAGTTGTCTCTTCCTTCACCTTTATATCACCGGTGTCGTCGTCCATGGTCGCACCTGCTACCGAACAGATCGCAAGAGAATTTGGATTTTGGAATCACGGAGCCAGTATTTGATAGCAATGACGACAAGTGTTTTTCATATTGGGTTTCGGTAAGGCCATCTGTTATTGTCATGCAAAGAACATTTCATTAATAATTGTGGATTCGCTTTCGGTTCGTTTGAATTGTCGTCTTTGTTATTCAATGAAGCTAGATTCTCCCTATTGTTCCTAGGACCACTGAGCGAGATACACAGCCGCTTTCATGTGCTCCAGTGTTCAAATCTGTTCTATCTAGGTACGTTGATGTTTTTTTTACATGATGTTCAGTTTACTTACATTTGATTCGCCTGATAGCTTGGAACTTAGCTTGCGGATTTGCACAGAAACGTTCTCAGCTCATCGCGTTTCGATTTTTGGCTGGCCTAGGTGGAAGTGCACCTCTCAGTGTGTCGATATTTCAGCTTCATTTCGTCCTTAAAGGTGCTATGGGCGACGCAAAACCGAGACAGTGTAGTCGAACGCTTCTACGTGTCATGTTGTGCCAGCTAGAACGGAATAATGGTAATTTCTCAATATGTTGTTTTTTTTGGTCACTGGCAAACATTATATTGGACTTCTGAACGAATCTTCGAAATAATAAATTGTACGCTGGAGCTAGAGAAACGTCGGCCACACAAGCACCTATTTTCAAAGGAACCTTGCTATGGTAAGTGTCTGTTCAATATCAACGATTTTTTAAGCGCTGGGAGGATGACATGTATCTCATTCAGGCAGGAAAACTCCTCGTCCCAGCGATTTAGACTGCTAGCAAGAGACAAGTATTATTCTGCTACGCCTACAATTGTCCAGTCATGAAACCAACTAGTACTTTGTCAACCCCATTTTCGTTGCACAGCAAGATCAGATTTAAATAAGCATAGGTACACAGGCAAGAAGACTTTCATAACACTAGTACAAATTTCGTCCATAGAACTCGAGTTTCAGTCAAATAAACATTCAGGCGTTGACTTCAAGCCAAAATTTCAATCCCCCCTAAACTTTGACAAGTCGCCAGACTTGATTGTCGTTCTTTACGTCCAGCTCTGTCATGACGACCTTAACAAATCATCGTCAGATCTCCACCTAATGGAAAGCAAATAATACTGCGATGACTTACATTACCAGATTGTGAATCCAACCCAATGGCAAGCCATTGAGTTTGGTCGGACTTGCGACAAGATATGCTGCCAAAGAAATGACCAGTCAGCATTGTTACAATAGTAGTGGCAAGGATGGAACACCCACAAAAAAGTGTCAGACCCCTGCACGGCCTGCCAGACCTTCCATGTAAAAAATCCATTTACACCTTGACTTAGAATGAGACCAGTCTCATCATATGACAGACTCTTGGCCATGGAGCTCTCATCGATTATCATTATCTCAGTACTCGTCGGATTATCGGCACTAATGTACCACTAAATCCAGCTGGTCAAAGGCACCAGAAAAGCTGAAAAAACCACGTACTTTCGCACTGCCGCCTTGGGTAGTGGAGGGATCAACGAGACTGATAGCACCCTCGGAAGAGCGCTGGAGCAGCCGACCGTCATTGGCCTCAAGGGCCCATGCCTGGTCAAGATAGGTCCTTATCCCGGGCATGCCGTCAAATAGCTTGAACCTTGGCCCTACTTTGAAGATATCGCACACATCGTGACGCTGTGAAGTGCACATTAGTTATTTGCCATAAATGTAATAAGTGAAGCTCACTTCGATCACTCTCCAGTTCTGGTACAAGCCAACTGTGTTGATCCAAGCCGTTGGGCTGTAATACAAGAAAATTTCTTTTAGCAATTTGTTGGACAACTGAATTCATTACTTACTCCACCGCCAAGAAAGTCGCTCCCCCTCGCGCCTCCCAATGCATACGCCCGGTTTTATCCTCTTTGTTAGTCGAAGTCGCATTTTCAGACGAATTCGTATACGAGGCCCCGGCTGATGCAGAAGCAAATGGAGAGGAAAACGAAGCAGAAACTGCAGCCGTCTTCTCTTTTTTAGTTGTTTCACTCGTAACCGTAAGATAAGAGGTCGTTTCCACAGTGCTATGCAAACGAGCTCCGAGCAAGGTAGTACGAGTAAATATAGTGCCTGTGCGCGCAATATGTAAACGGTTCAATTGTGAGACACCAAGCTCACCAAATTTCTTGTAAAACTTGTCGACTCCATCGACTCCTCGACCCTCGGTCTCCCAAAATTTTCGGCAAACGTCTGACACTTCAAGGTCATCACCATCGAGAAAGACCTTTACACGTGGGAACTATCGAGATCTTCTGTCAAAACATTGTGTACTTATCCACACCATAGGAAACGTACGTTGTATGACACATGGACTTTATCCATTGTTTCTTCCTTGGCGGCTGCTTTGAGATCCGAGGAAGATTGCCCCCCCTTGGCGTCCAAACCCCCTGAAAATCCACCAAAGCCTCCAGAACTGCAAAATTCTGTCACAACGGAAACGTAGGCAAGGAATAGCAACACCCACGCAGATGCTTCCACGCTCCAAGACGAAAAGGAATTCTGCGTCATTGAAGCTTGAACTGAATTCCTCACTGATGTGAACGTGACTGAGGAATCATCAGCTATTTCAAAGGCAGGAGCCAAGAAATCATGCTGGCGAAAGTTAGCCAACCCTTTAGAATACAACGGTAGAGCTTTCACCTTGGGGTCCAAGTCAACTTGAGCAGGGCGACCCGCTGGCGATGCGTATCGATCGGGATAGGACGTCTTGAGTCTAAACGCTATTATCAACAAGCTTCAGCACCACTCCTTTCTCATACTCATGTTTCATTCGACGTACCAGGCTCCCTGGCTGGCTGCAGGCTTTTACTGTCAGGATCGTAAACCATTCCATGAAACAGAGAGTTGTTTAACATGACGACATTCCAGTCATGCTCTGACATGTCTGCCGGTTCCCTTTCCATAGCCATCAGTTGAGTGAAGATGCAGTGGATAAGCTGACCCTCACGTTTGTAAACTCTGCTGCTCGGGTCTAGACACCGCGTTGGATCTGTAGGATAAAACGAGTGACGCGACTGTCTGAGATGTATCTGCAAGTTGGAGTGCAGTAACGTTCTGCGATGGTGCGATTTGAACTACGTCTTTCAAGTCAAAGAACCTACTCACTTTCGGCGTCGATAAGATATAGATTCCTAGCTGGGTGCTTTCCGTTATAGCATTGCTATCACCTGGAAAACAAAAACGGTATTTCGATGACCTAATTGCGACAGGAAAAAAGTGTATAGTAAGTGGTAGGGCTTAATGCACAAAGAGTGAAGTGCCTACAATTTCCCTTTTACTCTCAGTTCGGAAAGCGGGGTAGTGTCCTTGTCGGGTAAGCCCTGAGACTGGATGGTGTCCGTCTTGACATCGGTGCCGTCTTCAGCTCGAAAAACAAGGTTGAAGAGGACAGTTTGGAGAAGTTGCTGTGAAGTTTTACTGCCTGGACAACAATAAGTGGTTTGTCGTTAAATGATGAATTCAGGACGAACCTGTGGTCATTGTTGGTTGTAGTTGTTTTGCATCTTAACTCTGTGCTTTTATATGCGACCAAGTATCCACTCTGCGCGCAAGAATGCTGTAAGTTTCTGTCTCTTCCTCGGCAAGCTCTTGCTCCTCCGCTTCTCTCAATCCAATGAAAATTTTTCAATGATCCAAAAAAGTAGTTTTGGTGCACGGAATGGTTCCAACATCCTATCAATCTCGTTGCCCATGACCCAGATTTCCATAACAAGATTCACCAACACAGAAAGAGGGCGCGTTCCACAAGTTCGACAGCGAGAACATTATGAACCCTTTATTTTCACAGCCTAGATTGGTAAAGCAAGATAATTATGCGAACTTTGAAGGTTAAATCAGTTTGGTCACCATTCCATCTAGGTCACCATTCCAACTGGGTCACCGTTCCAAATTCCCAACTGCCAGCAGGGTACCCAAATTCCAGGTCTTTGACCATGCTCGGCTATATGTTGGCCTGACAGAATGCTGGTGGTGAATCACTGGGAAGTCGAACAAAGTGGAGTTACCCCAAATCCAAAATTTTAGATACCTGCACTGTTCACGGCAGTCTTTTACCCCGACCAGGTATCGGGAGACTCGCCGAAACATACTTTACAGTCGTAAATGCTGCTCTTGCGATTCCATTTCCCAGAGGTATCGAATGTTTGATCGCATGAAACATGCAATAGTCGCAGAAATGGCTGCGCCAGCGATTGGCAGCGGCTCTCCGAAAGTCAATTATTAGACTGGTAATTTTGCTGTTCGGCTTCCATACGTTGCCAAAATAACATCCGTCAGGCGCAGCCAGACTCTGCTGAGAACAGCTCAGGTGTTGATATTGGTCGATGACAGTTGGCGTCGTTGGCGTCGAATTCGGGGAAGTTGCGACTCTGTCATACTGTTCGTGACATGAGTGACTGTCACTCCCACACTCTGCCGTTTCACTCATGTATCCATCCACCTAAAAGAAGTTTTAACCATTCCTCCTGCCTAATCCGCAGCGCTACTATTATAGGCCAACAATTGTGCTGGAGTCGACTTTAAATTTGATCCACGCGATAAGTTGGCAATGGTTATCACTTGCATTTCTGATTTTGTCCGACATATTTTTTTCGCAGTCTTCAAGTTGGCTGTCTCAATAAATCGTGAAATCGTGATAATAGAAACTACCAGCACAACTTGACAAAGCACAAGAACAACGTATCGATATGTCTCCTTTTTTTTTGCGAGCTACAGAATAGAATAACAATGTAAGATATATCGGGTGCTAATCATCATCCACTTTGACGTCGTCCTCGCCATACACCTCAACTTCAACCTTGGTAAAGTCTTTCTTAATCTGCTCGATGATTTTGTCTTTACCCTCAGGTTTCGTAATGCGATAACATGACTCCGAAATACTATCCCAGAGGAAGTATTGCAGTCGTGGCCATTTGGTCCTGTTGAATCCCGCAAACACAGACTGGCTACCGCGCACTTCTGTCAGCACGACATTGATCGATTCGAGGCCTGTCGCGAGTCCCAGTCCCTTTTCCACTTTCACTTTCTGATCGATGCTTTCTGTCCAGTTAGGCTTAAGGTGAATGTAAGACTCTGGAGGACATGTCTTTCACTCAAATCATACCTTGCGATCACTAATTTTACGCTGCACCGAAAATCAGGCAAGGCTTCACTTTCACTGAATATTAAGCTCACCATGTTAAAGGACGATCAATAATTGACTAGCAGGTCCAGGTGACGGATAGAAGTACGAGAATGCTTACATGGAATCGAGTTCCCTCTTCCTTTAAATGGTCTAAGGTGGCGTTCAAGGTAACAATGATTGGTCAACAAGGTTTCTTTCAGAACGTCCAAGTCATGGATCAGGTCAGTCTTGACCTAAAATGAAGAGACCGAGGACAAACAAGATACAACGATATGGTCGGAGGAATAGGAATAGGTGTTATTCTCGAATGGGAGATACGGACTCGGACAGCTTGCATTACGCCTGGGTATAAATTCAAACTCTTGCCTGGTTTAGGATGGCGCTGCCTGATTTTTAAATCATCACCATTTCGCTATCCCTCATGGCTGTCTACGCCAATTTCTTCAACGGATCAACTACTTTGAAGGAGGCTTTGGGTATCGACGCAAACGACGTAAATTTCAGTAAAATCCGAGTCCGTGTAACCGAAAAACTGACCGGTCAACAGATTATTAGGAAGTTTAAAGACTTCTCTAATGGGCCGGATTATTATGCAGTTCAGGGAGACGCTCGGGACTGCATGATGCGTGCTGTCTTGGAAATTGAGACCATATATCAGCGGTGATTGTATTCAGCACGGGCTGCTTTGCTGAGCTGACATCTAGCTTCAGTTACAAAGAACAACCGAGCCAACACCCTGGTTTTATCGTGGACGCATCCATGAAATTGAGCAATCTAACAGTTTCGTATCAAGGCAACAAGTTCGACCTAGTATCATTGTTCGACACTGGATCTTATCAGTGGTAGGCCCAGTGCCATCTATAGCGACCAGAGAGAATTACTATTACCCCCTGATGATGATTGGCTTCGTGTTCTGTTCAAAGCTCATCCCTGCTAAGCTCCAACAGGCGGGTAAAAAGCCAAAGCCAAGCCCTGGGCCCCCCGAGGTGTGGTCGGTGATCTGGTTCAAACAGATGATCGGTAATGAGCCAGTCATGCATGTCGTGGTGGGGGCAACCCTCGATCAACCTGGGAAAAGCACAAAGGATCCTGCAAAGGATTTTAGAAAAAACCTGCTGGACAAGAGCCAGATACTCGGTTGGAACCAAACGAAATCTGCTGTGCAACTGCGCAATCCTAAAGGTACCGGTCAGGATTTCGGGCACTGCGCTGAAACTTATCCACTGTTATTTATCCACTCGTAAGCAGCTTTCACGAAAAATTTCAGAGCCAGCTCGATAACGAAACACCTTGTAGGCTTGGGCAAGGTCAAGAATCCACTTCTATTCAGAGGAGTGCCACGGGATTGGCTGCCAAAGCGTCACTTCTATGTGTTACCAGCGCCGCCGGAATAGTTACCGATATAGTCTCCTATGAGAGGGCTCAGGCTACGCAAAACGCGTTAATGAACCCATGCTTTAATTGTGAATGGTTGTTGGGATACGGAGAAGGCTTCCAAATATCCCAGTTTATAGTCGCAGAACGCCAATACTAATTACTGTATTAGTCA
Source organism: Galerina sulciceps (assembly GCA_023014345.1). NCBI lineage: Eukaryota > Fungi > Basidiomycota > Agaricomycetes > Agaricales > Galerinaceae > Galerina > Galerina sulciceps. The sequence goes on along the minus strand of JAEDXJ010000020.1, from coordinate 1,095,363 downwards.
AAGATAATACGTAGCACTAGTACGCGCGATTTTTTTTTTAGAAACAACACACCCGATTATCAGACCTTTCAATCACGGTCGTTTCATTCAAATGTTGGGTGTACTGATAATAATGAACCTGGGGTGAACCAATGACTCGAAAATAGCGCTTGGAACACAGCACAGCTCAAACTGGAGGATTAGATCAACACTTCATCCTTCGTTTTTGGATTTGATGTTCTTTTACCTTCTCTCGAGCTCGCACGACTGGCACGAGTCCGACAGTCATTCAAAACCACACCAACTTATTCCCCGCAGCCAAATTGAAGCAGTAATCAAGAAAGGATCTACAAAGCAAGTTTGGAATGCGGAGATTACTGGCGCGAGCAACAGTCTCCTCGTGCTGCTTACCACGCCATTTCCTTCCCACTCCTGGATTTTCACCAACCAAGTGGCAAAGATCGAGAACCAACACGAGAGTAGAGTCTAGAGACAAGGGAAATTGAGATGGAGAGATGAGAAACTGAACATAAATTGAGAGGAGGGCATGCTAGCAACAAGAGCAAGAGAGGCGAAGTAGGGGCAAGAACCAGCACCTAGGGCCGAGAAAGAAACCCTGGCAGATGTGATAGGATTCAGCAACTTCAACGGTATAAAATGACTTAGTATAAGTACATACCTAGAAGAAGAGAGCTTGAAGGTGGCTAGTCTTGATTCAAGTCCGAGATAAACACTGGAGGTGGACCCCAGTCCGTTCGGACATACTAGAGTGATGGATTGTCAGAAATATTCGCGAAAATTGGTGATGAGCTACCTGGCGAGTCACCGGTTCGATCGGACAATGAACCGGATGCCGTGGATAGGGAATATTCACATTCAGAGGATCATTATCTCCAAGAATCTGAAAAGGATTCAAGTCAACGACAATCTGACAAAATGAAATGGAAGCACCCATACGAGCTTGTTGTCATTATGCCATCGAGAAAACGCGTCTCTGAGTTCTGCTACAAGCACATCTGCCGCCGGATACCGAATCGCAAAGCACTTAATGACGATATCTCCAAAATAACGATGCAAATCTGGAGATAGTTTGTCAAAGTCGAAATCATTGTCATCTCGAGAAATCACGTTGTAGGAGAGCTCTTCGTGTCTTTGCATGACTTCAATTTCCTGGGTCAGTGACGGAGCCAAACCGTCTTGGAATGGGAACCTTTCGGAAAGGAGGACGAAAATAATCACTCCCAATCCAAAGATGTCCTTTCGTCTTGGTGTCCGTGCACAGTATCCCATTGGGCAGGCGTACATTAGTGGAGGACCTCTTCTGAAATTGTAAGAGTAAGGTGCCCGGTGAACGGAGATTCCAAAGTCACACAGAACAGCGTGGTAATCATCTGTCAGGAGCACATTCTGGAGATGAGGATCAGCCCAAATGACGTCTCGAGCGTGCAAATGAGCGACTCCTTGAGCGATTTCGATCGCCCAAGTCAGTCGGGTTGCAAGTGGAACACCGGGGTGGGTATGTAGATGCGAGAAGAGGTCTCCGTTACGAAGGTGTGCGAGCATGATTTCCCCAGTTTGAGGACTAGTGCCGAGGTATTTGAGGATACAAGGATGCGGTCCAAGGATTTCGTAAATCGCTTCCTCCTTCGAATCGGGAGGTTTGACACAAATTGGACCTAAAGGTATAATTTAGATACTCATCCATGAAGTGATCAGACTCATGTTGTTTACCGGTATAGCTTTTTGATGTCGAGCCATCTTTTGCTTCCGGACTCGCGTTTGATGGTTTCCTTGAATGAACGAGACCCAGCGATGGAGATACTCGACGAACCAGAAAGTAGATAGAATACCCGACAGCTGCAGCACTCGCTATAGCAATTAGAACAGAGCGGGAGTTCGACATGGCGGTCGTGGATAAGTATGTGGATAACTGACTCCGAGTCTTCGACTATGTACAACGAGACCCTTGTGTAGTTGACTGATCAATAAAATTTGCTTTTTCTTTGATTTGAATACGTCGAGACTCGAGCCAGGAGACGAATGATTTCAGAGGTCGCTTTTGTAATGCGTATAGCGTCCTAAGTATCAAGGACGACGGCAATTGGTACCGGAAAATGGTCATAGGTTGAGGAGTCGAACTCGTTCGCTTAAGAGAAGAATGAGTCAGAGTCCCGACTTCCTTCCGACAGTGGCTGTGCAAGATACACGACTCTCTTCCTTTGACTCAGTGGACTCTTTCTCAGTCGTGCATGGCAGCGCTCCTGCTTCTGGGATTCAGTCAGTTTTCCATGTCTAAACATGACGAAGAGTCGCAAATATGCTTCATCGTGTCGTGCACGATCTCTCAGAACAAATTTTTCTGGAACTTGAATAATCGAAATATCGACAGTGCGTTCCTGTCATTAACATACGCATCTGCAACAGAATGTGACGTTCAGACCGTGATTGTAGGCTGTGTTTCCTTCCAAGAGAACGCCTCAATTTAGCGTTGTGGAGCCCTGTTTTGGCAATGAAATTTTATTTTCATTATTTCGTGGGTTTGCGGAGAGGTAGATCAGTTCCTTCAAGATCATGTTATGATTACTCTGTACTAACTTATTTGGTACAACCGCGCAGACACATCATGACGGAGCTGCCACCTAGTCTGAGTGAGCCTGAGGGTACCGTCCTACCAGACTTTTGTTTAGCCCATTGGATCTAACACCAATGTCACGAACCACAACACGAGTCCCAAGCGAACACTTCCACGGAGAAACGTTAGCTGTGATCGCCACATTATAGCAAGTACAAAGCAAACGAGGCATCCTCGCAGCTCCCTCATTCACACACGCTTTGGTGACACTGTTTTGACCCAACAGTAAACATTGGTATAATGACTCGCAGCCGACTGGAATGAATGAGAGGTCAATCGACGAGATGGGGTTCATCTTGATGCCTGCCCTTCGATGAACTCCAAAAATACCTGGGAGCTGCATTTAAAAGCGCGTGATCCATGTTGCAAAGCCAGCCTAACTTCGAACCTTTTCCAGAGGTTTAAACCTTCTACGAATCGTTTGTTACGTCGCGTGATACTTCGTCTTGGTACGTTTTCAAAAATTTGATCGTTATTGTTACGGGCTAAAGTTTTGTTCATTCAGTCTTTATACACGTAATGGGACAGTCTTCATCAAAACCAGCACCAAAGGATTCGGATACAGAGAGGGAGAAGGAGAAAGAAACGTCGCGGAAGGCTGCAAAACAGGCACGGAAAGATGCAGAGCAGGCGCGGAGGGATTCAGAACAAGCACGAAAAGATGCAGAGCGGACACAGAAAGAACTGGAACAGGCTCGAAATGATGCAGAACAGGCGCGGAAGGACGCGGAGCGTGTGCAGAAAGGCGTAGAACAGGCGCAAAAGGAAATGGAACGCGCGCAGAAGGAGGCGCAAGAGGCGGCGCAGCGAGACAACGTCGCAAGACTGCAACAGATGGTCAAGGAGGCAGAGAAGAAAGTGAAAGAGTCGGAGCATCGAGTAGTGGAGGCTCAGCGCAGGGAAGAAGAAGCTCTTTTGGGCAAGGAGAAGGCAGATGAAGCCGCCCGTTATTGGGAAGAAGCGGCTGCCGAGGCAGAAAGGGCGCGCAAGGCGGCGGACGAGGCTCGACAAGCTGCCGAAGAACGACTCTTGCGGGGAATTCCACCGGACTTGCGACCTACCGATGATCAGGTGAAGCGTTCGCGGGAGCGCCACGGCTACGGGAAACACGCTCTCAATATCGCTCTCGTCGGCGAGTCAGGAGTGGGCAAGTCAGCACTACTGAACGCCGTTCGCGGGCTCTGGCCGGATGACCCTGGCGCAGCCCCAGTTGGCTTCAACGAAACGACTATGGATGTGCAAGGTTACATTGACCCCCGCCTCCCTCAAGTCAAATGGTTCGACGTACCTGGCGCAAATACCCCCAACATCTCTGGTTGGCTCTACTTCATGGACCAGGGCCTTTACGTCTTTGACGTCCTTGTCATTCTCTTTTCCGACCGCTTCACTCAGACAGTGGGGACGCTGCTTTCCAACGCCCACCAATGCGGTATCCCCACGTTCTTGGTCCGTACCAAGTCCGACCAACTCATCCAGAACCTCAAAAACGACCGCAGGGGCCGGCGCCTGACTAACGAGCAAGCCAGGAGAATATTCATCGACGAAACGCAGAGCATGGTGTACAAGAACCTTAACACGCTCAAGCTGCCGCTGCAGCAGGTTTTCATGGTTTCCACGTCCGCAATGTTCGATTGGGTCGTGGAAGGCGACACCACGAATGTGATCGATGAGAAGGTCGTTTACCAAGCCCTTTTGCCAAATGTGGCCGGTCGAGATGCATTGGCATTGAATGCCGATCTGCGCGCCAGAGGGCCTCTCACATTGATCGAAGCTTGACCGGCACAGCGGATAACTTTATCTTTGCAGCCATTCCTTTCTATCGAGTCCTGATTTCAGTTCTAAGAACTGTTCCTTTCCTATTTCTCCGTCCATGCCTCTGACAACTGCCGACTGGTCTCGTGTTATCGCTTGATGTGCAGGCTGCACCTAGCTATTTCCCTCAATCATTGTTCGCGCTAATTTCTCCTCAATATAAAGACCATATTTATTTTTCCAGGCCTGAACTTCGTCATACACTGGTTTTGCTCGCCTTCCATTATCACCACCACAACTGTAACTGAACTTGCAGATGTGATTGTATTTTTTCCATCAGATTTCCAACGTACTCTGCATTGATTTCACTGACCTCATGGCAATGTGTCAACCGGTAATGAACGGTGCACCTCTTCTGGTCCATCAGTCATTCATGATTCATTTGAAAGTGTAGCTTTTCCAGGTCTGCTACCCGTGCTTTTTGGATCGTGCTTCATGCTATCTTGCCCACACGCTATTTGCTTCAAGGACCAAACCTCCAGCACGAAGCCCGACTATTTTCAGAGAAACAGTTCACTTGAATTTGCGAATCACTCTTCGCAAATTGAAACAAAACGAGGCGTCCACACCAATCCCTGTATTCAGAATCACATACTCGATGAACCCGTTGTTTCAACACAATACAACGACTTTATCTAGATGCATTTAACCGCATTGTGCATGTAAGCCCAATCGATTCAAGTTGTTGATCGTCGACGGTTGATGATCGAAAGATGTTTAGGATTACTCGCATAAGAACCTCTGCATTTTGCTGACTGGCATCAACCAGCATACGCTCTTTCTAAATATTGCAACAATTCGTCGAGGTATGTTTCCTTAGAAATATTCTCTTTTTACGCGACCTAAGCCCTGTCATTATCCAGCACACACCTAACATGAAGGAGTGGTTCCGAACAGCGTGGAGAAAAGTTGAGAAACCACTGCACGTCGTTTCGAGAAGGGCAAAGAAGGGAAAGATAGCCCAGTTACAGCCCCCGGTGAAAGAAGATTCGGTATATCAGGAAGCTGAACAACCGCAGAGCAGTCTAACTTCGGTGGTTCAAGATTCAGATGTAGAGCAGACGCAGAGCGGTCACGGTGTAGGACCGGTGCAAGGCGACCCAAAACAGACGCAGGTGGATGTAGAGTACGGCGATATTGCGCGACTAGAAAAAGGCGAAATAGAAACGAGCGATCAGCCGAGGGTAGAAGCCCACCAGGCCATCGGGGAGGCAGAACGAGCCGCACATTCGTCCAAAGTAGCGGCTGCCAATGCAGAAAGGGAACGCATAGCTGCAGTCGAGGCAAGGGGAGCAGCCGAAGAAAGACTCTTGCGCGGAATTCCACCAGATGTTCGCCCTACGGCTGAGCAGGTCCAGCAGTCTCGGGAGCGTCACGGCTACGATACAAATGCGTGGAACATCGGCCTCGCAGGGGAGTCCGGGGTGGGCAAGTCCGCGTTGCTGAACGCTATTCGCGGTTTGTGGCCGGACGACCCCGATGCTGCTGCGGTAGGCATCAACGAAACTACAGCTAAAGTGCAAGGCTACATCGACACCCGTCATCCAGAATTCAAGTGGTTCGACGTACCTGGCGCGAACACCCCGAATATATCTGGCTGGCTTTACTTCATGAACCAGGGCCTCTATGCCTTCGATGCTCTCGTCATCATCATTTCAGATCGCTTCACCCAGACAGCTGGCACCCTGCTTCGCAACGCGCACTCGTGCGGGATATCCACATACTTGGTTCGCACCAAAGCCGACCAGCTCATCCAGAACCTGAAGAAAGACCGTCGGGGACAACTCACAGATGCACAGGCTAGAAAAATATTCGTCGATAACACCCGCGACATGGTGCAGAAGAACCTTCTCAAACTTGAGCTGCCGCTCCAGCAGGTTTTCGTGGTTTCTGTTGTGGGCATGAGGGAGTGGATAACCGAGGGCGACACCACGAGGCTGATTGACGAGCAGGACATGCTTCAGGCGCTTCTGCGAGCATCGGTCGATCGGGATGTGTCAGCAGTATCCTCGCTTCCAGCTTCTCTTGCTTGATGACCGACCGCTTTCGTACTCCTCGTGTTTGAAGAACTTGCCGCGTAGCAGATGTATTTAATTAATGTGTCTATTTGGATTGACAGTGAGAAATGACTTCAAATAGGTCCCAAAAAGTGATGATTTGAGTCCATGACGATCAGCTCTAACTGTGAATTCAAGGCGAGGAAGAGATACAGTCAATTCAACGACATTACGAAGGTCTATACAAAAACAACATGGAGAGGTAAGCAGACCAAAATGAATGATACAGAAGCTGTGACAACTTCGATTAGTGCAGGCAAAGGATAACAACCAGTCATCCAAGGAAAGAGTAGGGAAGAAATAGGTCGCCAGTCTTGCGAATAAGTGTAGGAAAGACCTGTAAGGCGAAGCTTACTCCACTGCTTCAAACAATGCCGCGCGCGAATGGCCAGCTGGTGCATGATGGTCATGATCTCGGACCCAGTCTGATGTAACCGATTCCGTCTTGGTCGACCCCAGCACGGAGGATTGCGATTCTGGGAAGAGCGTCTGGTAAATGACCTGTTCGTCAATCACGTTCGTGATATCGCCTTCCGTCACCAGCTCCCGCATACCCGTGACGGAAACGATGAAAACAGGCTGCAGCGGCAACCCGAGCTTCAAGAGGTTGTTGTACACGACAGCTTGGGTATCGTCAACGAATTTCTTTTTGATGAGTGCATCGTTGAGGCGCCTTGTCCTGCGCTCGGTTTTGAGGTTCTGGATGAGCTGGTCCGCCTTGGTGCGAACTAGGAAAGTGCGGATCCCGGACTGGTGTGCGTTACGAAGGAGGGTTCCAATTGTTTGAGTGAAGCGATCGGAGAAGAGGATGACCAGAACGTCGAAGATGTAGAGGTTCTGGTCCATGAAATAGAGCCAGCCAGAAATGTTCGGGGTATTTGCACCGGGAACGTCGAACCACTTGACTTGGGGATGGCGAGGGTCAACGTATCCCTGGATCTCAGCAGTCGTCTCGTCGACACCAACTGCAGCTGCACCGGGGTCGTCAGGCCACAGCCCGAGGACGGCATTCAGCAACGCCGACTTGCCCACACCCGACTCGCCAACCAGAGCGATGTTCAGCGCATGCTTTCCGTATCCGAGACGTTCCCGGGACTGTTGTACTTGCTCGACCGTAGGGCGCACATCCGGAGGAATTCCGCGCATGAGCCTCTCTTCAGCTGCCACTCGTGCCTTTTCAGCTTCCTGTCGGTCGTCGTCCGCTGCCTTGCGTGCCTTTTCTGCTTCGGCGGCTCGTTCCTCCCATGAATGTGCATCCCGTTCAGCCTTCGCTCTGGCCTGCTGAGCTTCTTCTACTCTTCTCTGGGCTGCCATCTCTCGTTCATGCGCCTCTCTTTCTCGTTCACGAGCCGTCTGTTCCCTCCGCTCAGCTTCGATTCTGGCTGCACCATCGTGCTGGGCTTGCGTCTTTGCTTCCTGTGCATCCCGCTGGGCCTGCTCTTTGTCCATCCGTGCCCTTTCCTTATCCGTCTGTGCTTGTGCCCTCTCCGTCTGTGCCCTCTCCCTGTCTCTCTGTGCCTGATCTTTGTCCCTCAGCGCCTGTTCCATATCCCTCTCCGCCTGTTCCTTGTCCCGCTCTGCCTTATCCTTTGCCTTGTTTGCGTTCTTCAAGTCTTCCCTCAGTTTCGAAGAAGATGACCCCATTACGAATATCGAGGCTGAATATGCTTCGTGCTTAGATTGCGTCTACGATGGTCAAGGTTTTGAGGGGATTAGAGCCTAGATGGAACACCGCCCGAGCAAGGTAGAGAAAATCTAGGTGAATGCTTGAGACGTGTCAAATTGTGCTCAGTAATCTTATACATGTAGAATTCTTGTACGTACCTGCAGTCGAGTTGGCCATGAATCACTGCATAGTGATCGCCTCAACCATATATCGCAATGCTTGGAAAGCCTGTTCAATGCCTGTTCTTCATAACTTCGCCGAGGAACCAATGATGGATCTGTGATTCGGAAAAGTGGCACGAATCCCTGGTTTGACGCTAGTCACAACGCCAGGCCCCAGCAGAAGCTTGGCAAGTCCATCGATTATCGGCCTTCAACCTGGGTACAAGATTGACAATTTGAGCTGAGCCAGATATTCCGCGATACCACCCAAGTAACATATTCCAAGAGCTTGACAAAAGCCGGAACCCGCAACTTGTACTGGAAACAACGTGCGTTGGTCGTGGTCGCGGAAACGAAATGAGGGTGCAATTGGCGAAGAACATGAAAAAAACATGACATTTGTGATCGGCGCATGGACCGGTTCCCGATACTGCGGGGTTTCAAATATTCGCCAGCAAACAAACGTACGGCGCTAATTTATCTTTTCTCAACCCAAGCGACGAGCGAGCCCGTACTATTCTTGATGCGCCTTTTCTTCGACCCACAGGAACCAAGGAGAAAGTACGTTGTTCTGTAAACATTGTCTGCCTCCACCTCGTGTTAATCACTGTACCTCAACGCAGCATTAGGCCTCGAGGCAAGACTGACAAGGAAAGCTGACGATAAGCTTGCTGGTATGCAGCCAATGACCTACACGGAGCTTCAGCTGGGTATCAAGTTTCAGCCTGCCAAAGTCAAAAATGTTAGCCTAAATCAACGGTGATGTTCATCCACTTGATGAAATGAATATACATCGCGTTTCTCCCATGAACTAAGGCCGAAGATGCCTCGAGGGGTCGGCATATAAATATCGTGTTGCAGGGAGCCTTAAAAACGCATTCCATCAGACTTTCGCTTTGAACGAATGCTTGGTCCGGTGACCTACCTAGGTATTTCTCGAAATACTACCGTTTTAGAAGTGATCTAAAATCTGACTTTACTCAGCATCAGCATGCGTCCTATTACTGGCAATATTGCTGCTCAGAACATTGGCGGGAAGGGGGTTGCGTGGTGCCAGTAAGGCAAGGAAGAGAGCGCTGAGGGATCTTGAACAGGCACAGTGGGATGCAGACAGAGCACAGAGGGACGCGGATCAGACGCTGAGGGACGCAGAACAGGTGCAAAGAAACGCAGAACAAGTTCCGAGGCGAGCGGAACGGGCAGAACTGAGTGGGGCACAGGAACGAGAAAGCGAGAACCAACAGAGGCGAGAAGCTCAAAACGCAGAAGACGCAGCCCGAGTCGCACACTCATGGGAGGACCGAGCTTCTAGCGCACAAACGGCACTCAAAGCAGTGCAGGAGGCAACAAAAGCAGCGATTGAAGCTCGAAAGGCAGCTGAGGACAAGCTCCTACGCGGTATTCCACCAGACGTCCGGCCTACGACTGAGCAGGTACAACAATTCCGAGAGCGTCACGGCTACGATAAGAATGCACTCAACGTGGCTCTCGTGGGCGAATCTGGAGTGGGCAAGTCAGCTCTTCTGAACGCTCTCCGCGGGCTATGGCCAGACGATCCTGGTGCAGCTGCAGTCGGCATCAACGAGACAACCACTGCAGTGCAAGGTTTTGTTGATCCTCGTCATCCCAAAATCAAATGGTTCGACGTACCAGGCGCTAATACCCCGAACATCTCTGGCTGGCTTTACTTCATGAACCAGGGCCTCTACGCATTCGACGTCCTCGTCGTCCTCTTCTCCGACCGCTTCACCCAGACAGCTGGGACACTTCTTCGCAACGCGCGCGAGTGTGGCATACCCACTCACCTGGTTCGCACCAAGGCCGACCAGCTTATCCAGAACTTCAAGAAGGAGCGTCGCGGCCGGCTGACGGATACACAAGCCAGAAAAATATTCCTCGACAACACCTGCGAGATGGTGAACAAGAACCTCATCAAACTCGGACTGCCTCTACAACCAATCTTCGTAGTCTCGGTGCCGGGCATGAGGGAGTGGGTGTCCAAAGGCGACGCAACAGCTGTGGTTGACGAACAGCTTATCCTTCAAGCAATTGTTCAAAACTCACTCAGTCACGAATTGTCGGGGTCGCCGGCAGCCCCTCTCCTGTGACTCCTTCTGAACTTGTTGTTCATACCTCAGATCCAAACTGCCTGAGAGTCATAGCCTCGATGCTGGGCTAGCTGGAAGCACATCCATTTTCTCTCCGACCTTTCTGTAGCTAGATTACATGAACTCCTAGAACGTAGTATAATTTTAAATTTACAATTTTCACTGGAAGAAAGATAGGGACTCCCCATGCTGATCAATTGGCTATGCTGAAGAACGGGCGACCGTCCTTGTGTGTTCAACACAAAGTCGGGTCAGTGGGTGTCATCACTAGACGGCTCTTGAGGCTATTAAATTGGGCCTGAGTTGACAGCATGTTCGTTCCCCTTCACTTCATCGTCCAGTGTTTCAAGCAAAGAGTCAAGCCACTGACCCTCTGAGTCCTGCGCACCAGAGGCGACAGTACTATCATTAACTGACAAGCTGAGGTCAGGTTCAGGGAAAATAAATGGGGCGAGGAGAGCATCATCTAGGTCCTCATTATCAAGGTCGCCTTTGTTGACGTGTGTAGTCAAGATAGCATCAAGTTGAGTGTTTGAAAAGATGCTGCTGGAAGTAGGCTGCAAGGACGAGCGAACGATGCTGTTTTTTAATAAAACCCAACGATGAAAACTCATATTATCCCGCCCAGAATAGCGTGGTTGGAGCTTGGATCGGGCCGTCGCAAATAGATTGGCCGTGTCTTGATTAGGTCCAGGTACAGATTGCACTGCTGTTATGAAGAAAAAGGTGAATCAGTAAGCTGCCATGTTAGCCTTTGTCAACTCACGTGCAGAAGAGACCTTCTGATTGGGGGTTGCAGGCGGGTTTGCTCTATGCTCTGTTGGTAATTCAAGGATCTGTATAAAACTGAGATTACCGTCTGCAGGATTGGTGTGATTATCTGGTAGTTACTGTTGAAGACATTCCCGCCTCAAGGTGCCTTAAAGCTGCTTCGGCGGCTAGATTTTTTGCAACATATTTCATTGACGCCCTTCCTTCGCCACATGCACGCCCATCGACTTAGAGGATCTGTTTAATCAGATTTCAAAAACGAATCGGGCTAAACACTCACTTTTACAGACTACTGTCCACACAAGTGCATTTTGGGGACCTGCACAGGACTCAAGCCAACTGAGAGACTGCAGTTTACCTCGCATAGCAAGGTCTGAATTGTTGAAACATAGTGAATAAAATGTCGATTTATCATTTATTCCGACTCACAATCGTATAATTTGACGGAAGGGGAGTTGTAGTCCTCCTGGCAGCGCTCACACAAGAATCTGCAATGCGTCGAGATGTTACCCTCCACACATGGCCAATGATGCCATTCAGAGCAGTTGGTACATCGAATAGTAGGCACTAATTCGTCATCTATGTGGATACTTGTTAAGTTCTGACCAGTGATGTCTTTCATACCGTGAGCGCGAACCCACTTACCTTGACCACCGCAAATACAGTTGAATATTTCCATAGCCTTGACTACTTCATTGCAAACAAGACATATCTCGTGTGGAGTGGGGCTGGCATGGGTGATAATCGCACTGCGTGAAATGTCAGTGGTTAATGTAATTTCGACGCGATTATATCCCGGACACCGATGTGCAGTCCTGGCTGTGTATTTTCCACGACGGCGAATCAGTGCATGCTCAGAATGAGACCTTAGGAAGTACTGAAACTGGCGGGATATATCATCGAGAGTGTCGGTCCCTGCTATTGGAGGCTTCCAAACTAACTCGCGTCGGTGTCCATTTCTCAGCTTCCTTCGAGAAGACATATCCGAGAGTGGTTGCGTCGACCTTGATACCGGAACTGAATGCGCTGCTTGAGCCGAATCAGGCATGTCCAAATCTTCTGGTTCTTCTCCTAGAAAACCGTCGTCCGATTCATCGATTAAGGAGCGTTGGACCTCCTGTGCTAAACGTTTTATAATCAATCACTTTGTTGGTTTCTAAAAAGACTGAAAGACAAATTTACTTTCGTAGTGATTTTTGCAGGCAGCATCGAATGTCTTAGAGAAAGCAGATGCAGTCAGCTTTACATTGTAAACTGAGGGTAGACAAACGGTCTTACCTTTTGGCACAGTCCATGGAAAATTTGCAATGCCTCGTGTGTCCCAATGAGTGGCTCTACTTGCGGGTATATCTGGTCAAGTTCTGCCGGATCAAAGCTAATTATTATTTTTCCCTTGCAACTGAAGACCGAGAAGTGCTAGAAGATAACTCAATGCTAGTCAGAAGCATTCATGACTTTTACTCACATCTAATCCCACGGATGCAAACGGGTACTTGAGATCCTGAAGATAATCTAAACCTGACTAAAAAGATCGTAAGTATCTAATCTTGAACATGTCGGGATAAATATATGGTACGCACAGAAAGGCCGATGACCTTGGACACAATAAGGACGAATATAATACCGCTGAAAGCGAGTCAACGCACCGTCTGCAGTCCCAGGACTAGACTTTGCTTGAGGTCTTTTTTAAGAACTTGTCCTAGCATATGATCGACACTGTCTTCGTATTCTGTTGACGATTGTGTTTGCAACTGAATGCATTGAGCGAATAATTGCACGAACCGCCATTGAAGATGAGAAAAGGGATCTCGGATTTGAAGGGCGAAACTGCTACCATTTGAGGGATGTTCGAGTGTCTGACGAGCCCGTATCAATTCAGATTACAATGGAGATAGGTGGCTATTGATATCGTACATCATCTTATGGCCAATCATGAATTTAGCAGCTTTCAAGCAACGCTGCAATGAGAGTCAGGACCTGAGCTATTTCATCGTCGTTGACCTTACTTCTTTCGCATGACTACCCTCGTAGACCTTCATTGCAACAACATCTCCGGATTTTTTGTTCAGAGCAGAATATAGTCGATAACCACGGCCTTTGTAGATTTGTCTCTCAAGAGATACGTCGTCAATGTTCAGCTAAGAGACGATTAGTATACGAGAAGAAATCCCGAGGAAGAGCATACCGCACGCAAGCCACTAACTATGCCTTTTGAGCCGCCATTGGATGAAGCTGGATTGGAGAATGGGTTCGCACTCTAAGAATGACTTGTTGATGAAGACATTTGCTCACATGCCACGGCACCGTTCGTTCCAGCTCTAACCACGTAATCGCCCAAAATATTATTCACTGTTACGCCATTACAGACAAAATGATGGGCACCAGAGAGTGTGCTGTGGAAATTCAGTGTATTAATAAGAAGGCAAAAAAAATTGCGAGAACCTGAAATGAGCTTGATGCCGAATATCTCTATTGGTGTTAGACTGCTGCTCATTGGCCTGGATTGAAACCGCGCTTTTTGGGAGAAATTTGGAAAAAATGTAGTCCACGAAACGCTGCATGAGGGGTCATAGACAAAGGAGAAACCGTGGAGGATCGATAATGAGGATGAACCGTCCTTCGTTGAGTGAAATGGCGGTGTTGTGTGAAGGTCCAAAAAGGCGATACGATGCCACCGACACAGCATTGAGACAACACCTCGGGCGTCGTCGTTTAGTATCAAGAACCAAACCCCATAGGGTCATCGTCAAGTCAATATGAAGGCTCATATCGTTCAAGTTGGACTCTGGAGGAATTGGCGAAAATTCTGGCTTTCGTAACCGTATGCGCTTGTTTGTCCATGCTTTGACAGAATGGGTTTGGAGCTCTGCTTCATAAATAGGGATTTACAGAGTATGGGGAGATTCATTCATTAGGTTTCTGTAAAATATTACAATGTGCTACCAGTGCAAACTGATAGCGAAGAAATTAGAAGTTGTCGGCAAGTGCTAAAGTCACTAAATAAAATATGTCAAAAAATGGGATCAATAACGACAAGCAAGAAAGCACTAAGTATACAGGAAGAGGATAGAGGGCAACAATATTGAAAAGTAAGGAAATATTTCCAGACAGTACTAATGTTTTACTCCTAGGCTACTCAGAGTATTAAGTGAGGTTAATCTCTGGCAGATCCATATCGACAAGCCCCCATGTCAGTTTCCTTTCCAATCGGTGAAGCGGTACAGAAGGATCATCATAGGAGACGACAATGAAGTTATTCTTCTCATCGAATTTTGGGTCTGAAATCCAGATAAAGGTGCGTAAGCTGGAAAGGGCTGTTTCAGCCCAGAACCATACGAATGGCGCCACTGAAGTGTCGCCAGCCGATTGCACCAAGAGTGAACATCCCAGAAAACCAAAAATCGTGAACACTAGTCCAACAACTAAGAAAAATAAAATGACCACTTGGTATCGTTGCCAATTGCGGGCAAACAATGCATGCTGATCTCTGAGATGTCGGATGTATTCAGTGAGACCGTCTTTTTGAACAGAACTGACGCCTTTGGCTCGGTACCAAAGACAGCGCCGCCCAGTTGTCTGAAAGAATTTAGCCAAAGATCAACCAAAATTCAGAATGAAGCTTACCAAATCCACGGGCGTCCAACCTACGTTTAGCTGCAATTCCTTCTCGTGATGAGAGTTGAATTGGACAGATCCAGCTCCAGAAGGGCCCAATGAATCCCATACAAGTTCAATCTTCGGCGCGGGATGGTGGGTGGCAAAATTTCCGTAAGCTTGGCCGGAAACTTGAAAATTCTTTGCTTTCCGCTCCGCTTCGTACAACACGATTCGTCTATTGATAAGGACCATAATTCTACTCCTCAGGATAAATTGGGAGCTGACCGTGACTATCAGGCTGCCCAATGACCTGATTACCGGAGAAAGAATGGGCCACAAGATTGGCTTTTGGTTGTCGTGCGCTTGGAAGATGAGAAAGAGGTATGGAGTAGTGCTGAGGATGACGGAAAGGAAGGAAAAAAGAATTAGCCAGACAAGCCAATTGCCTCGCGCGGGAGAGACTTTGGCTGTCGAGAAATCGATTTTTTGGAAGTCCGGAAAATTTCTACATGTTTCGTCGAACAACTGTTCCGCCTTGTAGGTATCCGAAAGGTGTTTGGGAACCGCAACCAAAGACGAGGCGTCACCTTTGAGTTTGCGGCCGAGATTGAAGTGTTGGAGCTTTTGTAAAACGTGTTCGCTGAACATCCCGTTTGTCAGGAGCAGTAGGTATGCTAGCTCCATGGTGCCTGTTATCCCAAAGATGGAGAGCGGCGCAGCCGCTGCAAACAGATACCCCTTCGTGAGGGCCGATCCAATATACCGCGAGCACTCCTCTGACTGGAGAAGAGGGAAAAGGAATGAAAGTTGCTGGATCCCCAAAAACAAGATGGCTTGAAATGATACCAATTGGGGGTCAGTGGTATTATTGTTTCCTGTGGGATCGGTCGTATTCGACATAGCTTCACGAGTCGCAAAGTAAAGTGGGTGTGACAAAATTTGAAGACCTGACATGAAGAGACCTTGGTTTATAAAGGACTCTCCAGTGTTCGCTCAATATTCCCAGCGATAGATTACCATAGAAACAACGCCGTATCTATGGCGGCTTTACCAGGGAAATATTATTTGTACACACCTTTTGTAAATTTGTAGTCGGCGCAAATTTTTTAAGATGTCCGCAAACTCTTTTGGGACGTTCACGATAACTTTTAAGGTGCCCGCAAACTCTGTTAAACCAAGGCCACCGTTCGGCGGAAAGTATACTCGACAGGATATCGGACATGTGCTAATCACACAACGACTCGGAACACACGCGTTGGGCTATTAATTTTCATGAAGAGGATGTGCGAAGGGGTGCGCGCTTGCCGCGGCGCCGCCCCAGCACCCACACTGAAACTGTAAAAGAGATTTTATTCCCCAGCAAAAATAACAACAGAAATCAAGTTGAAGGACGAGAGCCATACATATATTGAGCAGTAATACTAAGGTGCCAACCGACGACTTCCAATTGAGCGTGACAAAGTTGTTCTTCCCATTGAGGAAACAGACCCTGGTTACCGAGATCACCGAATCCAAAGTTTGCCAGCCGCTCTATCGCGAGTTGGAGCTGTTAGATGAATTTACCTTTGTTTACCTTTTGATGAGATAAGATTACGTGTCCCACTGTAGGATGAAGCTCCTTACGAGCGAACGAGCGTGCTGGTTCTAGGAGCCTGGAGTTCGCGCAATCTTTCTTCGACCGAAAACTTATTTTGAAACCAAAGGCACACTTTTGGATAACTGCCGATTACCGGCTGCAATCGGGGATTAAATTAAACAACCGAGTGCCGAGCATGACAAGCTGCGGCTTGATCGATCGTGATCACCTGATCGTGTCTGTGCGGCTGGTTTTATCTGGAATCGTGGCTTGCGATGGTCCTAAAAAATCGTATCCTGTGCAGATAAGCAAAGAGAAGCCGACATTGATCACAAGGTAGCTAACAAGCGAATGGTGTATGAGCTGTTCCAAAGTTGACGATCTTTGCTCAGCTGTGAAACATGGGGAAACCTGGCTACCAAATAGAGGAGGAGATAACCAAAAGGGAGGCGCAAACGACATCGACGGGAACGGAGCACGATGTAAATATAGAGCAACAGATCGTATGTTGCTGTCGGTACAAAGTTCAACCTGCAGGCGAGAAGAAAAGGTCCTGTATAGCAAAAGAGTGCTTCAGGAAGCAAGGGAAAGGGGCCAGATTCAACGGAATCAAGAGCAACGCGGAAAATCACCGCCCGCTGTCAGAAGAGAACTTTCAAAAGGAAGGCGCAAATCAAGCCCACAAATCCAGAACTTGATTACCTTTGTCCATTCCCAGAGGCTGAGCCGCACCGCTACGTGGAATATCTCTACAGCTTGGTGGCGTGTTCATACATCACGAAAATTGCAGTGTACGAATACGAAATCTTCGTAAGGCAGTGTCACTCCAAAGTTGTACACCCAAGTAGACCAGTAGACGCCCGTGCCATGGGTTCTCATGTCAATCTGCTAAAGTATCATTTGTTGATGTGACTAACTGGATCCGTGTTTGAGCAGAATTGAATCCTGATTGTGATGCTGGAAATGCGAATCGTGCCAGTGAAGTTCAAGGAGTCAGACAGCCAGGAGACCAAGATCATAGCACTGACTCAGAGTCAGAGATTTAACGTCACCTGTCACGTGACAGTCCTCAACTTAGTATCCTCTGGACGACAACTTCAACGGACAAGCTGACCTTTTCCTTTTCTTGAATCATGCTGTGGTGCGGCAAGCCATTTTCGATGCATCCTTTAAAATGAAATTATTATCGACGACGGCCATGATTTTTGGGACTTCTACTGTGCCCAAGAATGCATTTTCAACCCACAACGGTGGAAAAGGAGGACGAAATGACGTATGATTGTCGGAGGTGGAACAGCTGGGCTGAACGCGGCTATTCGCCTGAAGGATCGGGACAGGGATAGCGAGATTTGGATGGTTGCCCTCGAAAAAGGTTCATAAATGGGTATGATTCTCGTTCAACTATTGCTCTGCGCTCAGAACGGATCACATCGAGAATACAATTTTTACGGGCTCCTCAGGCCCCATAATCAAGCCGCCCGATAAAGAGGCTCACTGTTTGACTCTCCTTCTCACCTGTCTGGGGTACAAGGACGAGCAGTGCAGGTCAGTGAATAGGTTATGGTTTAGGACTTAAGTACAAATGTTAATAATATAATTTCGTCGAGCAGCCATTTTTACAGCATTTTCTGTCTCGGTGGTATTTTTATACTTTTTCCAGGACCGAGCGAGGGAAGTGGAACCACACAATTAGTTATCTGGGTCGTAAATTATTTTTGCTGGGGTCCTAAAAGTGCTGTCAAATTTTGACCGACTGCGTCAGGAACGAGAAGAACCAACCTTTTCTCAACACCCTAAAATTGAATATCATTAAGATTCGATTGAGCTAGTATCGTAAAGGACACTTACATTTTCCATCCATAAAACTTGAACTTTCAACTCTGTCAGCCCGAATAACAAGACAAGGCTATACTCGATTTCATAATATATACTGCCATCTTTTTTATTGACGCAAGGAATATAGAGATTGGAAATGTCAAACTCGACGGAGCAAATTCGAGTGTAATTTTCTGGAGCATAAAGATGAAATCAGCTTGAATACCTGGAACGATTTAAGACTCGCCTCTATCCTCATCGAACCATTGCGGGTTTAAAACGGGCCCGCGATAGCCCCAAATTGGGATAATAAGCTGCCTTGCTTGATTTTTTCTAAACCGAGGGAAATATGGGCCTCTACAAAATTCTTTGGTCTCCGAAACTTGCACGTCCTGCATGGGGATATAATTTGAAGCATATTCCATCACTTCACACGAAATAATTACCTTGCCTAATATCACGTCAAACCCATCCTTTAGGTGTTTTCTGCCATCAAAGCCGTTGAAGACTTTTCCTTCCCTCTCCTGGTGGCTAGGGAACGCAGGGTTAAATGCTCTGGTAATGGTGATTCCATAGCTCAATTTTGAGACTCTGGTTCGAACGAAGTGGTCCAGGCAGAATGACACGGCCCCGTCAGATACTGCCTTGTTTCTAAAAATGCACTGTTTCAACTGAGGGTGGTCAAAAGAAAAACAAGAACGCACACATGGCTTTCAGGAACGAAGAGGTTCAGTCCAGATGATTTTAAGGACACTCTGGCTTCAGAAATTAACCATGGACTGGCGGAGAACCCTCCTACAAAAACAACGTGCTGAGAGCTACGTCAACCTTGCTGCTCGTTCCCAATTACGACTTAGCTCACTGAGATAGGTTTCTTCGACGAATTGCATTGTTCTAAAATAGCTTTTACAATGCAATCCACTGAGCCTCGAAAGAAGGATGCGACATCGACTCTGAAGAGCATATCAACGAAAATTAAATTGAGTAATTGAGGCAGCCGTTTCATACCCTCTCAGTTTCAATTGTCCAAATCGAATGCTGCGGGCTAGATCATTATCTCTCGCTGACCCAAATTTGATGTACTGTGAATCGTTCGTGTCCTTGAACCTCTGTTTGGTTGTAGTGTCGAATATTTGAACAATATGGTCAATGTCGTCGAGGAACGGTGACCCATGAAGAAAATCTGGAAAGGATATAAGTAAAAGAGCACCAATTCGCGAAATGTAAGAAAATTACTCTGAAGGAAAATACGAGCATAAATATTCACAAAAACGGACCCATGTAAATGACCTAACAACAGCCTTTGAGATAGGGGGGATGTAAAGAGGCAGGTTACACAGACATCGAGGCATCGCAATTTCTTCGAATGTATATTTGAGGGCATTGGAAGTTCGGCGGTAAGAACTTATGTCGATGGTTCCCCCTCCAGCATCAACAATGATCACGCCTTCTCCGTTCTGGAATGTCAATTATAACCTATTGCAGTATTGGACGAAGTATAGTACGCACATTCATGACGCCATCAGGTAAACCGTTTCGAACGGAGAAATGCAGACTCGCTTCCCCTTCCGTTACGAAAGACAGACGTGAATGTCCCACTTCGGTGTCTGGTACTAGGCCTGCCAGGACTGCAGCTTTGCGCATTTGGGTTTGCTCTTTGCCCTCCCACCCGTTAGGATGTGAAAGTACAAAATGAATATCTCCTGCAACGTCCTTCCAGAGGTTTTGTCCATTGGGATGTGTAACTTGGATGAAAGATGATGCACATTGAAAAAGGTACTTAAGGAAATCAGCTAAGACGTGGACAACCGTCTTATTCAGTGGCAGGGGAGGAATTTGCTTCGTAATATCTTCATGATCTCCGAACTTGGACCGGAGGTGCAACTTGAACCTAGATACCGCCAGTGAGCGATTGCGTGGTAGGGTTGAACATTGGCAGAAGGGATACCATTCTGCCTTGATCCAGTTCTCTTCTTCGGCAACCTCATATACTCCCTCCACCTCAGCCTCAGCCCCTACAGCTCGCACTTCGCCTGACCTGTCGTAGTAGATAATTGTTGGAATCTTTGACGAGCCACTGGACTGTTGCTGTCCGGGAAACCTTGTAGTGAATATTAGATTAAAACACAGCGACAAACTGGAGAGAGAACGTACCTCGTCACACCTTTGATTTCTGGTATTCGGCCTGGGTCGAGGATACTGGGCATCAAGTAATAATATGTCAGGAGTTCTATTCTGACAGGCGGCAGTAACTTGCCTGTAGGAGATCCCACTGTACGTGGTACCGACATCGAAAGCAATGATTAGTCTCCTTCGCTGACCACGAAAAGTGGTACCGTAAGGCATGAATGAGCCAAGATGGTGCTGGAGGTGGGCAAAGTCGAATACTTAACCTTCAACACCAGTTGGCACAGCCGTGACATGATGAAGTCTCATGCGCTAAATCCACTGTATCCATGACACAAGTGCATAGATTGGGGTCGGATAGTAACCGGCGGTGGTTGATTGGTGATCTTCGATGATTCCTAGATTGTGCAGTGACAAAATTTTTCTTCCTGTCCTAAAGCTTACTTACCGTGTTATATGAACAGTCCAGTCATGAGGATGCGAGTCATCTGCTTGTGCATATCGACAATATTCAAGTTTGTTCCCGCATTTCCTGGCTGGTTTGATCACAGAAAGACAAAATTAGGAACGACCTCATGTTTCAGATCTGTCATGACAGGCGGACTCTAGTAACGCAGCCTTACATATCATGCTACTGTGGTGACTTTCTGTTCGGTGGGTTGACAATTGAAGACGGGTGGTTATGCAGAACGATGAATGGATCCTGACGACATGCCACTCAAATTACCACCTAGAATTTGGATGCAAAATCAGAACAGAAAAAAGCTTAGCTATTAAATTCCGGGACTCAGATGGCATATACCTCTGAGCATAAGTTCAGCCGATAGAGGTCGAATATTGCGTACAAGGTCGTGGACTGAGGCAACAGTACATCAAAAGTGTTTTGGAATTTGGAAAGGCGGAACGGCCGGGAATGTTTGGTCTTGCCGTAATCACGTGACAATAACCTGCACCGACTCCCGAGCCTGAGTGCGATTCACAACGACCCCCGACGAGCTCACTTTCCTCCTTTCTCGTAGCATGCTGCGGTGCAAAAAGCCCTTATTTCTTCTAAAACAAATAATATCAACGAGGCCCAGGACTTTTAGAACTTCCGCTGTGCGCAAGAATGACATCTTCAACCCCGCAACGGTAGAAAGGGCGGAAGACGAGGTCGACGTTTGTATAGTGGGAGGTGGACCAGCTGGGCTGAGCGCGGCTATTCGTCTGAAGCAGCTAGAAAAAGAGAAGGGAAACGAGATCCGGGTGGTCGTTCTCGAAAAGGGCTCAGAAATCGGTATGATTTTTGTTCCATTATTGCTCAGTACGGATCTCATTGAAAATACAATTTTTTACAGGCTCGCACATCGTCTCAGGCGCCGTAATAGAGCCGCGAGCTCTAAACGAATTACTGCCAGACTGGTCTTCAATGGCGGATCACCCCCTGACCCAACCAGCCACCTCCTCACGAATGCTCTTCCTCACGCCTAAATACGCTGTGCCCATCCCACATCCACCACAAATGGGAAATAAAGGGAACTACGTCGTGTCACTGTCGCAGTTCACGCGGTGGCTCGCAGGTGTTGCGGAGAACGAGTTTGGGGTAGAGATATACCCTGGCTTCGCAGGGGCTCAGCTGCTCCTCAGCGAGGACGCAGACGCACTCGATCCGTGGGGGAATAAAGTGCGCAGCGTGCAGGGAGTGGTGACGAATGAAGTCGGACTGACGAGGAAGTTCCACATGAAGCCGTCGTTTGAGCCGGGGATGGCGTTTCGCGCAAAGGTCACTCTGCTAGCGGAAGGCGCACATGGGTCGTTATCGAAGCAGGCAATTGGTCTGTATAATTTGCGAAAGGAGTCGCAGCCTCAGACGTATGGCATCGGTTTGAAGGAGGTGTGGCGCATCGATCCCGGGAAACACAAGCCTGGAGAAGTGGTGCACACGATTGGGTGGCCGTTGGACTTGCAGACCTACGGTGGCGGGTGGGTATATCATATGGACGGCGGGCTCGTCAGTCTCGGACTGGTTATTGGGCTGGATTATAAAAATCCGTGGATAAGCCCATACCGAGAGCTTCAGGTACGCGTCTTAGTTTAATTGATGAGATAAAACCTAATATCACATCTACACAGAAAATGAAACACCACCCCTACTTCCGTTCCCTGCTCTCCTCGCCTAAAGCAGAGCGCCTGTCATACGCGGCGCGGGTGCTGAACGAAGGCGGGCTACAGTCGGTGCCCAAGCTCAACTTCCCCGGCGGAGCATTGATTGGGTGTTCTGCGGGGTTCGTGAATATCGCGAAGATCAAAGGGACGCACAATGCGATGAAGAGCGGGATGTTGGCAGCTGAGGCTGCGTGGGACGTCGTTCATCCAGAGTCCGAAAAGGCGACGGACATGTCAGCCTACGATGTAGCGCTGCACAAGTCATGGATCCAAACGGACCTCCATGAGGTGCGCAACCTCAGACCGTCGTTCGGCACACGCTTGGGCATGCTTGGTGGTGTATTGTATTCCGGCATCGACTCGCTCTTCCTCAAAGGCCGCGTGCCTTGGACTTTCAAGCATCATAAGTCAGCTACGTCGAGTGGAATGGAATCTGTAAGTATTTTATCTTCCTAAGCTCGGTTATCCGTTAAGTACACCAACTAACACTCCTGAGCAGGACTTCCCCTCCTCCCTTGATGCATCCCTTACCCAGCCAGCCTCGTCACACAAGCCGCCTGTCTACCCAGCCTTCGAATCACCGCTATCGACGGACTTGCTGACGAGTGTCGCTCTAACAGGAACGAATCACGCGGAAGATCAACCAGTGCATCTGCGGGTTGTACGGACGGCGCGGTACGTCAACGAGGTCGTAGATAAGGCCAAGGAAGGGATGGGGAATGTGGCTGTCGGTGCGGGTGTGGACGCTGTTCGTGCTGAGGCGGAGGTGCTCGGAAGTGAAAATGAAGTGGAAGCCAAGGAGGTCGTGCAAAGGGAGGTCGAGAGCAGGCAGGCACATGTTAGAGTTAATGTGGGCGAGTATGCGGGGCTACTGGGACGGGCATGTCCTGCGGGCGTGTATGAGTATGTCCCTGATGAGGCGGGCGGCGCACAAGAAAAGGAGGGTTGGGACGGGAAGAAGTTGGTTATCAATTCACAGGTACGTACCCCGCCTCTCATGTTGCCTATCTCAAATTTTCTCCCTGCTATTCATCACAGAATTGCATCCACTGCAAGCTGTGTGATGTCAAAGTACCAACACAAGATATTACATGGACAGTTCCAGAGGGTGGAGGTGGACCTAAGTATAGTGAGTTCTTGTAACATGTTTGTTTTTTGTCTGGGTTTGCTGATTTTATTCTATACATAGCTATCACTTAATTCTAACGCTACACGACATTATAGTACGTAAAAGCATTATCCGCTTTCAGAATAATCAATCCGCTTTCCGCCCGTGACTGGCAATCGAAGCTGATTGACGAGGAATCTGTTTTCAGCTTCATGGTTTTCTTGGTCAAGGACGGTAACTGCCTTTCGCCGCATTACAGAGGAATCAATCGAAACGCGTTTGCACCCTCATGTTACTGATACGTGGATTTCCCTTTTACGAACTAAACTGATAACTCACAGATCAGTTCATAATTCAGACCGACTTTCACTCTTCCGCTAGGTACACGATAAAATAACGGCGTGGGGCTTGTCTAACCCTAATCATCCTCCTCACCATACGCCTCAACCACAATCTTTGTGAAGTCCTTTTCGATCTGCTGGATGACTTTGTCTTTACCCACGGGTTTTGTGATGCGATAACATGTCTCCGTAATGCTGTTCCAGAGGAAGAATTGGAGTTGTGGCCACTTGGTCCTATTCATTCCCACAAACACAGTGTGGCTTCCATTAACTTCAGACAGCACAACATTAATTGATTCGAGGCCAGTCGCGAGTTCCAGTTCTTTTTCCACTTTTGCTTTAAATTTCAGATTCGTGGTTGCTGTCCATTCAGGCTGACTCAGGAATGCCAGTGTAAGACTCTCCATGGCATGACTTTCACTTACATACCTTATGATCGCTAAGTCTTTGCTGTTACCGAAAAATCAGCGAAAACTCCAATTGGTAGAATAGCAGTCTCACCACCATATTGAAAGGGTAATCAATAGCTATCAACAGGCGATGAAGGGACCCTCTTTTATTGAAAGTAATCAAGTCAGGTGGCTGTGCAGCACTCCGGGCTCGGGATTCCAACCGACATTATTTTTGTTTCCGACTTCATCCTCATTGCTAATCGTCCAATGCGATAAGTCTGAGTCACGAACATCGTTGACCCGGTATGTCTGTCAAGACAAATCTGAGGAGTTTTGCTCATCGGGACTGGAATTCGAAGATGGAATACGCCGGCTGAATGCCTTAAGGTTAGTCCCCCTTCAAGCTCTAGAATCAACGAGGGGTTCGGATAACCAGAATTATCTGAAAGGACATTAAGGGGCAACAAGCTGACCAAACTGCGGAGCTGACGGAGCAAGAAGGGTATTGAAGGTACGTGAGGCACTCTGACACTAAGGTCGATCAACATTGGCTAAACTAAGATAGTGAAAATCCAGAACACACGGAGTTTCTGGATTGTTTTATCTATGATGGAAAATCCATTCACCGATTCGGATGGGCGATGGTATCCGTTATACAGGGAGATAGTTGCCTTTCATCGAACTTCCGATGTCAAGAATACAGGTGTACATGGGTACCGGGCCTTCTTCTCGAAAAGATCTGTCATGGCACAAGGAAAGATCGGGTCACCGAGGACAACGAATGACCTGGAGGAATAGCGCCGAGCCGGGGAGCAGGTGCCTTCTAGGCGCCAAACCTTGCCTCATGCTAGGGTATAAGCTCAAGTTCGCGTTTCGTCCGGGGCTGCTCGATTCCCAAGCAATCACCCGTTCGCTGTCCCGATGGTTGTCTACGCTAACTTTTTCAACGGCACAACTACCTTAAAGGTGGCTTTGTGTATGGACGCGGCTCAAGTAACTTTCAGCACAGTCTAACTCAAGGGATCAAAAAACTGATCCATCAACAGATAATAAAGACGTTCGAGCGTTTCGCTAACGAAACAGGGTCGTACGCAGTTCAGGAAGAGGCTCGGGACTACATGGAAACCGCTATCTCAGCGATCAAGGACATATACGAGCGGTGTGTATCTTCGACATAGACTATTTCACTGAGCTGAAATTCAGTATCAGTTACAAAACGCAGCCCGACAACCATCCCGGTTTTGTTGAGGATTCGTCCTCAAATTTAAGCCAACTAACGGTCGCCTATCAAAGCCATACATTCGACCTTGTATCGTTGTACGATATCGTTGCCTGGATCTTATCTGTGGTGGGCCCCGTGCCAACTATAGCGACTAGAGACAATTACTATTACCCCCTGATGATGATTGGTTACGTTTTCTGTGCAAAGCTCATCCCTTATAGGCCCCACCAGGTGGGTGAAAGGCCAAGCGCTGGGCCTCCAGTGGTGTGGTCGGTGACTTGGTTCAAACAGATGATTGGTAATGACCCAGTCATGCGTGTCGTGGTGGGTGCGACTCTCGATAAGCCTGGAAAAAGCACGAAGGAGAGTGCAAAAGAATTTAGAAAAAACCTGCTGAACGAGAGCCAAATACTCGGTTGGAGCGAAGAGGAAGAGCAATCTGTCGTACAAACGCGCCGATCCAAAGGTGTCAGTCAGGATTTCGGGCACTGCGCTGAAACGTACCCGTTGTTATTCATCTGCTCGTAGGCATTTTTCACGAATTGTTAAGGTTGTCTCAATCACGAAACATTGCATGTAGGCTTGGGCAAGGTCAAGAAGCCGCTGCTATTCAGAGGAGTGCCGAAGGATTGAGTGCCAAAGCGTCACTTCTATGTGTTAAGAGCACAACAACCGGAAAAATTACCGACATAGTCCCTTACCAGGATGCTATAACTCTGAAAAATGCATTGATGGATCCATGCTTCAATTGTCAATGGTTGTTGAGTCGCGGAGGGGACTTCCAGATATCCCAGTTTAAAGTCAGATAACGCAAATACTGAAGTCTGATGTCTGTATTAGCTGGATATATACAGCGGATAGTATGCGCAACATGAGTCTGACATTTGTTCGAACTGATTTCGTTATAGCAAAACGGAAACAGTAATCAAAAAAGGATGTACAAAGCAAGATTGGATCCTGAGGGTTGGCGCGACCATCAGTCACTAACGACAAGGCATCCTTCCCACCGGTTGATTTTTAGCGTGCCAGAGATCAGGAAGAACGAACAGGAGAGTAGAGGGTCTAGAGACAAAGGAAACGGAAACAAAAGGATGAGAAAGTAAACACAAAGTGAAAAGAGTGTATGATAGAAACAAGAGCAAGAGAGGCTGGAAGGACGAGTCAGAGCCAGAGCCGGCACCTCGGGTTGAGAAAGAAAACCCGAGGTGACAAATTGGCATTGAACAATTTCAACGGTGTGAAACTACTTGAATCATTTATACATACCTAGAAGAGAGCTTGAAACTCGAAGGTGGCTAGACTTGATTCAAGTCCGAGATAAACACTGGGGTGGACCCAAGTCTGTTCGCACATACTAGAGTGATGTATTGTCAGAAATATTCGCGAGAATTGGTGATGGGCTACCTGGCGTGTCACCGTTTTGGTCGGACAACGACCTGGATGCCGTGGATAGAGTATGGCCACATTCAGAGGATCAGTATCTCCAAGAATCTGAAAGAGGATTCGAGTTAATGGCAATCTGACAAAAGAAATGGAAGCATCTTTACGTGCTCGTTATCCTTCTGCTATCGAGAAAACGCTCCTCGAGTTCTGCTACCAACATGTCTGCCGCTGGGTACCGAATCGCGAGGCATTTAGTGATGATCTCTCCAAAATAACGATGCAACTCTGGAGATAGTTTGTCAAAGTCAAAATCCTCATCATCCCAAGAAGACACAACGTAGTCATGTCACGGTCCTCACATGGCTTCAACTTCCTTGAGCGGAATCAAACCGAATGGGAGCCTTTCCGAAAGGAGAACGACAACGCAACCCTTGCCCAACATGAAAATGACCTTGCGTCTTGGTGTCTGCGCACCCTATCCAAGCGGGAAAGCGAAAATTGGTGGAGAACTTTTGCTGAACTGGTAGGAGTAAGGTGAATGGGGCAGTGTTATTTTCAACTTCAAGTTTTCCCGAAAGGCGACAAGCTCTACAAAAATTTAAAATATCACGTGATACGTTCGCACAGGCAATTTTCGACTTGTTTGCACCGGGTTAGTGGGTACTGCTGCATCTCAGCTATAGGATCGGCTGCTTCCAAAGCACTCCAATCTCCACCGACACAATGTCGTGGCCACTCGATTTGGACTACTTTCCGTGTCACCTCATTACCTTCTGTAAAATGACCTTGTCCGAAAATGTGGAACCTTCCCAGGGCATATCCCTCGTCACGATCAGAAGAAAAGCAGCTGCCTATGCTAGCTCTTCGGTACCTATTACCCTGACTGGAGAAAGGCTTATCCAGTGCCGATGTCTACGATGGTCCAGCCGAGAAATGATACCTTATCTGCCGTATCAGGCGCCTCACCTATTTATCTGACAGATCTAGCGAGCGTCTATTAACGCTGGAAGGGCCGGTCAGTCTAATCGGTCAGTCTTAATCTCCTCGGTTTTGTCAAGGTTGGGAACTGGTCTATCTTTTCACGTCGATATCGTCTCACAGGTCTAAGAATGCTGCATGCAGTACCGTAGTACGTTAACCTTTCAAAACGGCGAGTTATCTGGCACCATGCCCTATGCCAAGTCTAAATATATTCCAAGCAGTTACTGAGAGTTCACGTTGGGCACCGTCTGGAATAGCTTCTGAGCTGTTCCGAAGTGGAGCATCTTTGTTCAGCCGTGAAGCAAGGAGAAACTGGTGACTCCACAGAGAAGGAGGTAACCAGAACAAAGGCAGGAGAAAATCTAAGCCAGGGGGGAACCAGTCTTTTTGGAGTGCAGATATTTTTGGGAAAATCGGCAAAAGGGACAAAGGCTAACTTCACTGTGAGTTCCTGATGTCCCGAAATCTGCAGATGTTTTGGGAATATTCGCGGCCGAACTCGAAATCACCTTTCACCGAGCCTCAAGAGTCAACGAGATCATCGTTCATTTCAAGTCCTCCGCGGGAAACGGATTTGCCAGAGACCTATTGCATTCTTGCGGATATATAAAGACGCAGGTGCCGATGCAAAACTAGCACAACCAACAATGACCACAGGTTCGTCCTGAATCCATTACTCAGGCATTCTGTTGAAGATGTACTAACAGCCATTCAGGCGAAAAAACACCACAGGAGCTCCTCAAAACTGTCCCCTTCAATCTTGTTTTTCGAGCTGAAGATGGCACAGACGTCAAGACGGGCACCCTGGTGTCCCAGGACTTAATCGAGAATGCTGCTACTCCGCTGTCCAATCTGAGAGAGAAAGGAAATTTGTAGGTTCTTCAAATTGCATTTTGCCTTCAGCCTTACGAGTTATCATACACTCCTTTCCGGTATATAGGTCGTCAAAATACCGCTTTTGTTTTCCAGGTGATAGCAACATGATAGCAGAAACCACACAGCTGGGAATATATATTTTATCGACGCCAAAAGTGCGTATGTTCTACTTTGCTTCGGTGACATGGCTCAATTCGTGCCGTCGCAGAACGTTACCGCTCTCCGACTTGCAGATGCGACTCAGACGGTTGCATCACTTGTTTTGTCCTATAGATCAAATGCGGCATCAAGGCCAGAACAGCAGAGTTTGCAAACGTGAGGGTCACCGGTCACCTATGTCGTCCATCGCAATTCCATCCAACTGATAACCATTCAAAGGGAACCGGCAGACATGTCTGAGCATGACTGGAATGTTGTCATGTTGAACAATTCATTGCTCCATGGAATGGTTTATGACCCTTACAGTAAAAGCCTACGGCCAGCCAGAGAACCTGGTAAGTCACTTGGGCCATGGGTGTCGGCAACGGTGCTGGAGGTTGTTTTGTAATAGCATTTAGGCTCAAAAGGTCTAATCCTGATCGATACGCCTCACCTGCAGGACGCCCTGCCCCTATTGACTGGGATGCCTCCGACCCCCAGGTGAGGGCTCTCTCTCATTTCTATCCTAGGGTATGGCTAACTCTTTGTCAGCATGGTTTCTTAGCTCCCGCCTTCGAGATAGCCGATGATTCCTCAGTTACGTTTACGTCAGTGAGGAATTCAGTTCAAGCGTCAATGGCGCAGAACTCATTTTCTTCTTGGAGCGTGGAGGCATCTGCGTCAGTGATACCACTCTTATCTACCTTCCATTGTGACATGATTTTTGCAGCTCTGGAGGCTATGGCGGGTTTTCTGGTGGCTTCGATGCCAAGGGAGGTCAATCGTCCTCAGATCTCAAAAATGCAGCCCAGGAAAATACAATGGATAGAGTCCATGTATCGTACAATGTTCGTTCACTATGGTCTGTATGTGCCCAACGATTTAACAGCAGGTCTTTTTAGTTTCCGCGTGTAAGGGTTTTTCTTGATGGCGATGACCTCGAGATGTCGGACGTTTGCAAAAAATTCTGGGATACCGAAGGCCGAGCATACGATGGGCTCGATAGGTTCTACAAAAAATTCGGTGAGCTTTTTGTCTCCTGATTTCGCTGAGCTACTTATGATTTGGCCCACAGGCACCATATTTACTCGTACTATTTTACTCGGAGCCCGTTTGCATTCCACTGTGGAAACAAGCTCATGCCTTGTGGTCACGCAGCAAACAACGAAAGAAGAGAAGATGGCCGCCGTTTCCGCTTCGTTTTCATCTCCATTTGCATCTGCGTCTGTCGGTGCCTCGTACACAAACTCGTTTGAAAGTACTTCGGCGTCTAGGAAAGAGGATAAATCCGAGCGTATGCACTGGGAGGCCCGAGGAGGTACAACCTTCCTGGCCGTTGAGTAAGTGTAAATTCAGATATGTCCAACAAAATTCTGAAGAAAACTTCCTTGAATTATAGCGCGACTACTTGGATCAACACAGTTGGCATGTATCAGAATTGGAGAGTAATCGACGTAAGCTGGACCTTTAATGTCTGTGGCAAATACTTAATACTTGATTTGTACTTGACAGCGTCACGACGTGTGTGACATCTTTAATGTCGGGCCTAGATTCAAGCTATTTGACGGCATGCCTGGGATAAAGAACCACCTTTACCCGATAAGTGTCTCCCTCATGGGTAGTGATGGTCGGCTGCTCCATCGCTCTCCCAGCAGTGCTATCAGTCTCATTGATTCCACCCTTGCTCAGGGTGGCAGCGCGAGAGTATGTAATTGTCTTAAAGTTTTAAAATGCGTTTGACCAACAGGATTCAGTGGAACATCACTGTCACTGATCTGATTGCAGATACTGAGGTGACTATAACCGATCTAGACAGGGTCAAAAATCTATACTATAACGGGACGGCGCTCATTGCACAAAATACACAATCTACGTGGAGGGTTTGGCAGGCCGCACAGGGGTCTGATACTTTTTTGTGAGTATTCATGCCACTACTAGTACCATGGTGCTGATTGGTCATTTCTTTGGCAGCATATCTTGTCGCAACTCTGATGGGACTAAATGGCTTGCCATTGGGACAAATCCACAGTCTGATAATGTAAGTTATTGTGGTGACATCCCCCATTCCCCTTAGATGGAGATTTGACGATGATTTATTAAGGTTGCAATGTCAGAGCTCGATGTAACTGATGACAATCAAGTCTGGCGACTTGTGGATTCATGAGGTTGAAAATAGTCGATGGAGAAACTCGAGTTTTGTAGATGAATCTTGTACTGGTATTGTGAAGGACTTCTAGAGTACCCACATATATGCTTAATTCAGCAATAAGAACTCCAACTCGAATTCTGCCACATGAGGTAGGTTCGGTTCAAGCCGCCTTCTCCGGACCGGTTATTTGGCAGCCAAATAGTCCTGCTTTTGGAAAGAGATTTGAGGCTCCGCAGGACCTTCGGAGCACGTGGGCTTGCTCCGAACCTACACATGAGGCAGCTATGAAATGTGATCTATATTTAGCTCTGTTTCTATTTTCATAGTCGTCGGGGTTCGACTTGCACATTGACAAAACAATACCAAGAAAGCCGTAGGAAGTGAGGATAAGTAATGGCAGCAAGCCTGGGAGATGAGGGACTACGGCAGTAGGTTCGCAACCCCAGTCCGTTTCACTCACTTCATGTCCATCACCTACAGATATGCACTGCCAGCCGTCTACCCAGGCTCTCCCGTGGCTCAGCACCTGAGGCCTGAACAGTGCGGATTCAGCATCTAGAGTTCAGCGCCAGATAATAAGCGTTACATGTTTGCGTCCTCGTGTCACTAGCGGTACAAGTGGATTTCCGAGCCCTTTTTCCGTTCTATGAACCAAACTGATTGTTGTTTGATAGGCTCAGCACCTGGTTGCTTCTGATGACGAACACTGGAAATGCGGGGGACATGTCCCATGAAGGTCAGTCAAGATTGGTCATGAATACCTTTAAGAGGCTTATCGATTGGGCTCCAGGTCTGAACAGCACAGATTTAGCACGCCCCTAGAGATTGCCCGAGGCCAAGTTGCCCGTCCTTAACGCAAGTCAGGAGACTGCTTGAGCAATACGGCGGTGTGAGATTCCAAGGACATTTGGCTCATTGCAGTAAGTACTTCCTATGATTGACCGAATTGCCCCCGAGTTCCCTGTTTGCGACGGATTAAGAAACGTCACCAGACTTTTAGCGCTGCGCCGCAAAGCAAAACTGAATGCCGAACAATATTCAATTTGGGACACTTCAAATTAGTTGAAACTTAACATCCATCAATTATTTTATTATAAGAGGGGATTCAAATTGTTGAACAAGACTGGCGACTTGAAACAGAATCACCCTCACTTGTCCTTTGACCAGCCAGGACCAGCCTTCCACAATGGCTCATAGCATATATGCAGAATATACAGAAAAATACAAGAACGTTGAATCTGCCGAGGCCCTGTTCTTTCATTCCACTCTACATAAAGCTGTGAAGGGCTTGCGAGTTCTAGTTACTGATAAGTCGATAGAGTTCACCGACGGATCATACATTGGGACGGGTGCGTTTCAATCAGCCTGTAATGGCTCGAGGCCTGACCATTCACTGATCTTCTGTTATTTGAATGTCGTCAAGATCCCGCTGGTTTTCTCTATTACAACGACATTGATACTGTCAAGACTGCAAATAAATATGAGTCGAGCAACACTACAAATCCAAAAGATAAACATCTTGTTGCATTGATCAAGTTTTACGCTGACGACGTACTTGTCGCTGAGGTATGTCAAGTTTTTCTTTAATGGAGTCGTTTGCGTGACACTACTAGTTCCTTGGCGAAGACTACGTAAGTGCTCTGTTGGCAGTTGCATCGCCTACTGTGGTCTCCTAAATTGATCCATTCCTTCTAGTTCAAGGCTGTCGCGGGAGCTGGTATGAACAACTACAAGCATTCTGGCTCCTGGAAAGCCGCCTCCGCCAATAGCAAAGTGGCGGCGCGTCTTAAAAAGGATTCGAAAAGCACTTCTATAACGCTTGATATCTCCGATGCTATCAAGAGGAAAGCGACGATGACTACCAGTGACAGCAGCTTGACTGCTGCTAATCTTGGTAGGTCTCTTTTCCACAGGAACGAACTCACTAATGATATCGGTCACACAGACGTTTCAGGTCATTTCTATTATGAAAAATTGGACAATGTTAGCAAGGGTTCCTATGTCAGCTATACTAATGACCGCCTCGTGTTCTATGAGAACGACAATACAAGCACCTCCTTTACTGGCTATGTGTGTTCTATCTCCTTTATAATTTTGTTGATGCGATCTGATTTTCCCCTGAAATGCCGTGAAGTTCATTCGTAAGTAGTTTAACTCCTTCATTTCATCGTGAAGTTGACCTGCTCCTATTTCAACTTCCAAAGCTGATGGGAGGGCTGATCACCAGACTCTCCTTGGTATTAGCAGCACCACAGAACTTATATTGTCGGGAACCACGTGGGTTACTACTACGTAGATGTGAGAGGTTCTCCGAGTTGTAGGAAAGAACATATCGTTGCAGATTTTGAAGATAGTTAGTGGGTTTTATTTTATAATTTGTATCAGTGCTGGGATAGTAAACGTTGGAGTTGACATATCATTCAAGTTGTAGTGTCTGGTCTGGTCACGATTTGTAAATTCTATCCTGTGTCCGTTACTGCGATGGTTATAAACAGGGTTCATTCTTATACTGTCTGAACCCCAAATCTGAAGGCATTTCTGGGCGGCTAATATGTTTTTTGAGCAAGCGGCTATTCATGCTAGTCAGGCCCTAGCCACTTGATTGAAACACATCGGTCCCAATTTATTATTTGTCGCTGAACTGTAGATCGAGGTTAGGAAGCAGACAGAACTCACAGGCCCGTCGCATATTGTTCCGCTGGGGGGATTGGCGAGTGCTTGTATTTGTTCGCATACACTTCCCATACGGTATTCATTGTGAATGGCTTGGATGATGATTCGGGGTACAACTCTATCTTAAAAACAGGGGTCACAATGCGCTGATTTACGCCGCGTGGATTGTAGATGAGTCCCCGAGTGCAATATGACATGCACACGATTTTGGATCACTGGCAAGTGTTCAAAATCTGGAGTGATCACAGGTCAGTGCCTTGAGGCGGTATTCATGTTAGTCTAAGCAATCGTGAAGCGACCACGAGACACTGACCAAGTATCATGGGATGCCGTCCAAGCTCGAGTCAGGTGAAACATAACATGTCCCGACCGGCTCAAGTTTTAAAAACGAAGCTTCCTCACACCCCAGTAAACTGGTAGTGGAAAATATCCTCTCACAGTTAAGAATAACCAGACCAAAGTTCATCATTCTCCGAGGAGTAAACGACCATAGTGTTCTCATAAGGTCCGATTTGGGAATAAGCGCCGGGTAAGCGCCAGTCGGCTGCGCTATATTTTTGTTATCAGTGTCTGTTTTCTCTACAACATTTTCCATGACATCGTGGAATACATGGTGAACTGGTTCGAGACTTGCAGTTGGAACATGAGGCTGTTCATGAAGGTCTCCTAACTCGTATACATTACAAGAACAGCTAGTTCCAAGAAGTTTGATACACCAAGAATAAACGGAGGTTGGTAAAGACTACTAAATATACTTACATGTATCCGAATCAACGGAAAGGGGTCATAAATGTTTTACAGGCACAGTCGAATGTCTGATGGAAATATCGAGAACACGAGAACAGACTGAGAATTACCTTTCGGCACGGTCCATGAAAGACTTGAAACGCTACATGCAAGCCTTCGTTCAGCATCCGCACCGTGTAGTACGGCACTCCGCTCTGGATGAGGGAAGGAGGGAACGGATGTATGGTGGTGTTTCGTTTTCTGTGTGGTTGTATTAGAAGGTTGAGATTCAATTAACTCGGTACGTACCTGCAGCTCTCGGTGAGGGCTTATCATGAACCAGCTCAATTACTAGGCCAAGACTAACAGCCTGTTGTCCATATGATATACCCACCCACCACCGTACGTGTCTACATATCCAACGGCGGTCCAACGGTGTGTACCACTTCTCCAGACTTGTGCTTTTCGGGACAACGTACCGCGCCTCCCTAAACCCTATCACATACATCTGAGGATGCGACTTCTTTCGCATATTGTATAGATCAATCGTCTGCTTCGATAACGACCCATGTGCGCCTTTTGCTAGCAGGGTAACCCTTGGGCGAATCGCCACCCCCGGTTCGAACGAAGGCTTCATGTGGAACATCCTCATTCCGATTTCATTTGTCACCACTCCCTGCACGGTGCGCACTCTATTCCCCCACGGATCGAGCACGTCTGTGTTCCCGCTAAGGAGCACAAGCCCCAGTAAGGCTGGGGTATATCTCTTCCCCGAACTTGGTCGCCGTTACACCCGCGAGCCACCGCGTGAACTGCGACAATGACCCGACATAGTTACCTCTATTTCCCATTTGTGGTGGGTGGATCAATTTGACAGTAGTGTGTTTAGCGCGCGCGGTTCTTTCATGGCACCTGAGACGATGTGCAGTCCTGTAAGAAATCATGAGAGAAATGAGAGCAATGATTGAATATAAATTATACCGATTTCTCAGTCTTTGTCGAGAATAACCACCTAGATCTCATTATCCTCCTTCTCTAGCTGCCTCAGACAAACTCAGTTAGTCCACCTCCGACTATACAGACGTCGAACTTGTCTTTCATCTTTTCTACTGTTGCAGGGTTGAAGATGGCATTCTTGGTCAGCCAAACGTTGATGATGAGAGCAAATTTAATTGCCGAAGGGCAATGTAGCGTGATTGTGAAAAGACTGAAGGTCTTCGGCTTTTCATAAACGACTTATCAATTCCCTGTTTGCAATCACTACGTTACACGGATTTCTATCCATCCAGATAAGCAGCTGCACCGATATTCGAATAGAAATCACAATTATTGCCAGATTCATGAGCGTGGACGAAAACCCAGACAAAGAAACTTGAGAAGAGACGTGTAAGTCGGCCTTGTGGGTTGACTTTCTTTTTGCCATTTGGGTTTCGTTAGCTGATCACGACCAAGATCAATTCTACAGGAGAGATGTGTTCAAAAGTCAACCTCAGTGGCGAACTGTCTGACAGTGAAACGAGCCATACATACCTTCATCACGCATCAATCGTCCTCTGTCGAATTTCGTCTTCATTGCCGTCAACACACCACAAACGCAAATTTCCAAGAAAGTTTCTGTGGCCATCGGAACTCAGGATTGGGTTTGTGTTTTTGACGCATTTTCACTCGTCGAGCCACATCCTAGCTCACCTCCAATCTCACAGGTCGGTTTGTTGTTATTGACTCGTTTGATCGGTCGACCACACCGAGCCTGACTCTATAAATATTCTTCTTCAACCAAACCATCGATCAGTCCTCAAAAAGACCACGTACTGGCATGCTGCATCTTCCATCCTGTCTACCCTCCCAGCCACCAGTGGCTCCCAGCGCGCTAGCATTTTTCCGGATTTTTGACCTGGCCAGACCCCACCCCTGTTCAGTTCTAGGGAAAAGGACTTTCAGCCAACATCGATCAATTTTTAATCGTGTGCTACATACCTCCATCTCTTTTCCTTCTTGTGTTATTTGCCCTTGTAACATCCTTCGAGCTACTTATGCTTATCCGACTTGAATAACCATAGGGGGACAAACTTGAGAAGATGGTTCAGCTAAATAGTAGAACAACTTTCAATGTGTACACAC
The DNA here is from genome assembly GCA_023014345.1 of Galerina sulciceps. Taxonomy (NCBI): domain Eukaryota; kingdom Fungi; phylum Basidiomycota; class Agaricomycetes; order Agaricales; family Galerinaceae; genus Galerina; species Galerina sulciceps. The sequence continues at coordinate 1,058,807 of JAEDXJ010000020.1, read as the reverse complement.
CCACACATCTCTTTTCGCAAACCTCACGTTGCATACACGATTGCCAACCAAACACTGTCTTCCGCGACCTGGCATTGCTTGAAGACGTTATTGCTAGCATTCGATTCGTTGTAGGGCGTAAGATCCTAGGACAAAACGTGAGCGAACCCTATAACAGACGGATCTTGACTTACTGCAGGAAGTCCAACATCAAGACATATCGCTATGGAAGGTAATCGCGAGTCAGACTCGAGGTCGAGACAGGCAGCGCTGGAGTGAACCTGCAATGGTAGGCCGAGAAGTCGGAGGTATTTGTGCGCCTGATGTATGCGGGTGTAGATATCAAATTGAAATTGAGAGCCGAGCAACGAGAACGCCGGCAGGGCAAGGACAAGAAAGTAGGGACAGCAGCGGTCCATCGAATATGATTTGCTTTTGTGGTGGCTTGTTCTTGGCTAAAGGATAGCACTGAAACCTTCAATGTTGAGCAACAGTAAGAGAGTCGGATGAGTTTTGTATCAAACAAATTGCGGGTAGGAGCAGTAGTCCTGGGGAGTCGTGGGTTTAATTCCATCCCATTGGATGAGCGTAGGAGGGAGAACTGGGAGGAAGGTCAGCAAAGGAGCCAGGTGGGTGTTCACTAGCACTGCGTGACCTACGAGAGCGATACGACATAGTTTCTTTTATTTCTCATTTGTGGTGGGCGTAGGATGAGCACAGCGTATTTGGGCGTAAGGAAGAGCATCTGCGAGGGGTTAGGTCAGGAGGTGTTCTGTATTGAAGACGGCAGTGGTTCGTTTTGTCTTCGCGGCTCGATGACGGCGCCTGAGACAATGTGCGAATTTGTAAAGAATTGTATTTTCCATGAGATCCGTCCAGCCATAACTGAACAAAAAACATACCGATTTCTGAACCCTTTCCGATGACGACCAGATCTTGTTACCCTTCTCTTTCTCCAGTTGCTTCAGACGAATAGCCGAGCTCAGCCTAGCTGGTCCACCTCCGACTGTACATAGATCAACCTCGTCTTCCGCTCTTTCTACCGTAAGACGTCATTCTTGACCACAGCCAATGATGAGAGTGAAATGGCAAATGCTGAGGAAGATACTCTTCCCACGGCTTGTCCCACTCTCGATTTGTCACCTCGACCAACCAACCTCGACCTCTAGCAATAAACGCTACAGTATTTTCAAATTTCTGCGTGCTTTTAGACTCTGAAAACTGTTGAGCTTGTTCCTTTGCACTGCCTACAATGCCAGCAGAAATCCACCTTTTTGTTCATTCCAGCCTCCACCTTTCGCAGTCTTTGTTATTTTCCTACCGCGGATCCGTTTCCTAGAAATTCAAACAGAGCACCCATGCCGCTATGAGAAGGGAGGCGGGACGTTGATTTCCCAGCGCATATACTCAGCTACGCCACTCCGAGGCACAAGACAATTTGCAACGTGGTGTGTCCAATTTGCCAACCTGGGGAGGCCGCAGCTGTTCGAAATCGCGCCAAATGTTGCACCGCTTCTCTGGATGAAAACCGTTTTCCATTAATTTTGCACTATAAATCTTTGAAGGTTCTAGTTTTAGTGCGGCAGTGAAAGCTGTCACTTCGAAAAAACGTGTTTTGCATAAGGTGTGCACCGCCCCGCCATCGCTTATATACTCAGACACCAGCTTTTTTCAAGGTCAAATCCCTCCTTAATTCGTTTCCAAACCCTCAGTCTCCCTTTAACATGCCTTTCAACGACGAACGAAAACCGATGAATCTTGGTGGTACATCAAGCACAATTTCTCTAGGCCAGGTCTTGGATGAAGTCAGGCGTCAAAGGCTTGCCGGAAAAGATGCTAGGAAACGAGACAAAGAAGCGACGAGACTACAGACATGGTGGAGAAAAATCCGCGCTCAGAGAATCACGCAAACTCGCGGCAGACTGCTTTTCGACACGGATCCATCAACTCTTGTCGCTTTACGTTCTTTGGTTCTCCTTCAAGACGACGTAGGCAGAATGCACCTATGGTCAAGCCTCATGATTAAAGACAATGGTACTGTTGAAATTTGGCCGATTGTTTCATGCTTCTGATTGGATTTAACAGGCCGCCTACTTTTGAAACGACTTGCATCAGACGAGAGTTCATCCTGGTTAATACTTATTCGTCAACTCTCGACACGTTTTCTGAAATTCATGGCACAGTCGCCCTCGTAGGTTCTGTCTTCCATAACTCACGGATAAAGCTAACTTGTCATAGATCTCCACTTGTTCGTACTCACCTGGAATTGATGAACCTCTGGCTCAAGCCTACCAATATACATGACGTGGCTTCCGACTTCTGCGATAGCGATCGTTCAAGTGCGATCGTTTATATGTTAAGAAGAGGATACTATCCATCACTTTGTAAAGTTATTACTTCTACGGTAAGTGCCTGCTTTTCGTTCGAGATATTTTCGCTGATTGTGATTCTGCATACTCTAGCTCAAATTGTTTTCGTCTTCGGCCATTTTAATGCACCTCGTGATTTTCCCTCTTCGTCTTCTGCGTGGATCGTCAGACAGAAACTTATATACGACAGCACTCCTGCATTTTGCGCTTTACGTTTTACCTTTGCCTCAATTGACCTCTCGGCTTCCAAAGCTCCAATTCGCCATTGAGATTGGCGTCTTCTTGGAGGACTTGGGGTCTTTGGAGCCCCTATTTCCCGAGATCGAATCCCAAGTCACTCTGCAATTCAGTATTCATTCCCTTTCGAACCTCATGCTCTTCACACCACCCAGATATTCTCAACTTTCGGACTCGTCTTTTGACGCCTATCTATGTCTCCTCGCCATACTCCTGAATAATGTACCTCAAGTTGTCCTCAAAGATTTCTACAATGAAATACACGACGATTCTTGGACCGATTTTTGCTCAAAGAAACCTACTGCAAACCTTCCGACCAATTTAGACCCGAAAACCCGAGCTCGCCTCGCTGGTATTTTGTCGTTCGATCACATTTGCAAGCTACTGAAGGCTGCGGATTGTCCTCAAAAAGTGCTGTCCATTGCCACGTATCTTCCACGGCTCTGTTTATCCTGGCCATCTCAAGTTCGCAACGCGCTTGATGCAGTTGCTAGCTTCAATGCGACTGGCTTCGCAAGACTGCTTTATACTGAACTAGTTTCCGATATGCCTTTGGGTCAAACTTTCGTCAAGAACCCTGTCAAACTTATTGGTAAGTTCCATTATCTCTTGTCTCGATTTCAGGCCGTTCAACTCTTCCATCATAGGCTCGCTCGCATTCGAACATTGGGCGCGACTATTGTTTTTCACAGATCTTCTCATGCTTTTGAATCAGCAAATGAGTGATGGGCAGTTTCATCGGACGAGATCTGACTCGCAACCGGAATCAGAACTTAATGATCCTCTAGATCCGGACCAGCTCCAAGCGTTCCTGAAGCAGCTTTGCACTGTTGTATATGATCTGGATCGAGTGCCTGCATTAGGGGTACACACACTTGTTACTATCGACTGGTCACGAGTTAGTGCTCGATTGAAGGACTCTTTAGTGATTTTGTACTGTCGAGGGTGCGTATCCCCGTCCCCTGTCAAGACTAGTTAGAACTGACACACTTTCTTCAGCCTTCGTCGCCCTCGCCAGCCTTCAAAAGTGTCCGAGTCTGAGAAGGAAACGTATGTGAGAATTAATCTCAGGACCCCATAGGGCACTGACGGTCGTGCTTACAGAATCCAAGATGACTCGGACTCGGACGACGATGATACACAACCGGGTGCGATGTCCCAAGAGGAAATCGCGGCGCTTTTGAAGTACGTTGACTCTGCCCTGTTTTTTTTTTTTCGCTGCGTATTCTCACATTTTCAGCCAGGCAAGTCAAGTCTCCGAGGGAGAAACTACTGGAATCAGACCCCACTTGTTTCGACGAGATATTGGCCCAGCAGGATTATGAAGATAACATTGACGGATTCAGGTACTTCTCTTGGCCGAAACGTATGCCACGGGATGTTGTCTTTCCTCACCGTCTAGGCGATTTCTACTTGATGCGTTTCGAGCGCTCGGAGGACGAATTTAACCGAACAGAGTTGCCGGATCCACCACACAACCGACAATGGTCGTTCTTTCATGATACCTACAATCAAATAATTCAATGTTACGAAGCAGCCCTGGACCTGGCTCCTCCTGGATATCCCGCAATGGTCGATCTTCGCCAGAAACTCGCCTTCATGTACCTTTCGCGCTTCGATATGCATTGGTACTTCAAGATTGGCTGGGAACTTGATGATTGTCGCCGCGCATCTGTTTGCCTTCAGAATGCCTTGGAGCTCGATGGATCAGCATCCTGCTTTAAGCGTACCGTTGAAATCGGCTTGTGGTTTTTCCAAACCTTTGCCCACATTGCAGAAACATTTAAGCAAGGTTACTTGAATACAAGCAATCCAGGAATCTCCCACACTGCCGGTCTTGGTCTTTGTTTTCACGGTCCTGAGCTTGAAAAACTCGCTCAGGATGTTGCAATGTTGGGCGATCACCCAGCTATTTCCCATGCGATTTTGGCCATCAAGCGAAATATCGAGAGAATGACACCAGACGGCCTCGAACCACTTGCAACATGGTACTTTCAACGTTATCGGGGTCGACAGAACGCCGACGATCTGGACGATGCTATCGAAATACAGACCAAGGCTCTTAGGCAAAGAATCAAAGCTAGGGATAAAGAAAGGCTTGACAAGCATAGGGACATCGAAGACGAATCAGAGAGGGGAATGGATAATGGTGAAACTCTTCAAAAAGTTGAAAGAAGTACATCGACACACATTCCGAAGCAGGAACCGAGACCGAAACAAAGAAAGAAGACTAGCGACACAAACGTGGTTGAGTGTGGTCACCAACTGGCTCTATGGCTGAAAGTCCGATATGAAGTACGCCACTCAGACGAGGATTTGGAAAACCTTCGAAAACTCTTACACGAGCTGGTCATGTCACATCCTGATTCTGGGGTCAGCATGGGGGGTATATTTGAATGTGCCTTTATCTTTTCAAGGCTTCCTCCGCCTCCACAGATTCCCTATGCGTTTTACGATCGGGCCATCCTCTCTCTCCATTCCCGTGTTATAGAAAGCCTAGTGATGACAACAAGCCCGGACTTCTTTCTTCGGACCCATGATTCGAGGGTGTTCGTCAGTGATATTGCAGCAATGGCCGTTCGAGACAACAATCTGATCAAGGCACTTGAATGGGTCGAGAACAGTCGTTGCTTGATCTGGAGTAACCTCTCGTCTTTAGAGGAAGCTCCCCAAGTCAAGATCAAGCTTGGGCAAGATGATTTGGCCCCGAATCTTCTTGCCGTAAGTTTTCGTACGAGGGAAGCAATCCGCAAAGGTCTCTTGAGGTACACCTACGTGGACGGAAACCAAGTCGTGCGCCATTTGACAGACGGGCCAATAATATTACTCAACGCAAGCACGGTGGAATGCGATGCATTGATCCTCAGACCGAATGCCGACCCCCATCGTCTTCCCCTCTCCACTCTTTCATTCGAACAAGTTTCTGGTTGGAAAAAAGATTTCATGGATTTGCTATCGAGCGTGACTTCCCCTGTCCGTGGTGAAGAACGCAAGGATCGACCTTCCAAGCGCACTGCAGAAAACGGCAATAACAAATTTCAACGCCTCCTTGGAGAAATTTGGGTTGACTTAGTGGTTCCCGTTTTAAACTTTGTTTTACGTGGTAAAGACTCAACTGTAAGTCATCCATATCTCAAGCATTTAGTCAACTGACGGGGCAATGCTTCTAGGCAATGTCCAAAAACGACACCCTTCCTCGAATCTGGTGGTACTGTACAGGTCCCTTTGGCTTCGTACCCATTCATGCTGCTGGTCTCTACACCTTCTTCGGACCACAAGTCCGATTATCTGATTTCGCGATTTCATCCTACGTAACTTCTCTTTCCTCACTTATCTCTTGCCCACCGGCCAACCCACCTGCAAATTTCAAATTACTGGTCATCTCTCAACCCTCAACACCTGGTTTACCCCCTCTTCCTGGAGCAACGGAAGAGCTCTCCAACATCATGGAGCAAAGAGGATCCTTGCCTACCGTTGAACTAAATGGTGAAGAAGCGACTGTAGGTGCCGTCATGGAAGAGGCGGCCACGGCACCGTGGATACACGCAGCATGTCATGGTAGGCAAAGTGGAATATGGAGCGGCTTCGCTCTTCAGAATGGGCTGCTTGAACTCCAGCAGTTGGCTTCGTTACCCCGTCTCTTTCATGCAGAATTTGCTTTTCTGTCTGCCTGTGAGACGGCCATGGGAGATGGACATCTGTCTGATGAAGCTCTGCACCTCGCCGGCAGTCTTCATAGACTGGGATACCGCAGTGTCATTGCAACCTTGTTTGCCGTTCGTGATCAAGATGCCCCCTTTGTAGCCAACAAAGTTTACGAACAACTTTTCAAGGACAAGCGGCCGAATTACCGAAAGGCGGCACATGCATTGCACCACTCGATACACATTCTACAAGAGGCAAATGGACGCGGAAATTTCAGAGCATGGGTACCTTTTGTTCACATCGGAATGTAAGTAATGGCTAGGAGCAGTACTAGTTGGAAATCTGGATGTTATTTACGATAGACTACACAATCTTATATTTTTTGTTGAACCACAGTGATGACTTTAGAGTCCCATTTTGGCTGAAGGGCTCTGTTGACTATCCTGGCTGATCTGATATTGTTGTCGTTGGCCTCGAAAGGTGACATCTGCTCCACCATGGCGTAATCCACGTATTCAGTGGAGGCAAATATCTTGAGAAATCCAACATCAACGTCATAACCATCCTCAACATAGTACTCTCTTGCGATGGCTCCACTTGATCCATATCCAATTGTCAATGACTCTCCTACAGGAAGACATGGCAGGGCTCGAGATGCAGAGTGTGGAATTGGTGGCCGGTAGTATGGTTCTAATGAAAGATGTTAGCTCTGAAATGTGGGTACAGCGTTGTTACTCAACTGGTACTCAGATCACTTCCATTGAAAAAGTAAGCAGCGATGAATAATGAAGTGTGCGAATGGTTGGTAATTCGAAACCCATAAGAAGGGACTGAGCCCTCGTCGTTGTCGGGGCTTCCAGCAACAACAGTAATCAACCCACTCAAGTTGAGATTATTGCTGGATACAGAGAATGGAGAGAGGACTTCAAAACACTCCACGTCGACGCGAGAGGCCAGAAGTTGGTCCTTGCTAGACCTGCGCAAGTGAAAATAATAATGGTCGACTGCCTTCAAAAGAGACGCAACGTCGTCTAAAGTGTCGAATCTGGAACGAGCTGTGCGATCTAACCCGTAATCCGTGCAAGCCTTATCAAGAATTTCGAAGCCAACACCGCCTTCATTTCTACTCAAAACCAAGTCTGCATACTTTCGATCCTCGACTATTCGTATTCCTTGAGGAATGTTGGAAGTAACATCAAAGAGGTTGGAGTCGGCGAAAAAGCCTGCTTGGATGGCGATATTCACGAATTCAGTCCGAGGGCCTGACCGGACCTGAAGGGCATAGGCGGTGCGTGGTATCGCAAACGGGGGAAGACCAGGCTTGCGAATCAAGGTAGCAGTCGACGCTTGAACCTTCGAAGCGATAAGGACACCGAGTGGAGGTGCCAGAATAGGCGGCCGATCAGCGTACACAGCAAGTTCTGCGCCAATCGCGATGCCTATAGCATCACCTGCGCGGATTGTAATGCGTTCCGTGCCCGCAATAGAGTCATTGGCAAGTTCATAGACTGTCGCTTGCCGCTCAGCAGCCCTTGAGCTTAGGAACAGGCGACTGTTGTGAACTCCCTCGCAGTGTGGATTCTGTCTGCCAGTCAGTTCATAAGTAAACATGGCTTTAGATCAAAGATTGCTCTCACTCTCGGCCTAAATCTGGTAAGGAATTGATAAGATCTACGTAGGTGACATTGTGAGGACCAAGGCGTTGAAGAGTGTTGAGAAGCGCGGTCGTAAAGAGACCCCGGCCATTCCTCTCTTTTGCTGTTTCATCTTCCCTGCAAGCAGCGAGGAGAACGTGTGATTCAAGTCCACTCTTGGCGAAGCTGAAGGCAGCTTTGGAACCTCGGAACCCTTCCGCATTCTTGGACAGTAGAGTAGTTACAGAAGGTGGTAGATGATATTTCTTCGAGAGAGAAATACCTCGGACAGCCTCATCCGATGTCCGGGTTCCAGAGCTTGAATGGCACGAATCTAGGATCACCGTCTACGAAATATTACTGAGCAATTTGTCGAAGTTCGTTGGTCATAACTCACGATATTGTCACCAATAACTTTTGCGACTCTCGCAAGCCATTCGGAGAAAACAAAGTCCAAAATGCCTTGACCATGCTCGGAGTCCGTCACTTTAGGATTGAAATCATGTGGAAGAATCATCTGTATCTTGGACGTCATTTGGATGGCCTGCGACTTCGGAGCTTCGCTGCCATGACCAGCATAGTATATGAGGATGGAGTCCCCAAGCTTGATACGGGCGTCTTCAATGAAACCCAAGACTGCCGCCTTGATATTCTCGCCTGTCGCATGTTTGTTATGCAGCTCTTGAATGTGATTTGCCGGGATTCCAACAACTTCGATCAGGAATGCTCTCATTGCATTAGCATCGGCCACAGCTCCTTTGAGGTTCCGAATTTCTGGAGAGTCGTAGTAGTCGATACCGATTAGGAGCGCAAAAATGTTTTCTTGTTGCACCTTGACGCTGTAGGGTTATCATGATTTCCGGGTTCGAAACCCCAGAGGCACTACGAATCAATCTTACCTGTCAGCAACTGCTTCTGGGTTTTGCAAGTGGCCTGGTGCGTGATCCATGTTCTTCCCTGGCCTCCCGCTAGCTCAAGATGAACCAATCCAATTTCTTCTCTCCTCTTCGCCTTTCTCGTCAGGTTGAATGGATACAGACCGATTGTCATCTGTGAGGAGAAATTTAAACCATGCGGCACAGCCACGTCCACGGTGTCGAAAGTTGAAACACGCTGAAAACGCGAGGCTCGTCGTGAGCTTGTTGTAAGCTGAAATTCAAACGTTACTGGAGGGCATTTATAAGTATACTATGCGGTACATACTTTCATCATCCTTTTGGAGCCAGCAGAGATTGCGACGGCGAGTTATAGTGGTTGTCATCAGATTCCAGACGAACCTCAAATGCGTAACCTCCGCCCTTCGTCCGGCACGTGCTCGGGCTTACTGGATCATACGCCGCCTACATCGAATGGAAGGCAATCTGAGTATTTTCCCAATCTCAATCGTTCGTCAACTTCACTTGCTAACATTTCTAATTAAACTCCATCCTTCAGAGAACCGCTTTCGATGGACTTACTGATGAGCATCATGCTGACAGGGACAAACCATGAGGAGGACGTGGATAAGGCCAAGGAAGGGAAGGGGAATGTGGCTGTTGGCGCCGGTGTGGACGCTGTCCGTGCTGAGGCGGTTCCCAACACTCTTAGGATACGAAGGGGAACTGTCGTTTGACTTCCAAGTCCAACAAGTTGATTTGGCAGCCTCTACCGAGTTCAATAAATTTCTACTACTTATACTTGGAATTGGTACGCTTCGAAGCTGCCTCCTTCTTCCATCAACCACACACAATTTCCACAAGGGTCCTTCAACCGTTTCTTTGCCTTCGCTTCCGTGTAGGAAAGTATTTTGGCCTCACGCTCGACATAAAGGTCTGGGGCACTGGCAGCAAATCCTTTGGCACTCTTTTGAATATCAATAGCTTCTTGACCTTGGCCAAGCCTACAGGCAATGTAATGCATGAGACAACGTTGACAGCTTTTGCGAAAGATGCTTACGAGCAAATAAATAACAATGGGTAGGTTTCAGCGCAGTGCCCGAAATCCTGACCCACTTCGCCCTTCTTCACTTGCTCTACTGAACAAGGATCGTCTCGCACGAGTATCTTATTGCTCCTCAACAATTCTTTTCTAAAGTCCTTTGCAAGAGGCTTTGTGAGCTTTCCAGGGAAATCAAGGTTCGCTCCCACCACGACACGCGTAGTTGGCTGATTACCTATCACCTGTTCAAACCAGATCACCGACCATACCTCTGGGGCCCCAACTTTTGGCTTTTTCTGACTGCCCATGAGCTTTGCGCAGAAAAAGTAACCAATCATCATCAAGGGATAATAGTATTTCTCTCTAGTCGCTCCCGCTGGCACAGGCCCGACCACGGATAAGATCCAAGCAACGATATCATACAACGATACTAGATCGAAGGTCTTGGACTGATACGCGACTGTTAGGTGGCCTATTTCTTTCTTTGACTTATAAACAAAGCCTGGATGTTCCTTAGGCCCGGATTTTTGTTGGCGACTGATGCTCAATGTCAGCTCAGCGCAGGTCACTGTCCCAAATATACTCACCGGTTATATATGCTCTCGATCTCCAAAGCAGCAGGCTCCATGTAAATCTGAGCCCATTCCGGAACAGCATACTTTTCCGGCTTGCTGGCAAAGTCCTTGAACAGCTGTATAATCTGTTGACGGATCAGTCATTCAGCCCACTGACCCAGACTACTGAGGTTTACATCTTTCGCGACCGTTGTCAAAGCCGTATGCAAGGTGGTTGTTTGGTTGAAGAAAGTAAATTTGGTATCCATCGAGTATAGCGCACGAGCGAGGTAGGCATGGGCTTGAATTTATACCATGGCATGAAGCCTGCATCGGCTCAAGAATAGCAGCGGCTATTCCTTCTGACCAAATACATCAGATCTTCGTAGATTGACTCAATGGGACGCCCCGATACTCACGTTCACTTATTTTGGACTTTGAAGGTTCAAACAACGAGTTTCAAGTCCAACAGACACCGTTGATTATCCGATTCACTGATCTTGATAAAACCGTCCAAAAATACCCTCTTCCGAGTGAGACCTGAGGGTTTTCTGAACGAACAAATTGGAGGGAAAGGAAGTCCCCTCTTGTCGGCAGGTATCCTGAGATTGGAAGTCCGGATGGTTCCCAGCATGAGTTCTCGTGTCAACGCCTCAAAAGTCTACATCCATTGAGGCCAAAATTTTGTGTCCTATCGATCTCAGCGTGTCACAGGCACGAACCTGAGCAAGTCTTCTTTACGAGGCAAATTTGAAGATGAACCTATCGGAGCATTGACTGTCGAGCGTGTTGGTCAAACCTGTTTGGATATACGCACCTTCGAAGGGAGCAGCAAGGAGGAACTTGCAAGAAAAATGCACGACCTTCAAATTTTCAACTGTTTTGTAACTTGTCGGGGGTTGTAACGCATGCAGGCAGACCAATTTTCTTTCCATCGTGGTCGAACATCGCGCGGGACATACTAATTTGAGTAGCCTGGTATCAGGAAATGGAGAGTAAGCCCGAGAGAGAGAGACAGGGTCAGGGTTTCGTTCAAACGCTCATTTTGTGCTGCCTCACCTGAAAACAATGTCAGTATGAAATCCCGAGGTTCTTGCATGACAGTGGGGAGCCTACCACTTTGCCGCACAGCCACGTTTTTGAGTTACCTTAAAGGGTGAACCAAGATTTGAACCGTTGACCTCTCGTACTTCTGTCCATACCTTGTTAGGTATCTTGATTATCTTTTAACATGGTGAGACTATTGTTCATTCACAAAAAGAAACTTGCCTGATTTTCGTTAACAGAAAAGAACTAGCGATAAGGTAGCAAGTGAACGGTGTGGCACTCTCGAAAAGGTCTCATCGTCGCCCTCAGTCAGAACCTCAATGGACAGAAACCATTGATCTGAAGCAAAAAATGGAACAAAGACTGAAACTGATGACTGGCCTCGAATCGATCAACGTCGTGCTGACAGAAGTGCATGGAAGCCTGACGATGTTTGCAGGGTTGAATAGGATCAAGTGGCCGCGACTTCAATACTTCCTTTGGAACAGTGTTACGGAGTCGTGCTATCGCATTACGAAACCTGTTGGTAAAGACAAAATTATTGCACAGATCAAGAAGGACTTTACAAAGGTCGACGTTGAGGAGTATGGGGAAGAGGATGAGGAGAACGACAAGGAGAATGGGGAGGACGGCGAGGAGGACCGTTAGTGGGTACCATGTCTGTCAAATCCGTCGGACGTGATCTGGGTGGACAATCCATAGTACTACAAAAACAGTTCAGCAGTAGTTCTTCTGGCACTTGCAGCTCGATTACGGAGCCCGAGACAATGTATGAGCCTGTAAAAAGTTGTATTTTCAATGGAATCCATATTGAACAGAAATCATACTGACTTTGGAGGACAACCACCCGAATCTCGTCCCTTCTATTTCTCCAGCTGCTTCGGACAAATAGCCAAGCTCAGCCCAGCTGGTACACCTCCGACTATACAAACGTCGACCTCGTCTTGCGCTCTTTCTACTGTCGTTGGGGATTGAAATTCGATGACAAGAGTGAAAAGATGCTTTTCCCACGTCTCTTCCTGCTCTCGATTTGTTATGTCAACAAATTTAGACCTCCAGCACTGAACGTTTTGCCCCTTACTGGCACACAATATCCTTTGGACACAGCATCATCTTTGAACCTTCGTGGCATGTCTAATTGCCAGTTTCAAAGCTGATCGAACTTCGATTGGCGAGGAGGCCGTCGTATTGCTCTTTTCTCGGCATTGGTCATCATGTCTTCTCCTGGTGTCCTCGCCCAAGCAATCGGGCTCTCAGAAATGCCTGATGAAAGTCGATGAAGTGAGTGCCGAGAAATATTATAAAGTACCTTGGTTGGTAATGTATGGCTGCATCTAGAAACTTAGACCATCGAGCGATCAACTGGCAAATCCGCTTAAGTTCGGGAAAGAAAAATGACACTCAGAATGAGAATCAAACGATGGGGGATAACCTCGACGAGGTGAGACTTTTGAGAGATGACCTACTCTATGTTGACTCCGACAAACTTTGATTGCATGATCCCAGAAACCATCGGAAAATATTCCCTCAGTCATTCCTACTACGACACAGTATATCACGGCCAGCGCAAAGGAGGTACTATCAGTACTGAACTCTGCCGCAGGCATTATACCAGTTCCATTGTTGCAAGAATCGATCGAAGTTGCTCTGAAGATCATCGAAGTGTGCGAGGTACGTTGAATTCAGCCTCCGAAGATCTTCATTTCCATTGAAGCAAAGCAATCAGGAGGCATCGGCTATTGATTCTAGGGTGAAAGAGCTGCAAGATAGGGTCGGTCATCTCATGATGGTGATACTGGCACACGTAACGACCAATTACGACTCGAAAGAAAGTAGCAAGGAGGCTTTTGTGAAAGTTACAAAGACTATCCAAAGCGATATTGAAGGGTTGCTCAGGTATGTCCCTCAAATTAACCTTCCACCTAAAATTCCCTGATGTGAACCCAGCACACTCGGGACAATCCACGGAGATTTGACTGAAATTAGCAAGCAGAACAGATGGGCGCTTGCAATCTATAAAGAACTCAACACAAGTACGGTTGAGGATTGTATGAACGGGCTTTCGACGGCTCTGGAGAAGTTCAAGGCAAATCTCGAGAAATTTCCATTTTTTAATACTCGCACTCATTCAACAAATTTCTAGCTCGCAAATGACCTCCGAGACTCAGAACTCCTTAAAGAATTCCATCCACGCTTTTCGAAGATGGCCAACACAGTTGACGACATTTCCAAAGATTTAAAGCAAGCGGACGTCAAAGTCGACAGTATTTCAGGAGATGTAAAGCAAGCAGTCGTTAAAAATCGAAAGCTTTCAGGACCTCCTAAAGCGTTCCACTCTAGCCTCTCGAACAGACATGGTCGCACAGCAGCAAATACCTCTTAAACCAAAAATATCTTAGGGGCGCGATGGCCTCGTCGATGGGACGGGAGGAAGTTGGTTATCAACTCACAGGTACGTACCTTGCCTCTTATGATGCCTATCTCAAATTGCTATTCATCATAGAATTGCAACCACTGTAAGCTGTGTGATGTCAAAGTCCCAACACAAGATATTCCATGGACTGTTCCAGAGGACCTAAGTATTGTGAGTTCTGGTAATACGTTTGTTTTTAGACTTGCTACATATACGACATTATAATCGCCCAATACATAAAATAAATTTACACTGCCTTCAGAACAATTAAACGGCTTACCGCCCATGACTGGCAGTCGAGGCTGATTGTCTGACGAGTGATCTATTTTCAGCTTCATGGTTGCTTCATGGGCATTCGTGTTTAGGGACTGGTACGAAGGATGTTCAGGAGGCGAACTTCCGCCGTATTAGCTGCCTTCCTAGAGTCACAAGTGGTTTTGACAATGAGGATGTCCAGTTCCATGGTTGGCGGCCCAGTGTATAGTAGAAGTTCGTTGAATCAAGGTCGGTGCCATTGTCGCTTCTCTACATCGCCCTTCTGTTCATCTCCAGCGACTGGACCTAAACCTTGAGGCACGAAGGACCACGGATGTGGAATACGGGTGAAGCATGAATAAAAGGGCTGCGAGATGGATAGGCATTAGTAGTGCACCCGCTGAAGGATGCGGGGGGACTTACCAACTCCTCGGATGGCACGAGAAGTGGTCTAGACTTCCCAGTTGTCCCGCTACCGCCTATCGCCTCGCCCATAGTCCTCTCTCAAGGAATTTTTGGGTAGGGATCCGAGTTGATGCGCTAGCGCAGGTGCAGATGGGCTGAATTGCAAGAACGTCAGATACAGCGTAGAATGTTGGGGTCGGAAATTGGGACATTGGGGATATTTCATACCCAAGTGGCAAGGCCAGTCGTTGTATGGATAACAGTCTGCACTTTGCAATGGTCGCAATCATCGTCCGCACCACCACCACCACCACCACCACCACCACAGCCGCTGCTCCTGCATCCCTATCCTTCCTCGTTCGTATTGTTTCATGGCTGTCAGAAGGTGGGATCCTGGTGTGGATGTGCTATGAATACGAGCTACGGAATCATGGTTCGCCAGAGACGGGCAGCGGAGGAATGTCCGTGTTGATTTTAAGTCGTGAGCTTGAGGTCTGTAAGTTCACTTGGGGTTGAAGGCCGATGCTTCGCACGGCAAAACTCGTCCCCAGTCGAGTCTCTTTGAAATTTCGCTCCCAATACTTAGCTACCATGAATCGTATTAGTTTATATGTATTATTTTTATCTGCATCCCTTTGACCAGTGAACGCGAATTTTAAATAATTAATCTTGATCCTTTTCTATTACAAACTGAAGGTGTACTGTTTGCTCTTCGTCACTTCAAATTTCGACGTGCCTCTCGTCGCCAACCTACGGTTGGCTCCTCGTGGCCCGTTTCCTCCTTCGCTGTCGTTTGAATGAAAGGGCCCAAGTTTATTGCTCTTACGATTAATACGGACTAACACCAACTATCTAGAGTACAGTGATTATACTACCTGAAAGAGTGTTGTCAAGAATCAAATACTCGACCTCTACTGCGTCAGCGGGGGCACTGCACCTGCACCACAAATGTTGATTCCCATGCACTAGGAATACGCCTAGCTAGTTCGAGTATTACAGCAGCAAGAAGCAATCGACTGGCACCTACCGATGCGTAGCCAGATGCCCCACCAGCGAACCTGACAATGGCAATAGCGACGTGTCTTGGTGCCGGGCACAGGCATGCGAAGCTAATGTCATCAGGCTCAGCGCCGGCCTGCCTCCAAGCCCACCTCAACCCGCACTTGTACCCCCCCGCTCACACCTGTTCCGCCTCCCACACCCGTATCCGCTCCCACACCAGCACCCTCTACCCCAACGTAATACTACCGCTCCTGCTGTCAGGCCAGGCCCTTCTTGCTGTGTTTTTCGCCACGTCAAGCCCACAATACTACTTCACTGTGTGCCTGTGACCGTCACTCGTGAGCAAAATATAGCTCACCATTGCCGAAATCGGCGGCTCCAAGTCGCATCCGAGCGCGTTTGCTCCACCGAGCGGGATTGGCGGCGGGAAGGGGGGGGGGGGGCATGAGGAGCGTTGGAGGTCGACAGGTAGACGGGGAGCTCGGAAGAGTCCTAACGCGTCGAAAAGGTCGCTGTTTTCGAAACAAATCAGTGTGGGCAGTTGGAGGAGGGACACGAGGCATAAGCCGACGAGGTGGAAAGATCGCGAGAGTTGTTGTGTCTCAGGAATTGGGTCCCATTCGCAAAAACAAACGGGTTGGGCGGTCCCCGTGTTTACGAGCTACTCCAGTAGATCCAATAAGGCATTCACAACGTCGACCAATGAATGTAATCAATTACCTTTTTGACGGGCCGGAACAGAGCTGTGGAAGACGGACGGCGCAGATTGTGTGTTGAAGATAAGTTAGGAAGGTTGTAATACGCTTCCGGTAGTGCTGCCGACGCTCGTTGCGCAGCTAATTCTGCACCCTCAGCCGGTCCTCCGAGCCCAGCGTGTGGGACCACTGCGCGTTGATCTTACCCTCCAAATTGAACGTGCGCCGTCTGTTTGTGACGTACCCGGGGGTGACGAAGAACGCAAAGGTGATCCAGTTGAGGAAGGTGTACCATGCAACGAAGCCGCGGTTTTGAGCAGGATGCGGCGTACCCGATGAAGGAGGTGAAGAACCCGACGGAGGCAGTGATGGTGGAGAGGATCAGCTCTGGACGGTTGCCGACGCGGATGACATCTGCGTGGGTCCAGACGTCGAAGCATGAGTAGGCACACGACGAGGGTGTTCGTCGTAGATCCAGGCTCAATTCAGTCGTCATCCGTAAGTCATGGCACAAAGAAGAAATGCAATTAAAATTATTAAATACCTGGAATGCTCTCGCTCTCGCTTGTCTGCCATCCCGCGATCTCGACTTCCTGCTGTCGTCGTCGTCACCGCCACTCCATACGCTTTCCGTTCATTCGTTCGGATGTTCGATCGCAGGCGCCGCAGCTAGGGAAGGGCATACAACGAGCCTGAGCGAGGTGAGGGCAAGTGCGTGCTAGACAGTGGCGAAGACTGAAGTTGAAGTTGCCTGGCGACATGCGACCTCGTGACCCTTCGTTGCCAATCAGGCTGTAATCAAAATTTGTCAAATAGTGTAACTCGTAAGCAACATTACTACAAAGGACCCTGAAAAAAGAGAAATCCCCTGAGTTTTGCCTCGGAAAGGTAAGAGGACCCTGAAATCATTACCATATACTGTATCCGACCCTGAAGCTGGCCATTTCAACTTGCGCTTCAAATTACAGCTCGTAGAAAGACCCGGTCGTCTAATTTTTTTTACCAGTCGATAGAAATATGTCTTGAGATACCTTTCGTCAAATTTTCCTGATTATTGTGTATCATAGAAGGCTGGAGTGAATATTTTTAGTTGGGACACCCAAAGCGACGGCTTTACAGGGAACCTGGCCAGCCCGATTTCAATTCAAATCTTATTCGGTTCATTACGTTTTGAACTGATGTCTTAAAATAGAACATCACAATCCTCGTCCCTCCGTAGTAGTTTGTCAATATCTCAGTCAATAGTAATTGAAAGACCTTGAAATTTTGTGTGTCATATTTCGTTAATATTTAGAGTACTTTGGTAAAATTTCATAATTTTTTATTGTCTTTTAACCAACCTACTCGTTCCAACATTTACTTCTCGGAAATCCAGTGGCATCTTCAACAATTGAAGCTGATACCACATCCAAAATTTTAGCTAAAATTCGTGTAAAATTAAAATATAAGAATGAACAATGTACAAATAAATTTGTAGTAAAAAGAATTTTAATCCCTTCTAATTTCGGTCTATGATCTGCAAAGTCGCAAGGTGTAGGCAGGGCAAAGTGCTTAGAAATTAATCGTAGAAAGGTCACCATATCTTGAAGCAGTCTCAAAGAATACATTAAAATTTGATAGTGGAATAGCTTCATCTTTATTGTAAGAGTATGGCTGTACAATTATTTTGAAGAGGGGATCGGCAGCTCTGCCTCTGGGCGGCTGGCTATCTGAGATCGGCGGAATCCGATTAAGGAAATAGTGACATTTTGAAAATTCGCGCAGTCCCAGGCATTTAAGATTAGTTTGAGCGATATTTCGAATAAAATTCTATTTTATACTGATAGATCTAATTAATAGCTTTCGAACAATACCAATTTTGAGGTATTTCGTTCAGTATACGAGCGGTGAAAAATCGTTGGCCATCTTCCTGGGTTGGCCAGGTTCAGGGTCGGCTACAGTATACGACCTTAATTTCCACGCTTCGCGACCTCGTATTGAAAGAACGACATCCCCTAAAGGGGACTCGTAAAAGCAGGGTGAGTAGAGAGATACAGTGCTGGTGAAGATATGACTTTTTTTTACCCACTTGGTGAAAAATGGTCACTACCGCTGAACGGCGGTGGTTGCTTGCTTGCTTGTGGATAACTGGCGTGGTCCCAATATAGCGAACGTCTGCAGGGGAGTGGTCGTTGACCGGTACCAACCTTGTAGTAGCGGCTCTGCAATCGCACTTTCAATGTTCAAAACAAGTTGGCGGATTCAGACGATTGTCAATTACATAGCAAGACCCTTGCGAATTGTGATTTCGAGAGAAGACAAAAGAATATAAGCACAACATGTAAACTAAGTATAAGTACAACATTTAAATAAACATATCTGACAAAGGACGAAGCAACTAACTAATCCTCCGGTTCAAGCTCTGGGAATTCCGAGTGCCTGTGGTACGATTCTTCGAGATCTGTAAACTCTACATGATCCAGCCAGTATACTGCGTCGCTTTGTGCTTCAAGCCTGATTGTCAAGTCATAGATTCCTGGCATAAGATTATCGATTTGCACCCGCTGTTGAGCGAAGCGATCGTGATTGAGATGTTTTGAATATATTCGGTCAAAGACAATTTGTTCTGTGTCGTGATCTTCTTCGCTCTCGGCATCTCCGTGGTTTGTGACGGTGATCTGGATCGTTGTAGGTTGCCCTTCTTGAATGCGGGTTCCACAATGCGAAAGGAAGAGAACTTTTGACACAGGAGTTTCGGACATAACTTGAAACTGCACGTTACAATAGGAGTCCTGAGGAATTTCCAGTATCAAGTAGGGGTTTCCACGACGATAGAAGTCCTCAACAGTAACGTTATTGTAAGTGATGACTGGGAGGCCTTGTTTGAGGCGTGCAGAGACACTTTGGTTGGACAAGGAGGGCAGACTGGCCTCGATTTGAGCGTCACGTCCTCCATAATGAATCACATTGGGCATTTTCTCAACGACTTCAACGATACTGGCTTCATGTTCCATCTCGATTGCCCAGCGGGACGATATGGTGACGACTGTAGTGACTTCGTTATATTGGATCAAGGCGAGCAAAAAGCTCAGGGATCCAGTTTGTCTGATCAGGTCATCTGAGATGTCCAGGAACCTGGTATACTTGCTTCGCATAATACGGACCATGGAAGCGATGCGTTCGCGGGCTGTCTCTTCTCCTTGACCTTCCAGCTGATGAAAGACATGGGCCTTGACCCGTTTCAGATCAGCTTCATAGTCCGCAGACTGTTCCATAAGCCTCCTCAACTGGAATGCCTCCCATCGTGCTGTACACCACCGTTTTGCAATGGCAATGCTGCTTGTGTGCTTCTGGAGTCCTGGTTTACGCGAGACCTGCTCCTCCATGGAGGCTTGCGCTTCAGAGAGCCTTGTTTGAAATAATTGAAGCTCGTTTTCGAAACCCGCAGGAGGAATATCGCGATTCCAAATGGTCGTCTCCCGTTCACGCGACTCTGTTCGCCAGCGAGTGGTAACAACCTTGTCGTAGGTGGTACGGTATTTTTGCGATTCGAGTCTTTCAATGGCGGACGCTCGCTGGTGCGATAACCTGGAAATAGATGCCTCCATCACCGTGTTTAGTCGATTATCGATAGCCATTTTATCCCGATCATTGAGGTCGTCCATTATATCGTCTTTCTCGCTGTTCTGTCCAACCTTGAAAGGCTTCCAATCCGTGAATATTCTTTGGATCATGAATTGCCTCTGCTGAGATAAATCATTTTCCATCTTCTTGAACTGACGTGCCATTGCGTCCTCCACTGCAAAGCCCTCGGCGAAGAGAAGATGCTCAATTTCGTTGATCATCAGTTTGTCGCCAGGCAAAAAATCGATTTCGGAAGTTCGAACTGGTGGCCGTTCTCGCAACAGTTCAACCCGCATGAGATCCATCTCAGATGCGTTCCACCAACCAGAGTAGTAAAAGAATCTTCGCGCTTTCCTCTCCAAATCTCCGTGTTTGAGATATTCTTTTTCTAAGACAGTGAGCTCGCCGAGATTTGTCGTATTCG
The DNA here is from genome assembly GCA_023014345.1 of Galerina sulciceps. Classification (NCBI taxonomy): domain Eukaryota; kingdom Fungi; phylum Basidiomycota; class Agaricomycetes; order Agaricales; family Galerinaceae; genus Galerina; species Galerina sulciceps. Next base: position 1,038,628 of record JAEDXJ010000020.1, on the reverse strand, counting down.
ATTCCATATTTGAGCCTTGCATATCCAAGGACCAATTTGAGCCGAATTTATACTCTGAAGTTGGAGCCTGAACGTGAGTTGGTAGGCTATCAAAATGGGGACGTGCTCTAGATCGATACAGGGTTCGTTTAATATCTTCCGTAAAGGAATAAGCACAACGAAAGGGAAGTCACCTCATTGTCAGTCTTCCTGAAAGAAAATCCTGCACTTTTTGTTCCACGACACGGAACCAGGCTACCTTATCTGGCTGGAATGCTGTGGGGTTGCTAAAGAAAAGTTGAAGAAAACGTCGTTGAGGCCAGGAACAAACTCGTACCTATTCATTCGCCCAAAAAGCTCACAGCAGTGATCTTGCAATTCGCCCAAGAACTCGGCGTCATTCCGGAATACGTTATCCTTGGTTTCTATTTCATCTCCCAAGCGGACTTCGAGGGCATCCCATTGAATGCTCTTGACTTTAAAGAATTTCCAACTGTCTCTATTCGCAAGGTCCACGATTTTGACGATGAAGTTCGAGGCTTGCTCCTTGTAGTCATGCACAGTCACGTAGAGAATCCTATGAGAGGTATCGTCCCACTGGAGTGTTGAGGTTGACAATGTAATTTCGGTGTCTGATACTTCCACAGGTACAGCACCTGTCAGGGTGTAGTGAACCGAAACACCAGCCCGCGTAAACGACTTGACTGGTCCAATATAGGACGCAAGTGCTCCTAGAAAGGTCTTGCTTCGTTTGAGCTGTAATACCTTTTCGTGATCGATCTCGGCCACGGAATTGATACAAGTGAGGAGTGGTTTATTGGGCGACGTTTCCAGAACGAATTCGAGTCCGTCGTTATCGTCGAAACCAGGGTTGGAGCCCCATATTAAAATCCTGATGAGGCTCAAACTTCCCTCCATCGCCAACCAAATGAGTGGTCCTGCACCATTCGTGGCACTTTGCACGACGGTGAAAGATCCAATGTAGCCTACAACTGTAGACAGGCCGCCAATGACTATGGCGACCCCCAAAAAAACCAGAATTTTTCCGGTGAGTGGCAATGCATCATGCTTGTCCTCTTGAGCTATTAAATCTTCTTCGAGCTTGGTCCTGTCGGAGGCGGATGAATCGGAGAAATGCTGCTTAAGTTGCAGAATCAATTCTTCTGCGGTCTTCTCCTTGGCCATGTCTGGGGTCATATTCAAGACCTTGAAGATTTCGTCTTGGTGAAGTTTCGTCAAAACTAGGAAAGTGATGTAGCTGCGTATGATTTGTAGCAGCCGCAATTGCAGGATGAATTGGGAGGAAACGACCACCATCATAGTCCCAACCGTACGCATAAGGGGATATACCCAGAGCGGGGCAGACTCTGGCAGTGGAGTGGAGTGGCGGAGGAGGTAGATGTAGGGGGTAATTCCGAGGGCAGCAAAAAACGAGGATGATATAACGAGGCCCATATTCCATATAAGGAGACCTGGTTTCACCCGGATGCTTAGTTTTTCGACGTTGTCGATGTGCGAGGTATCTAACAAGCCCGCGAGCTTCTCTTCGGCAAGGTATACCCTTTTGTCTGCCGCCCTAGTCGACACCTTCCGCCCATGTAAGCGCTGCACCGGTGATCCAATAAGACATGCCACATTCCCCGTGGCAGAAAAACCTGCATCTGCAAGCCATTTCGCTCCTATCCAACTATTCTTTGAGGACCGGCGGTAGATTCTGGAGGTAGCGACGAGGACTGTGAATGCGATCCTGACGGCTCCCAAGCTCCCGAAGAGCGATATCGGAGAGGCGGCTGCATAGAGGAAGCCTCCCGTAAGTGCAGACCCAATGTGGTGTTCGACTTGGTCAGTGCCGAGGAGAGGAAGGATTGCGGAGATGTCTTGTATTCCGCTGGTGAGCGTCGCGTTGAAAAACGACATCTGAGTGTTATCGCCGCTGCTGGTATGTGCTGTTAGCCCTAGTAGAATATGAAGGCGAACTCGATGGTTTTCAGTTAGCAATAAGGGAGAGAGTGTCCTTGTTTTGCGGTCAGATAGGTGGGGCTGTGTTTCCGTTAGCCGCGTGACGGAATTTTCTCTTCGCTTGGTCTGCTAAATTTAAACAGAACTACAAGCTGTGTGAGTATGCATACGATCCTAACACCGGGAATTTGGCCAGCTCACAATCCTCGGGGCAAGAAATACAGTACCGAGATCCGTACAACATATCACATACGCCATGTGCATGTCTGTCTTGGTGGATGAAACTTGGCGCCTAAATTTTTGTTAGCATTCCCGCACTCCCTTCTGGCCTGGCAAGTATCTCTTGGAGCGGGATTTATTTGCATCGGTGGGTTTCGGCAGCCAAAAACGCAAGCTTTAAGTGGAAGTACGATAACAGTGCTGAGTGAGACTGACTCAAACTGTAGTCTACTTGTACTTGTGTTGGACTCGTCATTGATCGTCGCCTAGGGATCTGAACGTTATCGGACAGGAAGTATGTTGCGCAAACTGCAGGAATCCAATGGAACATCATAGAAGATCATCATGCTCGTCTCCGATTCCAGGATGACATGAAGGCTGTCCTTGTCGATCGGGCTATGGGACATCAGGTATATATATATCATGCTTCAGGCACTGAGCTGAGAGAGAAGGAGAAATTGGCGCCTGGCCCGACAAGCAGCAGTGAGACTATCGCTGGTTCATAGACTCGGAGCCACAGAGGTCGTTCATAGAAAGACTGCTGGAAGACCCAGTGTGTTCGCCGCGCGCTGCGGCATTATCCACGGATGGCGAAGATAGGGTGTGATTTGTGTTCGCTGTTCCAGACCGTGTTCACAACGAAAAGGTGGTTACGACCCAGGAAAGACGAACGCAGGACGAGAACAAGTTGGAAGAGAATTCGAGTGTGTCACATAAACAAATTTTTATTATATAATATTTTCACGACGCATGGTACGTCGCTGGAAAGTCACTTTGCGGTTCTCAGTTTGTAATCCACAGTGTAATCTTAACCTTTCTATTAGACTAGAGCAAGGACAGTAACATTACTGTAAACAACATCAATCCAGACAGGTAACTGCGTCACCGATAATCAAATAAAAATTGCAACTAGGGAATTGAGCCTCTCTTGACGCGTAAGTCGTCCTTGTGAGTCAACTATCCTTGGGTTTCATTAGCTGACCAGGACCCGGATCAATTCTAAAAGAGAGAAGCGTGTTCGAAAATCAGCCCAAACTGCGAATCGACCAACCGTGAAACGACCTACACATACCTTTGATAAACCTTCGTCCAATTGCAACCTTCCCAAGAATGTCTCCATGGCCGTCTGAACTAAGAATTGGGTTTGTGTTCTAGCTTTTTACTCGTCGATCCACGACCAAGTTTAATCTCGATTCAACATGTCAGTCTTGTTGTTATTGACCCCAATTCGATCGGCCGACCACACAAACGCGACTATAACAATTATTCTTCAACCAAACCACCAGTCAGTCCTCGAAAAGACCACGTACCTCCATGCTACGTATTCCATCCTATCGGTCCTCGCAGTCACCAGCGCATCACGAGCATTAACCTCGAAGTAGGAGCAAGTTTTCAGCTGGCATCCGAGCGGACTCGCATTATCGACCCCATTCCAGTTCAGTTCTAGACAAAGAACTTTCAGCCAACATCAATCAACCTGCAACGTATCCCACATACCTCCATATCTTTTCCTTCCCATGTTAGTTCGATTGTCTAGCCTTGTGGCATCCTTCAAGCGTATCCGATTCGAATGACCGTAGGGTGACAAACTTGAGATGAAAGTTCAACTGAAGAGTAGAATAAATTTCAACATGACGCACTTACCATTTCAGCTTGTGCCTTCCCGTGTATTTCTCCTCGCAAGACACGTGTCACCACTCCAACCGAAGGATGTCTTCCATGAGCTGGCATAGTTTGACGGTGGTATTGCTTGCATTCGACTAGTTAAAGGACATAAGATCCTACGATGAAATATGAGCAAACCCCATAAAAAAGACGGCTTTTGACTTACCAGAGCAAGAACACCGACACCATGTCAATACAACTATGGAAGACAGTTGCGACCGCTGAGGTTGACCTGCAATAAGAATTCGGAAGTTGGAGGTATTTCGAATGCTTGATGTATGCGAGTGTAGGGCCCAAGTTGAGAGTCGAGAACGCCGCAGTGCAAGGAAGGACAACTCACGAGAAAGTAAATACAACTGCGATCCGTCAAATATGACTTGCGGGTACACGATTCGCTTTTTAGAGGTCTAAGATTAGCATTGGAACCGACAATGTTGGGCGACGATATGAGAGTCGGATGATATTTCTGTTGCGAGTCCCGTTTGGAAGAGGAGCAGTGGGTAATTGAATCCAATTCCGCCTTCTTGATCGAGCAGCTCAAGGCTAAAAAGGAGAACCGCGAGCTCTGCCTGATCTATCTCCCCAATCCGTCCACACAGTCGCAACTTAGGGTAATCTTCAGGTTTGTCGTTGCCCAAGAGTGGAAGTAGGTCCTGAATGGTATTGATGATCAGACTTTGAGCCAGGAGCGCCGGAGGCAAGTAAGCAAAGGAGCCGATTGTCATCTGTAAGGACTGGTTTTGGGGGGAAATTTTGAACCATGCGGGACGGTCAAGGCCACAGCGTCAACGTACACACTTAAAACACGAGGCTTGAGGCTTGTCTGCTATAGAGTAATGCCCGACGAAGTCGATGGACTGAGTTCCGAGAGGTGTTGTGAATGTGAGTGAACAGAGATGACGTACTCTGGAATCCGAACGGATGGATCGGACTCTATCCAGAACCACCTCCTCCTCAGGATGCTCTTTGTCACGCCCAAATACGCTGTGCCCATCTCAGACCCACCATATCCAAGCTTTGCAGCAGCAACTCCTTAGCGAGGACGCAGACGATCTATGGTATTAATAGAGTGGGCATGCAGGGAGTGGTGACGAACGTAGTCGGGCTGGTGAGCTCACGAGGAATTTCCGCAAAGCCGACGTTTAAGCCAGGATAGCAGTTTGCGTAGGAGTCCCCCTGCGAGCACAAGTCGTCCACGGGTTATTACCGATATTTCTATGTACAGTAACTCGCTGCACAAGTTGCGGTGGATCCGGACGTTCCACGACGTGCGCAACCTCCGCCTGTCGTTCAGCACACGCTTGGGCTTGCTTGATGGTGTACTGTATTCCGTCATTGACTCGCTGATCCTCAAAGGCAGCGGACCCTGGACTTTCAACTTTCGAGCATCGCATGCTAGCCGCTCCGAGTGGAAAGTACTAGTCTGTAAGTATCTTATTTCCTCGTCTCGGAGACCCATTAAATACGCCTATTAACACTGTTAACCAGGACTTCTCCCTTGACGCCTCCCACACCTAATCTGCTCTGTCGAACAAGCCGCCTGTCTACTCAGCCTTCGAAGCACCACTCTCGCCGGGCTTGCTGACAAGGGTCTCGCTAACGGGAACGAACTACGCAGAAGATTAACAAGTGCTCCTGTGGATAGCACGGTACGTCAACAAGAAACAATCTGCAGATGCCAAGTTTCTGATTGTATGCATTTATCTCGATACACAGTAACGGCGTAGGACACATATACTGCTAACCGTCCTCCTCGCCATCCTCCTGACCATATGCCTCAACCCCGATCTTTGTGAAGTCCTTTCTGATCTGCTGGATAACTTTGTCTTTAGCCACAGGTTTTGTAATACGATAGCACGACTCTGTAATGCTGTTCCAGAGAAAGAATTGGAGTCGTGGCCACTTGGTCCTATTCAGCCCCGAAAACACAGTTTGGCTCCCATGAACTTCTGTCAGCACAACATTAATTGATTCGAGGCCCGTCGCGAGTCCCAGTTCCTTCTCCACTTTTGCTTTTAGATTGATGGTTTCTATCCATTCAGGCTGACTCCGAGTGCGAATGTAAAGCGATGTAGACGGTGGTGTGGCCTTCGCTCACTCACTTTATGATCACTAGGTCTTCGCTGATGCCAAAAATCAGCCAAAGCTTCACTTTGGTAGGAGAGTAGTCTCACCATGTTGAAAGGATACTCGATGATCATCAACAGAAAACGGACGGATATACAAGCAGGGCCTCTCTATTCAAAGTAACTCGAACAGGAGGGTGTGCATCCTTGACAAAGCAGAAGGTACCGCGCCGTCGGGAACTGAGAAAAATGGTATAATAATGCGATCAACCTCCGGGTTTAATCTTCAGCCGACATGTCAACAGCGTGCTGGAAAGGAAAGCTCACTTCAGGAGGTCTCTGGATATCTTTATCCGTAATGGAAGTTTTTGGTGACCGATGGTGACGTTGTCTGTCATACATGAGGGTAGTCACCTTTCATCGAACTTCCGATGTCAAGAATAGACGTGCACGGGCCTCCTTGGACCTCAAGTCTGCCTGCGAAGATCTGTCATCGTATATTATGTCAGTCGGCACGATAAAGACATCAAGGACATGGACTCGGAGGAACAGTGGCAAGACCGGAGGAGTAGAATCAAGGCAATTATAAATTTAATTTGGTGTCCAGTCAGACACTGCTTGATTCTCGAAGCATTCACCCCCTTCTCTTTCCCGATGGTTGTCTATGCTACTTTTTTCAATAACACGACTACTTTGGAGCAAGCTTTGGGTATGAACGCGACCGACGTAAGTTTCAATATAGTCTAGGTCAGTGGGGTTGAAAGCTGATCTGTCAATAGATTTTAAAGATGTTCGAAGACTTCGCTAATATGGCACAGCATTATGCTGTTCAGGCAGAGGCTCAGGATTACATGGAGCCTGCTGTCTCGGAGATCAAGGTTATATGCGAGCGGTGAGTGTCTTTTGGATGGACGACTTCACCGAACTGAAATTTAACATGAGTTACAAAGCGCAGCCCAAGAAACATCCCGGCTTTGTTGAGGACTCATCCTCAAATTTAAGCCAACTAACGGTTGCCTATCAAAGCCACACATTCGACCTGGTTTCGTTGTACGATATTGTTGCCTGGATCTTATCCGTGGTTGGACCAGTGCCTGGAATAGCGACCAGACGCAATTACTATTATCCCTTAATGATGATCGGTTACGTTTTCTGTTCCAAGCTTATCCCGAGAAAGAATGGCAAGAAGCAAAATGCTGGGGCCCCAGAGGTGTGGTCGGTGATGTGGTTCAAACAGATGGTCGGTAAACAGGAACGTATGCGCGTAGTGGTGGGAGCAAATCTCGACCAGCCTGGAAGACAAACGAAGGATGATGCAAAAGACTTTAGAAACGGTCTGCTGAAAGCAAACCGCATTGGGACGAGGACTACTCCGTAGTGCAAAAGCAGAATGAGGGTCATTTCGGTCAGGATTTTGGACACTGTGCCAAAACCTACCCGCTGTTGTTTATTTGCTCGTAAGCGTCTATCACGGTTTCATGGAAGCTGTCAAGGACTCAAGGTTGTCTTATGTGCAAAATATCCCATGCAGGCTTAGCCGCGGTCAAGAACAAGAAGCCGCTACTCTTCAAAGTAGTACAAAAGGATTCGCTGCCAAAGCCCCCCTTCTCTATTTTGAGAAAACTGCCAAAATAATGCCCTACGAGGATGCTGCAACTGAGAAAATCGGGTTGATGGATCCATGCCTAAATTGTAAATGGTTGTTGGAAAATGGAGGTGGCTTCCAGATGTCCCATTTTCAGCCTGTGACGTAGAAAGCTATACAGAAGATTTTTGCAGTCGGACAGACTTTATTCATAGGCAGAAACCTCAGTCAAGGGGGATTGTTGATCCAGCGTTCAGGATATTTTGTAAAAGCCGACAGGATTGCGATAGATATTTAAAAAAACGGCGCGACCAGTCGGCGCCTACCGAGCGCTTATTTCCAAATGAGGCGTCATGAGAACGTTATAGATTTTTATTCCTCGAAGCAGTCAATAAGTGTCGGAGGATGATTTCAGGGGCAGTTAATGTTGAGCACTACTGCATTATAACAGGACAGGATGTACAGTATTGTCCATACAACTTAAATCTTTCCATTCAGTAAATGTACAAGCAACAAGGCAGCTTTATTCCGAACAAAATTTTCTACTTAAACCTCCAAAAGGCGCCAGACTTGGTTGTCATTTGTTACGTCAAGCTTTGTTATTACAAGCTTAACAAGACGTTCTTAGCTCTCCAAATAAGATGTCCCAATGTCAAACAATTGACGTACATTATCAGACGTTGAATCATCAGGATTCGTCCCAATAGCAAGCCACTGGGTCTTCCCGGCGTCGAGACAGGATATGCTGCCAAGAAATTTATTGATCAGCACCAGAACGCCAGTAGCGGCAAAAGTGGGTACTCACAAAAAAATGTCAGTCCCCGGTGAGGGCTGCCAAACCATCCACGTAAACGCTGTATCTTGTGCAACGACCGAAGTCCCATTATAGTACAGATTTTTGACCTTATCCATGTCGGTCAAAGTTACCTCAGTATCTGACTTCAGATCTTGGACGGTGATATTCCACTAAATCTTGTTAGTCCAAACTGTTACAAACTCTGAAGTGATCACGTACTCTCGCCCTGCCACCTTGAACAAGGTTAGGATCAATGAGATTAATGGCACTCCCCGACGAGCGCTGCAGTAGTCGACCGTCACTGGCGATTAAGTAGACCCTTGTCGGGAAGAGATATTTCTTTATTCCGGGCATGCCGTCAAATAGTTTGAATCTAGGCCCTACGTGGAAGATATTGCACACATTGTGCCGCTGTCCAACAGACCATTAAGTATTTTCCATAGATGCTGAAGGTACGGCTTACCTCGATCACTCTCCAATTCTGGTACATGCCCACTGTGTTGATCCAAGCATCCGCACTGTAGAACAAAGCAGCAGACATTTAGGACTCGTTGGACACACCGGAACACAAACTTACTCGACCGCCAGGAAGGTTGCACCTCCTCGTGCCTCCCAATGCATACGTTCTCGCTTGTCCTCTGTCTTGTGCACCTGACCGTCCTCAGTCGACTTCGTGTACGAAACTCCGACCGATGCAGAAGCGAACGGAGACGAAAAAGAAGCAGAAACGGCAGCTGTCTTTTCTTCTTTGGTGGTTTTCTCCGTGACTTTGAGGCATAGTGTTGTTTCCACGGTGCTATGCAAACGGGCTCCAAGTAAAACAGTACGAGTAAATATGGTGCCTGCACGCACAAATTATCAACGGTATAATGATAGCAGAAGATGCTGAGCTCACCAAATTTTTTGTAAAACCTTTGAACTCCGTCGTATCCTCGGCCTTCGGTTTCCCAGAATTTTTTGCAGACATCTGACAACTCGAGGTCGTCACCATCGAGAAAGACCTTTACACGCGGAAACTACAGAATTCGAAGCCTGCTATCAGAACCTTGTGTACATCCAGACCGTGGTGGACATACATTATACGATGCATGGACCTTGTCCATTGTTTGTTCCTGGGCGGCCTTTTTGAGATCTGCGGATGACTGGCCGCCTTTGGCCTCAACACCACCAGAAAATCCACCAAAACCTCCAGAACTGCAAAAATCTCGTCATAAAGGAATCATAGACGAGGGTAGTATCATCACCTACGCAGATGCCTCCACGCTGAATGAAGAAAAAGAATTCTGTGTCATCGACTCTTGAACGGAATTCCTCACTGATGTAAACGTAACGGAGGAATCGTCGGCTATCTCAAAGGCAGGGGCTAGGAAATCTTCGGGGTCCGATTCCGCATTGACCTGGACAGTGCAACCTGCTGGAAAGGCATATCGGTCGGCATAGGACCTTTTAAGTCTGAATGCTATATATTATCAAACAATTTTCAGCAATGTCGCTTTGCACGTTCATTTTTCAAATTTGACTTACCAGGTTCTCTGGCTGGTTGCAGGCTTTTGGTTTCTGGATCATAAACCATTCCGTGGAGCAATGAATTGTTCAACATAACGACATTCCAGTCATGCTCTGACATGTCTGCAGGCTCCCTTTCGATAGTAATAATCAGTTAGGTGAACTTGCAAAAACAACACGATGATCATTTACGTTTGTAAACTCTGCTGTTCAGGTCTTGACGCCGCCTTTGCTCTGAAGGAGATTGTGAGTAACGCGACCGTCTGATCTGCATCTGCACTTTGCAGTGCCTTAACATTCTGCGACGGGATGACTTGAGTGGTGTCATTCAATCAAACACAAATTACACACACTTTGGGCGTTGATGAGATGTATAGTTCCAGCTGAGTATTTTCCGCTATTGCGTTACTGTCAGCTGGAAAACAAAATCGGTATTTCGGTGATCTGAATACCAGAAACAAGTGTATCGTAAGTGGCAAGTTTTAAAGGCACAAAGTATGAAGAACCTACAAGTCGGCTCCCTTTCTCAGGTCGAAGAGGGGGGTGGCATCTTTTTTGGGTAAGTCTTGAGACAGGATTGAACGTGTTTTAACTTCGGTGCCATCTTCGTCTCGAAAAACAAGAATGAACGTGACAGATTTGAGGAGCTCCCTTGGAGTTTTTCCATCTAGATAACTGTCAGTATGTAGTTTTCCAACGTCATCGTGAGGGATAGATTCAGGACGAACCTCGGGCCATTATTCGTCGTGTTGGTTTCACATTGTCACTGCATCCTTATGTATCCGTGAAGATGCAACCTCATCCTCGTTTCCCACGTAGTGTTATAATAAATCATTAGATCCCGCGATTGATGTGGTCGTGCAGTCTCTCGAGGATCAACACACCCCCCCCCCCCCCCCCCCCCCCCCCCCCCCGAAATCCAGTTGACCACACTAGTGTAAAAGAGGCAGTGACGTACCACCAGTGAGGTGGCGAAGCAGCGGGGTTTGAGGTGGTGGTCCTGGCTCCTGCGTAAGCACGTCGAGTTGGAGAAGTTGAAGCAAGATGCAGGACTCGAGCGGACAAGGAGTCTTGGTAAGCCCCAATCACTCACCGATTCGTCGACGACTTACGCAATTGAACTTAGTCATCCGATCAGAATGAGTCCACGCGAAGTCCACGCTGCCTCCGTCATTGTAAACTTCCGTCAGCTAAAATATCAAGAGGTCATCGTGAAAGGCAGTCCGGCAGTGCACGGCGGGACTTCCTTCTAATTGCAAGCCTCAAGGCAAGTCCTCACGCCTTCCACGATGTCATGAAACCATGTCAAAGAGAAGAAAATTGACGACAAGAATACAGGTCGGCGCCTATTTTCAAATGACGACCTTTGAGAACATTACGAATGTCTACACCCCAAAGAGGCCAAATAGGTATCGGAAGATGGATGTCGGACTTGGTTATTCTTAACTGTGAGAAGTTTTCTTCCACTAATAGTTCACTTAGGCGAAACACTTACTACTTACTAGAATATCTCGTTTAAAAGCTTGAGCCGACTGGCACATGGCACATTTCACTTGTTTTGGACGACGTCTACTTCGTCGGTTGAATTAAACCCCCGAGTTTCCCAGAGATCCTCAGGCACCCTAGAGATCTTACTGCAAACACGAACCAAAAATTCAATTTACGTGCCGTACCATCTTCTGGTTTGGGACTCCTCAATTAAGATGACACTCCGTCATTTCATGGGCAATTCCAACATGTGATAAGCCAGCAGGCTGTGGTGTTGTTAAGACGAGATTTCCAAGCGCGATTGTTGTCCCAGTCACCCCCCTCCGACCCGTCCACAATGTCCGAGACAATATGGCAAAAATACGCAAAAATATACACAGAACACCCGCCAGTGGAGGCAGAGGCGCTTTTCTTTCACTCCTCTCTATATAAGCATGTGAAGGGCTTGCGGGTTTTTGTCCCAAGCTTTGATCTAGAGTTCACCGACGACTCATACATCGGAACGGGTAAGTCTAATCACCCTGCATAACCTGCAATAACCTGACTGCTCTACTTCTGTGTTATTTCCACATCCTCAAGATCCGGCTGGTCTTTTTTACTACCATGATATCAATACTGCCAAGACTGCAGATAACTATGAGTCGGACACGACTATAAATCCAACTGATAATCAAGTTATCGCATGGGTCAAGTTTTACAAGGGGAACACACTTGTCGCTGAGGTATGTCAATTTTTTTTCTAAGAAACCCTTCTCGATAATGAGGTACTTAACATGACTAGTTCCTTGGCGACGATCTTGTAAATGTCTCTCTGTATCGCCGACTATAACCTTCTAATTTGGTCCACTTCTAATAGTTCAATGCTGTCGCAGTGGCCGGTATGGTCAACTACAAACACTGGGGCCACTGGAAGGACGCCTCCGCCCACAGCTCAGTGGAAGCCACTATTACAAAGGATGAAAATAGCAGCTACGTGACCCTTGATATTTCTAAAGCCATCGAGAAGAAAGCGACGATGACCACCGACCATCACACATTGAAAGCGGCTCGTATTTCAAGTAGGTGTCCTTGAATATGCTCCCCAGAGATGAACTCGCCAACAATATCGACTGCACAGACATCAAAGGCCATTTCCATTACGACAGTTTGGCCAACGTCAAAAAAGGTGTCTACGTCAGCTACACCAATGACCGCCTCGTGTTCTATGACAATGATTACAATGGCACAACGTTCACTGGCTATGTATGTCCTGTCTCCTTTATAATTTTGGCTGACGCATTCTAATTTCGCCTGGATATGCTACCAAGTTCATTCGTATGTAGTTCAACTGCTTGATTTCATCATGATGTTTAATTAACTTGGTCCTGTTTTTATAGCTAATGGGAGGTCCGACGACCCAGATCTTCTTGGCGTTCACGGTGACATGGAACTTACATTGTCGGGGACTGTTTGGAACTAGTTGTGAGACGCTAGCAATACATTTGTTCAGTTTTTACTGGCGTTAAGTTACTGCATTTGTTGGATTTGTCACCTACATAGTCAGAATATCGCCAAAAGAGCCTGAACTTGCAAGCTTGACCATTCAGTGATTCTCAACCTACACCATCTAACTTCGGTTCTTATAAGTGATCGTGGCAATGGAGAAAAAACATTATATTTCTCTCAGTATCGTTACAATTCTAATGAGTCTCTTATTCGCCTCACAAACCTCTCGCAATTAGTCCCACTGGATTGCCAACAAGGCAAGTTCTGTGTTGCCGCTAATGCCGAGGTTCAGTTTGTCAGACCTCTCGTCAGCTATATAGGGCAAAATAAGACCAGTCAAGCTCATGATAGCATGGGACGACTCACGAATGAACTTGATAGTATACCAAGGTGAGGTCAAACTGCGTTAACAAAAATAATTAAAGAGACAGAGCGCACCATGCCAGTAAACTTAATGCCAGTAATGCTGTTCTCATAGAAAACGAGGCGGTCTTTGGTGTAGCTGACATATTGTCTATTGCTGACATCGCCTAAGCGGTTGTAATGGAAGCGGCCTCTGATGTCTAGAGAATCGAAATATTGTCGCTGAGCTCATGCACATGGGGGATATTTGGTAATACGTACTTGAAATACTGGCTGCTATCAATTCGGGATAATCTGTGATCATTGTCGCTTTCTTGTCAATGGTTTTGGAAATATCGAGAATCACAAAGCCGCTGTTCGCGTCCTTCTTGAGATAAGCTTCCACATAGCTTTGGCTGGAAGAACCCTGCCAGTAGACCGAGTGGCTGTGGCCAATCATTCCAGCGACAGCGACAGTGTCGAACTAGTAGGAGTGGACGAATCAGAAGACTAAGATTGCCAATGCGACAAATGGTCTTACGTAGTCATTAGCAAGAAACTAGTAATGTCATAAAGGACCACATTATCAAGACATTTTATTGAAAGAAAGCGTGACGTACTTCAGCAACAATTGTGGTGTCATTGTAAAATTTGACCCATGCGATAAGTTGGTTATCAGGTGGATTCTTGATGATGTCTGACACATATCTATTTGCAGTCTTGGCCGAGTAAAGGTCGTCGCAGTAGAAATAACCAGTGGGATCTAGGTGATATGCAAGTTAGTATTACAAAAAGTCTTTGCAGGTTAATTAGGACGCACCGGTTCCAATGTATGAGTTGTCGGTAAACTCTAGATCGAGATTAGGAAGCAAAACTCGCAAGCCCTTCGCATATTGACTCAGAGAGGGCTCAGAAGAGTGGAAGAATAGTGCCGCTGCAGTAATCGGTGGGTGCTTGTACTTTTGTGTGTATATCTCCCATATGGTGGCCATCGTGGAGTCTGATTCTAGCCACGATGTCGCTTGATAGATAAGTAGAATTCCTCATGAAAAAGGGTACTAGTAGACAGACCTCAACAAGGTGTTCGCAAACAGAATATCGCACGGTACGCAAATTTGGTTTACTGACCAATGTTAGAACCTAGAGTGACAAGAAGTAAGTCACTGCCCCAAGGCGTTCGTCTGTTAGTTTATGCGGGAGAATAATAGCCACCGGACTTACGAAGTAAAATAGGATATCGGTCCAGGGAATTGCGACATGTGCCAACCTGATTCAGTGAATCGGAGTGGAAACCTTCCGGAGGATTACATGGAATAGCCAAACTAAAAAAAAACATCCCCCAACATCTGACTGGCTTCTCTGAGGACTGAGTATACACAATGTTCTCATGTCAGTGACATCCTCATTTGGGGAAAGGCGTTGGGTAGGCGCCGGTTTACTATTGTATTTTTGCTATCAATGGCGTCTTTCTTCTCGTTGAGACACGTGGACATACCCCAGTCAAAATAGGTCATAACCCCCTTCTCTGGTTCTTCTGGCACAGATCGGAGATGATAATTATAACATCAATATGGTGGACCGATCTCATGCTTCAAGGGCCCGGTTTTTGGTTCAAGCCAAGCTTGAGCACTGCCTGAGAATTGCATAGAATGGACCAATTGGAGCTACACCAAATGTAACCTATATCACAATGTTAGACAGAAATCCAAGAACTGCAGAGGCTGACACTCCTCACTATCCTGGGGACCGGCATTATGGCACCACCGATCCAAGAGAAAGGGGAGAGAGCGGCAGTAAACTAGCCCTCGTCAATGGTTATGCTGCTATGTGTTGGTTTATCCGAAGAGAGTATGATCAAGTAAGCATTCTCTATATTACCAGCATCATCAGCAGATCAGGACGAGTAGTCAACAAATGAAGGGACTGACAGGGTGATTATGTAGAGCACTGCCTGAACCCAATAGCGTAACATCTTGCTAATCTTGGAAATCGGTTTTGGATGCAGACCTCTGTCGTTGGATTTCGAGAATCAGAAGCAGATATCGAGGCATCTCTGAGCATATAAGCAAAAGAGACGGTCGAATATCATATATAAGGTTGTGGAAGGCCAGCCTCCTCCGCGATCAAGGAAAAGTTTAAGAAACAGATAACCGACGCAGTCATCCGAAGGCAAAATATATGTTCACATTATGTCAATGACGGTAACTTGCAATATCAGGTAGAAAATACAATTAAGTGATATCTATAAAACGAAAATCAGCCAACCCATCTATAGGCAAAGTTGTAACAAAAACTTACTATACTTCGCTGCCTTTTTCTCCGGATGTCTATCCTCCCGCTCCATACAAACATTTGCAACTTGGGGTGATCTCCAGATTTGTCGTTGTTCAGGAGTGGAAGCGGGTCCAGTATAGGTATCGACATCCGGGAATTTAGATGAATTTAGTTGCATCCAGATGAGTTCGGCGGAGCTGATTTGTCGGTGGCCACCTCCATTGATTTTGAATCTCGAGCTCGCGGCTGATTGTCGTCGTTCAGTGAGCAGACTGGGTTTCGACGTTGGACGCCGGTTATTAACCAACCTGCACACAGCCACATTGCCGAAAACGAACACGTCAGGCATCATCGTGCCTTTCACTTGCTTTCACCACAAGGCTGGACGCCTTTTACTTCACCTTTGGAAAGTCACTGTGATCATGACCAAGAAGTCAACAGGTCATCTTGGCGCAGGCCCTGTGCTGCGATTCTCACTTGCCATCGTTGGTCATCATGTCTGCCGGATGTTTCTCCTGGTGTCCTCTGCCCAAGCGATGGAGTTCTCAGAAACGCTGGACGAAAGTCGATGAGGTGAGTTCTGAGAGGTGTTGTAAAGTACCTTGGTTGTTGACACATGGCTGCATCTAGAGACTTGGACCACCTGGCGACCGCCTGGCAAATGTCCCAAAACCAAAGGAAAAAAGCGACATTCAGGATGAGAACCAAACGATGAGGCCCAATCTTAACGAGGTGGGAGTTTAAAGAGACGACCTACTCTAGGTAGCCTCTGACGAATGCTGAATCCATGAATCCAGAAAGCATCAGAACATGTTATTCCTACGGCGGCACAGTACATCACAGCCAGCGCAAAGGAGATACTATCTGTACTGCAATCTGCCGCCGGGATTATACCAGTCCCATTGTTGCAAGAATCAATTGAAGTTGCCCTGAAGATAATCGAAGTGTGCGAGGTGCGTTGAATCCCACCTCGGAAAATTTGCACCGCCGTTGAAGTAAAGCATTCAGGGAGCATCTGCTATTGAATCTAAGGTGAAAGAATTGCAAGATAGGGTCGGCCATCTCATGGTGATAATATTGGCACACGTAACAACCAACGACTCGGAGGAAAGTAGCAAGGAGTCGGTCGTGAAGGCCGCAAAGAGTATTGAAGGCGATATTGAAGGGCTGGTCAGGTATGTCCCACAACTTACCGTCACAATTAAAACTTCCTGATGGAACCCCAGCACACTCGGGACAATCCACGGCGATTTGACTAGAATCAGCAACCAGAACAGATGGGTGCTTGCAATTTATAAAGAACTCAACACGAGTACGCTTGAGGATTGTATGAACAGGCTCTCAACGGCTCTGGAGAAGTTTAAGGCATGTTTCCACAAGCTTATACAATCAAAAAAATAATTTACTCGTGCTTATATAACCATATTCTAGCTTTCCAATGAACTACGAGACTCTGAACTCCTCAGGGAACTCCATGCACGCTTGGGAAGGATGGCCAACACAGTCGACGACATTTCCAAAGACTTGAAGCATGTTGACACCAAAGTCGACGGTATTTCGGGAAATGTAAAGCAAGCAGTCGCCAAAATCGAAGAGTTTCAGGAACTCCTGAAGCGTTCAGCTGCAGCCTCTCGAACAGACACGGTCGCACGACAGCAAATACCTCTCAAACCAGAGATATTTCACGGGCGCGATTGCCTTGTCGAAGAAATTGTGCAATCGCTTATGAAGAGCGAAACATCTCGCGTTTGTATTCTCGGCCCTGGTGGAATGGGGAAAACCTCAGTTTCTCTCGCCGTTGTTGAATCGGCTCCTGTCCAGGCTCGGTTCCCGCATGGGAACTATGTTTGGGTGCCTTGTATTGGAGCAACGTCGGCGACTCTCCTCCTTGAGACCCTCCATGTCCAGCTGCAGGTGCGAGGAGACAAGCAAGTTACACTCGAAAAGGTAGTCACGGAACTAAGTACCTCGAGCGAACCTCGTTTACTTGTCCTCGACAACTTTGAAACACCCTGGAATGCACCTAGTGGATCACAGAAACAGGTCGAAGATATCCTCCGGACACTGGCGAAGTTGGACAACGTTGCCATGCTGGTCACGATGCGTGGAAATAATCCTCCGTGTTACAACTCGATCAAATGGCAATCGAAAAACATCGAGCCGACAGACGAAGAATCCAGTCTTCGTATTTACCACGACATCAATCCAACTTCGAAGGATGACCCGGACGTTGCACGTTTAGTGGGCGTATTGGGACACATGCCCATGGCTGTCACTCTGATGGCCCGGCTAGCAGAGGATGCACATTCGACTGCCAGAGACTTGCTGGCTGCGTGGTCGGAATCCGGTCCTGAGCTGCTCTCCGATAACCCCGAACAGAGCATAAATCGGAGCATCAGCCTTTCTGTCGACAGCGACCTCGTACAGCGGAACCCCAACGCCGTGCTCCTCCTCGCCGTTCTTTCATTGCTACCAGCTGGAACAACCAAAGAGAATCTCCGATGGTGGGCTCCGTCGCTCAAGACATCCTCGATACTTTCTGCCACTGCCACTTTATTGAAGGCAGGATTACTAGTCGAGAACAAGCGAAAAGACACCGAGGCCTCAGTTTGGTTCGTGATCCCTGTCGTCCAGTCGTTTATGCAGCACAACCGAATCAAAGACGACCTCCGGGACGAGATACATCTCGCATGTTGTGGGTTTGTGCTTGATCATGCCTGTCGGTATAATGAACCGGCCTTTGCTAAGAACTGGAAAGTACTCGCAGCGGAAGACGACAACATCCAGTCCATCCTTTTCAGCTCGTCTGCAAGACGAAGTACCGATCTGGCTATTGGAGCTCTCATCGCATACTGCTGGCATCGCTGTGACACAACACCCGTTCCCGAACTGGCTCAGTATGCGGTCGCTGCAGCCGAAACCTATAGCGTCCCCAGCTATATTGCTTCGGCCGTATGGTGTTTGGGCAGCACTTACAACAACATCGGAAAGTATCACCTCTCCTATGGTTTTTTCCAGAATGCCTGCCAGCTTTTCGACACCCTTCCTAATCCTGACCTGAAATTGCGCCGGTTCGGTGGCTGGTGTGGAGTGGATCTCATAAGCGCAGCGGCTTTTGTCATTAAAGATCAGGACGAATTAATTTCGTTGGCCCTCAAGGTTGAAAAAAAGTGCGCTGATCTTTCGGATGACATACATGGTCAGAGTCTCGTGTCTGTTGGGTATGCTCTTCTCCGGGCTGCTCGACACCAGGAAGCCTTATCCTACCTCAATCGGGGTTGCGCTTTACTGCGGGCTACTAGCAACCTTTCCGACCTTGCTGATGCATGTCAGGTCGTTTGCCGGGTGCATTACGAACAGGGTAGGTTCTCAGAGGCACTGGAAGCGGCCACGGAGGCATGGAGCCTGGCTGAAAGAACCGATGTTCCCATGCTTCAGGCAGCCGCCGCTGTGCAATTCTGCTCCGTCCTCTTCTGTGTCGATAGGGACACGGAAGCATGGCACTACCTTTAAATATACCTTGCAAAGTCCCGGATAGTTGGGAACTCTGATGACATTGCGAATGCACTGGAGTTTATGGGATATGGGTACCTCCGGCAAGGCGACTACCGAAATGCGCACAGCGCCTATGAGGCTGCTGCAAGACAGTATGTCGGTAGCCGCATTACTTTGGCTGAACAGTCTTGCAAGGACAATATGGCGAGAATCAAGCAGAAGCAGGGAAACCTTGATTCGGTGGTCGGGTTTCATAGGCCAACTTTCTATCATGACGAGTCACTTTTCTACCCCTTTCCCAATCGCCCGTGAGTGACATGTCAATGCCCAGTTTGTAGTTACCTGGGTTTATCTTCCGGTCCTATTCTATTAGAAGTTTGGCGTATCTGTAATGTTCTTTAGAGTATAGCCTCGATGTTTGATACTAAATATTCGGACTCAATGTGACAATACTTTGCAAAGTCAGTCACTGGATTTTATGTTTGTCAGGTAACTACCGCCTATTTTGTTGATGCACTCAGTTGCTTCCTGCTAAGTCAATTTTTATTATCCTAACCTTGAAGAGTCCGTTATGCACAATCGGACTGCGTCGACGCTCTGCGTTTGCCAAAGCACAGCCACTTTCCAATTATGGATCGCGCTTGGGAATAGCCATGAAATAACTTCCCCGGGTTGTTAAATGAATAAAAATTGTATAGACAGTCCACTTCAAATACATTTCTAGTACCTGAATATGCGCTCAAAATATATATTTGAAATCTCTGTGTTGTGCTAAAGCGAACCGACCTTTTCACCGGATCAGTGATCTTTGATCCATTTGATCCGAGAGGTATTACAAACTCTTTCCCAGCAATTCATTGGGTATTATCAAGCTGACCTCGAGCTTCGGCGGCGCCTGTCTTCCACCCTTGTTTCACCCACCCTTGAAGCCCACAAGTTCGTCTCTCAGGTCGTATTTCTGTGGAATCCGGGTCTTTCTTTGCTTACGGCTTTCTTATCGCGCTTGGTTGAGTGCTTCAGCGATTGATACAATGATGGAACTTGGACGTCCTTCTGATGCTTTCTCCGGCCCTTTCTGTGCGCAAAAGCAAGCTATCGATATATTACACAAGGTTCGGTCGTAGGGTTGTCACCTTTCCTGTGTATCTTTCAGCCTCAGTGAGTCCAAAGCCACAAAGCGCGACATAGTGTGTTGTTAGTCTGTCAACAATCTACAAACTCGAGTAGCAAAACGGTTCTTTGGAGAGCCACTGGAGGTCGATTTGTCACGGATTCAGCCAGTCTCCAGGCACCGAGGTCTGCTTCGCCATTCAGGATTGAAGAATTGTATGAACTTCACAGCGCATTGACATGCGACGTTGCATACCTCCAAAAGACTACCGGTAACCTCGGAAAAGGTCATCGTCACCTTGTTATTGGCCCTCAACTCAAGTCGAGGTCTGAGATTATCTGTGTCCAGATTTTATGACCATTGTGGCAAAATTTCCGCTCTGCCATCTGTCCATCACCGAATCTGACAATACTCGTCTTTTCTAGGGAACCGCCATTTTACTGGAGATTGCCCGTGTCTATTATCTGGGTCAGAGGAATCCGTGTATGTTTTACAGTTGATAACAAGCTTTAGGTCCCCTATCCATGGGGCACCACGACTCGGATACCCTAAGAGTGGGTCTATCATCGCATGACTGCGGTTTAAAGTTGTTCTGATAGCATGGAAACAAACTGACAACTGACATGCCCTGTTCTCAGTCGCTAAACAGCTTGGAAAACTCACGGAAAACCCTCCCAAAATAGTTATTCAAGCAACGCGCTGAAAGCTTATCGTGTCCATCTGACATCACTGTTGCACCGCCCAAACTCCCAAGGTATATACGACGGAGAGCAGGCTTATGAACGTCTTCCCCTCCCTTGGACAACTCTCCTCTATAGCTCAGGAGCTACAATCCGGTCTTGAGGACCTTTCACGCTCTTTTCACTGGCGGGCCCTCGTGATGACTTTGGAAATTTTGCGAGGTTCCAAGACGTTAATATCGCCAATACAACCAAGTCAATTTCTGGTGGAGTCGGATGGGAATCTCGGTGCCGTCGAGGTGGCGACCTTCCTCAGTTTGATTCTATATGGTGTATCCCTGTCCCAAGGGTATACATATTTCAGGCAATATGGTGATGACAGGCTGTCCTTAAAGTTGATGGTTAGTAGTTGACACTACGATTGTTCAGATGAAGTTCTGATTTTACTTTCTAAAGGTTTCAACTCTTTTGTCAGTCCGCTTCTCAGATCCTGAAGCGTTGTGCAAATTATTATACCCATAGATGCTTGGAATCCTTCCACTCTTTCACTGCCGCCATGGTCATATATTACGACACGGTCACAAGATGGAAAACAGCTGAAGCGAATTCATATCCCTTATCGACGAATGTGGTACTCGAAACGCTCATTACGCTCCTAGTTCAGGTTATTTGTCCGTCAGTTTCATCCTATGCTACCCTTACTAGCTGTGGCCATTTGTAGTGCTTCTTCTCCCTTCGCGTCTATCGGTTGTCGGGAAGACTGTCTGTTAGCATAGCGTGCTTTACTTTGACACTCCTGCGCTTCATTGGTGGTGTCGCCATATCCGTGGAAAATTTCCTGGACGTCCCCAATTCTCCAAACGGCATAGGACTTGTTGTACGGTTCAGTTGGTTGATCACTTCTGCACTGGCGTGCGGCGGTGCTGCCGACGTCCTCATAGCCATTTTTATGACCTATTACCTGCGCAAGTTTGCATCTCCGGCTAATTCGAACTCGTAAGATCTTCGCATTTTTGTTATGTATGATATTTAACCATTACCTCAGAACGACGGAAGTTATCAACCGTCTTGTCCGATTCGCATTGCGTATGTTTTCAAGATTTCGTGCCCTGCTTCTGCTTACGGGTGTCCGATACTATGACTCAGAGACCGGACTGATAACAAGGTCCATCCATTTAACGTACTACCAATGATATGAAGCTTATTTCTGTCCTAGCATGACTTCTTTGGCTGTAATTGGCTGTGTATGTGATTTTTCTTTTAGGTATTGACACCGTCTCATTTTCACTGACTTCGTTCTAAAGTTCCAGGCAATGCCAAATAGTGAGTCAATCCCGCCAGCTCCATACAAGTTCGGCCTCTCAAGCTCTTTCATCCAGTGATCTGGTTCAGCCTGTATATCCTTTTGGCAAAATGTAAGCATTCCAAGCAACGAATTTATGGGTATTGACAATTCATAATTCGAGTTAGTATACTCAAATTCCCTCCTTGTATCGTCAGTGATAGACCATTTGAATTTTTTTCGTGGTTGAACTTATTCCTCCAGATTAAACGCCCGACCTAGGAAAAATTTGGTTCTCGACATAGAGAAGACATATCCGAGTGAACTTGTTTTTGAGTCTCCCGGATATTCTGGACCGATTTCGGTGAGTGGTCTCTAAAAATGAAAATGTCACTGAGGTAACCCAGTATCATTGGGATGCCGTTGTGGTAGATATCATTCCAGGTTTCCGGTATGGGCACCGTCTCAGAATGGGTGCTACCTATTCCTCCGAAAGTTTGTGAAGTTTTTCTCAAAAGTATCATTAATTACTAAACGCATCATAGTCAATCAAACGTGAGGAGGTTCGATGAATCCTTTTTTTGAGACCCCAGCTCTCAAAAAAATTCCATATATTGGTAACTTGTTCGACCGGGTTGAGGTCGGCGCCGGCGTCATTCAGCATCCGGGTGCGTTATATTCTGCCACGGAGACTGATATGAAACCATTCGATGACTCGGATCCGACGTAGACTATCTTCTGAGGCACCTGCATTACTTTTGCGTGTATTATTTTACAATAGAATTTCCTGCAGCGTAACCTACAGCGAACTGCGCTGCACCATTCGCGACACTGGCAGCAGGGTCAGCAGACAAGGCCATGGAAAATCAATAGATGTGCGGACTAATCATTATAACCTTTCGAAGGAGCTAACTTCAAAAGAATATTGATTGTAGTCAAGCACCTCTTCAGACTATTTCTGTGTTATTTCACAACAGTCGGCCTATCCAGCGGAGTAAAATGTCAACAGTTGCCCAATAAGGTAAGGATGCGCTTTTATCGATCCAACCTTCACTAGCTTCACTCTTCAAGTTGGTTTTCGACTTGGAAGAATGCGCAACACTTCACCTTTGCCGTTCTTCGATCTTTTTCCTCGCCTAAGAATCGTTTTTATTGAGGGTGGATGACCTCATAACCTGGAATAGATATCAGAATCTTCGCCGTGGCTGATTCATTACCAGTAGACGTATCAAAGATCCAACAAGCTGGTCAGCGCCGGTCCATTCGTAGAACTTCCTTCTAGCACCGCCGAGTTGTTACCCCGATAAACGTGTGGAAGTTCCACCACTCAGATCAAAGCTGTGCCTATATATCTTCTGTCGGACGCCCATACGTTGGCATATTTCTTCACGCCGTTTCTTGCAAGGGCGACTGGCAGCCCACCAAGCAGGTCTTGAGAACACTCACAGCAGTGTGCTGTTCTTAATACTCTCGCTGGTTTTTTTAGGATGATTCGTCGCGTTCCTGCCAGTACTGGTACCCTTGTTCTCGAGTCGGATGAAAATCTTGGCTCGGTGCAAGTGACGACATTCCTTAGTCTCATTCTGTTCGGTATCGTGCTGGCCCAAGGATACACCTACTTCTGGCTTAAGTTTGACGATAAACTTTCCTTAAAACTATTGGTGAAATGAAGCTCGTTATTTGACACTTGGAAACTCTCTGACTCGAACCCTCTAGGTGACTTTTCTTCTGTAATTTGGAACCCTTGTCAAGAAAATTCGTACTAAACAATATTAGAGTGCTTGAAGCATTCCATTCTTTTACTGCCTCCCAAACCATCTACTTCGACACAATCACTAGGTTTAACAGAGCAGAACCCAACTCTTACCCGCTTTCCACCACAGTGGCTGTCGAAACCTTGATCACTGTCGTCGTTCAGGTATTTTTCCTTCAGGACTGAGTGGAGCTGCTAACGAGAGCCTTCGCAGTCATTCTTCTCCTACCGCACTTACAAGATCTCCGGAAAGTTTACATTAGGCATTGCATGTTTTAGCTTGGCTTTGTGTCGGTTCTTTGGCGGTGTCTTCCTTACCGTCCGGAGTTTTTTGGATGTGCCGAGACGTCCCAACGGTGCTATGTTCGTCCAAAAGTTCAGTTGGCTTATAACGTCTGCTTTGGCCTGTGGTGCTGGAGCAGATGTCCTGATAGCCGTGTCCATGCTTTACTACTTGCGGAGGCTTGCTTCCCCTCTAAATCTGGAGTCGTAAGCGAGAAATCACTAAAGGTAATAATTTGTAGTTGACCGTCACCGTAGAACAACTCAGGTCATCAATCGCCTTGTTCGATGGTCGTTGCGTGAGTTCAGTCATTGATATGCTCCTCTCGATCTTTAATCTGTTTCTTTTCAGAAACTGGTTTGGTGACAAGGTGCGAATATCAATACTCAATAAAGCTGTCATCAAAAGCTGTCTGTGAAATAGTATGACGTCTGTGGCAGTCATCGTTTGTGTCGGTGATCTCCCTTTTAGACATACGAGACTCGTGTTGACGTTACTTTCTTTTGTGATTCAAAGTTCCAGGCTATGGGAAATAGTGAGTCCAAAATTCTATGCTCAAGAATATGCTTTCATGTCTGTCCTTTAAAGTGATTTGGTTTGGTCTATACGTGCTACTGGCGAAAGGTCGGTCATACTAATCTTCATTGTAACTGTTGCTTATGGTGCGTCCGTCATGACAGTTTATTCCAACTCGCTCCTTGTCTCGTAAGCAAATTCCTAGGATTTCTCGCTGTTTTACAGCACCATATTTACCATTTGGCAGTCTCAATGCGCGACCAATTTTACATCGGGAGGCCGCTCCAAGCACACGTATCCAATTTGAATCTGCTCCCCCAATTTCGGTTCGTTCTACCTTGGATTTTACTGGTCCTTAACACAAAACCCTGATCCCTCAATAGGTTTCGTTTAGGACCACCCGACCAGGCGAATCGGCAGCACCTGCACCTTCAGCTTCCCCCCCGAAGGTATGAACTTCAGATAAATACCCTTGCAGGTTGGTTAACCGCCGTTTTCCTCAGTCAAATGAAGGTGCATGTTAAGGATAGGCCTTTGTCTTTGTCTTTGGACTTTCAACAATTGCGATATGTAAAAACTTGGTTGAACCTGCGCATGTCATTGACAGCCGTACAACTAAAAGGACGCTCATGTAATACATAAAACGAAAAGGAAGGCAGCGAATGGTTCTAGTCAATATGTGCATCGAGTCTATCGTGATAGAAAGGGAAAATCATTCAACGCGCCTGACTTTCAATGGCAGCCTGGCGCTAACCTCTCCGACAAGCCTTGGTCTCGGTAAAATCGACGGATGTTTCTCGACCTTGGTGTTGGGCCCATCCGGTAGTTCGAATGTATAATTTCGAATCAAAACAGATAATACCGACTGGGTTGTAACAATTTGAACGTGAGCTACTGACATAGCAAAACAAGGAAACTGACAGACCTTAAACTCTGTCAACGCGAAACTCCTTCCAAGACAAGTGCGAGGGCCGTCCGAGAACGTTAGGATATGACGAGGACCTGTGATCTCCTTCGCTTTCAGGTGATCATCCGGTTCCAGCCACCTTTCGGGTCTGAACTCCCTTGAGTCGGGGCCCCAGAACGCCTCCGCGGAGTTCATGTACCGAATGGGCGAGGTGACTACCGTGCCTTTGCTGATGAAGAGCGATGAGACTTGTTCTCCTGTTGCTGTTGTGACCGGCTCGGAAAATGGCATGATGTCGTCTTCGGTTGCCTATGAGCATTCTTCAGCGGAAACGTTTAGCTAGGATGAACGAAGCGACCTACGACACGGGTCGTTTCCCCTACGGGCGGGTGAAGTCTGAGAACTTCCTGGACGACGGATTCTAGGTATGGTAGCCCTGTCGAGAGTTGGTCGAAGGAGGGGTCGTTCGCTACAAATTCAGATAACTCGTCCCTGAGTTTCTGCTGCTTCTCTGGTTTTCTGCAGAGTTCGATAAGTGCCCACTGTGGAGAAAGATCAACGTGGTATCATTGTATCATTATTGGTCAGAAAAACTTACCGTAAGGCTGACTAAAGATCGAGCCATAGGTGTTAGCAAAGGACGGAGGACAGAGTTGCAAACTGACTCGACGTTGTTTCGTAACCTAGAACCACATTAGTTCGGACAGAATGCCATTGGACAAGACAACTAATATTCATACCAGCCAATAAAAGCACATTCTTGACGACAAAATTCAATACCGTTGTTGCCACTATTTCAAATTATACGCTTACCATCTAAAAACATCAAATGACAGCCTATCGACACCGAGTATAACAGAAACGAACCTGTGCCAAGATTTCTTCTTGCGACATTCCAAGGGAGGAGCTCGTCGTTTCGGCTTTGACTGAAAACCAAATAAGTGACGAGTACCACTTCGAGGGCACAAACACGTACTGAGAAGTCCAATAATCGATTTATCCTCTACAACAGACTTTCCTTCTTCCACCTTCCTATTTCTCGCGAGAAGTTCACCGGCAATGTCTCCCATAGTGTTTCTCAACCGCGTTAACATTCTGTTGCGCTTGGTTGGTAAATTTTGGAGCGTTGGGAATACTGGACCCAAGAAGAAAACGAGGCGCGAGAGGAAACTGGAGTCGCTGCTTCCAAATGACTCGAAAACTTCCACGACGGCTGAAGTCTTGCCGTCCAAGGCATGGAAGTCGTGGCCAAAACCTGCGATTCCGACCGAGTCGAGCCTTGGGATCGTTAGTCGTCGCGAAGAGCGGACGAAGCAAGAGCTCACGAAATGTGGTTCATCCTATAGTCCAAAGGAGATCTATTAGTTTTACTGCATGTCCTGGAGCTAGGTTGAACCACGAACCATTTTTGAACGTCGATCAGGGTTTCGCCTGCGTCAGCATCTAAAGCTGAATCCCAAGCTGCTTTCATCTGGAAGGTACATGAGCATTTTGTGGCCATGGAGACGAAACTGCTTCACTTTATACGCCGAGTCGTAGAATACACTAGTTAACTTCCGGATGGCCGCATTACTAAAAGCCGGAGACAAGGCCTTGCGTTGTCTGCACGTGGTAGAACCGACTCGTCAGACGATTGCAGGAACAAAGAAGAAGTTGAGAAGTACCGGCGGTGACTTTCGCCTTCAGCCCACAGTAAACCACGCCCAAACTGCTAACATCAGCCAAAAAAATACAGAAGTGACCAATATCGTACCAGATTCTTGATAAAGGTTCTGGCAAGGCTAGTTTGAACGTAACCAAAGGTCTCCTTGGAATAGAAGTGGGCGCTGGCTCTGGGATCGCAGATAACGATGCGCTTCGACCCGAAACCACCAGGAACGCGAAATGCGGGCCCGTATAGTGACGTCCATCCCTCATAGACAGCACCAGAATCCTCAGACTCGTTTATCAAACGATATACACCAAAAAGCCAGCTTGGGTTGGCGGGCCCTTTCAACTTCGTGGTCTTGTCATTCCTAGATTTTCTGACTTGATTTAGACCGAAGGCGAGCAAGCCGGCGAGAATCAGAGGAATGGCGATATCTGGGTAGAATTGAGACATGAGAGGCTAGGGAGGGCTCAAAGCTGTCTTTGATCCTTCAGTGAGAACTATATATATAACCAAACTTCCCCACCTTCCGTATCGACCATATGATCGGGCACCCTTCACGACCTGACCAGTGTCCGCGCAGCCGTGTCCAAGTTGCCGGGAATGAACTTTGTATGCGGAAATGGCAGATTACCCAAGGGCGACCTGATTGGAATAGATCCAAAAGGCTGCATCAATCAATAGACCGGTACCCCTGGTTGAAGTGAGTCTTTCAATTGTTCCGGTAATTCAAGTTCGTCCACAAAATCTACAAAGAATAGAGGCGCCAAAATTCCAAGAAAACTGCGGTAAGTGAAGGAAGCAAAGGTGCGTGGGTCAGTGGGGGAACTCGGGAAACCTGTACGTCATCACTTTTAGGTCAATCGGGCCGCGAGTAACCGCCGTGCCAGAAAGTCACGTGCAACACCCACGCAATGAAATCTTGATCTATGACTCTGTTGACAATCATTTCTTCATCTCATTATCCAACAACTGGAAGCGTCGTTCATTTCGCTAAGAACTCCGCGTAATCTCATATAAAATGCCACCGCGTTTAAATAAGCGACAGCAAAGAGAACTGGAGGAGCTGGAATCGTTGAAGTCGTCAAAACCTTCGGAACCTATCAACAATCCAAGTGACGATGAGGAGGAGGATCGAGGTCCTTCAGAGCGTCGTGGAGGCGGCTTCATGAACGTAAGACATCGTTTGATCTCTTTGCCGACAAATTTCGATTAATTTTAGAGAGATGCAGCTTTTGGTACCTGAAGACAGCGAAGAAGACGACGAATTAGAGAAACCATCGAAGTCGCGCAAGGTAAGCTTGTATTTTTTTCAAGAGGTTTAGACCTAAAACATCCCAGCCAAAGAAAAAGAAGAAAAAGGCAACAGAAGTTACAGGTGAAATCGCAACTCCACCAGTGAAAGAATCGGTGAAGACGGCAAAACCTAGCAGTCCGGCTCCACCTCCACGAAACGAGAAGAAGGCGCAGAAAAAAGCCAGAGCAAAAGAGAAAAAAGCCGCTAACGATGAATTAGATCAGGCACTTGCTGAACTTTCGATGCAGTAAGGGTCATATTCCTCATTGATTCCTCACTAATAAACCTCCAGATTCCCTTCGTCTCAAAAGATCTCTCAAGCGGAATCCGGGAAACACTCCCTCGCGGATCTGCTATCAGTGTCACTGCAGCATTTGGACGGCGAGGCGGAGATGCGTCGATTCTTCGGATCCAAGGTCGTGACAGCTACCAGGGCGGAACAGACTTCGAGTCGGAGGAAAGCACCTGCAGTTAAATCGAACCTCACACGACCGCAACCGACATGGTGGGCAGCAAAGGGCCGCGAAGGATTGTCTCTCCGTGCTCTTAGTGATGAAGAGACCTCCGAGAAGCTGAAGCGACAGGGATGGACACCGATGCAAGAAAAGTGGTGGACGGTGGAATATAGTAAGAAGTATAAGAGCATGACGAAAGCATTCATGGATACGGTGCTTTCTGGAGGTGCGTTTGCATGCTGGGCAGTTCGTTTATTGACTCACTCTTCCCGAGATAGACCCCCAAGGATTTTGGGATCTTCTGGGCACGCTGCCATGGCACGCGGATACGTTGCTTCAGGTCTCAGAAGTCTACAGACATCGAGAAGAGCATGCGCAAGCCATCGATTTCATCGATCGTGCACTGTTCACATACGAGCGTGCCTTTATCGGTGCTTTCACGTTCACGACGGGCCTCAATCGGCTGGACTTTGATTACGTCGAGAACAGGCCTTTCTTTCTTGCTCTTCATCGACAAATCACGTAAGATATCATGTTAACTTCTACTTTCTCATCTGACGCATCAGTCAGTGACCTTCAGCGGAGAGGATGCGTCCGCACGTCGTTCGAGTTTGCTCGCTTGATGTACTCGCTTGACCCTTGGAATGACCCTCATGGAT
Organism: Galerina sulciceps; assembly: GCA_023014345.1. Taxonomy (NCBI): domain Eukaryota; kingdom Fungi; phylum Basidiomycota; class Agaricomycetes; order Agaricales; family Galerinaceae; genus Galerina; species Galerina sulciceps. The sequence goes on along the minus strand of JAEDXJ010000020.1, from coordinate 1,009,178 downwards.
CACTTCTCCATCTTGATTTCCTGGCGATCAAGGCTGGAATGCACCAATGGCTTCTCGACGTTTATGACGTTTTCGCTGAGCGACACGCAAATCGTGATGGAGAGAACAATCGAATAAATCCTTCACTCCTACCTGGCTGGGCATATGCCAGGGCCTTAGCATTGAGAATCTCCGAGGAGGCGAGTAAAAACAAGGTAGTATCCTTAAATGCGCTTTTTTCCAGAGCTGACAGTGGTCGTGATATATAGGATCACTCTGCGAGCACATCAGCGCTGAAGGAGGCAGCGCGCGATTTTCCATCTGTCGTGCCACTCCTCGCTGATAAGTTGGATGTCTCTCTGCCTGCGGCCATCCGTAGCCATCGTGATTTTAAGATTCTGACAGATGCATCGTACGTCGTCGCAGTGATCAAGATTAAACCGTGCTGTACTCATTGCATCTGTTCACAGTTCACTGGCTGCTCCAGCTGGAATTCTTCATTTACTTTCTCATCTATACGTCCAACGCTCTTTACCTGTTTGGAAAGAACACTCTGCATGGTTCGCTTCTACAATCACGGAAGCATTCTCCACACTTCCTTCATCGCTTCCTACAACGGAACGAAGAAAGGCTTTCCTTGCCCAATACGAAAACCCAAATGTCCAGTTTTCGGTCTATCGCCATATCATGGTGCTCGAGACGTCATACCGCCGCCTCTTTTCGTTCATCCCGCGACAAGTGCTGGAAGCGAAATCTCTGGCCTGTGATCCGCTGCCGCCTCCTACGTCACTGAGCCAGTACGACCGCGAGTTCTTCCAGAGCGTCGAAGACATCTACTCGTCCAGGCTGCGAACCCGCCGCCAACGTGCCAATGACGAGCGGAGGCTGGCGCAGCTCATTCCGGATGCTCCGTTCCGTCAACAACTGCAGGTGCTTTTTTTATTTCTATGATATTCGAATAAATAGAATACGATAGCTAATTCGACTACTTCATCAGGCATTCTTTGACGGCCATCCTCATTTCGCGGAACGTTTCCCAGGCGGCATCATGCAATTCGCGCAGATGGCGGGCCAGCTCCCTCCTGACGTACTTGAGGACCTGATGCTCGTCGAAGCCGCCAACGCTCCTGCTGGCGGTATGCCTGGTGGCTTCGGAGATGGGGCCTTCGACAATGACGCACCGGCCGCTGGCAATGCGGATGCAGCGGTCCCGTTGCCCGTTCCTCCTCCTCTGGCTCAAGTTCAGGCGGACGAAGATGACGTTTTGGAGGAGGTGGGTGACGATGATGAGGATGAGGAAGATGAAGATGAAGAAGAGGACATTTCCGTAAGATTTTTTTCACCCTCTGTTCTCATTTTTCGGCTCTGATTTTTTTTTCATCCCTCTCTTCCAGCCCATGCCCCGAGTCTTACGCAACATCCTGGGAAGGTTCTTTGGTAGAAGTGCCCAAGCTGAAGCGTCATCGTCGGAGGATGACGCACCGCTAGATGACACTGGGGTAGATTGATGTTTCTCCCAGATGGCGTTGTATTGAATGTTCTGTTCTCACTTTCCTTTGTTTTTTTTTTCTTCTTTTTCTGTCGGATTTACATTGGCGAGCGTCGGCACCGCAAGATGTGGAGGTGAGTTTGACTGTCCTTGATGGTCGCGAGATTTTGGCGTTTTGGAGAGTGCAAAAAAGATTGTGTCGCGGGGATTTTATACCGCTCATGTGAATCTGGGTGGAAACCTCCACGGAGTCGTCAAAGGGGGTTGTAGTCACTCAGTCAGTTCGGGGACGACTGACGACTGACTACGACCAGTGCATCCTCTGCGCCTTCAGGAACTCTCTGCTCGTGTTCTCCGGCGAATTTTCGTCAAATTCTGACCATGCACGGGCATTCCATCCCGAGCTGATGCTCTATCACCCGACGGTATGTCCACTTGGGGATAATCAATTCATCCAAGCGCGCCATCAGCTCCTTTTCGGTCGGAACGCGCCGCATCATCGTCGGCACTAAAGAAGCGATGATGGTGGTGCTCTTGACTCGCTTATCTGCCAGAGTTTTTTTCTCAGTGCGAGTCAAGGTATTGGGTCTTTCGGGTTTCACGATTTTGGGTTGAATAAATGATTCGCTATGACTACTGGTAAAGAGAAGGATAGCCTGAGAGTTGTGCTTAAGGCGTTGTTTGGAAAGGTATAAAACCCAGCGTTTGAGCTTCTCAATTTCTTCAGTTCGCCTTCAGTTAACAACTCTACGAGCTATCTAACAATGTTCCACTCTAACGTCTTTCGCTCTCTCGCTGTCATCGCTTCCTTTGGCGAGTATTCCGCCTCTTTTTTCTTCATGCCGCTCTGGCTAATTTTTCTTCTCTCAGCTGCTGTCCTAGTTAGCTCGCAAGTCGCTGTGCCAAATTGCGCCAGAAGCTATACTGTTCAGTCTGGCGATTTTTGTGACAAAATCTCCGCAGAACAGCATGTTTCTACGTGCGTCTTTTTCTATATCATCATTGGATCCATTCCTCGTCCTTAACCGCCGCGTTTCACAGCTTCCAGTTGGCGAATGTTAACAGCAAAGTAATTGACCCGCTTTGTGATAATTTGTTCGTTGGAGAGGTATGTATCGAAGATTTCTTACCAGCAAGCATGATATTGATCCCAGAAATCAGGTCCTCTGTCTCGGAATTGTGGGCCAGGACTGCAGCACTGTCCATGTCGTCCAAGCTATAGACGGCTGTGATACCATCTCTGCTCAAGCTAATATTTCTTTCGGCGACCTTCTTACCAACAACCCGAATATTAATGCGCAGTGTACCAATATCTATGTTGGCGAAGTAAGACCTTTTCCTTGCTGACCTCCGCTTCATGCCGCTGATATCATATTTTCTTTGTAGGTTCTCTGTGTTGCTCCAGTCGCTAATTCCACTACTCCGGCTGCTTGAGTTGCTTATTCTGTAGTGCACTTTATGGACTTGACACGACGGAGGTTGCCTTCGTACAGCCTATGATACAAATAAACTTGTCAGTTGATGTACATCTGCGAATTATTGTCGTTTTGAAAACCAGTACGTGTGACGGAAGAGATTTTGATTCGGATTGATAAAAATAGGATTGTGCTGAGAAAGCAAAGCAAAGCATTTAAGCGCCCGAATTTTTCTCAACAAGCGTCGCTCCCACTGGCATCCACAAAATGTCCTGGGTACCATGTCCATGCACCTCGGTCCTGCAGATCGTTCAAGTCCACCGTGATATCTTATCTCGAGATGACTCATTTCGATCTCCATTCATTTCGTCCGGACCGCATGGTTTTTTTTAGGAAAAAAATGCTCACGACTTCCTTCCAAGCATCGTTGCCTGCCTGCCGCACCTTCTCCTCCTTGTGTCTTTGTTCTTCCACTGATCTTAGGCTAAACTCTAAAGCCACACATTGTCCCGCAATCGTTTGAATCAACCGTCGTGCCTTCCAGCAGGGTCGCCAAAGAAGCCTATTCGGAGACATCTTTGTGAAAGGAAACTTCCGCGGAAGGATGAATCCCTCAAACACATCACTCGGACCCATCTCTTACTCCGGCCGTAATGCACACTCTTCTCCAACACCTGGACAGTATCCGTCAACTAGTCGGTACGAGGCAGACAAGGTGTCAGAATTGACAGCGCAGAATGCTCAATACCGTCGGCATCCTCAAACATATCAACTCTCGGCTGATCCTCCTCCAAGACCGGTATGAAAGGGATTTTTTTTTGCGATGAAAGAGTACTCACTGAGTTTCTCCTAAAAAGAAAGCTCCGCCTCTTATCGAACCGGCAGGACTGCACCCAGCTCCTGGACGAAGCCAGTATGTCCCTCCAGCTCAGGGCCCGTCTCAATCGCCTTTGACCCAACAACCGCCTCATCGTTTCTCGTCGGGAGGGCAGCCTGTATGTGCACTGAATGAAAATTTCTGCGGCTCTAACATTTCTCCTTTCATGCAGTCGCAATCCGCCGGGCCTTCAACAACGACCAGCCCAAGACCGGTATGAAAGGATTTCAGTCGACATGAATAATCACTCATAATGCGATTGTGGTTTAGCTAGTACCGTCGTCTGTTGAAGTAGCAAGGTTGCCTCCACCAGCCGCCCAAAATCAATACATTCCTCAGAGCTCATCACAATTTTCTTTGAAGCCATTACCACGACGACAGCTCCAGCAGCTGCAATCATTTAACCCGTCTTCAAATGACAATCAGCGAGTAAGCAGGATGAATTAACCCTCTATATGAGTTCGAATAACATTTTATGTTGCAGCTACAACCTACAGAGTCGTCACCTCCTCCGCTGCACTATCGCTATGATGAGGGCCATCCAACATACCCGGTGACGACACTGTCGAAGGTTCAGGCTGCTCCTCCTGCGCCTCTTGCATCTGCACCTCCTCCAAGGCCCGCCCACCCAGTATATCCTCCTGGACCTCCCTCTGGTAACCAACTACCCCAGCCGTCTCAACTGCCGTCGCCACGGGACTATCGCCGAACGAGTGGTGACAACACTGCGCCATTACCACCGACTTCTCATAATGTCATCTCACCAACTGGGACGATCCCGGCGCCAGCGCCAGCGCCGCCTCCACAACCAGCAAGGAACTCTTCTCATGGGCAGGTACAGCCGCCCTTGACGTCGTCCGAGCCGTTGGTCCTGGCATCGGCTGATGCTGCTCTGACACCGCTCCGGACTGGTATCGAATCCCTGTGGAACACTACGGTGGGCAACGTGCGGGGCGCGATGGTGAAAATGCACGATGATTGCACGAAACTCCTGGCGAGCGAACGGGCGAAGAATGCCTCGCTGGCGGTGACCAAGGGGGAGGTCGAAACGAGGCTCCAGTCTGCGATATCGGAGAATCGGGGTTTGAGGAAGGAGAAAGAGGATTTGAAGGCGCGGCTGGACGTTGCAGATGCGGACAAGAACAAGCTCAGGCGAGAGGCTGAACAGTGGAAAAGAGAGTGCGAGCTTCTCAAAGGGGACAACGACCGCCTGAAGCGAGACAGGGAGGTTCTGAAGATCAGCCTGGACAAAGCCAGCCGTATCCTTACTGGGTACCAGGCGGATTTCTCGAAGCTCCGTGCGGAGAAGGAGAGGCTGGAAATCGAGCACGGCGTCATGTCCAACTTCGCCAACAACGCATCTTCGAGTCCGCGACCGGGCCAACAGGGTGACAGAGAGGTGGTCGACTCGATGACGAGCGTGTTGACTCTTGTCAGCGAGCAGGTTGCGCGGCAGATGGAGGACAAGGTGAATGCGATCTTGGAGGAGATTCAAGAGCAGAAGAACCTCCGAATACAGGCGGAGCAGAAGTCGGCGGAGGCTCTGAGACAGCTTGAGGAGGTATGTTTTCTGGTGTTAGTTTGCTTTGTGTCGTGTGCTGACCCTTACTTTTAAACCGACAGGCCAAGAGACTTGCTGAACCATCTCACTACTACCGTCGTCCCACTCCCGTTGACCGCCCGGGATCGTCTTCTAGTACATCATCTCCACAGTACAGACGAACGAGTCGACCAAGAATGGACCCAACCGCTCATTACTCTCGACCATCCACCGCGGATAACCAGATATCCCACTCGAGGCAAAACTCTATGTCCTCGCCGCACCTTTTATCCGAAACACCAGCTCTGACCCGGCTTTCTATCTCCTCTCATTCCTCGACGACGACACATGTTGACATGTCGTCATCGCCGGGCCAGATGAAGGGTTCCTTCCAATACGATGCACCACAAGACGACGCCGACCCCACGAGTCCGGTTATACCTCGTCAGAGATTCCAAAGCTCCCCGCTTACAGGTCCTGAAGACCGACGACAGCAGCAGTTTTCGCCCTCGTCCTACATTTCCCGACCCCCAACGCCGACTCGGAAGAGGACGCGGACGGAGTATGAACAGGACCAGCAGCAGAGACCGACGCCTGGTCCGTCTCAGCCCTCATCCGCGGCCCCTTCGCGCGCGTCGTCTCCTCCCAGGTTTAAGGTGAAGATAGAAAGTTTTGATAACCAACCTTGCTTGGACGAGATGCCGGAGGAATGTCCTGAGCGTCTGCCTACACCAGTGACTGCCAGTCACTCCACCTCTACAGAAGAAGGCGAAATACGGCATGCTGGGCACAGGCAGCCGAAGGCCGAGCCCCCACCAGCTGAGGAATCATCACAGGAATACGAGGAAGGAGAGGTCGTTGACCCTGTGGAACCCCAGTCTGCATCTTCGGTCTCCAACTCTGGGATGGACAAGCCCCCTCCTAAACGACATTTCAAGCTCGGGATCAACCATATCGACCTCCTCTACAAGACTGAGACGAACACCTTGGTCTGCAGGATGTGTTTGTGAGTACTCTCTGTTCTACACGAATGGAACGATGTTATAACGCTAGTCCTGTCAGAACGAGGAGACAGGAAGCTTCCGCGTCTGACCGCCGCAATCGCACTGTCGACAATATCAGTGTTGAAAGGTTCCCCAAAAGTGCCTCTTGGGGTGACCTCGTGCAGCATTGTCAGAACGAACACCCGAAGGCCTGCCAGGACCTCGAGAAGCTTGCCCCGTCGCAGATCGCGGAAAAAAAGCAGAGAATGCTATATGGCTCCACCACGACCTTCATGCGTTGAGTCTTGCCAGTGACACTGTTGTAACTTGTAACCGTTTTCTTTCCTTGTGATTTCCTTCGTTCTTATTACTGTTAGTTTGTTTTTAGTAGGATTTATATTCCAAGTACTTTATACCGCTTTTTGATCTGACTTTCATCAATGCCGCACAGTTGTAGCCAATTTTACTCTCCGTCCCTCCGGATCCTGTATCAGTTTTTGATTACCTCTCTTCCTGTTCTCTCCTTTTCTTGATCCTTGTAGCTTCATAATTATGTAGTCGAAGTGCTCCAGGTGCCCAGGTTCGTGTCTGTGGCCTCAACCATAGATTTTCCATTACTTGTGTGTCGCGCTCACTTACTCGTTTGGCGGTGGAACTTCCAAGATACTTACAAACAAGTCCCACGACAGCACTCCATGTTGGTCTTCAAGTTATTACCTACACTCATGGCACTCGATTGATTGTTTTTCGGTGACGACCATACGTTAACCTGATCCTTACTCTCCAAATTTCAAAGAACGGAGCCGTTGGCTTCCTCAAGACCTGACCTGAAAAATATCAATCCTTCTGAATTTCAAGTTCGAAGTTGCCGCCACCTTCTACGACCGAACTGCCTTTTCCTTGGATGTCTGTGCTGACGATTTTGATGTTCTGGCAAAGGGTGCCGGTGATTCCACGAAGCTCTACTCTCTTAACTGCCTTCTTGTGACGACCCAGAGCAGACGTTTACTGTCGAAATTCGGACGACCAAACATATCAATATTTTCAAAGACCTTATCAAGCGACAAATGGGCTGTCGTCTTCGGGTAACGAACATATACTAGATAGACCTGTGGCAGGTCTCCTCTCCGTCAACGACCCTCCTTCGAAATGACTCTCAGCTGCCACAGAAGCTGGGTTTAGACGAGACATTGTCAGGAGTGCTTCGCTCAGTTCTTGATATCCATGTCGTCGTGCGTGATCCGGCCAAGGGTGAATATTATATCGACTCTGGTTCGATTTTTCTCCTTACCCTGTCTCCCTAATGCTTTGCCGCTGAGTCTGCTTCACTCCGTTCTTCAGGACTACACTGACGATGCTAGGACTGATGTGCCGACGCCTGACGACTTTCAATTCTTTCTTGCATTTGTGCAGATATGGCGTATGAATCGGAGTGCGCTTGACCACAAAAAATTTATGGCACATCTGTTAATCATGATATACCCATAAAAAGGAAGACGAATGGAAGACCCACCACCTCTGGCAATCTGTCATTCGTGAATACAGATTTCGACTTTCCGAATGAAACATATGAAGTCGAGTCACAGGATACTGATCCATTTCTTGCAACCGTCCTGCATTACCTCGAGATCACGCGGGATTTTGTTTCTTTCAAAAAGGGCTTCAATTCATCTTATACCTTTCCTATTCAGGCCCTTGCGCCGCATTTTTCTAATGCTGCATGGACTAGTCGCATTCCCATGCCATTACCATTACACCGATAATAACATGGAGGACCTGCTACTTCGCCACCTAGGCGCTCTGCGTTCTCTCAAGAAGCCTATTATTGAGAATATAGTGCCGATCCAACCTTGCTCCTGCTTGATCCTGCCCACTTTTACATCTCAGGAAGGTCGTAATAAAATACTTCGAATCTTACCTTTCGCAGATTGACCTATTTGCGCAGCAAACATACACCAGCAGAAGAACGGCGGCTTGGAACGAACCTAGACTTTGCCAACGCGGTTTTTCCATGAGCACGGGGATCGAATCCTCTACGGTTCCTGATCTTGGGTGGCCCATCGTTCTGCAAACAGCTGTAAACCAAACACGTTAGACTAAGTATTCTGTAATCAGCGTCAAGCGTATATTCATAGAAAAATCTGCACCCCCCAGAATGAAGTAAACTGTATGGATGGAAGGTGAATCATCGCGAACAGCTTCCCGGATAGCTGACCCAATTGCAAGACGTAGTCGGTCTAGTCCAATTTCAATTCCGATACTAACATCTGGGCTCCGGCAGGTACTTTTTGGTGTGTTAAAAATCTGACCACCCGTATCTCGAAAGCCGTGATCGACAAATTCCAATGTTTCAAGGTACGAAAGAGCATAGGAAACTCCTTGTCCCGCTAGTTGCTTGGGCGAAGAATGTGCCACAGATTTGCTTTTCCAGCAATGGTGACAACAGACAGGAGTTGTCAATTTTAAAGGTTTTACGTGCTGGAAAGCTGACAAGGTTCTGATCCACGTTACGGAAGGAGCCAGTTTGGATGTGCAACTGGTGCACAAAGCAAGTGAAAAGTTCGAGCCACCAGGGTCGGATCTGTCACGAGATTCCTGATCACCTCTCAGTGCTCTTTCCACCTACCATCGATATCTGGTATCAAGGTTTGATAGTCTTTCTCATTGTACATGTTGGGCAAAATTCGCTCATGTAAAATGTTCCTTTCTGCAAGCCAATTCGACAGAATGGATGAACTCGACGAAACGATCAGAACTCAACGTGAAATACTCAATCTCTGTCTTGCTGGTGACCCAATACGCCTTATTCCCCTCGCAAAGCTTGCAAATAACCTTTATGCTCGGTATGATCAGTTGGGCCTAAGTGAGGACATCGAGGACGCGATTTCATTTATCCGCGAAATACTCACTTTTCATCCTCCTGGCCATACAAATCGGGCCTTGTTACTCGACTACCTCGCTCTTGCTCTTCAAACCCGGATTGTGCGGTCGGGCCAGATTGAGGGTCTCAGCGAAGTGATCTCATTGCACCGTGAAGTACTCAATCTGCGCCCTGGCCACCCAGATCGTCCCTCCTCCCTCAACAACCTCGCTGCTGCTCTTCGAACCCGGTTTGAGCGGTTCGGCCAAATTGAAGATCTCAGCGATGAGGTTGCATTGCACCGTGAAGCAGTCGCTCTGCGTCCCCCTGGTCACCCAGATCGTTCCGCTTCTCTCAGAAGTCTCGCCAATGTTCTTCAGACTCGGTTTGAGCAGTTGGGCGGAATTGAGGATCTCGAAGACGCCATCTCATCCTGCCGCGAAGCACTAAGTCTCTGTCCTCCTGGCGATCCAAATCGTACCTTTTCCCTCAACAGCCTTGCCATTTCTCTTCGGAGTCGGTTTCAGCGCTCGCGCGGAATTGAGGATCTCGAAGATGCAATCTTATTGAGCCGCGAGGCACTCACACTCCGTCCTCCCGGCCACCCAGGCCGTTCCATCCCACTCAACAACCTTGCTGATGTTCTCCAGACTCGGTTTGAGCAGTTGGGCGGAATTCTTGATCTCGAAGACGCAATTTCATACCACCACGAAGTACTGACTCTCCGTCCGCCCGGCCACACAGATCGTTCCGCCTCCCTCTACAACCTCGCCAATGCCCTTCAGACTCGGTTTAAGCACTTGGGCGGAATCGAGGATCTCATGGACGCCATCTCATCCCACCGCGAAGCGCTCTCTCTCCGTCCTACTGGCCACCGATCGTTTTAACTCTCTCAATAACCTCGCCATTGCTCTTCGGAGTCGTTTTGAGCACTTGGGCGGAATTGAGGATCTCGAAGATGCAGTCTTGACGCACAGAAAAGCACTCACTCTTCGTCCTCCTGGCCACCTACATCGTTCCGTGTCACTCCATAACCTCGCTACCGCTCTTAAGACGCGGTTTAAGCAGTTGGGCGGAATTCAGGATCTCGAAGACGCAATTTCATACCTCGACGAAGCACTGACTCTCCGTCCGCCCGGCCACGCAGATCGTTCCACCTCACTCTACAGCTTCGCCGGTGCTCTTCAGACTCGGTTTGAGCAGTTTGGCAGAATCGAGGATCTCAAAGACGCCATCTCATCCAACCGCGAAGCACTAAGTCTCTGTCCTCCTGGTCACGCAAATCGTTCCATGGCACTCAGCAACCTTGCCAATGTTCTTCAGAGTCGGTTTGAGCACTTTGGCGGACTTGAGGATCTCGAAGATGCAGTCTTATTGCACCGCGAAGCACTAGCCCTACGTCCTTCTGGAAACCCAGATCGTCTCTCCTCACTTGCTAACCTTGCCGGTGCCGTTATGACTCGGTTTTGGCATTTGGGCGGAATCGAGAATCTCGAAAATGCAATCTCATCCCTCCGCGAAACACTGACTCTCTGTTCTCCTGGCCAAACAGTTCGTTCTTTCTTTCTCAACAACTTCGCAGTAGCTCTTAAGAATCGATTTGAGCTGTTGGGTGGAATTGAGGATCTTGAAGACGCAATCTCATCCAACCGCGAAGCACTAACTCTCCGTCCTCCAGGCCATCTAGATCGTCCCTTCTCACTCAACAGCCTTGCCATTGCTCTGTCTACTCGATTTGAACAGTCGGGTAAAATTGAGGATCTCGAAGATACAATCTCATTCCTCCGAGAAGCACTGGCTCTCCGTCCTCCTGGTCACTCAAATCGTTCCATGTCACTTGGCAACCTTGCCATAGCTCTTCAGACTCGGGTTAAGCACTTGGACGAAATTGGGGACCTCGAAGACGCGATCTCATTCCACCGCGAAGCACTGACCCTCTATCCTCCTGATCACCCATATCGTCCCTCCTCCCTCAGCAACCTTGCCAATGCTCTTCAGACTCGGTTTAAGCGGTTGGGTAGAATTGAGGATCTTGAAGAGGCGATCTCATCCTACCGCAAAGCTCTCTCTCTCTGTTCTCCTGGCCACCCAAATTATTCCCGCTCACTCATAAGCCTCGCTTATTCTCTTCTGACTCGCTTTGATCAGTCGCAACAACCTGACGACCTAGATGAGTCATTCGCTTTGTACGAACAGGCAGCATATGATTCGACCTCAACCTCATGGGATAGGCTTCGTGCCACTCTTAGTTGGGCAGCTAATGCATGGCATTATCACCACACATCCCTTATAAGTGCCTACCATATATCATTTCGTCTTCTTGATCGTTGTTTCATTTCACGCCCTACTGTTCAATCACAGCACATGTTCCTCGCTGGCACTAAAATTCCAAAGTCACTGGCATCAAACGCCGCTTCTGCTGCAATTAATGCTGGGGAGCTTGCGGTAGCCGTACAATTCCTAGAACAGGGCAGGGCTATACTATGGTCGAAGATTGAAGGGTACAGACATCCACTTGACCAGCTCCGCCAGGTCGATAGTGATCTTGCTGATCAGGTTGAAAGTTTAAGCAGACAGCTTGAACAGCTTGCACTGCCATCTAATTCTGGATCGCTGGAAGAAGCTGGCGCCGTGCCCCCAACATCTTTGGACGCCCAGTTGCGCAAACATCGTATTTTATCGGAAGATTGGGAGAGAGTAGTCGAGAGAGTGCGGGAGGTTGAGGGTTTTCACGACTTTCTACAGAGTGTTCCGTTTTCTACACTCCGGACAGCTGCATCAGAGGGCCCCGTCATTCTTGTCAACATCAGCAAGTATCGTTCGGATGCCATAATACTCTATTCCGAGAACCCGCCCATTCTTGTAACCCTTCCAGGCGTGCATCCCGAGGACCTCAGTCAACTCGTTAAACAACTTGGTTTAGCTCGCGACGTCAGTATTCATGCCAATCCTTCCAAACTATTTGTCCCAATTTTGCGCAAGTTATGGACTGACATTGTTTCACCTGTGGTTCGTTGCCTAGCCGAGTTGGGTGTCCAGGAGAAGAGTCGGATCTGGTGGTGCCCAACATCAGAGTTGTGTGCTCTGCCCCTTCATGCTGCTGGCCCCTACCGTCCCAATGAAAAGAATCTTCCGGACCTCTACATCTCTTCGTATACACCGACTCTTTCTGCCTTGATAAGAGCAAGATCTAATCTAACGCCGCTTAAGGTTGCTCCGAAATTGGTTGTTGTGGGTCAACCCGGGGAAGACCTCCCGAGAATCCAGGACGAAATTGGTGTTATTCAACAACTGGTCGATTCTGTGAAAGTCATTACCGGTCCTCAGGCAACTCCTAAAACAGTACTTCGTGTTCTTCAACACCATTCCTGGGCTCACTTTGCCTGTCATGGTCACCTTGGGGAGAATGATAAACCATTCCTTGGGTCATTCCAGTTGTATGGTGGCAGGCGCCTCACTCTACTGGATTTGATGCAGGCTCGACTGCCGGATGCAGAGTTGGCATTTTTATCGGCATGTCATAGCGTCGGCAGTGACCTCGTCACACCCAATGAGACCATTCATCTTGCGGCGGCTCTGCAATTTTGCGGTTTTCGCAGCGTTGTAGGAACATTATGGGAAATGGGCGATGAAGAAGGGCCAAAGATTTCGAAGGAATTTTACAAGCACATGTTTCGAAACACGGGGAAAGCCGATTTTAGAGATTCAGCGGAGGCGCTCAGCTTGGCGATTCGGAAAATGCGGAGAAATGGTGTGCCCTTACATCGGTGGATTATGTTCGTCCACATTGGCGCTTAAATTGTGGATCACAGATTTGGTAAGTACTTATCTAAACAAAATTCATAACTCTTTTCGCCAATCTGACTTCATTGCACGTAGCAAATTAGCAAAATACGTACATATATATTTATATGGGGTATTCAGTTTTTCGTTGTCTCTGGGGAGACTTTACCTTTTACATACTAGTATGATACGCGTCATCTTTGGGTTACATTGATAGGAGGGATATCGATCTGTGGCAGGTCTTCTGTCCCGTCGACGATCTTCCTTCCAAATATCTCTCAACTGCTACAGAAGCTAGGTTCAGACGAGATATTGTTGAGAGTGCTTGCTCAGTTCTTGATATTAACTGTATCCATGTCGTCGTGCTTAATCCGCCAAGGGTGAGTATTATATCGACTCTGGTTTGATTTTTCTCGTTACGCTGTCTTCCTACTGCTTTGCCGTTGAGTCTGCTTCGCTCCGTTTTCAGGTCTACACCAACGATGCCAGTACTCATGTCCCGACGTCTGAGGCTTGATGGCTGTCATTCGTCTTACATTTGTGCAGATCATGGCGTATGAATCAGAGTACGCTTGACCGGGGACATATTTGTCAATCATGATGTCCCCATAAAATGGTTGACGAATGGAAGATTTACCACCTCTGGCAATTTTTCATTTATGAATATAAAGTCGGGTCACAGGGTACCGAGTCATTTCTTGGAACTCTCCTGCATTACACCTCGAGGTCACGCGGAATTTTGTTTCTCTCAAATGGGCTTCAATTCATCTTATACCATTCTTGTTCAGGCAGTTCTATTCAGGCTCTCACGTCGCATTTGCTGACTCTGCATGCTAGTGGACCAGTCGTCTGGTCGTACAGAGACTGTCCGCTGCATTCCCGTGTCATCACCATTACACCGATATTAACGTGGAGGACTCACTCTGCTCCACCATGGCTCATTACGATGTCCTCTTCATTTTCTGGATGGCTATCATGGTGCTGATCCAACCTTATTTCTGCGTGATCCGACACCTCGATAGCCAACCACTGTACCGTCTCAGAATGGTTCAGTGCAACACTTCAAATAGCTTTCTCCTATGGAGGGACGCAAATTATTCTTTGGCTGCGTGGAAGATGGCACTGGAATCTTCCTCAAAAATTTTTACTTCATAATGCGAAGAAGACCTTACTACGAAAGGCCTTGGGTCGAAAATTTATACTGTAGTGCGTCTTCCTGGCCGATTGTCCATGGTCGGGATGGATAGATGCCAGAAAAGACTATGTAAGCTTGTCCGACATGCTACAGTGCGACCCAGTTCTGGTTTGGAGAAGCACCTGCGCTCTCGCCAATTTTGTCAACTTTTGAGGTCCATGCCAGGCACCCCAATCGTTGTGTATGCTGTAAGGCGTCTGTCCAAACGCTTAGAGAGTAACTACGTCACACGTCGCATGTATCTACGTAGTTCAAACTCCGCCCAACTCCGCCGGCGCGTCCCGGTGGTGAGTGAACTTTCATCAAATTTTAGCTGTCTCTTCAGGCTGGCTTTGTGCACGAGGAAATTCGTAACGCGAATATCCTGGTGAAGCCACTCAGGCTGAAGTGGAGCGAGGGATTATTTCTGGTCATTGACTATGGAATATACCTATGAATTAAACACTAGTGACCAGAGGGTGCAATACATGGGGGGACATTCATCGAAGCCGACCATGATCTCGAGATGGATCCGTAGTTCAGACGGATCAGTAAATATTCTGATCCGATCAATTCACAAAAATAGCTTGCCAAGCTTCTTGCACAATTGTCCTGCCTGCTCGCTGCTCCGACCTTAACGAACAATAGGCGAGCACGACTCTTAGCTATAATATTAGGTACTTTTATTTTGCGTGTATTTGTGGGTCAATGTGCGCACTAGATATGACTTTGAAGCGCTTGGTCCAGCGAAGTTCAGCCAGGCTGTTGGCCCGTGTGTATCGAACTTTATGCAGACCCTGGTTCACCTCGACCTTCGGTAAATGAACAGCTTCAAGGTACGTATGCTCACAAACCGGACAAGCATTTCATGGGATATTTATTATAGACGGAAGGTTGAACAGCTACCCCGTGATGTTAATTGTCCAGGAACCAGAAGATCACAGAAACACCCGACAGGTCCTAGAGGAATCGACAATCGAAAAAAAAAAAAACGAGGAGCTTTCTCTTGGATACCAAATACAAATAGCTTCAGCGTGTAGTCGTCAGTAGTCATGGTCATTGTCCACGATTTTTTTGTCATCACCTCGCAGCAGCCCTCGCCTTCGAGTCTCGCTTACGAAGTCAGGTTCGTTGGTGAGACAAACGCAATATAGCTAATTAGCGTGTACATTTCCTTGGCTGCCCCTAACGTGAGCCCTGCATATTTTCTGACTCAAATATTCAGCCTTACAGGTGGATTGACGATGGATTACGGAGACCATTGCATTCTAGCCTTTAGTTCGCTCTCCAAAATTCTAATTACTCCTCAAAATGCAGCCTCCGCATCAATTCCTGACAGCTTCATATCCACAAAGATATCCTACAACAGCCATTCGTATTGTCGAGGCTGAAGAAGCGGAATGGAGGCGGAGTCATAGGTGTGGGAACTTCATGTACTCGGAGAATTACCGGAACCAATTGTTTCGTCAACTCTTCCATCATCCTCGACCAGCGTAAGGGAGAAATGCACTTTTATGCTGAACGGAGGCTTCTATCCACATATAGCGAGTCACTACGTCTTATTTCCCTCGGGTATACAGTACGGCAGGCAAGTCTTTTTGTTTGCTTGAAACGGGTAACCCCAACATCACGGGTTGCTTATTGTCTTTATTGTGTTGAATTCTAGGAACCTCCACCTCTGACAGCTCGTGATGCTCGCGCCTCTCGTGATTGTTAGCCACTCATACTAAAAGGCGCCATACCTTGACCATGTACAGCCTGTACCCACAGACCCTTCGCCTCGATCGTTCACCTTTCTCAGAATTATCACCTCTGGCTGGCTCTAGTTGGCGATACAAGTTACCCGCGTCGACGACTACGTTCATAATTCGTCGACTTACGATCCAGCATTGCGTTCCCAGTGCAACTATTCACTGCAGCCTTGAATTTGGCTTCTCCTATTGATCGAGCTTCAGCTATGAACCAGTCCTCGAGCAAGTCTACTACGGGTCAGGTAGGCATTTGAATGGGCTATGTATGGTGACGCGCCTGACACATCTTGATAGAACCGATCCAGCAGGGCTTCACTCCCAGTTCGGCCTAGCCAGCTTCGTCCCCTCATGCCGTCCAATATGGCAATGAATAACACGACAGGACCTCTCCGCCGCCCCATCTTCCGATCCCAGATACCTATTCGTGCCCGTGTGGACGAACAGGGCCCAACTCAGCTACACCAACCCCAGCCCACCATCCTCGAGCAACGTCTGCACAACCTGCACCCATTCACCACCCCCAAACGCCTGCCCGCGGCACCCGCGGCCCTGTCCGACACGCAGTCCATCGTGCAGTCCGTCGACACCGCGTTCACCGTCTACGGCGAGCGCCTCCAAGCCGACCTGCGGGACTTCCGCACGCTCTGCACCACGCTCGTCGTCAAGGAGCACCAGGAGAAGGAGCGCTGGCATTCTCTGTGCCTCAAGATCATGAAGGAGCGGGATTCTGCACGGCAGCGGATGCAGGTTCTCCTTGCTGGTCAGCGAGAGCTGTCTCCGCCTGCGGTCTCGCCGCCTGGCTCGCCTACGACTGAGTCCAGCAGCAGCACCAGAGGCGCGAAGAGGGCTAGAGAGGAGCTCAACGCCGGGCTTGGCGACGACGACGATATGGTTATTTCCCCTAAATCCGAGTACCGACCGATGTGTGCCCTCAGGCACTCTCCAATCCCGTCTCCTCCCGGAAGCCCTCCTTCTTATTCGTCGGTTGCACTTCCTCTTCCGCCGAGGTCTGGTACACCCTCCGCGCCATCTTCCGCATCCTCCACAACCAGCTCTATGCCATCCAGCTCGGAAGCTATTTCTGTCACCTCCGCCCCTCCATATGTCACCACCTTACGGGCATCCAGAAGCCGCAGCCCATCGCAGGTCGCCGACGACACCCCAGCGGAGCACCAGCCGCCTGTGAAGAGGCGCAAGTCGAGCTGCGACACCTCCGCATTCACCCCTGAGGAGCTCGCGCGCAACTCGCTCACCAAAGTCGAGATGCGGTCCTCGTCGAGGGGACGGAGCCCTGGCACCACCACCACCACCGCTGCGGAAAGCGTGTCCACCAAGGCGTCGCCTAGGGTGGTGGGCGGCTCCGTCGCGCTGCCTGGTGAATTCTCGCACGTTGATATCATGTACGTGCCGATGAAGGGCAATCTCGTGTGTCGAGCTTGTCTGTGAGTAGTCTGCTTCCACGTTATTTCGGGTAGTTCTCATGTTGATCTCTTCGACTTTCTAGATTAAATTCGACGAAACACTCGTCGAACGCCCCAGAGCCCAAGACGTTCCCCACGAACGCGTCTTGGGACGACCTGCGGGACCACTGTACGACCGAGCATCCCGCTGCGTGCGTCGATGTCGCGCGCCTACACCCCGCAGAGGTCTTCGAGTTGCGAAGACGGTTGAACTTGTCCTCATAATGTGATTTATTATTTTTATTTTTCTCTTTTCGCCCTCTGTTCTTTTCCGTGTTTTTGGGTTTTGTGTTGCTAGAATCATTGCATTATACCCCCCATCGCATCTTTCTGTCTGTAGCATTTTTGTTATCTTTCTCGCTTTGTTATATATCAAGAGCCCATACATTATGATATGGGAAACGACGCATAAGGTCTGTGTATTTGTACGACCATCTCATGCCATATAGTACTCTACATGTTCTTGTGTATGCCCCAAATGTAAACAATCCATAGTCAATGTCTTATGTCAAATCAAATGCTTTCTGGAATATCGTCGTTTTATTTCTCTTTTATGTCTTCAGAAAACAGTTTACGTAGAATGAGCCCCCGCTCCGATTCATCGAGAAGAACGCTCCATGGCCGACGGCGATTGGGAAGACCACGTTGTAATAACTCTCCTGGAACGGGAGGATTTATAAAACCATCGTAGTCTGGAATAAGCCGTTCTACAGGCTTCAAAATGTCCAGAACACGCATGACGATGTGCCCTCCCTCCGCTTGATGCTCAGCCAAGGTGGAAAGCTCAAACCGGGCAGAAATCGAACCTGCCAGAGCAGAATCAGCGCACAATGGAAAGCTTCGAGAATGGAATTGACGGACCTGCATAAGGGACGAGACCGTGTCCCATTTTACTCTGGTAAACCCTTCGTCGATCTCTGAAGATATACCACAGCTGCAGCGTGCGGAATTTGCTCTCAATTACAGGGTCGAAAATCGAGAAGGTTCCATGTGCGGTGGACAGATCCAAGGTGAACGCGTCGTCCTTGGAGTACATGAGGTTCGTGTGGCGAATGACCTTCGGCTTCGGCGGAGGGGGCGGCTTCTTCGCCCTCACCTTCCGCGGGCGTTTGGGCTGGTTGGGCGGGGGCTTGGAGAGCTGGACCGTCTTGCGGAGGTCGCTGAAATTCCGGAGCAGCAGCCTCTCTTCCACCAATTTGTCGATCAAGACAGGCAGGGTATCATCCACCTTGCTCAGCACGCGCTTCCACGGCCTGCCACGAGGCGTCGTCAGATCGTGCCCTTTCTCAAAATTGTCAACGCCTTCAGGCAAGACCCGGAACCGCAGCGTGCCCGCGATGAGGGGGTACCGCCGGTGGGCTTTGTAGTACAGGTACCCGCGGGTGCCTTCGGGGAAGCGCAGGTCCGGATCGGTGGTGAGGTAGAACAGTTTGGTGCGCAGGACGTCGTTGTCCTCGCCCATGTGGATGTGCACTTTCGTGTGTTTGAGGCCTGAGATGTCGGATATGGGCTGGTTGAGGAAGTCGAAGAGGTCAGGATTTAGGGTGGCGACGCTGATGTAGGAGGCCTTGGACGATGGTGGTCCTATTGGTCGCTGGCGCGTAGTCGACCATGCCTGACGCGGTGTGGAAACTCTGAGGAGAAGGGGTGAAGAATAACTTTTCCATCGACTAAAACCGTTCAGCATGAGACGTGTTTTCTGACAACTGTTTGATTCATAGGGCAAGCCTAAGGAACTGGGTTTAGCAAACCTGCTTGGAAGATAAAGTATTTACTTACCCGCAAGACCTTCTCGGACGCCGCTGCCTCCAAATTGTTGGACAAATATCGAAGACAATTGCAGGTGAAGGAGGTAAGAAATGTAGAAAGAGACCAGGAATTGATTGCGTAAGCACCCTAAATTTGAAGTTGATCAACACAAGTTCAGTCACGGTCAACTTGCCGACGTCCATATCCCGTTTTTCAAAATTTCGTCGATATCTACATCCCATCTCCAGGCTAGCAACTTGTAAGTATTTTTATAGGTACTAAAGCGACTTCCTTATGCTAAAACACTCTTTTACTCTGATCGAGCATCGCACCCGGGCCAAAGTTTAACTCGAGCTTCTCATCCTGTTACAGGGTTTCCGGAAAACCTTGGGATTTTGTAAAAATAGTTTTAGGGTTTCCAAATTTAGAAACTACTGATTTCAACGTCAAGAACGATCCTTTCTTTCGTCTCTCGCCTAGTATCTATGCTCCCCAAAACTAAGAAAGCGTCCTCTTCCATGCAGGCTGTGCATCCTTCCAATGAATATGATGATATGTACATGTCCAATAAGTCCCAAACCAACAAGCAGTTCGTCGACAACATCAGAGAAATTGTGCCGGATACAGTGCGTTTGAGCCCGACTCGACATGCTTCATCACGTTCACTGAAAATCTTGTGAAGAATTTTGCGGGTAGGACTGTCCCTGCGTGACAAAGATTTGCTGAAGAGCCGAAATGGAGAGTGGGATGTCGTGGTGAGTTGCAATAACCACTGGAGTTCGTCGAGATAAGCCTCCGGCTAGGCCACCTGCGCACGCCATTACTGCGCGAAGATCATGTTAAAACGAGAGAGTGCATAAAAACCAGCCAACTCACCCAGAAACAAGCAGGCAGTCCCCGCCGATATCGTCATTAGACTCATCCCCTCTTGCTCGAAACACTGCCCACCATCTGGCGCTCTCGAGTCGCCGTAGTCGTTATCATCGCAGTAGCTAACCCAGTTCCACTCTTGTCATTTGTTTGTTGAGCGATTGGCGCGGCAGGAAGTGCGGGAGGAGGAGTCACAGAGCCATCGTCAAACATCCGAGCGATAGTGACTAAACCAAGAGCAGGAGAGACCATAAGCACAGAGCACATACTTTAGCCCGCTTTCCAGAGTCGAAGTGTACACCATTATTGCATGAAATCAATGTTGGCGAAGAGAGAAAGGAGCAAGGGAACGGACGACGAAGGGCGTGAGGTAGCAGGAAAGTTGAATTGCTAAATTGGGAATCGACGAATCTATTTTTACAAAATCCCAAGGTTTTCCGGAAACCCTGTAATAGTCAACTGAAAAGCTCGCTTGGTCTGCTCTGTCTTTTCGTCAGAGAATAGGACTCCTGCTGCTACTTACTAGACCAACCAAAGCTTTGAGGTGTCTGACAATTGCTTTTGCGCCTTTGCTGAGTACTGGAACAGTGGGATCGGCCTCCTAGCGGATCAGCACGTGACCTCCTAGTTTAGTGTAGACAGCCGTAGACAGACGCGTCCTCACCACAATCCTACGCGATTCCCTAGAGCCTGCGGCCTGCTCGGGACACATCCCACCTTTCCATCTGGTGATGAGAGTGTGATTCGAACTTTAACACGCTCTGCTGTTTCTTTTCAGTCCGTTTTTGTGCCAGCTCATCAACTGCTTCTTGTCCTTGAGTCTCGAGTTTTCTGTGTTTGCGTTTTGTGTTTCGCGAGTTCTGCGTTTTCGGTTGCGTTTTGCGCGTCTTCGAGCCCCCGGTTAATACCACCAGTGCCTACTACGAGCCCAGTTATTATCTCGCGCAGGAATTTATGGCGCCATCCAACAAGAAATCAGGCAAAGCGAAGCCGAAAAAGCCAACTACGAGCTCCGAGTCGAGTAACAGGCCACCACCAACTACAGCTACAATTATAGCACCACCACCCGCAAATGATTTACACCCACCGCCACCGGATACACCGACAGTACTACCAGTGCCCTCCTCGAACAATTTTATCGATTTTGAGACCTTCCTCGACCTCGCAGATGTGGAAGATATTATTCGGTTTTGCGACAGCGTAGCCTCAATACAAGAAGGGAAAAATTTGAAACTTTTTTGGGATCGTGCATTCGAAGCAGGTCGGGAGAAAGGTCAGGCGGAAGAGTATAGGCGCGGAGATGAGAATAGAGAGGAAATGTATTTCAAAGGGAAGGCCATAGGTATCAAGCTAGCAGAGGAAGCCGCCCGTCGGTCGGAAATTGACCTGTACCAACATGGAATGGAGAAAGGAAGAGCCGAGGAACAATCGGAATGGACCTCTCTTGGTCACGGGCCCCACTGCTTCGCGCCGTCCACAGATTCCTCCAATGAAAGCATTCAAGATGAAATGAAATCAGTTTCACTCGCCATCCAAACCCCATCAACTGCTCCTCACACCCCCAGTTATATCGACTCTCCGGTGCAAACTGAACCTTTCATCGCTGTCGACCTCGAATCACCTATGAGCCCTGACGACATCAATGTTTTATGTTCTCGCGCCTCCACTGCCTCATGCGACACTGCCCTCGGGGTAATCTGGAACCGTGCGTTTAAGAAAGGACAAGACGAAGGCGCTCAAATTATTGATGGGATACAGCTCGCTGATGTTCTGCAGACCGGTTTCGAAAAGGGTCAAATTCACGGAATTATTCAAGAACGTGAGCAATGGGAAGCCGCTGGTCATACCAAAAACTGCTTCGTGCGCAGCTCCTCAATTCCAAGTCAAACGGTAGTCACCACCGAAGTCCAAACCGTTCCAGCATCGACCACAAATACCTCAGTACAAACGTCAGCTGATTTCGACCCGCTCAACAATCCCGAGTCGGTTGATCTATTATGTGCACTCTCTTCCATGGCTCCCTCTAGTTCCCCTCTCGGTCTCGTGTGGCAGCGTGCATATGAAGCCGGAATACAGGTCAAGCCATGCGAGAAGCATTATCACGTCGACACTTCAACGCAGACGGTTACCTCCGAGTCAGGCCCTTCTCGTGCAAATGTCGAGATTGAAACCGCTACATCCTCCAAGCCTCTCAATCGATTCGAAGACATGCACCAAAACTCGACGCGTCTTGATTGGGCAGAAGATGCTGAATCACTACCTATTTTACTTTCTTTGCCACCTCCATCTTATCAACCTCGAGATCTCTCAGTTCTTCGCTCATCATCACCTAATCCATTCTCTTCACTTCAGCAGCGTATTAAAAGGTCAACTAATCATCGTCCTCATCAATCTCGTCGTCGCCGCAACCCTTTCCATGTTGATTTTCCTCATCCATCTCTTCAAAATCACTATAAAGCCACACCTCATGTCACACCGCCACGTTTGCCATGTGACTCAGTCCTGGGGCACGGTCAGGAGAAAACACCTCGTCTTAACTGGGAATCTGATCCTCGCCTCTCAAATCTCAGTCAGGCCCTCAAAGCCTTAGGATGGGTTCTTCCTTCATAATTTTTCGGTTGCTTTTGCTTTTATTTTTCTTCATGAACCATTATTTTTTTTTGCTAATCTCAAAAACAGTCACGTTTAATTCTTTAGTTTCATCTTAGGTACATATCTTCTTTAGACTACGCATTTCGAGCACTGACGACGAGGACGTCGTCAAAAGGAAGGGGCCGGATGGAACAGTGGGATCGGCCTCCTAGCGGATCAGCACGTGACCTCCTAGTTTAGTGTAGACAGCCGTAGACAGACGCGTCCTCACCACAATCCTACGCGATTCCCTAGAGCCTGCGGCCTGCTCGGGACACATCCCACCTTTCCAGTACATCAAAATGCACGAGGTTATGGAAATGTCGTCACCGACTCATGAAACTGGCTTGTCCTGCCCCACTTTTGTCTGCTGGCCTCTCCAACGAACTTTGCGACCTACTAACTTATTTTCGTACTCTGGAATTCAATCAAGTACCTGACTATGTTGAACTCAGGCGCACCTTCCTGATTTTATCTGACAAGTCGGGGCTGGGGTCACTCTCTACCAACGAGCCTCTGGACTGGACAGCTCGTTATCCCGGACTTTCCCTGCTTGTCATAGGTGAACCTGGGGTCTCTACTCCCGACAAAGAGGAGGACGGGGACGATGCTTATAGTGACTCGGGAGAAAGCAGCTACTCTGGGAAGGACATTGCTTTGTGTGAAACAGATTCAGACGGCAGAGCTGATAGGATAACCCCATGATTGTCGAAGTGACTTGAGTTCTAGGCAACAGGGAATTCTGGGTACGTATTCCTATACTTCGAAGATGTGATATAATTTTTAAAAAGGCTTTAGACAAGTTAGTGTGCGGTCTCTCGGTATTTAGTTAACTCACAAAAATCAACTAGACGTCAAACTATCCGCTATTTTAATTCTCTTTACGACGCAGCAGCCGGCACATTCACCGTCACTCCCTCTCGAGAACTTCGATGAGCAAGCTCGATCAGCTCAATGACCGATGTCGCCTCTTCCCATTTCACCGCAAGCTCGCTGCCATTCCTAATCGCCGCTCCGAGATTCTTGAACAAGTCGATGTACGCGCCGGCTTCACTTGACGGCCACCTTCGAGCAGCATTTCCAGCACCTTTCGCGATGAAACGTAGGCCACTCACGTTGATTTTGTCACCGTCAGGTCGTCGGCCTCAATTTTCTCCACCGTTCCCCAGATAGACTCTGGTTCCATACCATACTGTTCCTCCAAAATTTCTTTTGGAGATGAAATCATCTTCAAC
This sequence comes from Galerina sulciceps, assembly GCA_023014345.1. NCBI lineage: Eukaryota > Fungi > Basidiomycota > Agaricomycetes > Agaricales > Galerinaceae > Galerina > Galerina sulciceps. The sequence goes on along the minus strand of JAEDXJ010000020.1, from coordinate 985,382 downwards.
TGAGCTTCCTGCACATCGAGGCCGTATTTGATGAACGTTCCGTTAACGCCACGCACGATGTATCGTAGCTGCGGAGACCTGACAGACAGAGTGTGGGACCGTAGAATCACGGTCAAGGGGTATGGGATTCTTGTTCCAGCGTCATACTGCATGTAGATGGTGAACTTGAAAAATAAAGGTGAGGCATCTTTCTAGTATCGGACTCTGACCAACTCACAGAATCATCAATATCTGGGTTACCCACTCTCCTTAAATTCTGGACGAACGCTGTGATACGCGCAGGCCGCCCGAACAGGCATAATGCCTGGTCAATCAAATGCGAGCCAAGGTCGTAAGTGAGCCCCGCAGCAGGGAATGGGTGGTCTTCCCAAGTTCCTTTTAGGCCTCTGCGAAATCGGTCGTAGCTTTGTGGTCCTCGACGTCAATATGGCTTTCGATCCGAATTGCAATGCCAACTCACTGTGACTCAAATTCCGTGATCGCCCCTAGCGAATAAGGGGACGTCTCTGGCTCGGCCAACAGTTTCTTCAAAGCTAGGAAATCAGAGTTCCAACGTGCGTTTTGGTAGGCGTATAGCACAAGGCCCTTTGACTGGGCTAAGGCACCCAGTTCTTTGGCTCCCTCGACGGTAGCCGTGACCGGCTTATCCACGAGAACTATGAATGAAAATAAAGATCACCAAGTCGTATTTTATTGACGTGCGAGATGGACATACCATGCTTCCCAGCATTCAATGCGGCTTTCGCAAACTCGTGGTGTGTGTAATTTGGTGTCCCGATAATAACCAGCTCGATTTCGTGGTCCGCCACGACCTCGTCGAGAGATCGGCGAATTTTAACGTCAACATTGAATCTCTCTTTGACTTTCCCTCCTTCAGTGCGGGGGTTACGCTCAAGGACGGAGTGCAGAGTGAAAATATCAGGTAGGGCAAGGATGAATGGGATGTGGAAAGTCAGCCCAGAGAGGCCTACTCCGAGGACACAGGTGTTGATGGGGCGAACCATAGCTTTCGCTTGTTTTTGCCATGTTATGAAGGCCTATAAGTAGTCGAAAGGAATTTCCTATACCCGCTCGGTCCGCCACCAATAATTGTCATCAGACGCACTGCCCGTGTTCCACATCCATTCAGCGACCTTTTATTTATAAGACCCAAAGCTCAAGGAGTAAAGGGGAAAGAAGTTCTTCGATTCTCTCTGGGGATAGGCGACTTATAGATTAGATTAAAGTCCCCACTGATAAGATCACGTGAAATCGCCAATCAATTGTTCACAACCAATCAACAGCCTGATACAGACCAGTCCATCTTTCCTTCTCCATACCATGTCCACACAGCCGTTTGTCCAGCCAGGAGAGCCATTAAACGAGTTCTTGAGGTCTTTTTGGCAGAGGCAGATCGATGCTGCCGAGCAAGAAACCCCTGATTACCGACATCCGCCTCTTCCACTTGCGAGGATCAAGAAAGTCATGAAAAGTGATCCAGATGTGAAGGTAGGGCCAAAGCATCTCTTTTCCGTCAAATATAGCACTAATTTCTCTTTCAGATGATTGCTGCAGATGGTACGTCTCATGAGCCTCTTTAGCGCATCAGAATTTCTCAAAACAATTACTATCACCAGCTCCCATCCTGTTCTGTAAAGCTTGCGAAAGTGCGTTCTTGACGCGTCCTTTTCGACCGATTTTTGGAGCTAACACAGCTGTTGCACACAGTATTCATTGCGGAGATTACCGCCCGGGCCTTCGTCGTTGCTGATTCGAACAAACGGCGGACGCTCTCAAGAGCAGATATCGCCAAAGCGTTGAGCAAATCGGACCAATTCGACTTTCTCATCGACATCGTTCCCCGTGAGGAGGCAGGTTTTTCGAATCATTTGAATGGAGCTGCCAAGAAGGCTGGACCGTCGTCCGGCAAGGATCAGGTACGTTGGTACCTGCGTCCCTATATCATGAATAATACGATTGTCTCATTCTCCTTAGGCACCAGCAGAAGCGCAGGAAGAGGGTCAAGAACTGAGTAACTCAGAAGGCGGCCTGAGAAGTGGGGGAGACCTCGAGCAGGTGCGATTTACGCCCCCGTTCTCTGCTCGTGCGATTGCTGCATCTAATCTTGCTCCTCCCCATCAACAGCTGGAGTCGCTGCTGGGAAACAACAACCCAGCGCAGCAGCGTGGGTCGCTCTCGTAACCAGAGGTCCAGACGGAAAGAGGCCTTGTCAGTTCCGCCTAGACTCCTTGCTCGTGTCTCGGTTCCCGTTCCGTCTTGCCTTGCCTTGCCTGCTCGTATTGAATTGGGACCGAACGGGCGTGTTCGCTTTTCTTGCCCCAGTAATGTCGTGTTTTTTGCCCTAGGTCGCAATGTTACGGGAACAGGTGTCAGGCATCGCTTGGTGACTGGAGAAAGAGGTTTGGGCAATACGCGGCATTTGATTTTAGATATAAGTACGTCCATCTTGTGTTCAGTGCTCTTTGTCTATTTGTAGAGTAGTGTAGTTTTCAAAAGATTTAACGCCAAGGCAGGCAATGCTGGATGAACGGCGGCGGGGCCAAAGATGTGAATATCATTATAGAATTACAAATGACTGGAGCGGCAAACTGGGAGAGTTGTATATAGAGCGTAGCGATACAGTAACACCATGCTTTTGAAAAGCTTAAAAAAAATCTGATCAGAGATGAAGGAAGAGCCGGAAGGGGGAAGCACGAAAATAGAGAGAGTACTGAATTGAACCAGCTGAATAAGATATTTAAATGAAGTGGCCATGGAAAGCGAAAAGGAGGAAGGATGTGAGGGAGATGTGAGTACTATACACTGCATTGTACAACACGGAGCAACAGAGGGCAGGGGTCAGATAGGATAGAGAGAGCTACATCCAGTCGCATGAAACCGGCAGTAAGGACGCTAATAGTCCAAGAGAGGCACAACAAAAACCGTAAAAAAGCTGGGTTGTGTAAAACCCAGTAGCCAAAAAATGGAATAGAGGTATCGCCAGAAAAAAGAAACGTGAAGAAAGTTATATAGAAGAAGAAAAAAAGATGAAGGCAATGAATGAATACGTGGCCAATACCGTCAGCCCTCGGCCCTCGAAGCCGGGAAGTGTCGGTAAGAATAGCCATCCATGCTCAGGCCTCGGTCGAAGCAGCCTCAGGCTCAGGCTCGGCAGGAGAAGCGCTGTCCGCAGCGTCTTCGTCTTCCCAGTCCAGCCTCACAGGCTCGAGGTAGCTCTCCGGCACCAGCGCATGTTTCGGGGCAGCCGCAGCCTGGCCGTCAACGCCTTCCTCCTCCGAACTCCCGTCGGGCAGCGAGGTTGGGCTCTTGTCGTCGATGACCACCGCCCAGCCCACACCACCGCCCCTCCCGACGACGCGGACGATCTGGTCCTCCTCCAACCGCATCTCCGCGATGCCCTCCGGCTCGAATGCGTACAGTGCTCTGTAAAGCCCCGGGTATAGCGTGTCTTCCTCCTCCTCCTCCTCGTCGCCGTCTCCGTCAGCAGCCGCATCGAAGTACTCCTCATCCTCATCCTCATCCTGCTCCACGCCCTCCTCGCCCGCCAAGAAATTCATATCCAAATCCATCCGGCTCGGGAACTCATCCTTCTCCTCCTGCTCCATCACACTCGCCGCATTATTCCCCGCCCCCGCACCCACATTCCAATTGATCCTGCCCAGCCCCATCCTGAACCCGTCCCACCCCCCACCACCAAGCGTGCTGTTCCCCCACCCGTCGTCATCATCCTCTTCCTCTTCCCCATCACCATCGCTGCTCTCCATGCTCCCTTGGCTGAGCGTGCGCCCGCCAAGGCGCCTGTTCATCCGGCCCACTCGATTCGGCTTGGGCACGTCCGATCCGAGCCCCATGTGTCGTTCGTCGGAGGGGGGGAAGCCGAAATCGCGGATCTTGATGTACACCACTGCCGCTGCCGACACGCGTTTCTGGGCTGCACTGGGCGTGGTGGGCACACCACCACCAACGGCAGCTGTAGCACTAGCCGTGGTCGCAGCAGCAGCAGCCGTCGACGAAGATGACGAAGGCTGCGCGTTCAGCGCGAACGAGAGGTTTTGCGGCGAGGGCAGGGAGGCGAAGCTCTGAGTCTGGCTCTGGCTCAGCAGGCTGCTCTGCGAGTGTCGGTGCGGGTTGATCACGGGCGAGCCGCGCGCGGACCTCGGCGTGGACGTCGACGTCGACGTGGACTTACGCAGGGAGTTCGCGCGGGAGACGGAGGTCGAGGGGGGGCGTGAGGACCGGGATCGGGTGGACGATATCGAGGGTGCTCCCGAGACACGACGGGATGCGGGGGAGGGAGGGGCGGGGCGGTTGGAGAATAAGGACGGATCTGTGTTCATCGAGGTAGACAGTGGTCGGCTGCTCGTGCTGAAAGCTGGGCTTGAAGGGCCGTTTGCGGACTCCAGCGCATCTGGGATGTAGATTTTGGACAGAGGCTCTGTCGTCGTTGTTGTTGATGGGGTGTCATTTTCGGGAGGCAGCGCAACTGTTTGTGTTGTAGGTGTTGTTGAGCTCGAGTTGGACTGATCGTGACCAGGAGACGGGGGCGGCTCTAGATACTGTCGCTGGATACTCGATGGCGTTGGCGTCATTGGCGAAATTAGACCTGGGGATGATGGGATAGGGTCTTTCGACGGCGCCAGATGAGCCGAGCCATTTTGGGTCGCCGCCTGGGCATTTAGCGATGATCCCTGGGATGGGGTTTTCGTTTCTGCTAGAGAAATGGGGTCTGCAGACTCGGGTTCGAGGGGGGTGGACGTATTTGCCAGGCTCGCTTTTCGTCCGTTGCGAGCGGGCGGAGGTGGCTTGACAGCAAATTCATGGGCGCCGGGGGTTGGAGGGGGCAAAAACGACGACGACGGCGACGGAAATGGCGACGCTGATGCTGATCCTTCCAAGGATATCGACAGACGCGAAGCTAGCCATGAAATGATAGAGGTTAGCATTGGTGGAAGTGTTATTTTTAGACTGCATGCTGCAATGCAAGAACAAAAAGGCGAGGACAACGACATGCAAGGCCTGATCTGGCCAACACAAAAGGAGAGATATGCCGCTCCTCTAGGAGTCTTTTATCATCCACGCCGTCGTATGCCGTATGGAGGCGCTGTCCATAGTTCGGGGTGGATATGAGACACGACCGACACATAGCCGCTGCATATCCCATATTGCCCATCATTCACAGTCTGGACCGTGCAACAGGAAGAGCTGGATGTGACGCAGGCGGCTAGAGAGCTGAAGCTCCCCAAGAAGCTGGAACAAATTCCCAAGCCTTCGATTTGCCGAAGGTCCTCCCCAAAAACTGGAGGCCGCGACGGACACAGCACCCAGCACTCCATGACCGTCTGAAGGTATCCCAACCAAAACCACCCAATCCTCGACGCCGAAGATAACCTCCAACCACCCACGAAGAAATATATGCTCACCTGGAGGTTCAGAATACACCGCAGAAGCCATAGTGCTGCTCTTTTATAATCCCAATATCCGTACGACCGATGCAAGGTTGTTCCGCAGTAAAAGACCTGGCGTATACAGTGGCGAAGTGCAAAAAAAACAAGGGCGGCTCCGATTCTTGCGAGCTAAGAGGCCTCGATAGGGTGGACTTTATATGTTTCCGGTGCGCAAGAAAGAAAGAAGATGATTGAGAACGAAAATCGAGAACCGCCAAAGGGGTATGTGATAAAGACTTTATGAGGCAAGCAGGTTACCAAGCAATGGATAATCGCAATGAAAGAAGGATACAGTAGAAAGGCGAACCCCGAAATTCTTAATGATTTCCTGAGTTGTCATGGTAACGCTCATTTGGCCTTGTGTGTTTTTGGTGGCGTTTCCTTTTTTAATTTTCGTCGATCGTCAATCGGTGCCCCTGAGTCTGGTTGTACAATCATCCTGGCTACAGTCAAAGGATCGCAAAGGTCTTTTCGGTTTCGTTCTTAGTCTTGCTCTGCAGGACTAGCACGAACAACCAGTTATTGTCGATCCATGCAACGTGGTAACTCAGGCCCCATGGGACGGAGTAGGAGCTCCGAGTCAATGATCACTTGTCCCCTTTTATTCTTCCCCAAAGCGGGCGTTAATGAAAGGCGCTATTTCGGAAAACCCGGAATGTCAATCTTGCCACGAATGAGTGCAGCTTGGGTGCAGCTGGTAGCTACACAAGCACGTGGCGCCGACCTTGCAGCACGCATAGCTACTTGGCTTTGTGGTACACACACCTCTTTGGTCTCGATGCGACTGCGACATCGACAATGCCCTTTGGCGAAAGTCCTTTATGCAACCCCCAGTGTCCTCCTCGTCGCAGATCGCCTTTTCTAAGTACGTGCTACTGGCTCTTTTCTCAGATGCCTCGCGCTTGCCGCATGTCAAAATATGTCAGGCCTTTGCTTCCTTTGCGCAGCTCCTCGAGCAAACTCCGACTCCAGAGGAGTTATTCTCAGAATATCACCGCGCCTCTTATCTTAGTCAGTGAATGCCCAGCCACGGCGTTTGACGCCATTGTCATCGTCATCACTGGTACTCGGTTTTCTTGACTATCAAAAGTCAAGCCATTCCTCGTCATCTGTGGCTAGATCTCTTTCGCCTTTGCATAGCGAACTTTAACCAAGCTAAAAATGCACGGTCTATACATGTCTGACATCCCCAAGCATATGACCACGATATTCCCACCTCAAAATTAAATCCTCCCAGCCGCTCTGAAGTCTGGGTTTTTCGGTCTGATGTATTAAGGGGCCTCGCTTGACCGGTCGCTCTATTCATAGCTTTCGCCTAAGTACTCTATTTCTGTCAGCATCTGTCGATTGTGCGGGGTATCATTGCTCTATTCCTGGATGCCCGGGCGATACGCTGGAATGGTATGCCGTAGTGTCTGGATTTAATCCAACGGTGGTATAATTTTTTTCTAGTTCCGTTGCATCCTGAGGATTCAGGATAGAAAAGTCGACGCCAACACCCATTTTTCTGGGATAAAAGACGGATAAATCCCAAGAATAACCCGTCTTTTAAAAACCTGCTGCCTGATCAATCACCGATAAACATTCCCTGGGACACAACGTGGTCTTATTAACAACTTTACCAGCTGTTCTGCGTTCGGGGAACTGTGCATCGTATCCCCGACGGTGCTGTCCTCTCGACCAATCAAAGATGTTTTCCATAGTGTCTAAATTTATTCTGCTGGTGCGCTAAATTTCCCTTACTCGTGTAATTCTATTTGATAGTATTGATGATCATGATAGGTTGGTCGATGTAATCAATAGGTCTGAATTGATGAGCAGCTCGAGCAGCATCGCAGCAGCAGGTCGCAGCGGCGACAAACAAAAATCGGTTGTGGTAAAAGCTGCCGGCGTTGTGCTTCCATTTCTGGCAGCGGTTTCTTGGGCCAGAGACGAACCAACTTTCAGCAAGGAAACCACGTTTATGGTGCTTGTTTTCCTTTCCCAATCGGCCTGGCCCGTGTCGCCTGAATTGTTTCGAACTGTCCATTAACGGCAAAAGATGTTTGTGGTTTTGAATGTATAGAAGCTCAGCTCAATGGTGAATATTCTAAATCTCATTTAGGTTACTCCCTTTAGGGGAAGAGTCTGTTTCCACTACTTTTAAGCGCACTGTCTACAATTTCTGACCAATTTAAACTTGAACGAAGGTTGGGAAAATTGGTCATGAAAACAACTTATGTAGCTTTTCAGCGTTTGTTTAAAAAATATGTCTCAAGAGAAGTGCTGTTCAAATTACAATTGGGTACTGTGTTCTATGGGCTACGATATGGTTCTGTCCGACTTCGAAAAGAAAGGCAGAGGGATTCGGATCATGCGGTCCGATGTCACCGCCGGAATTTCAAAATTTTTAGTTTACATAAGAAAATCCAATATTATCCCTTTCAGTGACGTCCATGTCCTATGGTCGTTTCAACGCTACTTTCTTATGCTTCAGCGCCTAAAAGTCCCCAATAATCTTCTACGGACACCCTTCAAATGCATCCCACGACTTCCATTCACCTTTGCCTTCCGCCAACTTCGAACATCTGGGAGGACCGAACACACCGACGACACACTGAGGAAGCTCATTCCCTCAATCAAGACCATCCTTTCCGTTGTCGGAGATGACGACAAGAACAGCGACCGTTGGGTGCACAGCGTGCTTGACACCGCTCTCAAGGAAACAGCTGCGCCGCATCGCGTGTACGAAGAGGTCGTGAGCTACCTGCTGCTCAACCAACGCCTCGACCATGCCCTCAGCGTGTTCCAGCGAATGCAGAATGCTGGGTTTACACCTTCGCCGAATCTCGTGGCTCAAACACTGGCGCCCATGCTGGCGATGCCGGACGACACCGTCGATACCGCCGCTCGCCAGATCGTGCAGTTGTTCATGGATCCTGGGTACACCGACGACCACTTGAACACCCTCCTACGGATTTTAGCCAAATACGACGTGGATATCAAGATTACTGCTCCCATCGTGGATTTCTATCGCGCCTTTCAGAAGCCGGATTATGTTCCATCACCTCTCGTGCTGTCAAGCATCGTCACATCAGCGGCACGGATGGGCAAGGTGGACGAGGCTTTCGACATGCTCGCTCGTGGCTCGCAGAAGACGCGGAATGCCGCCGAGCGGAATCAGATCTTTTACGCGTTCATCAACCTCCTCGAGACGTTGCAGGCTGAACGGACATGGGACAGCCCTTCGTTCGCACGCGTCATAAACCTCATGACCGACCGAGGCTGGCTATTGAACATCCGGATATTCGACGTGCTCATATCGAGGGAGGTACGCGCGGGCAGCCCCAGAGTAGCGCTCACCATGTACGAGATGCTGAAGGCCTTGAGCAAAACACACAAAATTCGACCCAGTGCGAACACCTTCGGCAGCTTGTTCGCCCTCTATCGACGGCTCGACCCCAAGACCTACCAAAAGTTCTACACGGGCCAATCACCCACCCTCCTCCCACTGCGCCGGCTCTTCCACGAGTTCCACGGGTTCGTCACTCGAGAAGTCAACCCCATCGTGCCATTGACCTCGGTGCTCAACGCCGCCCTCCGCGCGTTCCTCCGACAGAGAGACTACGCCGGTGCATTCGCCGTCATCGACAGCTTCTCGCGGTACAAAGTGCCCCTAGACCACAGGACCTACCACTCAGTGATGAAGCTCATCGTCCGGCGCATCTGGTACGAGGTCTCCGGCAAGCGCAAGAAGGGGGAGATACGATGGGCGGACCGGTTCCTTGGGGTGGCGCATGATGATGTTGAGCTGGGCGTGCCGCTGGTGAACCACCTGCTTGTCGTCGTTTCGCGGAGCAGGTTTAGTGCTGGGGAGCCGATTTACCCGCTTGATGGCGAGTTTTTGGAGTTGGAGAAGGATATGGGTTCATTCAAGGTCCCGACGCTGTTGATGATGGAGCATAAGTATCGGCCTGACCCTTGGGATTTTCACTATGAAGCCGTCCCGCTGAAACGTATTCTGCATCGTGCTATTCTGGCGGAAGACCCTTATATGTCGGAAAAGAAGGTGGTGCCGGTTATTCTTTTGGCGAAAGCTGAGATGCTCAAGTCAGGACGATGATTTTCACCTCTCCGCCCTCTTCTCCTGCCGGTGTTATTTATTGTAAGGTCGTAATATTTTAGATGGTAATGCAGTATAATACCTAATGTATCTTTAGCTCAAGATTCAGTCCTCCGCTCTCAGTTGTAAATTTCTCCTTTTTTATGGAGTCTGTCCCATCCCCATTAACCCACCCTACTCTTTGTTGTGAAATTTGCGTTATATTTATATTCAAATATATTTAATTATAAACGCCATCTATTCGATTGCCGATTTTTTTTTTGTCCCCCAACTTGATATTTTCGAGACTTCAAGCTTCAATATGCACAGACGGCGTTGAGTTCTTTGGCAATCCCTGACGATCAGTCTAAAGGCTATTTTTGTCCCAAAAGGACCCGAACAAATAGGGCACAGGAAAATTTGCGTGGCAGCTTGCGTGCCTGCGCAGACTTGCGCATGAGTTGAGCAAGAGCTGCGCACGTCTGCGCACGTGTTGCGCATGAGTTGCGCATAAGTTGCGCAAATACTAATATACGCTTCTGGTACTTATTAAAGCATTGTAATGAACGTGTTAGGGAATGAGTGTAGATTTAGGAGTTTGTACAGACTGTCTTTGCTCGAATGCGCTCACGGAGAACTCCGTAAGTCGTGTGAATCACTCGAGCCGAGCGTCAAATCAAGCGCTAACTCGAGCGCTAACTCGAGTGCCGAAGACTCGTGATAGGTACTTCATTATACATACTCGAGTAGCTATAATCCGAGTGTTTGGTAATCTACATTAACCATAAAAAACCATAACAGAATAGAAAATCAATTTTGATTTGGGAGTTATGCGATCAGTGTATAGACTAGCTTTTCTTCGGTTTCCTTGCAAGGGGACGCGGCTTTGGGCGAGGACGTGAATCAACAGGAGCGACTTTTACTGGTAGGGATTTGTAATGAGGTCCGGTCTGAAATGCCTCGTTAGTAAATTTGTTTCGGAAATCAAAATAAACTCACATCGAGTTCAGTTTCACTTTCTTCTCTGTCGCCGTGAATAAAGTATTGCGGTATATCTTCATATGGATTCCAATAATTGTGTTCCCCAGCATCTAAACCCCACTGGCAGTGCCCAGCAATTCCTGCACGAGCCGACCTCTCAAACATTTCCTCCTCCAAGATATAGAGACAATCTTTGTCGACGTCAACGTCCATTAGAACGGATGGTGTTCCGCTAAACTGTACGTCCCATGCCTTTTCAAAGAGCTTTGGAATAGTAAGTTTGCAGTTCTTAGGATCAGTCCTGAGTTTCGTCGCAATATAAACAGTATAGGCATGCGCAATTGGTAAGCGCCCGAGCCAGACATGTCGCTTCTTTTTGTCCTTTCCGATCTTGATATCGAACCAATTGGAGATTTGGGCTCGAAGGGTGAGTGAGAGACTTCCAACATAAGGTACTAACTCTTTGCTTATATCCTTCCCCTTTTTTGTCGTTTCTTCTAGCCATGCTTTTGCAGGTACTTCGTCAGCGCTTACAGTCTGAGGGGCTTCAAGGAGTCTCTTCAATATTGGCTCATAAGGTGATAAAGCCGTATTAATTGTGTCGTTGTATGGAATGGATGAGGGATCGGCGAGAATGTCTTCAGATGTTGGAATGTCCCAAGAATGAGTCCACTTTCCGAGCTGACTGGTATTAGATCTTTCTCGGCCTCTCAAAGGAGATGAACTGACCCGAATTTTTCGCCTTCCTGTCCTATCATTCCAAAGAGAATCAACAATGTCATCTTGAGAAATAGTTGTGATAGTGTCCGGTATTGCACCTGCAACAGTGAACTCGCATGCTCGCCACCAGCGCACTCGCCACTGCTGGTTGCTCTCGCGGTGAATAACGCGAACGGGGTACCAGAATTCCCCATGTCTTGCCAATGCGCCACGGCCACGGCGAAGGCGCTGATGGATAGGTTTATTCCACAGAGTACGTGTTTCCATTTCTCTACACAAAAAAAAATGAGTGGATAACTAGAGTGGGAAGGATTTCGAATACTCACTTTCGTTTTGAAGATCTAGAAGCTGTCTTTGATGGCTTTGCAGGTAAGCCAAGGTTCGAGAAGCTGCAAAAGTCGCACAAGAAAGGTTCGTTTTTCCCTAAGTTGTCCGCACGCCCATTGGACTGACAGGCGATATGAGACCACTCGCTGCATGTATCACACTGAATTGCTTCTCCGTCTTCTTGAAGGTAGAGAATATTTCCATCACCACAAAGTCCGCAGCGGCAATTGACAGAGAATTCAGAATTAGGTAGAGAGGGTGCGGGTGACGGAGGAGAGTCTGCAGGAGTTTCATCAGCAAATTTGATAGATGAATCCTTGTCTGTGATGAGAGCTTCAGTAAATTCATGTGAAACATATTCATAAGTCCCTTCGGAGTCCGTCCATGCAAGACAAAGGGCAGGATCCAGTCGAACCAGCTCATTTGATTGCAGTGCGATGGAAGGAAGCTTTTCAGTGTCAGGCTGGGCAACATAGACATTAAGATTTTCTTGTAGCACCTGGGTACGAAGTTCGTAGAACTGCCGTTGGGCCTTTATACCTCCCCGAAGGTTGTAGAAGGCCTGATAAACCAAAAAACCATTTGGAACCGTGATCTTCTTTCCTGCTACATGGGACTTGAAGGTCCCATTCTGTTCAATGATTGGAATTCCTTTACGATTCGGAAAAAGCCCGTCATAGGTGTAGATGACTTTGTGGTCAGGCGATGCATAACGCGCAATGAAGTGATGAATGCCGGGAGAAAGAAGTGCAAGTCCGATAAGGTCATATACTATGCCACTATCAGCCGCAGCCGTTTCGTCAAGTGGGTATAGGATCTCTGGGAAGTCCCAGACCATTTCTGGCTTTTCGTGATCGACTTCAATTGTTAGGATGATTGGGATTGATAGAACGATGTCCTTTCGGTTCACCCGCTCTCCTGGGCAAAGAGGTATCCCACCCTTTGAGCGCCAGCAAACATCGGCCACTGTAGGATGCTTTTCAACTGCAATGAAGTCCTTGAAGAAAGCTGAAATACTCCCACTGTAGGTTTCATATAAATTGCAGCGAGCGTGAAGTTCTCTAACGTGACGGGGTTGAGCAATCTCGAGGTGCGGTCCACCAGTTTTGGGACACCCAGTACAGTTATGGAGGTCGAATACTGATGCGTAGAAGTACGCAACTGCGTGGAAGCATTCTTTGTGAGGCTCTTGTGCTCGAATGATTTGATATAACCAAGCCTAGATAAACATTCAATTGAGTTCTTTGAAGATGCTTGTAACACATTATCACATACCATTAAAGGTGCAGCAGATGTTACATTCTTTATAACCTTTTTCTTCTTTAGAAGAGCTCGGAACTTGTCTCGCTGTTCTCCAAGTGCTCGAGAAACAGTTTGGTCCTCAACGTCGTCCGAAATAAGCCTGCGCAGGTTTAGCGTTGAATAAAATGCATAGAGCCCCGAACTTCTAGGCACAGGATCGAAGACAGTGGAAAAGTCACCAAAGTTGCGCATGGCACAAATAAAAAGAAGCTCCAGTGAGGTGTCAAGCCAGCAAGAGTTCGCTTTCCATGGGTAACTCGGCGGTCCAAATTGTGGGAATAATTTTAGCGCCGGATTTAGCGCTGGTGCTTTCTTTGACTTAGCTGGTTGTAAAAGCTCCTTTTTAGTGTCAGGTGGTCGCCCATCGTTTTTTTTCCGCTTTTTTTCATCTAGCTGCGCAGCGCGTGTTGGTTTGGTCCTTCCAATATTTGCTGCAATAACCTTCCATGGTTCAGGTGCGCCGTATCGAATAGGCACACCTTCTTTGAAGGAATAATATAGTTAGCTTGAAACAACAGTATATAAATGTCACTTACTTGACTCAGCCTCTAAAAGACGTTCGTAATAGCCTGCAACTGCAAAAAGACACCTTAGGCCTTCCAAACACGAATGATCACGCCCACAAGCCGCATATAATTTCCAGTTCATGGATTCTTCAGGGTTATTTGTCTCCGGAATAGAATCCCAGATATTAATGTCCATGATACGTTCTGATTTGAATAGCATCGTGGCATGAGACGGGCGCATCCACCATTCCATCCATGATTTCAGCTTAGGAAAATCACGAACCAGAAGGGCGGCCTGGTGTCTAAATGCCTCAGAATTTGGCAAGTCCAATAATCCCAAGGCTCTTGCTTTAAAAGCTTCGGATTTTTCAGGGGGTACCACGCCGGCCATGGTGCTAATTCGGGTTACACCAGCGCGGTAGTGCTCTTGACACCCTTTCAACAGACTCTCAGCAGCTAAATGAAGCTCCTCGTCAGTGCGATCGTTCCCCGGACGTGTTGACCAGAATTCGACGAAGGCAAGAATAAATCCTAGGCGCTCCGCTTCACTGAAATCCATCATCTGTAAGGTTTATAGTTCAGCCCGTGAACAGAAATCAAATAATAAACCCACCCCGGCAAACATCCAGTCATCCAGTGGAATACCACGCTCCTCGGCATCATGAGCCATGCTCTGAAAAACCGCACAAAAGTGGTATTTAAAGTGTTGACCGCTAGCACCGTTTGTAAAGGAAAAGACGCCAGGAACCCAACGGAAAAGGATAGGGGAATAAGCAGAAGTGATCATGAGAAGGGAATTCCGCTCTTTCCACCAGCCATGTGCTGCATCGTTGACCAAGCCATTGACTGGACCATCCATTCGTGAGTCCTTGAGCATATTCGTTCTCATAAATTTGGTCTGCATGCAAATAACGGTAACCTTCCCAAGCGTTGAGAAAATCACAAATCCAGGGTATTCTTCGGTAAGTTTGGCAAAGGCAGCAATGAAATTATCACCTCCACAATCAGCATCTCGCTTGATCTTTTGACGTTCTTTGCCGACGCGATCTGCATTTAAAAACACGCTAGATATATCTGCGGCTGATTTTCCAGGCCCAGTGAGTCCAGGAACCCCAACAATTAATCCAAGCGGTCCAGTATCTGGGTGCGCCCTGACCATATTCTGAAACTGCTCACGTTCATCATTCAGGAGGTGAAGAACACGTCCAGGCCGACCATGCGCATGAACACCATCATTATAGAAATGGACTCCGTCAGCCCATTTCCAAGAAATAGCACGAACCTCGCACCGCTGATGCTGGAGTTGGGCAGTACAGTTACAAGCTTCGTCCAGCTGAGTTTGGATAGCTAGTGGTGTGGTTTTTGGCCGTATGACGATGCCGCAGTCTTCATTGTCGCATACTATGACTCCGAGACAGCGTCTAGTGAGCTTCTTTCCTTTTTCCCATGTGGAAGCATGTTCGTCGCCATGTCGATCGCCACCGCTAGCTTTATTCGCCCAGTGAATTTTAAGGCAGTCCGATTTTTTGTATTCTGCCAAGGTGAAGTCATTGCTAAATACGCCATCCGGCCAACCGTCCCACGGAACATTCTCCGAATCTGGTCCTGGGGCAGAGGAAGTAATGGGAAGTGGGATAGACTGAACTGTGGAAGGTGAGACATCGACTGGGACAAAGCTCCCATCTGGAGCACGCTTGTATAATGTCTCGCCTGTGGGTTTACCGAGAGGGGCTGTAGTATTACTCAAAATGCGAGAGTCTGTCAATTAATTAGCGTAAATTTCACCCTGAAAAATTATTGAGCAGATACAAACGGGTGCTTGAAGCTAATTGCCTTTCATTACTACGCAATGACAAAGCCGGAGGTTTCATATAACCGTGAATTCGCCCTTGTTCCTCTGAGCTATACAACCCTTCCTATATATTGAATGTGACTCACCATGCTCGTCATACATTGGAACATAGTCTTGTGTTGAAGGAACCGATTTCTTCTGGGCTCCCGGGCTGCTGATAGGATCAGTTACAACCCCCTGAGTCTCCGGTACAAAATAATGATAGATATGTCGGAGAAAACCCTGTTCCGAGTGTTCAAGACATCTTGCTTGTAATGGTAAAATATCACCTACGAGAGCCATGTTGAACTATGAGGTGTTGTGCCGTGCGCAAAACCCAACGACTTCACAACCGTACTGAGTGATTTTGAGGTGTGGTTTGGATTTATAGAGTAAATAACGAGGTAGGAAGGTTGAGTGGAAAATTCAAGTATGAGCACGATGCTGCAGACGACGAAGGCGGTTTTTTACAAGAGGAACTGGGGAACAATTGACTGGAGATAAACGAAAATTTAGGAGGGTTTAAATAGAGTAAATCCGTCGGAATTTTAAAATAAAAACGCGAAAGGAGGAGGAGGGGATGTAGGGAATGAAAATCAAATAAGGAAATCATAATTTGATCACAATGCAAGGAAATGAGTCAGAGAGTCGGGAGGAAAGAATGTGGTCGAGGAATGATGAACATATCAATATAAAAAGGGTTTGTGAGTGTGAAACAATCATCCTGATGCAGGAAGATAAATTACAGTGGCATTTTGAGACCGTTTGTTAGGGCGACGCACAAAGGGACTGACAAAAAGTTGGGGCGGAAGTAAAAGTAGCATTCACTCAATCGAGTGCGGTGAAATGATGGAATCCAGCTGATCAGCTGTTGCGCCGACCTTGCGCATGCTTGCGGTACCTTGCGCTGCTTGCGTGTACCTCATGCTGACCTTGCGCATGCTCGCGCCGACCTTGCGTGCACTTGCGCCGACCTTGCGTGCACTTGCGCAGACATTGTGCGCACTTGCGCAGACATTGTGTGCACTTGCGCAGACCTAGCGTGCACTTGCGCAGACCTTGTGCGCACTTGTATTGATCTTGCGCAGGCCTTGAGCACACTCGCGCAAAGGGAAGTCTATGAGCGCATGCTTGAGCCAACGGAAAAGCTTACCGAAAATAAGGTATATGTGCACATGAAATGTTAAACTTAGCACTTCAAAAACAATTTTCAGCTGTTGTATATATGATTTTTATTACCTTTGTCTCTGAATATTCACCTCAGACAAAGTTGCTGCTGAATCCGCGCAAGACTTTTCATGCACGATTTCGGGATTTAGTCGTGGGAAAAATCTTCGCTATGACAGAAGACCGGCGCCGAAACAAAAAATACCACCTTCAACGCAGTTCAATGATTATAATTTTCAGCTTCTGAGCTTACATAGACATATTAAATGTACTTGTAAGTTCTATGTAATTCTGGTTCACGGTGAGGGTGCTATGATACAAAATATCGTAAAGTCGCACGATGCAACTCTTTTGCCACACGTGATCTTGTGGCAAAACGGTTGCACAGCGGCTGCGCATACCAACCTTAGGCGCGTTGGAGTAGGGTGACCTACAGTAAAAGTGTAATAGGTAGGTACAAGGTAAGCTACAATGATAATAAGTCAAATCCGAAAAGCGTGAATACTTGCGCTAGCGCAGACCTGCGCAGATTTGCGCGGACTTGCGCAGATTTGCGCGGATTTGCGCTTGCGCAAGCACGCAACCTGCCACGCGAATTTCTTGTGGCCCGAACAAATATCGATCATGATCGGGTAGATTTTTTTAAATCGACGAGGGTCGCCATCGATTAGCTATCATCTAATCTTTACAAGCTACCACATCAGTCCTTCGTCGGAGGTAGTCAGGTAAGGATTCGAAACTCTTCTCAACTGCCAGCTGAAATGAGTGACAGGTTTAGAAGAAATGGCTGAAGATAAAGGTTCGTACTGTATTCCTATTCAAAATCAAGAACTATGTGTTTTTTGACGACTGCATCTAGTTCTCATTGGTGTCATTGGAGGAAGCGGTCTTTATCATCTTGATAACCTGACATTTGTGTAAGATAAGGACAATTGAAACCCTCTCTTCCTCCGACGCTTAATTTTGTCTATAGCAAGTCCGTCAATCCAGAGACGGTAAGCCCGTTCGTGCACTTTGCATCACGAAAGCACCCTCAAACCTTATGATAACAGCCATGGGGATTCCCCAGCTCCCCCATCACAATCGCGAGCCTTCCCTCCGGAACCAAAGTCGCCTTCGTCGCGCGACACGGCGTCGGACACTCCATCAACCCTTCCGCCGTCCCCGTCCGCGCCAACATCGCCGCGCTCAAGTCCCTCGGCGTGCGCGCCATCCTCGCCTTCTCCGCCGTCGGCTCTCTCCGAGAAGAAATTGCCCCCGGGTCCTTCGTCCTCCCCAACCAGATCATCGACAGGACGAAGGGCATCCGGCCGGCGTCGTTCTTCCAGGACACGACGATCGTGACGCATGCGATGTTCGGGGACCCGTTTAGTAGCCAGTTTATCGACTGGTTGGAGCCCCGCGTGAGGAAGGTGCTGGATGAACAGGGGAGGGGGGTAAGGCTGTTTACGGATAAGTGTATTGTGTGCATGGAGGGCCCGCAGTTCTCGACGAGGGCGGAGAGCAAGATGTATCGCCAGTGGGGAGGGGATCTTATCAATATGAGCGTTCTACCTGAGGCTAAGTTGGCGAGAGAGGCAGAGCTCAGGTGAGTACCAACTCTTGTGAAGCGTGAAGCGGTTTTCTGAACATGGTACAGCTACGCCCTCATTGCGACTGCGACCGACTACGACTCCTGGCGTCCCCAATCCGCCGCCGTCACAGCCCACGACGTCTTCCAGACCCTCAAAGAGAACGCCGATACCTCGCGGCTCGTCGCCGCCACGATCCTGGACGAGCTGCAAGCTGCCGTCACGGGTGACGATGCTCATATATTCCTCCAGGAAGTCGGCTCGATGAAGTTCAGCATCATGCCCCGATCGGTGAAGCAGAACCCGGCGGACCGGAAGAAGCTGGCTTATATCCTGCCTGAGTATTTTTCTGGCGAGGAAGGAGGGGATGTTGGCTCTGCGTGATTATACCTTGGATTGATGGATTTTTGTAAATGACCCGCCTTATTCCTCTCCTCTGACTGTCTCCCCGGCCTGGTCAACTCGTGCAAAGATGTGATTTACCTTCCTAAGTCGATATTGTGAAATAATTTTGAGGATCGCCGATCATTGTTCGGTTCTTTTTGCTGTCATCAGGATTGACTTTCTAGCTAGGTCACTAGAATAACAATGGAGGGTCTGCTAGCACCTGTCAAAGTTGTCCGTCATGAAAGCTTTCCGTCGTTGTCTATGTTCGGGATTGCCTTTCCGTGCAGTGTACTTCGTTATTGGCCCATATCTGAGGGATTTAAGTGTAAATGGTAATGGTTGGATGCTTTTTTTTTTGCTTGTGAATTAAAGTTTGGCAACTTGAACAGTGTCAGTGCATCTGGGAAATTTATGGTACCTCCGTAGCCCTAAGCCAGAAGAGAATGACCTAAAGTCAGTCGCCGTTGTCGTCGGCTATAAAGACTCGAGCAATCAATGGACTTCACCCGAGGCGGCAGTAGGCCTCAGAGGCTGTACAGATTGGACGGTCAACTGTGGGAAAGCAGCTCCAGAAATCTCTACTTCGCCTTCAGATAATAGGGTGTATAAACTTGTCCTCTCCATATATAATACCTATTAGGCGGCAATAAGAGAGGCTGTACAGATTGGACGTCCAACTGTGCGAAAGCAGCCCCAGAAATCTCTACTCCGGCTTCTGATAAAAGGGCGGATAAACTTAGCCTCTTCATAGTATATAGTACCTATTGACATGGTTTAGTCAACCTCCAGCCCACCTCGCGAAACCATTCTTCTGCCCAACCGTTTCCCCCTTGACTGTGTCCACCGCCATGGAAGTTGAACTACAGTCCCTGTCAATGATTCCGGTAAATCCGCCCAGCGTGGCGCACGCCTTGCGCCATCATGCTCATCCTCCGCGTCCGAATGGGCCCGCAGCAACCCGCCATGGAAGTATTGTCGTCATTCCAATTGCACACCATGACCGTCTGAATCGGGTACTTCAGACCTGTGCGAATGTCTGGGCGTCTATTTGCGCCTTGACGATGCTCCGGATCCCCACGATGTACCACTCAAAATTTTGTGATTACGCCTTGCTATCCGATGCCCGTCGAACATCTGCTGGTTACGCACAGGTTGGGGTATGGGAACCGCAAAATATCCAATCTCAGACCGTCCTTTGGGAAAAGAACGTAAAGCAGTTGATGGGAGGCTGGAAAGCCATTCGATTTGGCTCAGTAATATTATTTCCGTAAGTTATATGCCGCTGCTTTCTTCTCCGGATGTCGTGCTTATTCTTTCTCTCATAATCAGGTCTTGCATAGCCGTTCTCCAAATTCAACTCGTGTTTGGGGATTGGCTTATGCGTACTTTGTTGATAGTCTCTCTGCTTCTATCTATGGCAAGCGCCGTATGCAGCTCCTCATATATTGTATTCGAGGAAAAGTGGTCAATGAAAAGGAAATTTGTCAATGGGATGTGTGTGAGTTTGCGCTCTGAATCACCCACTCCAGACTCGGACTAAAGCCATGAATTACTCAGACAACCAGCTGCAGCCCTCGGTTTGAATTCTGGATATTAGTCTCAATGCCTCTTATTTTTCTTGCTTAGTAGGAATGTCATCTTTCGAAAAAAATCCAATTTACCTTTCATAATAGGTCCATGGTTTTGTTTATCGTGGCTATGATTATACTTGCATGGAATAACTTGAGCAACGGTGAAACTGACGGCTCCAATACACCACTTACACCAATGACTGCTATAATATCCTTCATATTTATAGTATTCATATCTTTAGTCTCCATTATGAAGTTACACTATGCCTTGAAGAAAGTGCATGCAGCCTGATGGTAGAGCGTAGATAATTCGAATACCTGTACATGTGTCGTTACTTTTGCTATATTTTTATACTACCACAAATTAGATTTGATTATAGACTCGATCGCAATGGCTTCAAGCTCAAGGCGTGAATCGTGATGCATTCCCGTTTTGGACTACAACGAACCATATTAAGAACGAGGAGATATCTAATCTAATCGCATGTTGGCAACTTCGCACGCGTGGGAGTTATCAGTACAGTAATCCGTCCGCGACTGCTGGCAACCGAAGATCGTCGATCATCCTTCCCCCCCCTACCAAACGCCATAAGGTCTGACTCTCTCTGAACTCATTCTATCCGCCTAACCTGCCTGCTGTTTCATAGAGAGAGTTAATTGTTTCGCCCTGCTTGGTCTGAGTCATAAGGACGGTTGCGCAGGACCTCTATGTGTTGTCACCCCGCAACTTGAAGAGGACTACAGTCGGTCATGTCTCGAAGCTCAACAAGTAGTGCTGCGAGGAAATATCATAAGGTTTTATGTCTCTATACGAAGCGACCGCATTGCGTACCCCTGCTGTGTGCGTACAGACTTACAGTGGTACACATGTGACGACTAGGTCTGCTATTTTTGACGATGGTTCTGTCATACGCTCGGGCAAGGGCGGCCAATCTCTGTCAGGCGCGCGTGGTCTTCCAGTGGGCCGCAGGCTGCATGAGATGAAGGGAAAAAATGGCACGGTACGTATCAAGTCCTCTAACATGGCCAACAATCTTCTGATTCACTTTGAAGTCAAGATGGAGAAATGGATTTTGGGGCGCGATCTAAAGCGAGGAAGAGACGAAAAACCGGGAATCAAGGAGCCGACTTGTCGGTGACTAGTGACTCCCCCCACTAATCCCCATTTCTTCCAACATCAGCTCCGCAAATTGCAACTCAGGCTCCACGGTGTTCTCCTTCGCATTGCGTTATAAACCACCATTTATACCGCCTCATGTCGTTCCCGCTTTCCTCCCCTATCGTTATCGTTAAACGATGCGTCTTAGAGCCGGCCACCTCTTGCTTGTTGGCCTTTTGCAAACCACCATCACCAGTACCTTGGCAACCAACGCAAGTCAAGCTGCACTCACAACATGCACGCACCTCCAAACCCTCCTCGGGCCCTCTACAGTCCAGCTCCCATCCACCCCGGAATACCTCAACGCCTCGACGAACGCATGGAGCCTGTTCAACACCCAAAGCCGGCCCGCCTGCGTCGTTCTTCCTAGGCACGCGTCCGACGTGCAGGTGGCGATGAAGGCGATCTTTAGAGGGAAGGTGCGGTATGCGGTGCAGGCGGGCGGGCATGCGGGGATGACGGGGTGGAATACGTGAGTTGCTCGTTCATTTCGATAGCGCTGAATTAGGGAGTTTGCAATTGACGGCTTTCGCACTCTCTCTCTCAGAGTGCAGGACGGCGTGCTGGTCGTGTTCTCGCATATGAAGAATATTTCGTATGACCCTGCGAAGGATACGATCACGATACAGCCCGGGATTCACTGGGACGAAGCCCTAGCTGCGCTCGAGCCTCTCGGCGTAGCACCATTAGGCGGGCGAATGAGGTTCGCGCATCCCCTTCCCCCTGCTCGTTCACTCCCATACCATACTGAGACCGCACAAACCTACCCGCAGCGACGTCGGCACAGGCCTCCTCCTCGGCGGCGGGCTCAACTTCATCGGCGGGGAACACGGCTTCTCGTGCGATGCCTACGTCGAAGTGGACGTGGTCCTCGTCTCGGGGGAGCTGGTGACCGTTACCGCGGACAACGAGTACGCGGATCTGTTTAGGGCGCTGAAGGGGGGTGCGAATCGGTTTGGGATCGTTACGCGGTATGAGGTGCTGGCTGTTCGTGTTGGGAGGGAGACGGATAAGGGGTGGTTTGGGGGGAATGTTATTGTAAGTATAGTGTGGTTTATTTATGAAATGAAGGCTGATTATTTAACTGGCTTACTCGGCTACTCAATCACTCTTTCGTTCGATAGTACCCGAACTCCTCTGCTGAAGCGCTCTTGATAGCCACGCACAAGTTCACCTCGACCGTGAGCGACCCCAAAGCTAGTAAGCAGCCTTTCCACAGCACTACAGCTACATAAGTAGTGCATCAGCTAAAGACAACTCACCCAGCTCTCCTCACGACGTTTGTAAACACCCCAAACGGCACCGAAATAATCGCCATCCTTCAAGCAACACTAATCTACCACGGCACCTCCCTCCCCCCCAGCATATTCGCCGACTTCCTCTCCATCCCCTCCACCTCAACCCAGCTCTCTCCGCTCAGCTACATCGACGCCAACGCGCTCCTTGGCTCAGGCGCGGCGCGGGGGTTCGGGCAGCGGTTCGGCGCGTCTGCTTTCAGTGGTAGTGACCCTGGGGGGATGGAGCAGTACATGAACGCGTTCAGGGTGTTTAATAAGTTCACGGAGGTTGTGCAGAGCTCGATGTTTTTGACGGTGCTTGCGTTTACCCCGGTTTTGAAGTCTCAGGTGGAGGTGGGAAGGGCGAGGGGGTCGAATAGCTTTGATCCGCCGTTGCAAAATTATGCGGCGGTGCAGTTTGCGCTTACGACGTTGCCTGGGATTGAGCGGTTGCCGGTTGAGGATGAGGAGGCGCATCAGGCTGCATTGGAGAGGTGGGGACACTTTTCTGTTTATCAGGGAATAGTTAGTTTCTGACGATTATGATAGCATCCCTCGCTCCCCGGGGTTCCCCCTCTACATGAACGAATCCAGTGAAAAGCAGAAGGTTTTCGCTACGTATAACAGATACGCCGAGTTGAAAGCGACGTATGCGAAATACGACCCTACACGGTGAATATTTTTTAATTCTGCTTCATTGAATGACCGTTTCTTACTCCCCGTCCCGTCTTTTTCTTAGGTTTAATGTGCGGTTCACCGAAGGGCCTGCAGGTTTGTAAAAAGCCGAGACACATGAACATGACACTAAGGAGAATAGAACTTGAACTGTTAACACTAAAAGACGAAAACAAAACTCAAATCCGACTGGGGACGAGTTTTGCTGTGCGAAGCATCGGCCTGCAAGCCACAATAATGATTAAGATATGACACAAGAAAAGAAAACGAGCTTGCATGGGTGTGAAATTGATTTGTGCCCGTGATGGAATGCGACTTGACTCGAACATGGGTCATAGGAGTCGCCTAATCCAATGCACAGTGAAAGGGATCCCTCATGCGGACGAGTTTGAAGAAGCACTATCAATATCCATTCCACATTCCCAAGGACAGCGAGCCAAGCTGCCCTCGAAAACGACACCGTCGGAGTAGAAGCTAGTTACCTCTTCGATGGCGTAGCGGACCTCGCGAAGGTTGCTGCGCTCGCGCCAGTCGACATCAAGCATGCCGACGAGGATTTCGTTGACTTCAGGGGAAATGGGGAGGATGGTCGGTAGAAAGCCCGCTGGGTCTCGTAAGTAAGCTTGAAAAGTGGGGTTATCTAAAGTCGCAGACTTCCAGGGGTTGCGACCTGTCACTAAATTGAGCCCAGGGTACACGATTATTAACTTGATTCCGTTTAGTCAGCCTGTGTACGTCCTAGTTCTTTATCATCTAAGATATAAGTATTAGACGTCTGATTGTTTTGTGTTTTTGGTGGGACGACCGTGTAGAGCAGGCGCGATCGTCTTCGTGGGCCTCATCTACCTCCTCATCTTGTCTTTCTTCGTCGTCGTGCGTATTATTCTCCATCTTTCCTTCGCGTCCTTTTCTCACCTCACCCCCACCCCCCCCCTCTCTGCCTTTCTGTCTGCCTATCTGATCCCGAATGCCCGAATATCCAAATACTCATATAGAGGATCGCATTCAACGCACGCCAAGTCTCAGGGCTCAACCGCCTCCTCACGCTACGCGCGCTCGTCACGGTCAGGCTGCTGTCGTCGTGTGTGGGTATTTTTTGTTGTCGGTGAGTTGTTCCTTCCTTGTTCCCTTTTTCCCCCGGTCCCTTCGCTTCTCTTTCTGTGTGATTGGATTTGGATTGGATGCTGACCTTTACTTTTTTTTCTTTTCGGGGAAGTTGTTTTATTCGTTGCTCAATCTTGCTTTTAACCTTGACCTGACTAAAAAGTACGCACCTTCTTTCTTTAACCTAACCCCAAAAATGCGAATGGGGTTAATTCAATTTCGTTCGTGTAGATACGTTCATGATCTTCTGGATGTTGAATTGGGTTGGGATGCTCGGATCAGGATCAGGATTGGCATTAGAAAGAAGGGGAAGGGGAAGGACAAGTTCAACTTGTCCTTCCCCTTCCCCTTCTTTCTAATGCCAATCCTGATCCTGATCCAGATCCAGAGGACTCGCGCTCGAGTCTCTAATCACGCTCTTCACACCGCAGTACATCCCGTTCTTCATGATCCTGTGGATCATCAGTGCGTTTCCCCTTCTCCCTCCTCCCTTCCCCCCTTTCTCACCCTCCATCCTCTCCTCTCCACTCCCCTTTAATCCCCACCCCCCTCCCCTGCCCACCCCCCCCTCACCTCCCCCCTCGCCTCGCCTCTCCCATCTACTCTGTGACGCCGACGCGAAACCAACAGCAAACGTATCAGTATGCGTATTCCCCATCCAGATCCTCCCGCGGATCTACCACTACGGGTGCGAGGCGAGGCGGAGTGGACAGCCCGAATCAACTCGAAATTGTAGTCCGAAAATTACTTGTATCTACATTGAAAGTGCATTAGTTTAATTACAGAAGACTAGGTAGAATTATTCATCTCTTCAATTAATTGGGCAAGTTCATATTGTTTCCCTTCTCTCACGAGTTCGTTGATTGCAGCCTCTGTGAGTTGGCCAGAGTTGTTGTAATCTGATTCCTTGGCCAGGGGATCATCCACGAAAGATAGCCTTTCCGATCGGTAAGAGTACTTCAAAACTCGGAGAGCCTCAAGGAGCTCCCGCGAGATCCGATTCCAGCGAAGCGTGCAGGTCTCCTTGCTAGAGTAGATGAGAAAATCCACTCACAAGGGACGGCCGAAGCTTGAGCAGGGAGGACATCCATGGCCACTCGAAATAAGTATAGGTACTCGTATCGATTGACCTAAATTCACTCAATAAAGTGTGCAGATAACAGAAAAAAAAAAACTTCTGACCGACCAGAACTCGCCAATGTTGACCATGCCAGTGTTTTCAAAAGACTGAAGAACTCCTACCGCCTTATATCGGCTTGACTCGCGCTCCACATGACAGCTGCCTTATCCTTGGCAGCAAGTTCTCGCATTTTTCATGCGTTCCCCTTCCGATCTTCGACGCCTTCTCTAGATCTGGTAGGAGGGACAGGTGTAGGTCGCCGTGAAGGTGGTCGTGATGATGACTAGGACGAAGGGATGATGACGAGCGCCTAACACCGACAGTGAGTGACTGAAGGCGGTTAAACCCATGTGCAATATTTGTTGAGGCCATGTCAGTCGCCGATTGGGTACGTGTCATATTGTCGAACATCACAACCTTTTTTTTCCGGCTTAGCTGAAGATCTAAGCCAGTAGGGAGGCGCACAAAAAGTAGGCATCACTGATTCCATCAACGGCAGACCCTTTTCGGTTTAGATCCCGCTAAATCCCTTAAAAGTTGACAAGTTTCGAAGAAACTTCGGATCAACTGATTAGATAAAAGGTGTCCCACGACTGGTTTGGAGTCTGCCGCTAAACCTGACATGTGGCAGGGAACGTGGGTGGTTAACAAAGTAACTTTCGCAAGTTAACTTTTCCCATACAAAAGTAACTTATTTTAACTTTACTTAACTTTTGGCTGGGAAAGTTAATTTGTCAAAGCTAAGTTAAGTAAAAGCTAAGTATACGTTAACCAAAGTTACTTTCAAGTTACTTTAGGAAGCTATGTATCACGGCGGCGGTGTTTCTGGGATCCAAGTGACACATCAAATTTGGGTAGTGATGTCGCGGCATCTGTGATACCAGTCTCCGATCCGTGTGGGTCATGGTTAAAACATTTCCGATGTTCGTGGAGTGGTTTTGATGGGTAAACCCGTGCTCACTTGACATACCTACGGTACGGTGCTCGCTGATATTCCTAGGGTGGATGCGAAAAGCACAACACTCACCCGACCTTAACGAGTGGTTCTGAGGCACGAATTCGGATTTTTAACGTCCAAAAACAAAATAAATGAAGAGGTACGGTCTCGGAGGTCTAGGTACGAAAGTAATGTCGAGAGCAACGCTGTATACGACGATGAAGGACAAAAACAAGATGCGAGAACGAGACGGGTGTTGCAGAAGACGAGGGAATCAATGTTGGTGACTCAGAGGGCACAATACTGTATTGACGTGAGGGCGGCATTTGGGGGAAATTTGTCGGAGCAACGCGTGACGGGACTGAAGTGAAGTTGGGGCGGAATCAAATATCGAAAGACTTTAAAAATGCGATAGCTTGCAGAACAAGGGCCTACTTGGAAAGCGCGCTTACCCATTGTCGGTTTAGCAGAGTCGTTTTTGAAAAGCACACCGGTGGCACGAGATTGGCCTTATCCGGCACAGAATGCGCGGTGTACGGGACGTGCGCTTAGCGCAGGCGGTCAGTAAAATTCATGGTTTAAAAGCGCAAAGAGTGGCGGTGTTTCAAGAAAGACCGCTAAGACAGGGAGCTCGCGGAGAGTGGTCGTGTTAAGCGCTGGCCGGCGCTTACTGCGAAATTCGTGAGTCGTGCGGCGTATTTTAAGGACTATATTTTCCGTTCATTCGTTAATTACAAGCACGGCTGGTATGAAGTTCAAGTCCTCATGCCCCAAAGGTACCGGTGCACTCACTAAGTAAGCTCAAGTTAACTTGTGCATACTTTGGTAGGACAAGTTAACTTGACAAAGTTAACTTGCACTTACTTAGGCGGTACAAGTTAACTTTGTCAAGTTAACGTGCACTTAATTTGGTGGAACAAGTCAACTTTGTTGAGTTAACTTGGGCCTATTTCGATAGGACGAGTTAAATCGGCTAGTACGACCTTTAAACGCATCTATCAGTACATCGATATGTTGCTATCTCGTACTGTAATTTTGTCCGCACTTCAATTTAGTACTACCCGTCGCGCACTTTCATTAAACCTCCAAATCTTACGAAAATATATTTCGGAACCTCACATTCAACGTTTTGACACGAAAAACCTCCATTTGCCTTCAAGATACAATCAAGTACTGTATTTCTACTCAAATGTCCCGTTTCCGTCCGTCCGAGAAGGCGGAAGTGGTGGTTTTGCGGTGAGTCCTAATCTAGGGTTTATTCGCTGTTCTTTTCTTTCCACGGCCCGATACTGTCAACCTTTTTGCAAAGTGCTGTAATGCTGGGGTGGGAATAATCACGACTAGCGAGCAAAGAACTCGCTTTATTGACGATTCTTTTGTTTGCCGGTAGTACATGAGTTTGCAGCTGCATCGAGGACGGTCAAAGAAGAGAGGTACTGGCACCCCATCGGCTAGCGCACAATTCTGGGACTATATTTGTAAAATGATAGGTTGAATTGCACTAAAAGTATACACGGAGACCATTTGAATAACTATCCGTACCGTATATAACGCCCCTACGAGTGTACTGACTCTGCAGGACATCGGTTGAGAGACAAAAGCGTGGGAATACACAAGTTAAATTGTCCACGCGTGGGAATAAGTAAAGTAAAGTTAACACGGTTCACTTTGGCAGGGACAAGTTAACCAAGTTAACTTGAAAAAGTTACTTTATTGACAGTCGGGAACGTGTGGTGTTACCCAACATGCTTCCAACACGTTTCCACCGCCTTCAGCCAACTTGAGTTCGATCGCTGCTGAGATGGCTTCATCTACAACCACATTACTCCTCGTCCTGGCTCCGTTGTTACCCGCGACCACTCTTCGTCTCAGACTCCAAAATGCCACCTTCTCCCTTTTCCGATCTCGGCTGGCAGACAGTCACACTTGGAGCATCAGATTTGACAAAGAATTTTGAGGTAAGTCGTCGACATATTACAATATTGCTTCTGCCTTATTAGGATCGGCATCCAGATTCAAAACACCATCGACACAGTCTGCTCTCGCCTTTGCAAAAGCAAACTACTACTACACGAAATGCTCGGGACTCCCGTGCCTGGTCGCAGTTTCAAGAAAATGACGCGAGTTCTGGTAGAACGAGCTGTGAGGGTCACTTGTAGTATTTCGTGCTTGGTAGAGCGAGCAGAAGAAACACCAAACCTCTCCGAAAAATTATTACACCTTGAACGGTATGGCGACTTTCTCTGTGCGTCCGTGGTCAAGACTGAGTTTGACCCAGTACCCTCCAGGAAATCAGCCTTTTCCTACAGTCGGAGAGTCAGAAGAACGCGTTATTTCGCCTGGTATCTGCAAAAAAGTCGCGACTACGCTACGTTTCTCTTGATAGGAGGCTTATTGAGCTCCCTAAGATGTTTGAGGTACATCTTATTGAACCATCTAGATGACTTTTGTACTCTATCTGACTGATCGCCCTCCGGCAGTCTGACGCCCATCTCAACCCTCGGGGGATCATTCGATCTCAGGTAGGAGTTGTCGTCGCGGATGAGAGTTCAGATGTTCATGCCAGGTATTTAAATTTATTTTGTATTTCTCTGTCCCATTAACTCTTCACAGGGTTTCGCTTCTTTCTCATGCTCGGGATTTCGGCGTGTACGGGGGAAATTTTTACGGTGCTGGCCGCGACGTGAACATCATCGCTCCAGGTGAGTACTCATTGTTGTTGACTTCCTTTAAGGGTTTTGACATTCATATATAGCTGGACCAACTTCTGGTCGAACCCCAAGGGGCCTTATTGAAGGAGTCGAGGTGGTATGTTTCTCCATCGCACAATCCATTTTAAATTTTTCCGACTAACCATCTCCCAGTTTACTGTTGCGGATGTTCACGCCACCCAAGAGCTTTACAAAGGTACAGGGTATCGAATCTACTCAGCCCGCAGCAATGCCAATGCGGTAGCTGTCAAGCTCAAACTGTACGAAGGAAACCGTTCTAAAGAGGTAGGTATACGTCTCTGATAAATAATTCGAAAAAGATGCTTATGAGATGCGTGCGGTTCAAGCGTTGCTTGGCAGCTGCAAAGTTCAGTCAAGAAGTGATGTACAAAGACCTTCTTTCCCTGCTTGATAACTCTCAAATCTATTCAACCAGGCACCCGAATGTTGTTCAAGTAATTGGGGTCTCTCCTGCGAAGTCCAAGCTTAACTTCCTTGTCTTGAATGACGGTTTGTCTGCTTTTAGACCTGAAAGATGACAATTTTGAGACTTGTCTCTGACAGACGCAGAAGGGGTCCTCGACTATATAATCGCCTCCGCATTAGGTATGGGCCTCAAGGAAAGCTTGCGTTTGGGTCTTCAGACGGTATAAGACTCGCTTTACATATCCTATAACAGTTTTAACCTCCTTTAAGGTTATAGGCCTTTCGGTAGGAATTTTCCAGGTATCGAAACTCAACTGACTTTATCTCTAGTCTGGTTTAGACTACCTTCGTAATCTGGAGTATCCGTTTTCGTCCGCGGCATTGGAGGTATATAATGAACTACGAATTGGGTTAATTACTGAAAAAGTGTTGTAGCAATTTACCCTGCTCCGTAGCTCCCGTGGCAATATTTTAATCAGTTTCGATCCGGAAGTCCTGCCAGACAAAACTCACTTAGCGGGCCAAAATTCTGCCACATTCCATGGTGGAAATGAGATGGACATCTTCCACGGACTTTGTCAGAAGGTTGGTGTTTTGCACTTTCCACGAAATGTTGATAAACTTGGTATATCTACCAGACCTTTGACGCTGCTTGCAAAGCTCACTACGAATGTAACTCGGTTCTTGCTTCCTCTCAATTTGACGCTGATAACTAACACTTACTAAAGCGCAGAAAAATCGGTATAATTACATTGACAAGTTTGATGCAGATCATGATCAGTACCACGATCGATTCGAGGAATCTGAAGTCGATGTCGGATCGCTGTCTACAGATACAAAGTCTAACCAGCAGGACGATATTTTGTCAGATGTCGTTAATTCACCACAGCCACCACATCTTGCGGCCTCGCCTCCTTCCCCAAGAATGCAAGTGAGGCGTCGGAAACCAGATCAAATGATCCGTCGACGGGAGCTTGTGTGGAAGTCTCAAAACCATGAAACAATTTCTCTTGAAGACATAGCACGTAAATTCCAAGATCTTCTAAATACATCCTCCACAGATATAGCTTTAAATCGTCGTCGTGGCCGATACACCACAAACACTGCGCATCGGTGTCCAGGATATAATCGCATCGAGATTACGTTGTCCACTAATATTGCGCGCAGTGCTATCGTTTCCCATCTTACTCCCACTCCACATGAGATCTGCCCTGTCTGCAAGGATGTAGTAAAGGACGCAGAAATATTCGCCTGCATCTGTGGTGACGACGGTAAGTCTAAATCTGTATACAAGCACAAGCTTTCTCCCAAATCCCAACTTATTTTGTTAGATAACGAATTTATGCCTACTATAAAATGTTCAACCTGTTCAGAATGGCATCATCGCTCTTGTGTAGATGAACAGGACGAGAGCTTTTTATGTTCGCGTTGCAAAGCTCAGACTTCACGCACACTGAGAGTGAGCAATCTTTGATCCAAAGTCATGTTTACTTATGAACTAACTGGCAGACAGAATCCACACTGCGAGGGAGTTCACAACAGTCGCCTGTTCCTAAGCTCAAGGGTTGCTGAACGGCAAGCGACAGTCTATGAACTTTCCAAGGACACTATTGCCGGCACGGAACGCATTACAATCCGAGCAGGTGATGCTATAGGCATCGAGATTGGCGCAGAATTTGCTGTTTATGCTAATCGGCCGCCTATTCTGGCACCTCCACTCGGTATCCTTATCGCTTCGAAGGTTCAAGTGTGGACTGCCACCTTGATTCGCAAGCCTGGTCTTCCCCCGTTTGCGATACCACGCACCGCCTATGCCCTTCAGGTCCGGTCAGGCCCTCGGACTGAATTCGTGAACATCGCCATCCAAGCAGGTTTTTTCGGAGATTCCAACCTCGTTGATGTTACTTCCAACATTCCTCAAGGAATACGAATGGCCGAGGATCGAGAGAATGCAGACTTGGTTTTGAGCAGAAATGAAGCCGGTGTTGGCTTCGAAATTCTTGATAAAGCTTGCACACATTACGGGTTAGATCGCACAGCTCGTTCCAGATTCGACACTTTAGCCGACGTTGCGTCTCTTTTGAAGGCAGTTGACCATTATTATTTTCACTTGCGCGGGTCTAGCAAGGACCAACTTCTGACCTCTCACGTCGACGTGGAGTGTTTTGAAGTCCTCTCCCCATTCTCTGTATCCAGCAATAATCTCAACTTGAATGGGTTGATTACTGTTGTTGCTGGAAGCCCCGACGACGACGAGGGCTCAGTCCCTTCTTATGGGTTTCGAATTACCAACCATTCGCATACTTCATTATTTATCGCTGCTTACTTTTTCAATGGAAGTGATCTGAGTACCAGTTGAGTAACAACGCTGTACCCACATTTCAAAGCTAACATCTTTCATTAGAACCATACTACCGGCCACCAATTCCACACTCTGCATCTCGAGCCCGTCCATGTCTTCCTGTAGGAGAGTCATTGACAATTGGATATGGATCAAGTGGAGCCATCACAAGAGAGTACTATGTTGAGGACGGTTACGACGTTGATGTTGGATTTCTCAAGATATTTGCCTCCACTGAATACGTGGATTACGCCATGGTGGAGCAGATGTCACCTTTCGAGGTCAACAAAGACAATATCAGATCAACCAGGATAGTCAACAGACCCCTTCAGCCAAAGTGGGACTCCAAAGTCATCACTGTGGTTCAACAAAAACGTGGTGCATGAGATTATGTAGATCTATTGTATAAACATCAAGAGTTCCAACTAGTACTTCTCCTAGCCATTCCTTACATTCCAATGTGAACAAAAGGTACCCATGCTCTGAAATTTCTGCGTCCATTTGCCTGTTGTAGAAGGTGTATCGCGTGGTGCAATGCCTGTGCAGCCTTTCGGTGATCCGGCCGTTTGTCCTTGAAAAGTTGTTCGTAAACTTTGTTGGCTACAAAGGGAGCATCTTGATCACGAACGGCAAAGCGGAGAAGGCTGCTTTCTTCTCCCTCCGCCTAACGAACCACCGAATGGCAGTAAGCGTCACGCACGAAATGAGCACCCATGCGAAGAGGACGCCAAAGTTCAGGCCCACTATGTGTAAGGTAGGTAGGTAGGTGTTAGATTGTGAACAGAGATTAAAGCGAGAGAAAAACAGAGCGAGGGAGGGGGACGGGGGAAGGGGGGGATGAAGAAAGAGACAAAGGCAAAGAAAAGCGAAAAGAACGCACACGTATTCTTCGTCCAAACGCGATCGACCGCGTCGAATTCGAGATATTATAAAACGGCGCTGCGTCTCACCTCGGCGGCAACACTAGCTTTGCCTCTGGCCACTGAACGCGGTCGCGGACCGAACTGCATCATCCTTCTGACCGATTTCACACTCCCCAACCCTTCCCGTCCTGATCCTCATTCTTACTTCAATGATTCAGTCCCTTTATTCCCCTTCGTGCATCGTATTACGATTCTCGGACTCTTAAGTGCGATATAAGGACTCCCTTGTGCCTTTTGTAGACTTCCGACTTCGTTCTAGCTTCAGGCGCACAGCGCACTTCACTCCCGATCCTAGGCTCTAACTTTTAGTTAGCGTCTCTCTGAGGTGTGATATCAGGAGTGTGGGAACTATGACACACGTAAACGAGTTTTCTCATTCAACGAACTCTCTGTGAATCATCGTCAACGCTCACCAATACCCCGCTTACAACCACCTAGGCCTATCATAAACCAACTAAAAGCGCTTACCTACAACCCTGGAAAACACTGACCCGATTGTCTCATCCCGCTCCATGTCGCTCCTTACTGAATGCGCCTTCCTATCCATGACTGGCCTCGATCACGACTCGGTGTTTCGGAAAGAAACAGCCCGAGATGTCGATGCGCTATAGCCTAGTATATAGGGGCGGTTGCGCGGTAAGCAGCTGGTCGATAATCGCCCGGCTTCGATCGTGCGTTTATAATCCCGCTCTGATGTAAAAGTCATCGAGCACTCTTCTTGCTTGCTGAATCAACGCCACACGACACGACGTTACATGCGATAAAGCTGACCCCGCGAGCTCGGACCCACTTCGACTGAACAACAACAACAACCACTCCACGATGAACCACTCCAACTCCATGATGGACGACTCGACGACGTTCAACTCCAAGCGCCACGTATCAGTCGGCACGGACGAGGCGTCGCCTACGACGACGTACAACGACGACCTGCACACCCACGGCTTCCCGCTGGCTGCTACGGACAGCACCGCCAACACCAACGCGTCTCCTTCCTTCCCATCACGATACGCCGACTCGACCCATGGGAAGTCAGTGCGCACCATCGCTCTCGCGCCGACGAACTCGCATACACGGTCGTTTCACAAGCACGAAAATGACTCTGAGCACGGTCACAAACACGACCTCGAGCATGACCTTGAGCACGACCCCTCTGCCCCCCCTCACTCCCCTCACTCCCCGCCCCCTCCGCCGCCATGCGAGCCCTACTCGAACTGCTACTTCAAAAAAGGAGACCCCGCGCTCAAGAAGGCACGGAACATGTATCTCAAGATATACTTCTCGGGGCTGTTCATGGTCATTCTCACTATATTCGCTGTGTTCCCGATATACTGGGGCTCGCTGTGGAAGATCCCGGCGCACCCGCTGCAGGGGTGGATCGTGGTGCGTGTTCTGTCCTTTCCTCTCCTCTCCTCTCCTCCTGTCTATTATAGTTCGAGAACACTTTGTTGACCCCGATCATCCCTCCCCAGGACTTCGACGGCGGCGACGTCGGCCAAACCATCACGCGGAGCCTAACATCCGGCACGGGGCGCATCATCAAATGGGACGTCGTCCCCCCCACCCAGTTCCCCGCCGGCGCGGTCGACGTGATTCGGGGGGTGGAGGATAACCTTGCGTGGGTCGCTGTGACGAGTGCGTTGGTCTATTATAAGTGGTGACGAGGGTTCAGTTAAGCGTTTCTGATGCTTGATTTTTTTTGTTACAGTCAACGAAGGAACTTCCCTCCGCCTCGAAGCTGCTTCGGCCGTCCCGGATCCGGGGTATAACGGCTCTCAGGCGATTACGGTGTATGGGGTGGAAGCGAGGAATGAGAACGCGTAGTGAGCACTTTCCCTTCTTTCCTTCCTTCCTCCCCCTCCCCCCTTCCCTCTGGAACTGGAACTGGAAAGATACTAACTAAACGAATTCAAGCCGAGTGTTTATCCGTCCTTACGTGAGTACCCTTCCCTCCCCTCCCCTCCCCTCCCTCCCTCCTTCTCCTCAGTTTTCGATTCTCACCTCCCCACCCCACCCCTCCCTTTTTCACCCCGTTTAAAAAACAGGTCCAAACATCCCTCGACGCGATCCAATTCAACTTCGCAACGCAGTACGCCGCCCGGCTCGCTTCCTCCGCCTCTTCCTCTCCCTCTTCCTCCTCGGCACAGGCGGGTCTGGTGAATCTACTAGCGACGTCCCCGCAGACGGTGGTGAGCCCGGTAGGGTACACGATCGTGAACCTGATTCCTTTTAGTCAGCCTGTGTGCGTCCCCTCCTTGACTCCTTGGTTTTTATCGTCTGTGTTGATTGGGCGTCTAATTTTTGGTGTTTTGGTGTTTTGTGCTTTTGTGCTTTTGTGCTTTTTTTTGGGCACTTTGTGGACGTACAGGGCGGGTGCAATAGTGTTCGTGGGGCTCATCTACCTCCTCATATTGTCTTTCTTCGTCGTCGTGAGTGCCCCTTTCATCTTTCCTTCTCTTCCTTTTCTCACCTCACCCCCTCCCTCTGCATTTCCGATCCCGAATACCTGATTCCCCAACCCAACCTGATTCCCCAACCCAACCCGATTACCCGACAACCCGATTACCCGACAACCCGATTAAACCATTAATCGTACACAGATGATCGCATTCAACGCGCGCCAAGTCTCAGGGCTCAACCGCCTCC
Organism: Galerina sulciceps; assembly: GCA_023014345.1. Classification (NCBI taxonomy): domain Eukaryota; kingdom Fungi; phylum Basidiomycota; class Agaricomycetes; order Agaricales; family Galerinaceae; genus Galerina; species Galerina sulciceps. Next base: position 950,175 of record JAEDXJ010000020.1, on the reverse strand, counting down.
TCACGCTCCGCGCGCTCGTCACGGTCAGGCTGCTGTCGTCGTGTGTGGGGTATTTCTTGTTGTCGGTGAGTTGGTTTTCTTTTTTCTTTCTCTTCTCTTCTCTTCTCTTCTCTTTCCCTTCTCTTCCCTTCCCTTGACTTTTGAATTTTGAATTTTGAACTTTGCTTTTGTGATTGGGTGCTGACTTTTTTTGGGGGGGGAAGTTGTTCTACTCGCTGCTCAATCTCGCATTTAACCTTGACCTAACCAAAAAGTACGCACCTTCCTTCTTATCCACCCAACCGCGCAAACTTGAGTCATGCTGACCCTGACCCGACTCGTATAGATACGGCCATGCGGGGTTCATGATCTTTTGGATGCTGAACTGGGTCGGGATGCTCGCTGTGTGCGTCGGTTGTCCGCTTCTTTCGGTACCACATTTTATTCATGTCTTTCTTTACTATTTTAGAGGACTCGCGCTCGAATCCCTCATCACGCTCTTCACACCGCAGTACATCCCGTTCTTCATGATCCTGTGGATCATCGGTGCGTGTCCCTTTCCCCCCCTCTCCCTCCCCCTTTCTCACCCTCCATCCTCTCCTCTCCTCTCTTCCCCCTTCCACGCCCCTCTACCCTGCGGCGCCGGCGCGAATTCGCATCCCACAGCAAATGTATCAGTATGCGTATTCCCGATCCAGGTCCTCCCGCGGATCTACCACTACGGGTACGCCGCGCCGTTCTACAACATCTCGAATTCGACAAGGTCGATCGCGTTTGGGACGAAGAATACGCGTGCGTAGCTCGTTTTTCCCTTCTCTTTTTCTTTTTCTTCTAAAATCTACCTACTTTACACATAGTGGGCCTGAACTTCGGCGTCCTCTTCGCATGGGTACTCATTTCGTGCATCACGCTGACGGGGATCCAGTGGTTCGTTAGAAGGAGGGAGAAGAAAGCAGCAGCAGCCGCCTCTGCCTCTGCTTCTGCTGGTGGTCCCAGCCCTGCGCCTAATTCTCCTGGATCTGGGGTGAGGGAGAAGCAGGAGGTGTGAAGTGGTCGGAGGGGTTGGAGTGGGGAGTGGTGCGAGTGCGGGGAGTGGGGAAAGTGTATTTCTAGTTCAGTGTTGAGTGACCAGCTTTCTCAATCGTGCACCGGCGTCTGCGTGGAGGGCGGGGTGGGGGGTGGGCCCAACTGGCGGGGGTGTATGGTTTATATATCCGGAACCTGGTTTTTTAGATACCCTTATTGTTGTTATTCTTATTTTTATTTGTATTCTTTTTTTATTCTTTTGGCGTCGTGCTTTTAGTGTCTATAGTCCTCTCTCAGCGACGAACTAAAACACTAGTAGCAGGGAAGGTCGACTGTGTCGACAGAACCCTTGCTTGCTGTTGTTTTTTATCAAACGAGTCTGTCTATAAAGATGGTGTTGGGGAATGCTGGTACTCGTACCATGGTCTATGGGAGTCCATCAGAACTACTAAAAAGAAAGGGAATCTCGTTGCTACGATTCCTCGTTTTTGCTGAGTTGAGTACTCTTGTGTCCTTCTTCGCGTATGACCCGACCCATCCGACCCATGCTGTTGGAAAAATATTTACTGTCAATATGCCTAAGTTTGTGGTGCTTCCGGCGGATTTTTTGAGAAGTCCCTGATTTGGGATCGGCCTTGGACATGACCTCGCTCTGGAGGCCGCTAATGTTTTTGGAAGATCCTCCATCAGCACCCTCGAAATTGAAGGCCTCGGTCAGTATTGTTTCGGATAGGGATTCTGCTTCAGGGGATTGAGAGTAGTGGCTGGAGGATGGACTCGAGTACAAAAACTTTTCAAAGGGTGGAAAAAGTGACGATTCCCCCGCCGAACTGAGAGAATACGATGACGGCAGCACCAGTCTTCCTGTTACTTGGGTTGGAGAACTTGGAGAAAATTGTACAGGGGTCGTGATTTGTTCGAGAAACACCACATCTGGTTGTCTGATAAGTTTATATATTTGTATGAATACAATATTTGATAAAATACCTTCTTCTTCTTGGACAACAAAAGATTTCATAATTCGCTCGCATAAGTGCTCGACTGGGGGTAAAATCGAGTCCGCCTGAGAGTTATGGTAAGAATGAGAAGTTAATTCAGAGGTGCAAAAGAATAGAAGCCTTAGTGAGCACAGAAATCCAGACTTCGTCCCCCGTGATAGCCATCCGTGCGCTAGGCTTGAGCTCAATGAAAAGAGTGAATCAATAGAATCAGTTATACTCTATAAAGTTGGAACATACCATCAGTAACATTTTATTGATTCCGTTAGAAGGGTGCACTGCCTGCATTAGAACACGTAAATCGTGAGACCAAGTACGACAATGAACGGGTAGTTTGAGAAACTGGAACGCATACCAATGTATCTGAAGTACTGGATGAATAGGCGGATTGCCAGCCACTATGACAATTCCCTGGAGTATATGTGGGTGAAGATGACGAACTTGCAGAAGTCCCATTCGGGCGAGAACCCTCTGCAGAGGCTGGGAGATGAGATAAGGGACCATCTGAACCATTATCAAGATTAATGTTGCCAGAGCCAGATTCGGACAATAGTCTGTTCCAGATATCCTCACGAAGAGTGATGTTCTCGGTGCGTACAAAAACGGATTGGTTTTCATACTCCACACCTTGCTGTAAAGGATCGCCCATTCGAAGGGCTGCCGTGTCTCGCACATCCGGGCCAGTTTTAACTTCAGCGCTACCTGATGAACTCCCGCTGTATGTCCTTCCTGAAGTACCTTGACCTCTTAATCTAAATCTCAGTCGAAGCAAATCAGTCTCAAACGCCAAGTTTGAGTTCGAAAAAGCCGCCATTCCCCAAATTGTGGTTTTGCTATAGCCTGTAACAACGCGTAAGTCGCCGTTCTCAAAGATTCGTCCATGATCAATGAGCGCGCATCTGTACATCTCCTCTCCATGGGCTTTTAAATAGTCGAGGAGTTTCTTTTTATTTCCCAGGTCCTCTGAATTTAATCCATCTGGAAGTGTAAGAACGGCCCCTTCAGAAGCCGAGGATTCAAAAATAAGATCGCTATGAAAGTGTATTAGATCAATGCGCATCAATTCGAAAAGACTAGGGGCATACGATGGGTTCTCGTCTTGGTATAAGTTTCTAATTGAGCCACTCGAGAGAAAGCTGCCACGGTTAAATTCTGTACATGCTTGAATATCGTTCTGCATTATTTGGAAGGGAGAAAAGTTTTTAGGGAGCCTGTCTGTGTTTATGGCGAGGGGATCATCGGGAGGAAGAGTAACGTTGAATAGGCTATCGTAAAATCCCCGGTTGGTAATGAGTCCTGCATCGCCAACCATTAAGCCGTTTCTTTGATAATTAACAGGTAACCGCTTGTTAGTTCCCGGGATCCACAATGGAGATCCACGCATCTTGGATGCGAGGCATCGGTAATAGATGTCGTATATGCTTTGTGCTGGAATTGTAGTCGTGGCCATGGCCAGCCTTCCCTACAGTACGCAAATTTCAATCACTTAGTGGTAAGGGAATAGGTGGATTACCAAGGAACTATCACTGGTCTGTGGATCTAGATGTTATTGTTGATTGTTATAAAATTTCGCAGACTAATTGGAAAAAGAAATGTGCGTACCATTTGGTGTTGATGTTGCAGATCTTGAAGCCGAAATTTCTACAGTGTTTTGAGCTTGTGCTGTCCTCTTCCGTTTCTTTTTTTTTAATTTTAAGAGCCACTGGAACAGATTGACGTAGATTCGATCAAATGCATTTGAAACGTGTTCCGGGTCGGAGACTATTGAATCCAACTGGATGCCCTCCCCCACTGTTGTAGCAATTTAAGAAGATGGCCAACTTTCATGCATAACGCAGGAGCAAACTCACTTTCGTTCAAATTGCCCTGAACAGTATAAAGGTTTCCCCCAATAGCATAGAACTTCCCACCAGTGATGTTGATTGACCCTTTGGCGTTGCTCAGAACAGAAGTGCCTTCCCTAAGTCAATATTTACCCGTTGAGTTCTCAAGTTCGGTTACGGAAGCTATAAGAAAGTACGTTGTGTTTGGGGCAAGTACGTCCCAAGCCGTTTCCTGTATATGACCTCCAGGCGAGGAAAGACTGGGATGCAGATGCTCGGCAGGAGAGCGAAGAGTATGGGAGCCGCTTGCCGAGGGACGACCAGCGGGACGGGAAGATGCAGCTGGACGACGATCCAAAGAGGTAGATTGAGTAGGAGAACGAGCTCGAGGATGAGGAGAAACAAGGGGAGAAAATTCACTAGTCTCGAGACGTTCTCTATGGTCATCAAGAAAATCCTTTGAGGGCTGGTCAGAGTTCTGAGATCGGTTTAGCATGGAGCTAAAGACGGGCTTACTGATCTCGCCGGTGCAACCCTAGGCTCTAATTTCGGCCGCTGCATTGTTGGAAAAGAAGAGTGCGGTTTTGACGAAATGGGAGTTATAACAGTCAAGGAGTTCCTTGGGGCGTCTTTATACACAGTGAACACGAGGACGTGCGGAAGGCCCCAATATAACGGAGAGCCAAAAACAAGGCCACGTTCATGCCTGGCATGGGCTATGTGCACCGCCTCGTCCTGGACTCCGTTATTTCCTGCTAAACACAAGCAAGACACAAGACGTAATAGCACAGGATATTTGTGGCAAACGTGACTAAGTACAAAAGATATATTCCGTTCACCTGAATCACCTCCAGAAAGCTGTCGAGGACGGCGAATTGATTGTTGCATGGCTGTGTCAACGCGCCCGATAGACGCCTGGCTACCAGTCCCTGAAATTCATCGGGCCCTACTCACCTCGATGAGCACGCATTTGTAGATTTGATTCCAACAGCCTCCAAAGTCGCCTCTAGGTAGCAGGCAAGTCAAAACGAAAACAAAGAAAAGATAAGCAACAAGGTCAAGGTTCCGAGAAACATACGCGCGTGAGATTTTGAGAGCCAGACTGTCAGATGACCTAAATCCGAACCTTTGCAAAATGAACCCTTTGTCACTGTCAACCACGATGAAGGCGAGCACATCGTCCAGCTCCTCAGCAGCGCCAGCGCACAACACCCCCTTACCTCCGACGACGTCTTCTGCAGGACGCTCGTCGCGGATCGCGCCCCACTCTTACATCAAAGGACTCGGACTGACAGCCGAGGGTTTCGCGTCGGGGGATGGGGCTGGGTTCATCTTTCACAGGTGCGAATTAGAACATATTTTCTATGACCGTCAACTGTGCTATTTTCAGCTTGATTTGAGAGGACTGCCACGAAACAGGCTGTGTCAAGGCAACCGAAGAGTGGAACCAAGTACGATTGTCCTCTGTTCTTGACTACCACCGTGGCCAACGGCGCAGCCATGTTTCAAGGTGGAATCGTGATCACTGGAGGCCAATTCAATCAGTTCAATGGTTTGGCAAGAAAGAGAGGTGTGTTATCCGACTCTACTGTGAAGGCCTATTTCCAAAATATGATTTATCTAGGAATTGACATCTTGTACGAGCACACAGCTCGTGGCGCATTCCACAACTCATCCGAACGATATGATCCACCGAGGTGCCACCCGCAAACCCGCTTAGCCGTTATCCAGGCCATCGTCGATTGGATCGAGGACGGCCAAAAGACATCGTTCATCAAGTGGCTTCACGGGCCTGCTGGAGCGGGAAAATCAGCAATTATGCAAGAGATCGCCGAGCTATACTATCAATCAAACCGGTTGGCGGCCAGCTTCTTTTGGTCTCGAGGTATACCTGGTTTGAATAGCGAAGAACGCCTGATCACCTCCTTGGCCTATCAACTACTCATCGCGATTCCGCAGATGAGCGTCCATGTCGAAGAAGCAATCGGAAACGACCCCTCCATTCTCTCCCGTTCTCTGCAGGTTCAGATGGAGTTGCTAATCGCCAAACCTCTGCAAAAAGTTCGATTTTACAATCAGCAAGGACCAGGAGCTCCCGAAATCCCGAAACTGATCATCCTTGACGGCCTCGACGAGTGTGGGACACCACGAATTCAGGAATACATTCTCAAAGTCATTTCCAACGCTATTGTGCGGTTCCGAATTCCCCTTGTTTTCCTTATTGCGAGCAGACCTGAACAAGCAATTCGCGATTCATTCAACACTCAACCTCTACATTCCATCACGTCGAAACTTCTTTTAGATGAGACCTTTAATCCAGATGAGGATATCAGACTTTTCTTGACTCAGAGCTTCGAGTCTGTGAAGATGACCCATGCGTTACGATCACTTCTACCTCAAGTCTGGCCAACTTTCTGGGACATCAGCAGACTGGTCCACAAATCCTCCGGACAGTTCCTATATGCTGCTACAGTCGTAAAAATTATCAGATCTCCCCGCCGTCGGCCTGACAAACAACTAGAAATTATCTTGGCTGCCACTTCTGCTGGGGCTGATAATCCGTTTGCTGAGCTTGATGCCCTGTATTGCCAGATATTCAGCTTGGTGGAGGATCTCCCAAGGGTATTAGAAGTTTTGAGTTGCCTCTTTTTGCTTAATTTTTATGATGAAAACGAAGCATTTCAAGACATTCAAACGCTCTTATCATATTCTTCTGGAGATCTACAGCTCATCCTGATTGATTTGCATTCTGTTGTAGAAGTTCCAGCGGTTGGAGACGACAATGGCTTGTTTCGTCCATTGCATGCGTCGCTGAGAGAGTTTCTCTTCGACCCTGCTCGTTCTGGCAAATTTCACATTGATCGAGGTAAAGCTAGTACCCACATCACGCAAAACATCCTGCGATATCTGCATGAACGTACACCAGGGGAAGAAGATTTTTCCCGATGTGAATGAATTCTTTCCAATCACTCAATGCTTCGACCTTATTTTAGAATGATAGGTACAAGGTGCTTTGACAGAGACCTTCCAGACCATTGTTCATATTCTTTTGTAACAAAAGAATTACTCGCCAGTTTTTTTGATTTTGACTTTTTAGCCTGGGCATCTCCCATTATCACAGAACTTGATCTTGAAAGTAGCCTAGACCCGGTCACGGGCTTATATGATGACGTGAATTCATTGTATTTCTGGTTCCAGTCCCAGGTCTGTCTGTTTCATCCTGTTGATGTCACCCGGCTAAAGATAGTCAAGGAAACTGAGGTTCTAAAATATTTTGGCCCTGGTAAAAGCCTTCATTGCCATCATTCACACTCTTGGAAGGTGGCCGTAGATTTGATATTCAAAGAATTTTGTGATCTTCTTCTCAAAGTTTACCCAGAAAGTGAACAGCATACTCGGACAGCTATTACACATCCTCAAATGTTCCTTGCTGAGGGCCCGGGGTATGATTCATCGTCATTCACGAGGGTCGTTCGGTTCTCTAGGAACATCAAAATTGCTCCCCCATTAACAATGCATGTCCCATATTTGAACGGAGAATGGCGGAGGTTGGACGAACTCAAAAAATTTCTTCGTGATCCTCAACGTGCGGGGAGATACTTCGTAAATGGTGAAATGTATGCAGCCCTATCACTGCAGATCTTCAAGTTCATTTACGGGTAAGAAGCAAATTGAGTGCAAAATTTTCCATTCCTGAATTCAGTCTAGTGCAAAGCCAGCAACCAGTGGATACTGCGAGGCGATGGAACAAGAAACGGACAATGGCGAGACGGAGAAAGACGATACTACCGTCTCTTATTACGATGAAGTCCAAACTTCGACAGTCAGCAAATTATTCCCCGTCGTACGATTTGAAAAGAAAACAAGTGGCAGTGCCATAGAGCAAGGTAGTGCTGATGCTGATTCGTCTGAATCAGAATACGGCATTGAAATAGACCACGAGGATTTTCTGCAAGACGATGACATTGAATTTGCCCTAGAAACTCTTCCTTTCTTTCTCGCAAATTCAGACTATACGCCAGAACTTGTGAAGCATGCCACTGTTCTACGCCACCACAAGATTAAAACGAACTTCAAAGAACTTCGCTCGCAGATAAAGGTTCTCCATGATGCTGTTGCCTTGTATCTGAAGGTAAAAAAATTATGGCGCTATATTCTTGCAATGGTTGATTCTTATTGGTTCAACGCAGGGCAAACCAAAAGAGACAACTCTCCGGGAGCAGCCTCACGAACTGGGAAACCAAGCGATCGATTTCGCGACCACTTCGGTAGAATCCGCCTCATACAAAATATACAATTAATCTAATAGTGAATTATTTTATAGGAACTCGAGGAAAGCCACAATGTGATTTGTCATTCAGTTGAAGAAAGGATTGGCATGTCCTCAAATCCTTCCGAGGTGCACTTATTGGCAGAGAAACGGCGTAGGGACACATCAGAAAGTCTCGAGACGGAAGGCGAAATCACATCTCCGGCACAGGCGTCGCGACTATCCAAGCGTCCTAGAATGGTGTATCGGATCCGTCTGTAATAATGGTCGTCTAATCCTCATGAACGCTCCTGTTTATTGTTAAGTGTGTTATTCTCCTATTTACTCGCCTCTCTCTTCTTATGTGGCTCGTTGGATTGCATTTTCGTTTCTTTATTTTTATTTCATTTGTTTGTTCCGACTTCCTTCTCATTTTTTCCGGGGTCAACCTTCATTATTTAAACCCCACATATCGTTGTCCAGAATCAATAAATCGCGCTCCTAGTTCTCGCTATTCAGTCGACTTCGTCCGAGTTCGTCGTTTGCCATGCCAGTCTCGCTCTGGATTTCAAACGTCATTTCCATACCAACACTCCCAACTTTGTACCTGGACCTTGCCTAGACCCTTCTACTTTGTAGAATTTTTATTTGACTCACTTGTTACGGCGCTTATTTATTAAATTAGTACACGCAGTGGCCAGCACTGATGCGCTGTAGGTATATCATTGCTGTTACTTCAATTTCCGAGCCAGCGATGTAGACACTTTTCAACGAGAACAATCATTTCTCAAATCAAAAAGCGATGTGTCACACAGAGCGTGAGAGCAAAACTGTCAGCTGACCTACATCCGAAATTCGAACCGCAAACAGCGACAATAGAGCCTTTGTCACTGTCGACCACGATGAAGGCGGGCACATCGTCCGGATCAGCAGCAGCGCCAGCGCACAACGCTCCTTTGCCTCACAACATCCCCTGCAGGCCGCTCGTCGCGAATCGCTCCCCACTCTCACATCAAAGGGCTCGGGCTGACAGCTGAGGGTTTCGCGTCGGGGGACGGGGCTGGGTTCATTGGGCAGGCGAATGCTCGTGAGGTGGGCTGAGCCTTCTCTTCTCCTTTTTCTGAGCTTACAAAATTCTACAGGCATGTGGCGTTGTCGTCGACCTTATCAAATCAAAAAATTTCTCCGGACGCGCGTTCCTTCTCGTCGGCGCGCCAGGAACAGGAAAAACGCCGCTTACCCCCCCTTCCTCCCGCCCTCCCTACCGTCTGGAACTGGAAAGACACTGACTAAACGAAAATCGAACTAAAGCCGAGTGTTTATCCGTCCTTACATGAGCACCCTTCCCTTCACCCCTGCCATCCCCTCCCTCCTGCTCCTCAGTATTCGATTTTAACTGAACCCATCCCCTCCACTTTTCACCCCATTTAATACAACAGGTCCAAACGTCCCTCGACGCGATCCAATTCAACTTCGCAACGCAGTACGCCGCCCGGCTCGCCTCCTTGGCAGGATTGGGGTCAGCACAGGCGGATCTCGCGAATCTGCTGCCGACCTCCCCGCACCCGGTGGTCAGCCTGGTAGGGTACACGATCGTGAACCTGATTCCGTTTATGGTGCGCTCGGGCTAGTGGCCACCAATTTGGACAGGCGCCAAATTGGTCGGAGATTTTTTTTTGATTTTGCGTGACCCCAAAGCCAAATTTGAAGGCACAAATTGTTCATCAGGCAGTGGACCATGGTGGCCCATTAGACGCATTATACATTGTCTGTTGTACGTATTATCTACGAAATATTATCCAACTTTACCCAAAAATTCGTTCACCCTCGAGCAGAAGCTGCAACTCGAGCCCGTCTTGCACGATATCCAAACCCGCCTCTATCTTTATCTGAATCGCCGACCAATGATGCAACTGAAGTTACCAACCCCACCCTGTCCGATTCTGAGCACGAACAAGAACCAGATGAATGTCATTTCACTGTGAACTCAACTTCATCAAGTTCTTCTGGGGAGCCGTCAAATGTTTCCTTCGCGAAAACTGTGATTATACTTATGACACAACGGAAATGGGAGCACCGTATGATCCGCTGGATGGACGCATACAGCAGTGGATTAAACGCTAAAGAAGCTCAAAAGCAGGTCAAGCTCACACGTCTACACCTCTCGTGTTACGGAGACTCTGGCTCGTCAGTTTGATGTGTAAATTATCTTATCTTATCTATCACGTGCTGTAGTTACCATATATATACATAATTATGTCATCACGCCAAATTTAAAAAATTCAACTTCGTCAGTTTTAAAGATTTTTCTTATCCCTCTTGTAGTTTTGTTCCGCTATTGAATTGCTGCATTTTTACAAGAGGAATAAGAAATTGACTGAAATATGACGTGGGAATATCCATTGTCACGATGTGGTGGCCTCTAGCCCGAGCGCACCATAGAGGCCACCACATCGTGACAATGGATATTCCCACGTCATATTTCAGTCAATTTCTTATTCCTCTTGTAAAAATGCAGCAATTCAATAGCGGAACAAAACTACAAGAGGGATAAGAAAAATCTTTAAAACTGACGAAGTTGAATTTTTTAAATTTGGCGTGATGACATAATTATGTATATATTGGTAACTACAGCACGTGATAGATAAGATAAGATAATTTACACATCAAACTGACGAGCCAGAGTCTCCGTAACACGAGAGGTGTAGACGTGTGAGCTTGACCTGCTTTTGAGCTTCTTTAGCGTTTAATCCACTGCTGTATGCGTCCATCCAGCGGATCATACGGTGCTCCCATTTCCGTTGTGTCATAAGTATAATCACAGTTTTCGCGAAGGAAACATTTGACGGCTCCCCAGAAGAACTTGATGAAGTTGAGTTCACAGTGAAATGACATTCATCTGGTTCTTGTTCGTGCTCAGAATCGGACAGGGTGGGGTTGGTAACTTCAGTTGCATCATTGGTCGGCGATTCAGATAAAGATAGAGGCGGGTTTGGATATCGTGCAAGACGGGCTCGAGTTGCAGCTTCTGCTCGAGGGTGAACGAATTTTTGGGTAAAGTTGGATAATATTTCGTAGATAATACGTACAACAGACAATGTATAATGCGTCTAATGGGCCACCATGGTCCACTGCCTGATGAACAATTTGTGCCTTCAAATTTGGCTTTGGGGTCACGCAAAATCAAAAAAAAATCTCCGACCAATTTGGCGCCTGTCCAAATTGGTGGCCACTAGCCCGAGCGCACCATAGCCCGAGCGCACCATAGTCAGCCTGTGTGTGTCCTTGCTTTCTTTCCGTCGTTTGTTTATTTCCATGACTTCGTGCCTAACTTCTTTTTTTTACTTTTTGTAGGGCTGTGCAGAGCAGGCGCAACCGTCTTCGTCGGGCTCATCTACCTCCTCATACTTTCCTTCTTCGTCGTCGTGCGTGCTCCTCTCCCTCGTTCCTTCTCTTCCTTTTCTCACCGCACCCCCGCCTCTATCTGCCTTTCTGTCTGCCTATCTGATCCGATTACCCAACCCCACCCAACCGAATCCCCGAATATCCGTACATACAAAAAGATGATCGCATTCAACGCGCGCCAAGTCTCAGGGCTCAACCGCCTCCTCACGCTCCGCGCGCTCGTCACGGTCAGGCTGCTGTCGTCGTGCGTGGGGTATTTTTTGTTGTCGGCGCGTTGGTTTTCTTTCTTTCTTTCTTTTGTGATTGGGTGCTGACTTTTTCTGACTACTAAAGCCATTTTACTCGCTGCTCAAATCTCGCTTTTAACCTTGATCTGCCTGAAAAGTACGCCTTTTGTTTCTTTTGTTTCTACCCGAAAAGCGAATGGGACTAATTTGCTTTCACTGTATAGATACGGCCATGCGGGGTTCATGATCTTCTGGATGCTTAATTGGGTCGGGATGCTCGCTTTGTGCGTTGACCTTTCCCCTTCTCTCTCTTTTTTTCTTATTGCTGGCTATTCACCCGTTATTCCAATCTAGAGGACTCGCGCTCGAGTCCCTCATCACGCTCTTCACCACTGTACATCCCGTTCTTCATGATCCTGTGGATCATCGGTGCGTGTCCCTCTCCCCCCTCCATGTTCGGCTCTATTTACTGAACAAACATGCACCGGCAGCAGACGGCGGCTTGGAAAGAACCTAATCCTGGACTCTGGGCACCAATACCTATCAAGCTGCGCCGCCTTTAAGGCCGCCCTCACGATACCGTACACAGAGCAAAGAGACATTATATTCCCATTGAGGACATAATCATGTTTATTGTCCTCCTTAGGTGACGAAATAATTATTTATAAGCAATTCCTTTGTGCTCCGTGTCGTCGGGACGTAGAAATTTGGTGTCTTTCTGTTAATAGTTATGCAAGGCGTTCAGAATTTAACCCAACCGAACTGTGGGGAGGCGGTAGGCGCGCGTCATCGCTAATTATTTGATCCTGGTGCACCGAACTATTGTGACAAGAACCAGGAATTTCGGGCGGGAAAAAAGATTGCATAGGGGGATAGCCGTCCATGGCTTCAGAAAGCGAAGGAAAGGGTTCCTGGGCAAAGTGAGGCTGATAGGGAGATTCTGATACTCCTAGGGCATGATAACTTGAGGTGTTTAAGTCACTCGGATATTCGGACTGGGTAAAGTGAGGCTGAAAGGGAGATTCTGATACTCCTGGGGCATGATAACTTGAGCTGTTTAAGTCACTCGGAAATTCGGACTGTCCTTCTGCACGACCCAAAGGGTCTGGCGACAAAGAAGGTGTGTCGGGGAGTGTTAGTACCCCGTACCACGGTCCATGGGTGTCCATCTTTTCGCTGAGTTGAGCACTCTTGCGTCCTTCTTCACGTTTGACCCGACCGGTCCGACCAAAGCTGTTGGCAAAATACGTACGGCCAATATGGTTGAGTTTCCGGTGCTTTCCGCGGGTTTTTTCTGATTTGGGATTGACCTTGGCCTTATTACTTTGATTACTACTAGCTTTTGGGTTGACCGGACTCGAAGTGGACCCTTTGTGTTTGGATGAGAGCTGTGTGCTCTCCTGGTATTCCCGAGAAGTTCCCAAGTTGGACATGACCTCGTCCTGGATGCCGTTGGTGTCTTTGGAAGATCCTACATCGGCATGCACGACATCGGACAGTTCAGTCAGTATTTCAGGTGAGGATTCTGATTTAGGGGATTGCGAAGAGTCGCTCACTATGAGCCCAGTGGGGTCAGAAATTCAGGCCTTATTTTCGGCAGATTTTCCGGCCACATCTAACTGAAATTCTGACCTTTCGCGGCTGAAAAAAAGGTCGGAAAACCAGCCACGAAATTGGACAATTCTGACCCTTCCTTTTTTGGTACCGCCTTGTTGAGCGATGACTGTCCGTGACTGTCAAGCAGCGAAGAATATTAATCAACACCCTTCAGTTCGCTAGATTCACAGTCACGGCAGTATGCAATTAAAAAGCAATTGATTTCAACTTCTACTTAAGGTCCAATACACAGGTCTTTGTCATATTTAGATAGTATTTTGTACGTAAAGAAATGTATTATTACACGACTCAAGTTGTTTGGGGCAAGTAAATACTGACTACAGTTCATCTCCCTACCTGCTACCTACAGGTCTATCGAAGTCAGCGTTTGCCTGCAAGTCTTATATATTCGAATGAGCCAATGACATCATATTTCTTAAACGGGAATATGTTGTCGCTTCGCTTCGCCGTGAAAGTTCGAGAGTATTCTTCCAGTGACTTCTCGGAACTTGATTTCGCGTCACAGTGACGCATAATTTATTATAAAATCTACCACCATTGAGGTCAACCTCCAGCGAAATGATTTCGCTCCGTTGAGTATTAGAAAAGGGTATAAATAAGGTATTTGTGTGACTGAGTCAGGCCAACCTGGTCCTGACTTACAAAGTGGGGGCAGAAATTCCTCCATCGTGAGGTTGAAAATATTGACCTCATTTCGGACTCGTTTCGTAGTGGATTTTCACCCCTTAACCTTCTGAATCTGAAGGCCGGATTTTCAGCAGATTATTACAACCTTTTAGATTCAGCACTTAAAGGTAGGAAATGCGTCTTTCAGCTCTTTATGGTCTGCTTTTCCGACCTGTCTGGGTTCATAGTGGCTGTAGGACGAACTCGAGTACCCATGCTTTTTAAAAGGTGCAAAAGGTGACATTTCCTCCGATTTGAGCGAATTCGATGGTACCTGCACCAGTCTTCTTGTTACTTGGGATGGAGAATTTGGAGAAAGACGTACAGGGGGCGTGATTTGTTCGAGAAACACCACACCTGGTCGTCTGATAAGTTTATATAGTTGTATAAATACAGTATTTGATAAAGTACCTTCTGCTTCTTGAACAATAAAAGATTTCGTAATTCGCTCCCATAGGTGCTCGACTGGGGGTAAAATCGAGTCCGCCTAAGAGGTGCGGTAAGAATGAGAAGTTAATCCAGAGGTGCAACAGAATAGATGCCTCAGTGAGCACAGAAGTCCAGACTTCGTCTCCCGTGATAGCCATCCGTGCGCTAGGCTTGAGCTTAACGAAAAGAAAAATAAATCAAGACTGTCAATTATATATGTAGAGTTGGACCTGTACATACCATCAGTAACATTTTATTTATGCTGTTAGAAGGGTGCACTGCCTGCATTAGAACCCGTAAATTATGAGACCAAGTACCCTGAACGGATATTTTGAAAAACCGGAACGCATACCAATGTATCTGAAGTACTGGATGAATAGGCGGATCGCCATCCACTATGATAATTCCCTGCAGTCGATGTGGTTGAAGACGACGAACTTGCAGAAGTCCCGTTAGGGCGAGAACCCTCTGCCGAGCCTTGGAGATGAGGCGAGAGACTATCTGATTTATTGTCAACCTCGATGTTGCCAGAGCCAGATTCTGACAACAACTTGTTCCAGATATCCTCACGAAGAGTGACGTTCTCGGTGCGTACAAAAACGGATTGGTTTCCGTACTCCACATCCTGCTGTAAAGAATCTCCCATTCGAAGGGCTACCGTCTCTCGCACGTCCGGGCCAGTTTTAACTTCAGCGCTACCTGATGACTCCCAGCTGTATGTTCTTCCTAAAGTCCCTTGATCTTTTGGTCGAAATTTCAGTCGGAGCGAATCAGTCCCAACTGTCAAGTTTGAAAAAGCGGCCATTCCCCAATTTGTAGTCTTGTCATAGCCTGTAACAACACGTAAGTCGCCGTTCCCAAATATTCGACCATGATCAATGAGCGCGCATCTGTACATCTCCTCTCCGTGGGCAGACAGATAGTCGAGGAGTTTCTTTTTATTTCCCAGGTCCTCTGAATTCGATCCGTCTGGAAGTGTAAGAATGGCCCCTTCAGAAGCCGAGGATTCGAAAATAAGATCGCTATGGAAGTGCGTTAGATCACTATGCGTGAATACAAGAGGAAAGACTAGGGGCGTACAATGGGCTCTCATCTTGGTACGAGTTTCTAATCGAACCACTCGAGAGATAGCTGCCGCGGTTAAATTCTGAATATTCTTGAATATCGCTCCGCGTTATTCGGAACGGAGAAAAGTTTTTAGGGAGCCTGTCCGTGTTTATGGCAAGGGGATCATCGGGAGGAAGAGTAACGTTGAATAAGCTATCGTAAAACCCCCGGTTGGTGATCAGTCCGGCATCGCCAACCATTAAGCCGTTTCTTTGATACTTAACAGGTAGCCGCTTGTTAGTTCCCGGGATCCACAATGGAGATCCACGCATCGTGGATGCGAGACATCGGTAATAGATATCGTATATGCTTTGTACTGGAATTGTAATAGTTGCGGCCATGGTCGGCCTTGCCTACAGTATACGAGTGTCAATCACTGAGCGGTAAAGGTCTAGGGGGGATTACTGATGAACTATGGCTGGCTTGTGGATCTAGATATTATTGTTGATTATTATCAACTTTCACAAACTGATCGGAGAAAGCACTGTGCGTACAATTCGTGGTTCGTGTTACAGGTCTTTCAGCCCCAATGTCTCCAGTGTTTTGAGCCTGTGTATCTATCCTCTTCCGTTTCTTCTTTTTCTAAAAAATTTTGAGGGCCACTTGAATACGATGACTTGGACCGGATAAAATAAAATACGTTTGAGACGTGGTCCGAGTCGGAGACTATTGAATCCAGCTGAACGCCTTCCCTTACTGTTTTATCGATTAAGAAAATTGCCAAGTTTCATCCGTAATGCAGGCAGAAACTCACTTCCGTTCAAATTGACCTGAACGGTAAGAAGATTCCCACCTACAGTATTAAACGTCCCTCCAGTGATGTCAGTTCCTTTGGCGTTGCTGAAAAGAGAAGCGCTGTCCCTAAATCAAAATTTACCGATTGAGTTCTTAAGTTCGATTACGGCGGCTATGAAAATACGTTGTGTTTGGAGCAAGTACGTCCCAAGCCATGCCCTGTGTATCACCTCCAGGGGGGGGAGGACTGGGGTGCTGATACTCAGCAGGAGAGCGAAGGGCAAACGGACCGCTTGACGAGGGACGACCGAAAGAACGAGAAGAAGCACCTGGATGACGAGCTAAAGATGTGGATTGAGCAGGAGAATGAGCTCGAGGATGAGCTCGCGGACGAAAAACAAGACGAGGAGAAGATCTGGTAGCAGGTCGATCTTGGCGCTCTTGTTTGCTTCGCTTTCTTGATGATTCTCCTCCAGGCTGCATTTCTGGAAAGGAAGAGTACGGGTTTTACAGGATGGGGAGCTACAACAGTCGAGGAGTTCCATGAGGCATCTATATACACCATGAACATGAGGACGTGCGGAAAGCGACCTTGTGCAGTGCACGGCACTGCCTTGTGTCTCGTGCTAACGCAAAATGATTTTTGGGGACGTTCAACGCCTGTGACAAAATCGTGATGTTTGTTCCTTGTTTGTCCCTGATGCACACCAGTTCCCGTTTTTACCCACTTTTGCGTCTCAAACTCCAGTTGCTACAAGGAATGTAAAATCACAAAAAAAGCGTTATAAAATGTAGAGTAAGCTATAAAACACTTCTATGAAGCGATTTTTTAAAATTTCGCATAATTGGCTTTATAGTCCTAATTTTTTTGGGAAAATATGACATTTCTCCATCAATATTAATGGTCGAGAAGGCACAGATTATTGCTGTTTTCATAAATGTTGGCGAAACGGGATTTTGATCCCAAATCAAAAATTCGGGAATTTCTGACATGGCACGCCGTGAGCGCCATAACTTGACGAGATTTTATGCTACAAGAACAAAATTAAGTGCGTTGGAATCGTAAGAAGCCACGCTTCCGGAATATGTAAAAAAATTCGGGAAATGTGTGAATTAAATGAAAGTGACCAAACCTTGACCTAGGACAGCTTTCTCCGTGTATCTAGCTTAAAATACAACATTTCAATGAAAATTTTTACATTTCCGTAATCGTACAAGCCTCCCGGAAGTGCTGAAAAAAGAATTAAAGCAAACGGATGAATTTTGGCGAAGTTAGGGAATGCCGGTTCCGAGGCTCGATGACATGGCACTGGCTTTGGCGGTTTCAAGTATAATTTTCGTCTCAAAAACAATAGATTACTATTATTATCATTCTTTCCCTACTCTAGTGCCGTTATAAGCCCCGCCCTTGCAGGAATAATACAAATACAGGCCAAAGGGTATACAATATACTTGCAGGAATCCACAGAAGGTGTATTCCTTAAGTTTACGGGCAGAACATTCAATATAACTATGCTCAATAAGTTTTTAAAGCAACTGACAAAGTTTACAAGACGTAACAAGCTTCAGGGTGCCAAAATCAGTGCCATGTCATCGAGCATCCGAAACCGGCATTCCCTAACTTCGCCAAAATTCATCCGTTTGCTTCAATTCTTTTTTCAGCACTTCCGGGAGGCTTGTACGATTACGGAAATGTAAAAATTTTCATTGAAATGTTGTATTTTAAGCTAGATACACGGAGAAAGCTGTCCTAGGTCAAGGTTTGGTCACTTTCATTTAATTCACACATTTCCCGAATTTTTTTACATATTCCGGAAGCGTAGCTTCTTACGATTCCAACGCACTTAATTTCGTTCTTGTAGCATAATATCTCGTCAAGTTATGGCGCTCACGGCGTGCCATGTCAGAAATTCCCGAATTTTTGATTTGGGATCAAAATCCCGTTTCGCCAACATTAGGGGAGGTCAGAGTGGACGATTCTGGTCGTTTCTGGGACGATTCTCGGTACGATTCCAGGTCGATTTTAAAAACAGTTCTGGGACAGAAACGGCGCAGAATCGTCGAGGTACTCTGACCCCCCCATTTTAGATACTCCCAAAACCAGCCGATTTTGCGACAAATCTTACCCTTTAGGCAAATTAAAAGCCCAGTTGAGGTGACATTTACAATTTTATGTCGAATCCCAGACATATAAAGCCGAGTATACCTACCACATTTTTCTCTAATTTTTTTTATCGGTTTTCGTCGAAAAACTTCCTGTATCTCACAAGGGGGTCCGGGAAAAAAAAATAATGACCTGGGGTCGATATTTTCGAAAACCCCTCGAAAGCTGGACTAACTAACTTACATAATCAGGAACACGTCTAAATATAGTAATATTACATAATTTTCGGTGACTTCCGTGTATTAGTTTGACTCCGCTTGAATACTGGTGCCGCTGTGCCGCCACTGCGGTGCCCTGTGGACTTTCTTAAGCTCTACAATGCATAGAAGACTGTGAAATTAAAAATTATAAATTTACAGCCAAGATGCTTGAGGTATACGGTATTATCATCCGAATGCACACTTAAAGTTAATGGTAAAGCATAGTGTACTTACAAGTTACAATAAACTAGCACGGATAAGGATCTTGAAGGATTTCACTCGGCGGCGGGATCGCGCACGCATTTGCGTCTGCAAAACGTGTGATTGATGGCCGCATTGACGCTCATTCATAGTATTCATCAAAGCAATGCTCAAATATTCGGAGGCACTCGGGCAAGCATCAAGTCCATTTTTGGCTTCACATCTTCTCTTTTGCAATAACACAGCGACATCGGGCAGTTTTTCTGCTACATATACAACAAAATTGACAATATTTATGCTCATGGGTCGCAAAAATCTGGTTTTAAGGACAGCCTAGCAGGGGGTCCAAATTTTTTTTTCGCCTCCGGCGGGTGGACTAACTAACCGGGTACCGGTCCGGCATTTTGATCCTGGCACCCCCTTGGTATCTCAGTGAAAAAGCAGTGACATTTGTCTTTTTTCGAGAATTTAGATTTGAACACCTTTATAGGACCCTAGGTAAATAAAACTAGACCACTGCTTATTCTATGCACTAAAAAATGACTTATAAGAGCTGGAATAAAGGGTAGGGTAGCAGAACCGGATTTCAAGAATCGCGTTTTTGAGTGCAAAAGCGACTCTGGAGTCGGTTTTACTTTCGTTCGATTCTGCGGTTTCCCACGATTCTGGAAAACTCGTTTCTGATCAAAACGAAGACAGAACCGACACTTGAATCGGTCCCAGAATCGTCCACTCTGACCTCCCCTATTTATGAAAACAGCAATAAAGCCAGTTTGAGGGTTGTATTTAGAAGATGCTTAGGGGGTAGTTACATACACTAACTAGGCAAAAAGATTGTCCGCCGTTAAAAGAACTGCCACCGATGAACGACGTGGGATGAGGTTACTGATAAATAATGATAAAATACTAGACCGATATACCATTATAATCATCCCTATTTGGCAGGAAATTGTTAAGGTTTTGACAGGTAGCGGTGAGGTAGAAAAAAGAGCCGTTTTTCAAGTACACCAAAATGATGGGGTGCTCGGCTGGAAAATATATATATTGTAGCACTAGGTCTCCATATTCCATTGCACCTTGTTTGATAAATTTTTGTCGAGTGCTTTAAAAGTTGTAGAGCCATCAATACCGCCATTTTGGGCTTTAAAAGGAAATTTTACCCCAAAAAGGGTCGAAATGGCCACTTTGGAGGACGCATAACTGAAAAACCGCTGAAGGAAATAACTTCAATCAAGTTTGTACTGACTTTGAGCGACCTCCTCTTCAACATATATTTTTTTCAGCTCAGAACCTTATTGTTTCGAGGTAGCTGGAAAATGTCACTTTTTTGTACCTCCGCGCTATTAGTCAGAATCTCGTCAAATCTTCTCTGTTTTAATATCATCTGAGAAGTGTATTGGTATAGCTAATTATCCATATTTTTCTAAGTCACCTGCCCAGTTCATTCTCGTGATAACGTGTACAGAAGGATAGACAATCTTTATAGTGAGGTAGTGTACATTGCAAAATCAATGTCAAAGATATGCAAAGTGGCTTAATAGGCATCTGGTACGATGAGATCGAGTTTTGAGTGACTTTCCGTAGAGCTAAGTCTTCTACTGTAGTAGTAGGCAATTGAAAATGAAAGCAAGAAAAGATGACATGGATGGGTTCGAAATTTCGACTGATGAATAACCCGGGACAGCAGTCCGTTCTCCGGGCGTTCTTGACGGGTACAACAAACTGATGAAAACGGGGACAGCCCGCCGTTTTCGAGGGGGTGGTGGGCTGTTCTTTCTCACACTCAGTCAGTTATATAATAAATCACATTGCCGGGGAAGCGTGATAATCGGAATCGGTGGTCTCTGACCATTCAATATTAAAAAGTAGTGAACTGCTACCATTTCATTGGTCAGAAATGGTAAATTTGGAGTGTTTTACATTGAATTTAGCTGAGATCTACCATTTCTGGTGCTCAGATATGGTACCCCTGGACTTTTTTCCTTGAAATCTGGTTTGTTTCTACCATATCCAACTCCCAAAGCTCATTTTTAACCATTTCAAAGGCTCAGGAATGGTAAAATTCAACCATTTAATAGGATATTAGTTGCATTTTACCATTCCTGAGACTTGGAAAGAGTTTTATTCAACCATTCACCAGAAGATCAGTTAAATTTTACCATTTCTGAGCCTCAGGAATGGTAAAATTCAACTATTCATGAGGAGATTAGTTGAATTTTACTATTTCCGAGCCTCAGGAACGGTAAAATTCAAATTCGATTTGAGCGAATAGTTGAATTTTACTATTTCCGAGCCTCAGGAACGGTAAAATTCAACTATTCGCTCGGAAATCAGTTGAATTTTACCATTTCCAAGCCCCAGGAATGGTAAAATCCAACTATTCACTAGGAGATCAGTTGAATTTTACCATTTCCAAGCCTCAGGAACGGTAAAATTCAACTATCTGCTAGGAGATCGGTTGAATTTTACCATTTCCGAGCCCCAGGAACAGTAAAATTCAACCATTCACAAGAAGATCAGTTGAATTTCACCATTTCCGAGCCTCAGGAATGGTAAAATTCAACCATTCACGAGGAGATCAGTGGAATTCTACCTTTTTTCTTGTTCTCGAGGCGCTTGATGGCAATGCTATTTTTAGACGCTTTAGATCAGTCATGGTCGCATCCGGGTCGCATCCCCGGTCAAACATTGCGCCAGATAAAAACCATCTTCCAGCAACACTCTTGTTATTTTAACAGTCAAAAATGGTTCTTTGTGCCACTGGACTTCAATATACCCCATTTTATGCGAAATATATGCCAGTAATGAGCCAGTAGGGGCCTATAAATCTGAGGGTAAATGTTCACATTAATCAGTATTCTGGGATTCCAGCCCTGATATTTGTGGGTAATTAAGTCTCTCCTGGATATATATAAATACTTACCACAATCAACTGTAGTTGCTATCATGGGAACAGGGAGAAACAGGCATGAGTTGTTACCTTCCCTCATGTACCCAAAATCATAATGATGGGCCTTATAGATCATTAAGCTAGGTCATAAATCTTTTGAGTATATTCTATCACTTGAATATACCCAACCCATGGGCCTATAACCTTAAAATTCGGGGCATAATTAAGGAAATAGCACTAGAGTTACAGAATTAGTGTATTTCGCAATTTTTGTAACGAGTAATGGCCTTAAAAATGATATAAAGACATGGATCGAGAGAGATTTGTATTCGGAACAAGAATCAAAAAACCGATTGAAATTTGGAGAACCTTGTGGAAAGATATGAGGGGATTACACACAAAAGACACGGAATTGATCGAGGTGTTTACAAGCCTGAATTAACATTAAATCGAACTCGTGTCCAGCTACAATTTTTGTTACAATTTTCCACACTATGATTCAAATCGTACGAAACCTTTCGTAACCTGTTTCTAATGTAAATGCTCTGTCAATGGTGACCTCAAATAATTTTTATGACCATTACTCGTTGTACAAAATAGAAAATATGTAGATTTTCGCATATTTCAGCCATTTTTGCAATTAAGCATCCAATTATAAAGATTTAGATCTACAAAGCAGGAATATATAAGCTGCAACCATTTAAAACAAAATTACAGCTTAAAAAATCAAGTTTCACCATGCACTGGTCTTACTTTTGGCCGACCATCAGGAGCAGTGTTTGACCGGGGATGCGACCCGGATGCGACCATGACTGATCTAAAGCGTCTAAAAATAGCATTGCCATCAAGCGCCTCGAGAACAAGAAAAAAGGTAGAATTCCACTGATCTCCTCGTGAATGGTTGAATTTTACCATTCCTGAGGCTCGGAAATGGTGAAATTCAACTGATCTTCTTGTGAATGGTTGAATTTTACTGTTCCTGGGGCTCGGAAATGGTAAAATTCAACTGATCTCCTAGCAGATAGTTGAATTTTACCGTTCCTGAGGCTTGGAAATGGTAAAATTCAACTGATCTCCTAGTGAATAGTTGGATTTTACCATTCCTGGGGCTTGGAAATGGTAAAATTCAACTGATTTCCGAGCGAATAGTTGAATTTTACCGTTCCTGAGGCTCGGAAATAGTAAAATTCAACTATTCGCTCGGAAATCAGTTGAATTTTACCGTTCCTGAGGCTCGGAAATAGTAAAATTCAACTAATCTCCTCATGAATAGTTGAATTTTACCATTCCTGAGGCTCAGAAATGGTAAAATTTAACTGATCTTCTGGTGAATGGTTGAATAAAACTCTTTCCAAGTCTCAGGAATGGTAAAATGCAACTAATATCCTATTAAATGGTTGAATTTTACCATTCCTGAGCCTTTGAAATGGTTAAAAATGAGCTTTGGGAGTTGGATATGGTAGAAACAAACCAGATTTCAAGGAAAAAAGTCCAGGGGTACCATATCTGAGCACCAGAAATGGTAGATCTCAGCTAAATTCAATGTAAAACACTCCAAATTTACCATTTCTGACCAATGAAATGGTAGCAGTTCACTACTTTTTAATATTGAATGGTCAGAGACCACCGATTCCGATTATCACGCTTCCCCGGCAATGTGATTTATTATATAACTGACTGAGTGTGAGAAAGAACAGCCCACCACCCCCTCGAAAACGGCGGGCTGTCCCCGTTTTCATCAGTTTGTCGTACCCGTCAAGAACACCTGGTCACTTGCTGGCTATCCGAATAACCCCGTGAGAGCATGACCTAAATCCGAACCATGGCCAAATAAACCTTTTGTCACTGTCGATCACGATGAAGGCGAGCACATCATCCGGCTCCTCAGCAGCGCCAGCGCACAATGCCCCCTTACCACCAACGACGTCGTCTGCAGGACGCTCGTCGCGGATCGCACCCCACTCTCACATCAAAGGGCTGGGACTGACAGCTGAGGGCTTCGCGTCAGGGGACGGGGCTGGGTTCATTGGGCAAGCGAATGCTCGCGAGGTGGGTTGGGTAGCTCTGAAACTGGTGTTAATACCGACTCTCAACCCACTTCCAACAGGCATGCGGCGTAGTCGTCGACCTCATCAAATCCAAAAAATTCTCCGGACGCGCGTTGCTTCTCGTCGGCGCGCCAGGAACAGGAAAAACGGCGCTCGCGCTCGCGGTGGCGCACGAACTTGGTGCCAAGGTGCCGTTCTGCCCGATGGTCGGCGCGGAAGTGTATAGTGCCGAGGTGAAGAAGACAGAGGTGTTGGCGGAGGCGTTTCGGAGGGCTATCGGTGAGCTGTCGGTTTTCTCTTTGCGTTTTCTGGGTTTTCTGCTTCTTTTGGGGTTTCAGTTTCGATGGGGGTGTAGTTGGAAGTAGAGGGTGGGAGGGTTCTACTGGGTGTGTTGAGGCTTGTGGACGACCTTCTGAAGCTGCTTGTCCACTTTCTCCTTGTTGGAAAACGCGGGTTGTTGCGGTTCTATCGCCTTCCTTTGGTTGATTTTGAAGCTGCTTCGACCTCGTGGACAGCTCTTCGAGGTCTATGTGCTATGTTGAGCATCTTGTCGTTTGGTTCTGCGAGGTGACCCATGACCGTTGTCGTTCGAAAAGCACGTCAAATAGGTGTTGGACGGACCCCCTGCCCTGAGTCTCGTTTCTTCCTTGAAGGTGCACCAGGGAAAAGGACACACGTCTTTGAAGTTCGAAACTCAAATTCGACGTCTCAACTTCACCGACACAAGAGCAGGAACCAGTCATCCAGACTCGTGGTCATTGTACTTCCTTCGTTGGAGAATGCCGCCCGTCGCGTTGCTGGGGCTCCCCCTTGGACGAGTTTTGAAGCTACGCCGACTTGTTTGTTGGTCTTGCTTGGTAAACCAGATCATGACCGATGTCGTTATCGAGTTTGAAAGGCACGTCAAACCGGCGACTAACAACCCTATCTTCCCGAGCTCTCTTCTTTTCGTCGAAGGTGCACCGAGGGAAAACGACGCGTGCACGAAGTTGTCATTTCAGTGCTACATATTTTGGTCCCTCAGGCCTCAGGAACCATTCATCCGTCTATCAGCATGCTCTCAAAGTCTATCTATCTATTCCCATACTCACTTCTTCTCTTTCCTTCCCCACAGGTCTCAGGGTGAAAGAAACCAAAGAAGTGTACGAAGGCGAGGTCACCGAGCTCACGCCGACCGAAGCCGAGAACCCTTTGAGCGGGTACGGCAAGACCGTCTCGCACGTTATCGTCGGGCTGAAGACGGTGCGCGGGACGAAGCAGCTAAGGCTGGACCCGACGATATACGAGGCGATTTTGAAGGAGAAGATCACGGTTGGGGATGTGGTGTATATTGAACACAACACCGGGGCTGTCAAAGTGCGTATTATTACTGCTGAGCTTTTTTTTTTTTTTTTTTTTTTTTTTTTTATAACTGACATACCTCTCACAGCGCGTCGGCCGCTCAGACGCCTACGCTGCCTCGTACGACCTCGAATCCGAGACATACGTGCCGCTCCCCAAGGGCGACGTGCACAAGCGCAAAGAGCTGGTGCAGGACGTGACGCTCGGGGACCTGGACGCGGCGAACGCGCGGCCGCAGGGTGGACAGGACATCATGAGCGTCATGGGGAGCCTGGTCAAAAGCGGGCGGACGGAGGTGACGGAGAAGCTGAGGCGCGAGGTGAACAAGGTGGTGAAGGGGTATGTGGACCAGGGTGTTGCGGAGGTGGTGCCGGGGGTGGTGTTTATTGATGAGGTGAGTGTGGTGGGGGTGGTTTTTTTTTTTTTTTTCGCTGTCCTGAACCGCCATGGAAGGTCCATATGCTCGATATTGAATGCTTCACATACCTCAACGCCCTGCTCGAATCGCCGATGGCGCCGACCGTGATCCTCGCCACCAACCGCGGAAACTCGCTCGTGCGCGGGACGTCCGACATCGTCTCGCCGCACGGGATCCCCGTAGACCTGCTTGATCGGTGCGTCGCCAGGTCGTTGCTCTTGCTATTGTTATTGGTACTGACGTCGAGATCGACGTACTCGACTTTTTATTTTATTTTGGTTTGATTTTTTTCCGGGTGATAAAGATGCATGATCGTCAAAACAGACGCATACACCCGCGAACAGATTGGCAAAGTCGTGCTGCTGCGCGCGGGCGTGGAGGGGCTCCGGATCAGCGCGGAGGTGCAGGAGAAGCTTGCCGTGGAGGGCGAGAAGAGCTCGTTGAGGTGCATATTATTATTATTTTTCACTTCTGATGATGCCGTTATTGATTTTTATTTTTACTTTCATAATATACGACGACAGATACGCACTGCAACTGCTCACCCCCGCATCCATCCTCGCGTCCCTAGCGGGCCGCACCCAAATCGAGGTGGAGGACGTCAGCGAGATGGGAGAGCTGTTCTTGGACGCGAAGACGTCGGCGGCGATGATTGGGGAAGGGACGTATGCTGCCTAGGATCTGAGCAGGGTACGCGTGTGCGTGATCCGCCTGCTTTAGGTATAGAGAGTATGTTGGTTATTCTTGGGTTGTGCGGGTGGACTGGCCGACTGGATTTGGGCTCGGGGAGGAAGGGGTAGTGGGATTGCGGTGGAATCCTGATTTAGTGCTTGAGTGTTGATGATGACGTTGATGGTGATGATGAAAACAAAAAGGCTGCTCGACGCCTGATAGTGATACTAATAGAAATAGAGGTTCGATGACGTGCGATGTCAATGCTTTGTATTGGTTGCCTATCATTCTGTAAGAACTGATTTTGAAGGGGTTGAATGTATGGAAAGTGATAGTGGCTTTGAATTCTCGAGCTCCGGACTACTGTACACTGTACAGTAGACGTTCTGGAATCTGAGTGTGAATCGAGCGCCACTGATATAAAGTCTAATTGTATCTTACTCTAAGTGAAAAGAGAAGAGGTACCAGTACCAATCGGGACATGCATGTAGAGTACACTGGCACAGTGGCGGTGGATTCAGAAGTATTAATACCCTTCGGCCGACAAAGTCCAAATAGCGTTTTACTTCGCTAGAATTGTGAGGTGTTTACTGGAGTACTGACCACTGGCGTTATTCCTAGCTTGAAATAAATTGTCAGAGTAAGTTTATGGTGGATTCGAATTCCAAGTATGAGCCGACAAGTCAGAATTGCCATTGGCTCTACCTTCCTCAGTAGTACAAGCTAAGACCTTCTTTGAACTTCGACTTGGGCTCGGGTTTCGACTTGGACGGTTCACAGTTTAAACCCCTCTTACCTTCTTGAGCTTGGCTACCTCTCTTTTTCTTTTTGAACATAGCATCAGGTGTCGTAGTCAGTCTAAGATTAGTCGGACTCGAAGGTACCGTATTCATTCATTCATTCAAATCTCAAGTGTTGGGGAAATAAACTGACATGCGACATGCGACGTGCGTCCGACGTGTGCTGGGACGCGGGGCGCGATGTTCTCGGCAGGCTGAAGCACGAGCGAGGGTCACAAGGACAAAGACACAAAGGCGGGTCTATAAATGTGCGTGTGGGTGGGTATGTCAGTTAGCTATGTTAATAGAGTAGAAATATATGGGTGTAATAGTACGTCACTCGACTTCGAGCTATCGCGATCTCCTTTACATTTTGTATTGAGTGGGTATAATTAACCTGGACGCCTCCCGCGAACCTCTGCGTAGCCTGTGCGGAGTCCGGACACCGGACACCGGACCCTGGAGGTGTCAGTGATTTTAGATGGGGAGGGAGACGAGCGGGGATAGGCGACTACCTCCGCAGTCGTACGAGTCCCCGCTTGTGCGAAATCCTACCAGGCCTAGGCGGGATTCCATCCTCTTCCCTTTTCTTCGCGTTTTCTACGGCGGCAAGCACTACAGGACTTCTAGACACGTCGGAGTATGTACTATGCGCACCCGTACCGCACGGCGCGTACATGGACTCGGACCCCGTCGAGGCTCGACGTCGTGTTTACCCCAACCCCAGGCTGATTGAATGGGGTGAGCTTAAGTTACGGTAAACTTAAGGTTTCGTTACTTACGGCGCCAGTGGGCCTGGACCGCGCGCGTGTCGGGCTAAAGCTCACTCGCCGCTCACTCTCACTCACCGTGTTTGGCCGCTTGTCAAGGAAAGGATAGACTGTGATCATGCCGGAATCGAACGTGTTCTGTCCTATGATGCATATATGATGTGATATGTGATATGTGATGCTTGGGCTTGGTGGAACAGGTGCTCGAGATCCCGTATGTGCGTGGTTTCTGCAGCTGAAAAGGCCGCTTCGAAACGAACGAGTGCACGATAAAGCGCGATAATGGCGGCCTGTGGCGTGAATGCCTCCCCTTACAGTCAGTCAGACGATTCGGAATCGTCAAGATTGAATGAGTGCGAAACTGCGACTTGCAAACTCTGAAGTCACCTGTCCCGTGCCCCGCCCGCCATCATCCATCGCCAGGACGTCGACGTACCAATAGAAATTATTTATTGCCCAGAATCGCGGTAACTTTAAGTGCCTGATCTCGGTTTCGAATAGGCAGGTGCCCCGGATGCGAGCGAATCTTGAGATGCTTCCGTTTGTGAAATGCTTCCGAGTCTTACTTACTTACCTGCAGACGACGCCATTATGATTCTTTCCTTGTGAACATGTAAGCACTCTGAGGCGTCCGCCCAGAGCTGCCAAGGCCCAAGGGAGCTTACTTATGCTCGTGCTCGTGCTTGTGCTCATCGTGCTTATCGAGCACGCTATTCCACGCTCCTGTGAGTCTTCCAGCTAAGCTAGTGCTTCGAATTCGAATTGATTGCGTCAGACCGACGCGAGACTAGAACTGCTGTCGCACAATGCCAATGGCAAAAGGCAAGTAGCCGAGCGACATTGTCTTTTTATAATTATATCCTCAGCCCACCCTCACGCTCACCAAATTCAACTTGACACCCTGGAACCAGATCCGATCTCCCCACCACCCATTCCAATTACCCAGCAACCGAAACAAAAGCAAGTACCTCAGCGGTGGCATATGCGTGTTTATATTTATCACAACTCTAATTCGAGCAGAGCCAGACCCGCATTGTTGGGTTGACCGTTGCCCCATTCCAGTGACAGTGTGCTTCGAGTTTCCAGATTCGACGGCGAAGAAAAATATAAGAGCTGGGAGGTCTCGGAATCTTCTCTCGCGAGCAGCCTGAGCCCGCTTCGTGCCCGATCGCGAAGGTACTCGAGTACTTATATAACCGCACTCTCTTTCGCACTCTCAGCCCGCCTTCCTTTCATTCCTCTCCCTTCTCCCACTCTCAGGCTCACCCAACCCGTTCTCCTCGTAGTTGGCTCCTTCGTACCTCTGCCCTCCCCATCTTCTCCTCCCAAAAACCAGACCCAAAACCAAAACCCAAACCGAAAAATGATGAAACGCCCACTCCCACTCACCCTCGAGGACCGCACCGGGCAGCTCACCAACACCGACTTCGACGACATGTACGACCGGCGCTTCTTCCGCGTCGCCCGGGCGCCCGGGCAGACGACGACGAAGATATATGAGATGAACCACCGCGCGTCGCGCGAGCGGGACCGCAGCCTCAGCCTTAGTAGCGTGGGTGCGGGCTTGAGCCGCGGCTCAGAGGCAATTGTGCATTTGGATTTCCAGCCCGACGAGACGCTGGGCACGGTGTCGTTCTTTAGGGCGCCGTTCCAGTGCTCGATGCCGATGGGGAGGTATCTGAGGAAGACGGCGTTTTTTGGGACGTGAGTTCGAGTTTTTTTGCTTTGTTCTTTCGTTCTTCGGTCTTTGGTTCTTCGGTCGTCGTTCTTCGGTCTTTCGTTCTTCCGAGTCGGTCTTCGCTCTTCCGTTCTTGCTGCCAAAGTTGCTGTTTTCTATTTCTACTTCTATTTCTGTTACCTTGCGCTTCCTTCCACTGGTTCTTCTGCATCCAAGTCGCCTGCCATTGTCATTCTTTTCAACACTAACACTAACTCAAATTTCATCTCGGCTCACTCCAGATCCCTATCACGAAAATTCACTGGCTCCGACGGGCGAGAGTACAAGTGGGCGTTTCGGGTGTTACCTGGGCAGGAGTGGTCTGTGAGTCTCTTTCTCTCTCTCTCTCTTGCTTCCTCCGAATCCCTCCATGCTACAGCGATAATAATATTTAATTTCTTCCTCGCAGTGCACGACAGCAGACAACAACGGCCTCGTCGCGCACTACGACCTCAAGCCGCCGCATGTGCGCACGTACGACGTGTCGGGGAATAACCTTGTTATTTACGAGCCGTTCGCGCATTTGGTGTCTGGTGAGTTCGGATTTTCTTTCATTTTTTCGTCCTCTCTACCTCTCTTCCTCCCATCCCTCTTTGTCTCCGTCTTTTTCTCTCTGTGTGATGCGAAGATAATGTATTGACGAATGCTTTTTTTCTTTGAATTTGTAGAGATCCTCACCTCCTTCCTCGTCATGCGGCACATCGCGCAATTTAACCTATGATATTACCCTTCGGGCTCCGAGTTGCGAGTCGCGATTTCTCTTTACTTCATAATCGCACACCCAACCGAGCCCAGAGCCCAGTGAAGGAGAGGTGTCGCCACCTCAGCTCTTCGAGAGTCGCTACTCGCCACCAGTTTGCGGTCTCTCTCCATGGACAAAATGCCACACCCCGATTCAGAGCCTTATGAAACACCGGGTCTGGAGTTCTTTTTGGGTGCTTTGGATATTATTCGTCGAGTAATGCAGTCACAGTTCCCTATCCCCCCACCCCTCTTCGTCTTCCCTTACCCAGATTTTCATCGTTTGTCATTCATCGTTCATTCACCCATCGCATTTATGCATCCTGGACCTTGCACCCAGTCAGTCATCGCACCCAGTCAACTCGCTTTCGTTGCTCTCCCGCATGCGCATCATCGTAGTTATTCTACTAAAAGTCAAGTATTGTACAAATTCGAAATATAATTCCGTCGCACTTGACCCTTGAAGCGGGAAACTTGGATTTCAAAGTACAGTGTAATAGGAAATGACGGAGATGGGGCATCGGTAAATCCAACAATGCGGGTCTGGCTAAGCTTGAATTAGGTTGAATAAATAAAACTAGAGTACAGTATGTCACCGTCACTGGTGAGGTACTTTTGATCATTGGGTTGTTGGGGGGATGAGTCGTTGGGTGGATGGGGAGATCGGATCTGGGCCCAGGGATGCGTGCCAGTGGATTGGATACAATATATAAATTCAAAAGAGACAATGCAGCTCGAGCCTCGGGTACTTGCCTAATGTCGAATTCGGATTTGATTGCGTCAGACCGACGCGAAGTTGCTCAGAACTTGAACTCAGAACTGCTATGGCGTGCTCGACAAGCATAAGCACGAGCACGAGCACAGGTAAGCTTCTTGGCGATGGGTTAGTGCTATTAGTGCTTAGGCTTACAGAACAGGATTGAGGAATAGCGTACGACTCGGAAGCATTTTCGAATTCCAAACGGAAGCATCTCAAGATTCGCTCGCATCCGGGGCACCTTCCTTTAAAAATTCGAGATCAGGGGTTTAGAATTACCGCGATTCTGGCTTAATCAATATGAGGTCAGCTGCCCCGGACGCGCCTTCCTTCTACCTTCCTTCCCCGTTCGCAGCTCGCGATTCGCAGTTCGCACTCATTCAAACTTGAAAAGTTCCTGTCCCTCTGACCGACTTTCAAGTGGAGCGGCCTCTTCCGCTGCAGCAACCAAGGAATCAGTTGAACTTTAAATTGGCGAGTTCTGCTTAGCACACATCATGCGACACGTTCGATCTCGGCATTGCAGGTCTATGATCTATCCTTGGTCCTTGACAAGCGGCTAAACAAGGTGAGCGGTGCGTGAGCACGTAGGTGACCCGACACGGGCGTGGTCCAGACCCGTTGTAAGTAAACCTTATAAGCTTACGTTCACGTTAATATTATACACCGGTAGCACTGGCCACGTTGTGGACAATGCGAAGCAAAGGGAAACGAAGGGATTCCTTTCAAGATTTCGCACACCAAGACCAAGCGGGGACGACTCGGACTGCGGCGGTAGGTACTCGCCTATCCCCGCTCGCCTCCCCTCTCTCTAAAACTGGCACCTCCTCCGTCGTGGGCCGGCGTCTGGGCTCCGCAGAGCCTAGAGGTTCGCGGGAGGCATCTTGCCTGGATAATTATACCCTGCTCACATGGGGGAGGGATCTTGATTCACTATCTTAGCTATAGGTCGAAGTCGAGTGACGTACCCATCCATTTATTTCCATGTCTTCTATCAGGGCGAAATACCATTGGCACACCCACGCATTTATAGACGCGCCCTTGTGACCACTACTCGTGCTCGTGCTTCACCTACTGATACTCTATTCAGCCTGCAGGTTGCCGGGAACATCGCTCCCTGTGTCCCAGTCCCAGCGCACGTCGGACGCACGTCGTTTGTCGAATGTCGAATGTCGAATGTCGTCGCAAGAAAGATTTTCCCGATATACTTTTCAAGTTATCGAGGCTTGAACTTAAAATTTGACGGCATTGACACTTGCCTTCGTTTGCTAATGACATGGACACATGATCCCACATATGTTCGAGAAGGTAAGAAGGATTTCGTGAACCGTCCTGCTGTCCAGGGCCAAGATCACGTTGAGAGAAGTCCTCTAACCTGTGCAGAGGGAGGGTGAGCCAATAGCGGTTTTGACTTATCGTGTACTTGGAAATAGAAGAATCGTCGATAACTTACTTTGATAGTTATAACAGCTATGAATAATGCCAGTGGTCAGTACAGTTACTACAATAAACACCTCACGATCAAACGACTCTTGGCTCGGAAGCTTGAGGCTTGAGGCTTGCGGAGAAAATTGCAGAAACTTCAGCTTGAGCTTTTTCTTTGTCGGCCGAAGAATACTGACTGCCAGACGGTGGTAAGTATGCTCCGACTTCTCATCTCCTTTCACTCAGAGTAGAGTGAAATTAGACTTTGGTCGCGCTTTATAGATTGTAGATCGGATTCCAGAGCGCCTACTAGTGTTTCTGAGCTCGAGGAGCCACTCTCCATGTATTAGATTCGAGCTCATGAACAGGACAGCGAGCAGTGTTTCAATAGATAGCAAGCACGTCATCGAGCCCCTACTCTTAATCTATTTCAATTAGTGTCATTTCGACGTCGAGTAGCCTTTTTGTTTTCAGCATCTGATCACCACTACCAAATGAGGGATCCACCGCTATCCCTCTTCCCCTCTCATTCCACCCGGGCAACCTGAGAATAATCAACAGATTCTCTGCTACGTACTTAGTATGGCGAGCGATCACGGGCACAGAGCCTTACCCAACTCATATCCTACGCAATTATCGCCGCCGATATTGAGATGGTGGGACAGCGCCACCTCGATCAGGTGCGCCGCGCTAATAACGCGAGGGGTTGGAGGGCGTATTTATCCTTGTGCTGTTGCGACGCATATGGAAATAACAAAAATTTAACGTCGAGAAATAACCAAGGTCATGTAAAACGGTCAGATTGCACAACTGGGCGCTTGGCGGAGTCGGAGTTGACTGAAGTTGAATATGATAAGATAAGATAAAACCACTCTCACTTTCGTCGAGGCTGTGTTGGGCAAGCGACGCGCTTGACTCGAGCTCACTATGACGATCCCATATTCACAGAACGAAACCGACAGAAAGCCGTAGACCTTTCCTCTTCCATCTAGCGCGTTCTACCGCTTTCCACCTCGCATCCTTATATGTAGTGCCATAAGTAAGCATCGCCGTCAGAAAACCCCAATGTCCACATCTACAACCCTCGTAGCAGGCGTCGCTATTCCCAGCCTCGCCCCCGGCTCGCTGGTCAAAGTCGAGGTTCTCTCCTCTGAAGACGAGGCGTTCAAGCTTGCGTTTGAACTGGTTCTTCAGGATGATTTGCAGGCTACGTTCGCGCAGATCGCGGATACGATCTCGTCGTCAGCGTCATCGGCCCCTGCCCCTACCCCCCCCGCCTCGGACGCAGACGCAGACCCAAACTCGGACCCAGACTCGGACTCGCAGCCCGCCCCCTCCCCACCTGTCGTAGCCCACCTCGTCATCTCCGTCCCGTCCTACTTCACTCAAGCCCAGATGGACGCCCTCTCACACGCCGCCTCTTTTTCCTCCTCCCCTTCCACCCCCACCCCCTCTCCCTCCACCTCCACCTCCACCTCCACCTCCCTCCCGGCATTCCCCAAGGAACAAACACGCTTACGCGTATTCACAAACACCAGAATCGCACACTCCTCCCTCGCCCTCTCCACCCCTAACCACGACGAGCGCTACGAGCTCGTGCTCGACCTTGGTCTAGAAGGAGTCGCTGCGAGGTTGTTCTCGACGGAGGTGGATGGGGGGGTGAGGTTCTCGGAGTTGGAGATGGGTGTGGAGGTGTTTTTCAACGACGACGAGGCGGAGGCGGAGGGGCTGGGTCTGGAGGACACGGAGAAGCTTGCGGAGAGGGTGTTTTGGCCTGTGGCGGAGTACCTGCGGAACAAGCAGAATCCTACGCTGGCGCGAGTGGTCATCGTCGACTCCTCCCCCTCCCCCTCCCCCCCTCCTTCCCAAGACAGCGTATCCACAGCCGTACACGCACTCGCAGCGCACCTCACCTCCTGCACCGACCCCAACACAACCGAGATCCTCCTCTTCCCTTCCCCCTCCCCCTCCCTGTCCTCTCCTTCCCCCTCCACCCCCTCCCCCTCCTCAAACTCGCTCGTACACTCCTCCGCGCAGCTGTCCCTCCGCATGTATCTCCACTCACTTCAGCCCCCCTCGCAAAACCTCCTCATAATGGAAGTCGCCCCCCTCCGCCTCGGCCTCGCCAAAGCGGACGGCTTCGTCCTCCCGATAGTGAGGCGGAACACGACGTTTCCGACGCAGAAGCGGGTTGTCGTTGCTACTTCTTTGAAGAACCAAAGGAGGGCGGTGGTTAGGCTTGTGGTGGGCTTGAGCCCGAGGGTGGAGGATAATAGAGTTGTGGGGGAGATCGTGCTCGATGGTCTTTCTCCCCCTCCTCCTCCTCCTCCTCAGGGAGACGGAGGAAAAGGGAGGACGCTGATCCAAGTCGAAGCTACCATACACCACTCCGGCGTCACCACGATCGTAGCTGAAGAGCTCGGGGCGGACTTTTGCCCCCTCCCTCCTCCTCTGGGAAAGAGAGGAAGCCTTGAGCTGGGTTACTTCCTTGGACCGGTGATTGGGAAGGAGGAGATTGAGCGGATGTTTGTGGCGTTTGAGAGGATGGAGAGAGGGGAGGGGGAGGGGGTGGGAGACAGAGAGGGGATGCAGGAGGTGATGCAGGCGGCGCAGGATGCGGAGGATGTGTGGGCTGGGGAGGAGGCTGAGGGGGCTGTTGGTGAGTAGTGGGGACTTTAAAGTTCGGTTGTTATTATCATTATGGTAAAGTATTTATTCACTCTACGAAGATAAGTAGTTCAGGCGCTTATGCGAGCGCTTATTTACTCAGCGTGAACGGGGAAGTCACTTCTCGAGTGCAGGCGCCGTACCGCCTGCTCAGCGCTCAACGACGAACGAAGGGTAGATCCCATCTAGAATGTAGACAAAAAAAGCTACTCACTCCCACTCCAAGTTACAATGAAGAACAATTACATGACTCGAGTATAACAAATTAGATACGAACATGGAGAGCACATCGGCGCCGGCCAAAAGCCTAACAAGGGCACGCGGCCACGAGATTGAAACAAGACCAAGACCACGACCAAGACCAAGACCAAGACCAATACCGCGAACACTGATACGAACATGAACATAAGGAGAGAGAGCGACGACGAACGGGAACTTAGCGAGCACAACGCAACGCAACACAATGCAATTAAAGGGACGACATGTGAGTACAGTACGAGCGCTGCTACAGAACAAGACAAGCGGCTTTGAAGACTGGCAGCTGACCTACAATGGGATCGCAGGAGCAGGAGCAGGAGCAGGAACGCGAGTGGATAGTGGATAGCAGACAACCACGAATCAAGCTTAGCTTCAGGTGATGGCGAATGCCTAAACGAAGTTCGAACGACGAATACAGTAGAAAGTGCGGCAGCTGACGTCGATAACAGATAACACCGTCTCCGAGAGAGATCTAGAGGACACACAAGGCTCACGAAAAGCCAAGGCGAGCCTTTTGTGAATGTGATTCGTGTGGCGTGCAAGTGAATGAGAGATTGGTGCACCACGAGCTGCGAAAGGGAGGTCGCGGAAGTCTAGCTGCTTTCGGCGACACACCGACAAACCGACAGGCTAGAAGTGTGGGGATGGAGAGAGGGCGAGAGGACGGGGAAGGGGGAGCCTAGCACGGGCTGGGACTGGGCCAAGAATGAACGAGACCGAGGCGCTGAAGAGTATGGAGATCCTGTTAAACGAACGGCTTGTCAGTAGGAAGCATGAATGACATGTCGTACTTTGATAAAAGTTTCAATTTGGCTGCTGGAGCCCCACACTGGGGGGCTCCAGCAGCCAATGATAGGCCACATTTGGGGGCGCCAACATGATAGATAAGCTTGCACCAAGTGCCACGTTTGGAGGGTCCCAGGCACCGACGAAAACAAAGTACCGCAGTGCTGGAGTTCAGAAAAAGTATGACACTGCCAGACCCGCCCCTGGCCGTCGAAACCCCACATTCGAGGGTCGTTACAAGCCACATACGAGCTCGCACTAAGTGCCAGATAGATGGGGTCGAAGTCAAACGTCTGTGCGGCAAAAATGGTTCCAGAGAGTCATGTGATCATCATGACATGATTTTTCTCATGCATACCAGTTTCGTGCTGGTCAACGTTGCGTTCAGAGTCATCCCAGTCTGTTCCCAGATCTCAATAAAAGGGTTTCGTTCATGCCGCACGAAGCTTTAACCCGCAGCGCTAGTCGATGATACCAAGTCACTGGCAATCTCGCAATCTACACTTGACACACGTTCATTCACAAGAGGTTCACGTCAAAATTTGACCGTGGATGCAGAGCAAACCAAACATTCCAGGCATCGGAACTCCTATCGCGCAGCTTTTTTCCTTCCAAAAAGTGGCGGACAAACCAAAGTCCCAGGTGCGTCGTGGATAGATCTCGGTACTTTCGTCAATCCGTGACTAATTTCAGAAAAAACTCTCCTCAAACAAAGACAAGAATACCTCTTCGATGTCAGATATTGTGGGAGTCCTCAGATAACAAGTCAAGTTTCTTTGTTTGGCGCATATGTCAGGACCTGGATAACGATAGGACAAAGGGGTGGCAGATCACAGACGATTTAGCCCGTTCCAGGAGAAGGAACTCTTGCTCTCCGGTTGTTGGCCCTTCGAAGAGCGGAAAAGAACTTAAAGGTCAAATGACAGACAAGGGCCTAGGTGCTTCAAGTTACTGTCAGGTGTAAGTCATTTCGGCGTTTTGTCAATCCGAGACTACAGTAACCTAAGAAAAGAATACTCTTCAAACGTAGGGCTGTAGCTTTGCTCAGAAATTAACGACTTTCCTCCTGTCTGCCTGCTTGCATTCATGCCCTGATGGAACACGAAGTTTACTATAATGGATTAAAGGCGTAACAGTGGACCAGGGCTGATAATGTGATTGAATAGGTGCCGCTCTCAGAAGGTTACAGGCAAGCATAATTACTCCAGCTCCCTCGGATTGTATGCGAGCCTGCAAATCGGTGCGGGTGCGGACCCTGATTTCAAGTGAAGTCTGGGCTCAAAGATTTTGTAAAGAGTGGTCAATATCCGACATATATTATTAGTCGACTTAGTGCTCATCTATTCAAGTCCTAACTAGAAAATTCCTGGCAAGAACGCCACACGCACTAAGTACAGCTAAAAATACCAAGCACTCACACGTCATGATAATGTGTTTGTACAAGGCAAAAGAAACCTCCGGGTTTATTTATGAGCGTATGAACTATGCACAATTCTAAAAGCGCAGATGGATTCAGAAACTTCGCTTCTTTATAACCCCGACGTCCATAGTTGACCAACCAGTCCTAAATACCGTTGATCCAGGTCGGACACCGTTGTCTTTCTTGCACATGCTAATGACGTACACTTCTGAAAATAGCGCAATTCACACATCATGCATCATTTTCAAGATCGTGATTATTGTTTTGGCAGAAGAGATTAAATGCATCTCAGTCCAGACCAACGATACTGAAATAAAAATTGCATTACATGCGTAGAAAAGGCTTGGACTTCATCACTTCCATCCAGTAAATTTTCTACTGTTGTAAGCCTGGTCGCCAGTCTTACTCACGACGCTTTCTTGGTTTCTTATCTTATCTTATTCACGTCACGCGATCAGACAGGTATATGGGGAGATTTTTTATTTCCTTCTTCTTTACTCTTACCGTTACGCTCGTACTCGTACTGTCCTGTTCTCGACAATACAACGTGGTCCTATCAACCTGTGTGACCGCCCAGTGAGGCTGCTCAGACGGCAGCCTTTCAACTGTACACCCAGCATCTGAATCCCCAGCCAGAACAATGTCGAGAGTAAATGCGACTCTTCAAGGTTTCCATATGTTGACTGGCGTCACTATTAACGGTGCGTTTTCCTACTGATTACGACTCCGCAAATATCCAGCTCAAATCTTTGGCTTAACAGCTATAAATGTCCAACTTCAAAGGTTATACGAAACCACAGAAGCCTTACAGAGCTTTCAATTCACTACCCGGGCCAAACTGATATTTTTATGGATGTCCAACTAAGGCCCTGCTCAGTCAAGGCAGATGATGGTCACAACGAAAGTGTCTTTTTTACAATACCATTGACGAGCGGATGGCTTATAGCTACGACGTCACGCAACTCCCACCTGTTCCGATGTAAGTACCCCTTTGAATAATTTCTTGGAAGTTCTAACACCCTTCTGCAGTAGATACGATGTAAACAATTGGAAACTGGTTTTTAAGGTGTGTATGGCATAAAACTACTCCATAAATCAAGTCATATACTCTTTGCCCTGTAGGTG
This sequence comes from Galerina sulciceps, assembly GCA_023014345.1. NCBI lineage: Eukaryota > Fungi > Basidiomycota > Agaricomycetes > Agaricales > Galerinaceae > Galerina > Galerina sulciceps. Next base: position 911,535 of record JAEDXJ010000020.1, on the reverse strand, counting down.
GATCTAGCATCGACAAATTTGAGCGATGACACACCCGAATTTATCAAAAGCCGACTAGACAACAGCGGAATATGCACGCCTCCATTCAAAAGCTGTTTTTGGACTTCACATGTCCGTGTTTTCCAAACTAAAATTAATTTACATTTACTGACATTAGTTTCCAGCGGTAGACCTTGCAAATTACGATATACAGGGCGGCCTTAAAAGCGGCGCGGCTTGATAGGTATTGGTGCACAGAGTCCGAGACGGCATGCGAGAGTGCTTGCACGCATGCTGATACTCTCGGAAACCCGGTGTTCAGCTATTGGACCATGCCGGTTATACTACTACTACTACTACCACTACTACAGGACAGAGACCTCGGCGTTCTGGATGAACAAGATCCTGAGCACATTGGTGCCAAAGCTTCTTTCACTTTGTATATGGATACATATATAAAGCGTTCGTCCAAGTCCATTTCCACCTCTTTCTTAAGCTGAACTGATTCACCATATAGTTCTCGCCGCGAAGCCTGATCCTTCAGACCCTTCACAGGCAGAACCGAACATTTTGGAATATACTCCGTTGATCAACACCCCGTCGGTTTCCCCAACTGTCATTCCGACTTCCATGCAATTCAAAATATACCCTAACAGCGGTAACGACGCCTTTCTCTACCTCGAAATGACCCAAAATACAGCCCTGTCTGGAACTCAGCTCGTTTATTCTGCTGATTGGGTTAATAGTACAGCTGATGGATGTGCTGCACTTTCAAAGGAGATTTTTATCGATGAATATATCATACCAGAGTCGAACAAGCTTAATGTTTTCACGTTCGTGCAGGCAGCAGTGGCCACTGTTTCAGGATTCCTGGATTCGGAGTAACTTTTGGCTTCTTGAAGGACATCTCGGAGGACGCGGCTGTTTTTACATACTGTATATGGGTATCGACAACGGCGACCATTTATACAAATTCGAGAACCACTCGATCAAAGAAGAAGACGAGACACTTGGGAAAATAAAAGTAAAGGGTACATTCACATCACTTGTTTAATAAGTAAAAAAGGTATTGAACCCTTGCTTTGTAGGGAACGTTCTCAATACCGTGCGCATTCCTATTGGTGCTTCACCGTGTGTTATCAACATCGAGGGTTCAACATTGATTTCACTGGAAATATATGCTTGGCCCACTGGGTAGTGTAGGTATCTCCTTTAAATTTTCCAACATCTTATTAACGCACAATTTCTCTTAGCTACTCCTCCAACCTCACGTGGTCTGGCAGATTTATTCTTCAAGAGGTCGATGCATCTGGCAAACTTGTGATTGTGGAGGACGGGGAACCGAACTTCAATGTACAAAACAACAAGGATACACGAGCATTAGGCGATGCCACCCTTATTGGTCCTGATATTGGGAATGTTTAGATATGGGTCTTACGACTTTGGATATCTCTGGTAAGATTGACGACATAAATACCGTTTTTAACGGCAGTTATGTAGGTTTTTTGGCTCAGACTCAAGACCTTCCAATAACTTATTGATTTCCATTTTGGCAGGCGTTTTATTTCGGGCAAGGTCAGGAGTTCTTGATGAAAGCGTCTCAATTTAACCAGGAAGGCGATTTGACACTGGATTTGGTCTACTATAGCACCTAGTGCTCTGTGTTAATCTGTTCTGCCCGTTCCGGTGATCCGTTTCCGCATTCAAGCCGCACATATTCACGAGAATTAGATATTGTATACCTGTCAAGCTCCTTCAATCTACTGTACTTCACTGGTGTTTTTCTGATTGCCCGAACTCGTAAATAAAACAAGTGATTGAGCGCAATGTGTTAAGAAACTCATTCTTCTATCTTCGCGTCGAATAGACAGTTAGGCAGACTCCTAATCTACGCAGCGCGTGAGTAAGCGCCGGCTCAACTTGGCGCCGGTGTGCCATTGGCTCGGACGTTGCCTCATGTTCCCAAATGGAGCTGAATTCTGAATTCAAATTAGAACTCCTTTCGAACCGTTAATGGATAGATCATAGGACTCTGTATTTTGGTTCTCCATATAAACGTGCAACATGTGAACTACGCCCATATTAATACTCGGGTAGCAGTAGGCGTACCTATAGACGAAGCTATCTACAGAATTTCTTGGTGTTCGAGTCTATATTTCACTTTGGATACAGGCGTCCGCTAAGGAATTGATCTCCATGGACGAATACTTCGTCTTATAGGCTGTGCCAGTCAATTCAGAAGACGTGGTCCTGCCAGAGATGTTTTATTTCTTCCGCGTCTATGTCGAACCCTGACTCGGACGTTGAGTTTTACCTCAGTAGGCCCGCTCAAAGCTGCTGTAAACACGGTTCTACCGACCTTGCGCCTGTACAGGGAGAAAGTTCCGGGAGTTCGCAAGTTCCTCGATGGACAATTCAAGGGACAAGAAAGCGGCGTATTCGACTATTTTGGCCTCGCGTCCAGAAAGGCATTCTGGACCTTCCTTGACGAAGGTCTCCCAGCAGCTCCCCAGAACGGAAAACCTCAGCTGAAAGTCGCAGCATTTTCCCAATCCATACACTAGTCCTACCGAAGTTTTCAAATGCGAGGAGGTTATTTGATAGCTAGCTACAGATTGGGAATCATTACTATTAGTATTTATGTAGAGCACAGAGACAGTTCTTTCGTTAATTTATGCAGGTCGTTATGTACCACTCAGCGTTGGAGTCGCGTCTCGAATACAGCGCCACATCTCGTCTTCCAACCTCTCAAACATCCGCTTTCCAAACATCGCATCTAGGGGATATATCCGAGTCTGCCCGAGATAGCCCGCCAACTCATCAAGTTGATCTTCCCGACACCCCTCGACTCCAAATTTTGGTATAGGGTATCCCATTTCGGCTCGTGATTCTGCTAAAAGGACAAGCGGGAGAATATCTAAATGTTTGGCACCCTCGGTTTGCCCGTACCTGACGACGTTCACGGTGTGGAGAACGGGGGCGGTGACAGCAGCGTCCTCGCGAGCTACGTCCTCGAACATCCCCAAGGCTGAGCACAGGCGGTGGATCCTCCCGTCGGCATAAAACGCTCCGGAAAGGGTGAGAGTCACTAGGGACGGCAGACCCGTTAATATTTGGCCGAGCTGGGAGGAGGAGAGCATGTGCCGCGATGTTGGACATAAGACAAGTTCAAGCACGTTAGGCAGGATCGCGGGTGAGAAGAGCGGTTGGAATTGGGAGAAGGGCACGTCTCCGTGGATGTAAATTGTCGTTTGCTTGATTCCTAGCATGTGCCTTCGGCCTGTAGGGTCTCCGTCGATGGCTATGCGGATGATATGTGCGTATGGGTCTCCAGCTTCACGATCAATTCCAGCCACAACTTCGGTGTTGAGGCCCAGCAAGGCCGATAGGTCGCCCAGCGTATCTCCCCAAACGCAAAGCGTCGCTCTCTTAGGGAGGATCAGGTGCGAGAGAAAGAACGAAACGTCATCGGGCTCCCAGTCCCCAATCTCCAGGTTTCGCAGGGAGGGAAGGGAGACTGGCGTTAGGGCTCTTTCTTGGGGTATGACGCCGTGCCCTGCGGTGGGCCCAGCTCGAACGAGGAGAAGCTCTTCGAGCTCAGGACTCGCTCTAAGAAAGTCTAAAAAACCTTCCAGCCCCAACGCCAACGTGCGGTGGCGCCAGGGTTGATCGTACAACCACAGGCGCGTGAGGCCGTGGAAGGTGTTGAGTGGCCACGAGGAGATGCGAGCTAGTACGAGTTTTCTCAGGCGAGGGGTGTGGTCGGCGAAAAGACAGGGCAGTACACGGTCGGGGAGGTGCGGGGCCCACCGGCCTAGAATGCTTAGGACTTCGAGGTTGGGCGCGGGGGAGTGGAACGCGTCCCATGGCGATTCGCTGTCGGAGGAGAGGTGCAGTTCCTGCAGGCGGTCTGTGTGGTCTGCGAGCAGTGCGAGCGGGCTATTGTCGACTGTGGTTGCGACGCCGTAGGTCGCCTGTGCCTGGAGCACTCTCCGGGAGGAGTCGTAGTAAACTTTGAGGGGCACTCTCGCAGAGCGCTCGATGCTCGCGAGCGCAGCTCTATCGAAACGACTGCGGATGTGAATGCGGTTCCATAACCGCGGGAAGGCGAACGCGACGATGCGCCAGTACCGACAGACGTGTGTGGCTCTTAACCACGAATTGTATGAGCGTGGCGTTGGGAACGTCGTTTCCTCTGGATCTGAGCGGTGTTGCAGGAAGGAGAAGACGTGAGCGAGCACTTCTGGAGGAAGACGGTTGACGTGGGATGACGCGTTGTCCGCCATTCGCGTCTGTGAAAGTGCGAGGAGGAGTTGTCGTTCTAGGTCCCTCAGCTTGTAGAGATATTAGCCCAAAATGAAACCTGACTAGATAAGTGTTTAGGGAAGCATACCTCGTTTGTCCGGGCTGGAGAAAGTTTGCTGGCTGTGTCATGGTTCCCTAGAACCAGGAAGAGGGCCTGAGCTAGCTCTTCAATATCCAGAACTGAAGGTTTCGTGTCTGGGGACTCCATCAAGAGATACTGAAGATTCTCTCGAAATGTGGAGGTTGGTTATATCTTCGACAGTGCCTCCAGGCTTCAGGTTCAACTGCGTGTCTTGACTGACGCGTGTTGTCATCGTGACAGCCCTTTCCCAGATGCGGTGCTGTGCCGCAATCGAATTTTGTGGCTGGAATGTTGAATCAGAACTCGAAATTCAACGCGCAGACCTAAGCAAAGTCAGAGTCAAGAGCAAGATTCGGGGGTTTCATTTTCGGCTGGTGAGTTGTTCTGCAGTCCGGGCCGCTAGCCCCCTTCTTGGTTCCCATCCATCATATGACCTTGTTTACCCTTTCATCATGGCGAGCTAGAAAGCTCTGGAGATGGCCTTATGATTCGTTTCCTAAGAGTGTCGCTGACTCCATTCCAGTCGGCCAAGTACTTTAGTTGCGGCGAAGTTCAGAAGGGCTTGGAAAGCGAAACTGAGCCGCAGCTCTGTCCTTTCACACACCTGTGGACGACCCAAGGCCCTCAAAGCACAGTCTCAAGCACAGCACCATTCAGGCTTGCGGGCTTGGCTCTAGGATAAAATATACTCGTTAAACGGTCCACCAAGCATTGTAATTTTCTCTTTAACTGAAAATCATCTGCCCGAACAGCATGTTGGGTTCGGTATTCAAGCAAGCCTCCCACCTGGGCTCGTTGGTGGTAGCGCTGAAGCATGAAGAATTGGCTGAGGGGAAGAAACTGTGAGTAATTCATAACTTTTAGTGCCCATGTGGTTGAAGACTTCATCCCAGAATATCGCAGGACCGAGTACGAAAGAATCTACCCCACACACTGCTGTCAGTGCTGATACAACGTTTTGAACATAGCTGGAAAAGCTCGAGAATAATCTCCTTGCAGGCCTTGCTCTCGTGAGCGCACTCCGGAACGCAGCACGGCCAATCAACGCTCTTCCATCGACTGTTCTTGGGAATATCTTCAGGCTCCTTCAAGTGGAAGAGGACGATGACGTCCCACCTAACCGTTGGATCCTTGTCACCCACGTATGCCGACACTGGCGGTCCGTCGCGAACGAGACACCCTCGCTATGGAACCGTATTCACATCCACAGTAATCCGCGCCAAGTCCAATATTTCTTGGAACAGTCCTTTTCGCTTCCTCTCACCGTCATTTGCGGAAGCCCAGTACTCAAGGTAGATCGTTCTGAAACACTTTCGATGATAGCGAGCATGACGCGTGCTCTCCGCTCTATCGCTACCCACATGAATCGCGTTCAGGAGCTATATTTCCTTAAAAGCTTCCCTGTCGACGCTGTCCTGCAAAGGGATCAGTTTTCTAGAGTAGTTCTTCCGGGAATATCCTCGAGACGGCACCTATCGGGTATTCAAACGTCCAATGGTCATGCCCTCAACATTGTTGAAAAGCTTTTTTCGCTCCCGTCGGCCAGCATGCGCAGACTGTCTTTGCATGGCTTACCGGTTTCTTACATGCTTAATTCCTCAAATCGGTTCGAAAACATAACCCATCTCGCCCTATACGAGCAGCCTGCTTGGCCTGGTGACGAGCCAAACTTCTCCTCGAATCTCGATGCATTCCTCGATATTCTTCAGGCGGCATCACAAGCCCTACAATCTCTTACCCTAATACGCGCCGGTCCAGGAGGAGACGTCTCACGAGAAACTACCAAAACCGACGTTACCAAACGACGCGCAGTTGCACTTCCCGCTCTCACTTCTCTAGAGATCGGAGATTGGCTCAACAGCAGCAATATCGCCTACTTCCTCGCACACCTCGTCGTTCCCGGGACGACTAAGAGGTGCATATGGGGTGAAAACTTCAAATACTTCTCTTCCATCCTGTTCCCCCTCGACCCTGAAACTGCGAAGACCAAGCGCCGTGGATGGGATACCGAAATTAACAGAGTCGTTTTTACAGAGGTGAAAGGCAGAGACATGATAGGATTGCAAAGCAACACGATATATATCCAAGGTCGTCTCGATTTTCTTACCATTTACCCGCTCTTCCGCGATCAACCTCAGATCTTTTCGTACGTCAAAGAGGTCGTGTTTACGACCACGTCAATCCTAGCTGCATTGACCGTTGAAGAATACCGGCTCCTCTTTGACACCTTCTTCAACGCCCAGCGGCTCCTTATAGTTGACGTGGACATCAGCCGCATCTTCCAAGCTCTCGGCCTTTTCAGCCAAGACACCAATTCCACTCCCATACCACATCTACCAGAATTACGGGAAATAGACGTTCAATATTCCAGGACAGCAGGCCGCTTCCACGATACATCCCCCGCTCACGACCCACGGGGAAATGAATATACCCTTTCCTCTCTCTCCGCGTTCATGGGTCTCACCAAACTTTGCCAGCGGCGGCACAAGCTTGGGTGTCCTGTCCAAAAGGTGAAGTTTGACTTTGGGTCAAGGACGATTGCTGGGGATAATCGTCCGAGTCTAGTTGAGATGGTGAGCTTTATGGGTCGGTGGGTCGAAGAGGTTAGCTTTGATGAGAAATTGGAGGGTTATCCGGGGAGTGATGTCAGTACGAACCTTGTTTCTTCGCTTCTTAAGGGGATGTGGCCGACTAGTGCGTCACTGGGAGAGTTTTAAATCCGTGAACAATCCTCGTATACAAAGTTACAAACTACTGTACGCTGTTCATAGACTGGGTTCGTTGGAACTCTGTGTACTTTGAAAATTCTAGTCAACTTGTTGGAAATTTTTTATCAACTTGACGTTGATTTTGTAGACGTCTCAAACAAGATCTAGAAGTGGGTACATTCATATGTCTTTCGCGACCTGGTATCCCTGCAGTCCAGAAAGGAACTCGCTATTCTGCCACACCGCCAGTTTCCAAGCATGAAAAAATATTTTCGAGAGGTGGAAATTCTTAGTTTCTACTGGCAAATATCTCTGCGCCATGTAATCAGGGAATGGCCCCCTAACAATCTTCGATTCCTACGGAGGAGGACCAGGCTGTAAAATGTCGACCGGCCCGACCCATCCGACTCAATGCCTCGTTTTGATCTCCGACACAATTTTTCCTTCTGCTCGTCGTTCAATGTTTCGTCCTTCCATCGTCCTCCCTCGTCGTCTGAAGCTCATTGAAGATGCTAAGCGCCGTAGCAGCGCGCAAGGCGGCTCTAGCCTCCCAAAAAGACCCTGAACCGATACCTACGCCATCTGCATCCAGTTCGAAAGCTCCTGCAGCACCCCCAACACCGGCGAAGAAGAACCCACCGAAACGCAAGCCATCTTCGCAGAAATCTCGTCCTGAGACGAAACGGCCGAGGAAGTTGAAGCCATTTGAGAAGTCGAACGGACCTCGTCCCGCACCTGTGGATGTTTTCAAGGACCAGGAAGACATGATCGTAGTGGATCCAGAGTCGGACGAGGAGGACTCGGACTCGGCCATGAGTATCTTGGACGATTCTGACGTAGAACCGATGCCTTTACCTGGGAAGACGTCTCAAAAGAAGAGAACGTGGTCTCCTAGCCGGCCTATGGAGGACTCGTCTGACGACGACCCATCGGAAGGGGAGGACATCGTTCCTCTGGATGTGGCTTCGCTTCTCCCTCATCTATCCAACAGTCTCAGCGGGCAAGAAAAGGACCCAGAGGATGGAAAATTGCTCTCTACATTTGAGCCAAAGCTTGGCCATAACATATTCGTCTTGACGGATGACGAATGGCGTTCACTGGGATTATCCTCCAAAGCAACGCTCGTTGCTTTAACTGCTGACGATACGCTCTGCTTCTTGGGAACTTGTACTCTTACCGTTCTACATGGCTCAATAAATATATTTGGCACAACACTCTCCTCCTCGTCAAATGCCTATCCCATCTATGCTCCACGTTCTGCACCCCTACCTGTCCTCCGAGCTGGATCAAGCCAGGTTTCCATGTTGCGTCCCGAAACCCTCTCTTCGCGCCTTCAGAATGTCGTTCAGTTCCAGGCTGTCATCATACTTCAAGGACTACGGACAGATGTAGAGGGTCTAGGTCGTATATGTCGTACCTTTGAAGGCGTCTTTGAGCCTTCCAGATGGCAAAAGAGCAGCATCCAAACTCCTTTCGACATTCCTGGGCTTTATTTAGTAAAAATCTCGTTCATCGTTTCGTCATATTTTTACTTAAACATCATGCTGTAGATTCGTCAGCAGACCAGAGAACACCGTCCATACTCCTTACCTTCGTCATGGTCAAGCACATTAGATCATGTCCTCTCCAAGAGCGATAGCATGTCAAGCGGGACATACATCGTGAAGGGACCAAAGAACACTGGAAAAAGCACATTTGCGCGGACCCTGACAAACCATCTTTTAGAATCGTAAGTTCTTCTAGAAATCGAAAATGATGCAGCATCTTGGATCTTTACCAGGACTTTGTTCTTTCAGGTATCAGCGTGTTGCATTCCTGGAATGCGACATTGGCCAATCAGAATTTACACCAGGTGGAATGGTCTCATTGAACATCATATCGAAACCTGTATTTGGTACGTCCTCTGAAAACTCTGTTCAATCTAGTTTTGAACAGTCCCCAGGTCCGCCATTCACCCACCCGACCCTTCCAAATCACGCTCACTACGTGGGATCCAACACGCCCAGGTCGTCGCCTTCCCACTATCTAAATGCCGTCCTTGCCTTAGTCCAAACATATCGTCTGGACATCCAATCGCCAGCAATAGACACAGACGACAACGACCTCAGAATACCCGACATGATCCCCCTTGTCGTCAACACCATGGGTTGGTCGAAAGGTCTAGGAGCGGACCTGACAGAGAGGATAGAAGGCATGATCGAGCCCACCGACGTATTCGACATCCAGGCGCCGGTAAGGGAGGACTACCCTGGCTCAGCGCCACCTCCTCCTACGAGGCGTCAGAATAATGGATACGGCGCGTATCAAGGGCCCCCCATGATGGATGGGAGTAACTCTCGCATCCACATTCTAGAACCAATTTCATCTTCGTCGGCTACAGCTGGATACACCCCGGCAGACCACCGCACGTTGTCTATTCTTTCCTATTTCCATGCCCTGTTTCCTTTCGACGTCATGCCCGGCGCTTTCGACCAGATCACCGCGAATTCTTGGGATACTTCGAGACCGCTCTGCGCCATACCGCCTTACCAGGTCGATTGTTCCGTTGCGTTTGACAAGGTTATTCTCTGCGGCGCGGGAAGTGAAGATGTCGTGGAAGAGGAGATAGGCCGGGTGCTAAACGTTGCGATTGTTGGACTTGTCAGTTACGAGCCTGGCACGATAGATATCGAGTCCACCCCTAGGGAGGGCAGTGCGTTAGCTATGAGTGGCATTCCATACACCCAAGGCCATGAGCCACCACCGCCTGTGTCGTCAAACTGCGTCGGGATAGCGCTTATCCGCGGGGTATCACCACCTACAAAGGAGGCCGTTTCTGCAGATGGTACCAAGACGCAAGTCAAAACCTACTTTCACATCCTTACGCCACTACCACAAGCACTCATAGCTCGGTCACGCGTCCTGGTCAAGGGAGAGATGGAGCTGCCTGTCTGGGGAATGCTCGACTTCAGGAACTTTGACGGAAAAGGTGCTGATATGGGCAAGGTGGGTGGTGTAGACCGCGAGAATGTGCCTTTCTTGCAATGGGGAAGAGGCGCAGAAGGTGCTTTGGGTGCTGATAAGAGACGAGTGAGGAGAAATTTGATGCGAAGAGGTCAAATGTAGTCTACGTTTAAAAAGTACGTATGTATTCTTGATTAATCCTTTCTTGTATGTAATGATTAGTGATTGGTTCATTATTGTAGATCTATAGAAATCCCGTCTTCATGGTGATCCTTTACCTTTAGGAACCGATTATTCCCTAGCTTTTAAAGTCTCTCTGAAGCCTCTCCTCTAGAGGCTCGCCATTTCAACCATTTTCTTCGATATTTCGTGGACGGTTCAGCATTTTGGGTTGGAAAAATTTGATCGTCTGGGATCATGCGCGATATGCGGTGGATCTCTCTCAGCTCGTCTGGATCATGCACTTTCCGCAGCCTCGATGCCTGGGCAATTGATGGATGGTCCTGAACATTACAGGTTGAATACGCGATACGAGTATTTGAAGGAGCAGTACTCACAGAACCAGGAAAGACCATTCGATGCCATTTACAATAGCTCCTTGCTGACAAGTAAAACGGCTTCTGTTTCTTGAGACGTTCTTGCTTCACTGGAGGGAGAGCAGGTGTGTAGTACATGACCAGCGGTGGCAACTGTGGAGTAGGGTTCGTGGTCGAAATGCCACTCGAGCCCACATAGCGCGCATCCGAGCGTTCCAGCTCTCTTTGCCCTACTGTTGCCCTCTTCCAGTAAATTTCCTCCATCTCCGGTGTCATAATCGTGTTTCTCGATGTCCGTTGACCAAGCCTTCTCAGATATTGTGGCATGGCATGACGGATCCTCGCCAGGAGCCCGAGGTCGATTGAGAAGAGCCTCTGGACATAATACGTCCACAATCTCCAGAGACTGTGGTGTAGATCGCTCATCCGACCAGTAATCGAGGCTAGGGTCGTATCCAGGAGAGCCATTCCACCGCCGATGAAGCGCGAGTCGCTCGCGATGTTACACGATATTGTCTGCCAAGGTCATCGCATGAGATTGAGTCCACAAAAAACCAGTATGCTTACAGTCAGGATATTTCCCATCGTATTTGAAGGCTTAAGAGAGTTGAGGAGTGAGTGGAGTGAAGTAGAGTCATGAAGGGTTACTGCTCAAAAGTGGGCGCTTATAATTAGACGTGCCACAACTCTGCCTGGTGGCTTACTTGTGTTCGCGTCCAGGAGGCCATGCGGCATGCGCAGGCCACTGGGCCCAACTTCCATTCTCCGGTAAAACTCCGCAGGCAACAGTGCCTAAAGGAGGGAACAAAAGGGCGAAAACAATTGACATTCGCCGTCACGACAGTGTCCCCGATTTGGCAATGCACCGCCCGGCACCGAGACCGACGAATGACCTCATTGGGTTGATCGGGATTTGTGAACCGTCGATCCCGTCGATCATGATCGACGGGATCAAATCCAATTTCGGCTAGGGTGAGAATGCACTGGCTGTCGTTCTCAAGGCTAAAAGCTAAAATCTAATCTGTAAGCGCTCTTGATGACTTATTTTTGTCTGCGCTGAACATGCTCAGTGGGACCTTCATTTTCCTTTGTCCTTAGATTGGAAGCAGAGGCCTTATACAGGACGAAATGTAATGCATGTCACCCACACAGACGCATTTTGAAGTCAGCCACGCGGCGGACAACATATATATGGACGCGGTTTTACCGCCATCGCAACTCAAGACTGCTCGGTCACCACACAAGCACAGCCTATCGTCTTATCCCTAAATTTTACACTGTCCCTATAGCCTACATCCTACTCCATCACGGTATATGCCTTACACCTTGAACGCTATTCTCATATCATTAGCGCGGCTGCTCTTCTCATCACGGTCGCTCGCTCTTATGTCTAACGCCTCCCTATGCCTCCCTGAGGAGCGGCACCAGCATCCCGTTTCTGTCACTCTTTCCGAGCTGGAGCAAATCACTGGCGAACCCGTTCGGACAGGTCCGCATCCCGTGTCTACAGCGGATCCGCCTTCACCGGTATTTACCTTTCCCGCTCAAATATTACGACTGACTCTGACAATCTCTTTATCCCAGCCTTGCGAATCATCTCCAAAGCCCATACCCTTGCCCACTTTCATCGACAACGTTTCATCCTCTGATTCTCAGCACGAGCAAGTCAACACCGGGAGTCCCACTTTGGTTCCATGTAACACCCCTGCGCTGACCCCATCGAACTCGTTCCGAAAGTTCAAGAACCTAGACGCATCGGACTTCGCCTTCCTCCCAGCTAATTTCGCGTCTGAAAAATTCTCGCGCTCAAGTTCGTTCAATCTTTCACTCGTCAGCGACACTTCGGAAGATGACGATGAACTCAACCTGTCTACCTCTTTGGATGCGCTCTTGGGCTTTCGCTCGATGAGCCAAGGCGGGCCATCTTCTTCGTCGCCTGCCCCCCCTAGAGGTCTGGGTATCTCGGGCCTTTCTCGAAAGGACGGCGGGGGTCCCTTCGACGGCCTCGGTCTTCTCTCGGCTCAATCGTCGTCTTACTGCGATTCCCCTCATCCGAAAAACGCGGCTGACCGTTATGACGCTTATGGCCCCCAGTCTGGCTATTCTATATTGCCGAATGACTCGACTGACAGCCTTTCCGACGTTTTCCTTCAAGAAATGGTCTATACATTTACTGAAGACCCTCTCCACACGTCGCTCGCCCCTTCCATTCCGGAGTGCAAATCCTGGTACGACTTGGGTGCCCCGCCACTGGTTGGACGAGAAGAAACGGTATCTGTCGCGCGATCTGAGATTTCGACGCCTGTTACTCCTCTAAAAAGCCGACCGTGCCATCCCCGGCCAGCGTCAAGGACAAAACGCCATTTTTCTTCGGCGACGATCTCAAGTGAGCTGAAGAGAACTCTCAGTACTCCCGTGGCGAGGTCTTATCCTGCTGGCCCAAGAGCGAGATCGGTCTCGTGTCCTACAGATTCGTCAACTTCGAGTATTCATTCTCGCGTCGCTGGCAATGTCGAGCCATTGACAAAGAATGCGATGCCTCGGCGAAGTTGGAGGTTTTAATAAAAGACGTCTGAATACTGCTCGAAACACCTGTAATTAACTTGTAACAATATGGAATATCAGACTTCAAACTTCCATCAGATATAGTGAGATCAAATAATCGATTTGCACAGCGTCGTTAGCTCATAACAGCATAGCGACTATTGTAGACCCAAATCTTGATGTTAGTTTTGACGGTGGGCATTCTCGAAAGAGTAGGTAGGAGCCTCCCTGCCAATGTCTGGAGGTGCTCAGTGACCAATTGAATATGACGCGGGGCGGGGAGGACGAGCGAAGTATCCTCAGACCATCGATATCCAAGTTTTAGACGTAAGGTTACGTTTTGTAACTGGGGTAACGTCGAATGCGACAAGGCTTCATCCAGAGCTTTCCAAGCAGGTTCGTCACGGAATCGCTGTTCCTCCGTGCCGACCCGACAGTCTATCCAGTCTATTACGATTTCGACGTTCTTGATGGTGCAGGGTGATGTTGGTGGGCGGAGAAGTCCACATATTCCCATCGGAAATATGACGTTGTCTCCTGAGGCAATGCGGCAACAGATTTTTAGTGTGTGGAGGCGTTCCAAAATGCCGAGGTCAACAGGACCTGGAATTAAGGCTGGATCTGGAGGATCGTCAGATTTCAAAGCTCAGTGTGAGGTAAAAAAAACACCACTTACACTGGAAATGGGACATGTCAGTCATATCCAGGACTTCCAAGGTTCTAGCAGCTGATGCCATTACGGCCCACGCAGCTCGGACATCGTTAAAGTTCCGCATCCATACGTCAAATTTCCTCAATTCCGAGAGAAGCGAACGGGCGGGTGAGTCCAGAATGTAAAGAGAGGCGTCAGGTACGCCGTGGATCAAGAAGGTATGCAACTTGGCTGGGGAGCTTATCAGTTGTTTGTCCGTTCCCACATAGTCGACATCGACTTGAATGAGTTGCAGGCGTTCTAGATTAGGCGGTCGTATAACGAGGTCGAATGGAAGGCCTTCAATTCCTCCCAATGATAGCACTTTCAAGAAAGGACTATAGGATAACTTTTTGATCTCGTCTTTGATGGAATTGCTGAGCAATGGCCAAGCAAGTGCTCCAGCCCGGTTAATCCAGAAGAATTCATGAATTGACGAAAGTTTCGACAAGACAAGGGGTAAAAAGGGATTTTCCTGGACGAGTTCGTCGTTTTGAGGACTGGGGGTACTGCTCATCCCCGTCTGGAGAGCCAAGCATGTTACACGATGGGCCAGAGTCTCGTTTTGTTCCAAGATATGATAGAGTTCTTGAACACGATTTGCGAATAATGTGTGGTCCACAGGACTTGAATTTGATGGGATTCTTATCAATGAAAAGAGGTGCCCAGAGGCGAGATAATGGAATGAACGGCAGACAAGTGCGCAATTCAAAAGTGCGGGGCGATCGTTCAAGTCATCCGGGTTAAATTCTTCGAGAACTCGAACAAAGAGTTCCAAAGGAAGCCGGGCCTCCAGGACCGTTTCGTTTTGCATATTTAGGCTATATTTTGCGTCTTATTGAAGCTATAGCGCCAGAAAGATATGAAGGAGCTCGAGTAATGTCAAACGTGATATGATCGTGAATGATAAAATTATGGATCCGGATGGTCTGATTTTCCCACACATTGTTTTGAACTTCCTCCAAACGTCATAACTTTCGTATTCGAATGTAATGGCGAAGAAGACTGGCTCAGCGGCTGCTAAAGCCGCGAAAAAGGCCAAAGCAGCCCAGAAGGTCGAAAGAAAAGAGATCAAAAAGGCCACCAAATCCAAAACTACACCGAGCAATGCCACCACCACCAAATCCAAGGGCAAGGCGAAAGCGAAGAAAGCGAACGATTCAGATACGGATGACGATGATCTTGAGGGGATTCTGGAAAGGGTGAGTCGTCTTGAAAGCGTGATTGGTCCTTTCCTGATCTCTATTGTGTTCAGTAGATGCAAAAAGAATGGGAAGTTGCCCATACTGTCACGGAGGAACTCGTTGAAGGCCCACCTAGCCGACGAGCAAACGCGACTTTGACTGCTTGCCCCAACGGGAACCACTTATGGTGCATCGGTGGAGAATTCTTTAGCGAGGACGAAAGAGCAGTAAGCCATCGTCATGTTGAAAAGACGTGTAACTGACACAAGCTGCAGTATTTCTACAACGATGTCTTCAGATATACACCCGAGAAGGATGAATGGCGGAAATTTGTCTCTCCTACGTGTCCGGGTCCACGATCTGCCCATGCAGTTGTCGCATCTCCTGCAGGAGGCGGAAAACTATTTCTCTTCGGTATGTTGTCGCTTCCTCAAATGATGTATGAATCGCTCGTAACTTTTTGAACCAAAGGCGGGGAATTTTCATCATTACATCAAAACTCTTTCCACCACTACCGCGATTTCTGGTGTTTCGATATCGCAACCCACTCTTGGGACCGAATAGACACGAAGATTCGCCCCAGTGCACGATCGGGACATCGGTGAGTGCGTGTTTCTCTTCATTGTCGTCGATATCTAGACTCATCTATGTCTGTCAGAATGGCTGTTTGGAAACACTTCATTGTTTTGTTCGGCGGTTTCTATGATTCAGGGATTACCAGTGAGTCGCTCAGCCTCTATTTCACGAACCAGCACATTCAAAGACCTATAGCGCGTTATCTTTATCTAAATGATCTATGGGTTTTCGATACTCAGGAATATAAATGGACTCAAGTAGAATTCAAGGAAACTGAGAATAAACCCTCGTAAGAGCTTCCACTTGCGTTGTCGTATTTTCTGATGTAAATTTTCAGATCTCGAAGCGGATTTTCTTTTCTTCCCTGTGCTGATGGAATTGTCTTACACGGTAAGCTGGAATTCTTCTTCGGCTGATGACACGATGTTTGATCTTATTCAAGGTGGCTATTGTAAGGAATACCTCAAAGGCAAACGTCCTGTTGGGGTGATGTTAGAAGACACTTGGCTCCTTAAGTATGTTGCCCATTTTCTACCATGCCCATTTAAACACAACTCTTTTCAAGGATCACACTACCCTCAGAAGCGACTCCCCCAACTCCAACGGCGTCATCGTCGAAATCAGCACCAGTGGCAAAATCTAAGGCGACATCTTCAAAGACAGGTTCGACGCTATTCAAGTGGGAAAAACGGAAGCGGCCATCGGATGCTTATGCACCTTGCCTCCGTAGCGGGTGTACAATGGCCTTGTGGGCGGCGAAGTCTGTCGGAGTGCTTTTTGGTGGTGTCACAGACGAAGATACTAGTGAAGAGGGGTTGGAGAGCGTTTTTTGGAACGACTTGTGAGTGCTTGAGTGTTGATTGAGCGGTCGTAGTTGAATCGATCTTTTTGCTAGATTTGGGTATCAGCTGATTGGGAAGGGGAGGTGGATTGGTATGACACTGAAAAGACCCAAGGCTAAAGGAGCAAAGCGGGGTGGAAAGAAAAAACAGCAGAAGGATAGGGAAAATGCTGACGACTGGCCACGAGACGAAAAAGGAAGCGATGACGAGGATGATGATGAGAATGTTGAACATGTACGTTACCTCCTGGTCTTTCTGAAGTTTTCTTACAATTCATGGTGATCGCAGGCTCGAGTCATTCCACCAAGTGCCCTGGATTTGGATAAACTCAAAAATGCGAATCTGCCAGCCTCAGCACCAAGTGACACAGTAGATCTGGACGATCCGCTTTTGACGACCCCTTTGCCTCGGTATAACGCGATGCTGGCAGTCCTTCGCAACACCCTCTATATGTTTGTCGCTTGAAAACATACATCAGATCTATGCTCATTGATGACTCTAGATATGGCGGGATATACGAACGTGGGTCTCGCGAATATACTCTGGATGACTTTTACTCTCTCCAACTTGACAAACTGGACAAATACATCTGTTTGAAGAAGAGCGACGTTGTCATCCCGGATGGAGAGGTGGAAAGCAGTAGTGACGAGGACGAGGATGATGATGACGAGGGCACAGATGATGACGGTACCGATAACGAAGACGAAGACGAAGATGGAGAGACCTTGGTCGATGCAGAGGAGTTCGGCGTGTCGAAGGGCAGTGATGACGAGGATGAGAAGGCCGTTGTGCTGACAGAGATTCTGGAAGAGGAGCCTGAACCCGTTGTGGAAGTCGAAATAGCCGAGGAGGTCAGCGACCAAGAATTTTTATCTCAGACATGCTATAGCTAATTTGCACGATTACAGAGCGAGTTGCGGGCTAAGGCCACTGCGTTTATGGGCGTATCCAAAGATACCACTCGGTCCACAGATGACATTCAAAGTACACCTCTTCCAGGAGAGACGTTGGCGATGTTTTATGCGCGATCTCGTCAGTACTTTCCCCCCGATTTCTTCCGACCTCGGAAGACTGATATTTCTGTTCCTTCTCCAGGCGAGTACTGGGCTCAAAGGGCTCTTGGGAGCAGTGACAATAAGGGAAAGCAACTGCGCAGGGATGGCTTTACACTTGCTGAAGAACGTTACGGTGTGTCTTCCTACATCTCTCCCGACCCTGACAGGTTGATCTAATCTATGCTTTAGCGGCTTACAAGCCTATCCTTGAAGAAGTCGAAAAGATTCTGCAAGAAGCTGGGCTGGATGAAGAAGAGATGCGCAGGGGTGCTGCTGGAGGGCCGAACCCTGCTGGTGGTGTTGGAGCTAGTCGAAACAGGAGATGAAATTCACTTCAATGAGAATAGCGTCATTCGAGTCAAGGCTATGTACTTGGGCAAGGACTTGCTTCAGGCGACGGTCTGAGGAGTAGTAGACCGCTGCATAATTGCGAATGTGCCGCATGTGGCATGCCTCCCCATACTACCGGTCCGACTCAATCCCGGAGAGCATATGAATTTTTGAATGTCACGGTTGAGGGTTGTTTACAGACCAATTGCAACTATCAACCACAGCAACTGTATATCCTGATTCACTCACCGACATCCTATCCTATCCAGTTTATCAGAAGACCGAGTGTCTGATTTCTCTTTTGACTTTTGTCCAATGACCACAGATCAGGTAAAGCATAAGTAACAGTCCCAAATTAATCCGTTTTTCATTGTTGACTCGTCAATCCACCTTGCAGGACGCGTTCTCGAGACAACTTCAAAGTCTACTATTGACGAATGTTGATATTACCGCTGCGCTAAAGGACCAAATAATTCGAAAACGCGATGAAGCCACGTCCAAAGTTGCTTGTTTGCAAACCGAATTGACCCAACTGTTTCACGAAATCGATGTCTTCAATGGCATGCTTGCACCTATTCGCCGTCTTCCAACCGACATTCTCCTTGAGGTATTCAACCACTATGTCGGCATCGAACTTTCCTATGAGAAGACCAAGAACCTGTTACGTTTATGCCAGGTAACATCGAGGTGGAGGACACTCATCCTTCGGACCCCATTGATGTGGAACTCGTTGTGCATTTCGGTCGAATGTGGCCACATAAATTCTAAACCTCGAAAAGAAAATCCTCGAATTCGGGTGCTGCAGAACATGCTAGAAACGTGGCTTCAGAGGGCGAATCGCACAAGAATATCCTTGGTCATTGAAATTCAACACTTTTCTACAGCTATCAACCACGACGGCTCGATCAATGGAGTATTTTTGAACGCTTTAATTTCGCCTCATTTGAATGACATCAAGCGCCTCTATATCACGGCATGTGTTTTTCCTCCGCTTTTTCTAGGGAATCTATTTCCTTTACCCAAAGAGCTGACTGCCTTGGTTCTTCGAGAGAACTACTACAAGGCCATGAAGATTGACTATGAAGATTTTCAGCGAGCGTCGCCTCCCCTTACGAACTCACCTTCGTACCTTCATTGTATTTCGTTGTCTGGTCGCACGTTTCCTCAACCTTCAGTTTTACTCTTCACATTGAATCAAGTTACCCACCTTACTTTGGTCGAAATATCGACCGCCTCATTCCTCAATGTCCTGCAACGATGCCCCAACCTCGCACAGGGAAATTTCGAACTTTTAGAATACGGCACTACGAGTTCTGTTTGGTCATCTAGTGACGCCTCCAATATCTCGCTCATGTTTCTCGAAAATCTCTCCCTTTATTTCCATCACAACCCTCTCAACCTTCATTTTCTTGACTACCTCACCGTACCAAAATTGCACACTTTGCGACTTGGATCTACCTGCGATGACGACGGTGATATTTGGCGTGATTCAGGGAAATTATGGGAGTTGATCAGGAGCGTCAAGTCGCTTGCTGTCCTAGGCGGGCAAATGGGCGAAGAAGTGTTATATTCACTCCTAAAGCATACTCCCGAAGTGACTCGCCTTCAACTCGATGTGGGGGTAGATCCTGGTCGCGTTTTTGACATGCTTTGCCCCCATTCAAGCACCAGAACTTTACTTCCACTGTTGGAACATATTTCCATCGCATCACCCAACGGCTATGTCCGTTTCGTTTTTCCAGAGGATGCACCCCTTCCTTTCCAACTTTCGAAATTGAGGACATTTCTTCTGACGAGATGTTTTGACGAGGCTGCAAAAGGCTTTCATACGGTTCGCCACTTGTTCATTCATGACCAATATGTCAACAGCGAAGACGACTGGTCAAATTCGGATTTGGCAAATGGTGTTCGAGAAATAATTTTGGAAGGATTCCCTGTCGCAATCAGCATGCGACCAAGAACTTCAAAGAGAGAAGATGCCGATTGGAAGTGCTAGTTAGTAGGTCATTGGTCGATTATTCAAAGTTACTCAAGGTATGACAGAAATTCGTGCCAATCGATCCAACTGATTCTCATTTTGATAGACTTTTTCAGGCTATACTTACTCGACTGAGTGTGCGAAACTTGAACCCGATTATTTATAGGACAGTAAGTGTGATCGTAACCTAGTCATTATCTCCCTTTGACCTCCTATTCTCGTGAATATGGCACTACATCCTGACCAGCTCGTTGCTCTCCCAGGATTCGGGCTGCCGCTCAACTATTCTCCAAGATTTTCCTCTGATAATCGACATTTTGACCTTTATGGTGGCTGCTTCAGCGGCTTACAAGCCTGTCCTCGAAGAAGTCGAAAAAATTCTGCAAGAGGCTGGGTTGGATGAAGAAGAGATGCGCAGGGGTGCTGCTGGAGGGCCGAACCCTGCTGGTGGTGTTGGAGCTAGTCGAAACAGGAGATGAAATTCACTCCAATGAGAATAGCATCATTCATGTCAAGGCCATGTATTGGGGCAAGGACTTGGTTCAAGCGAGGGTCTGAGCAGTAGTAGATCAGCGCTAGCATAAATGTGATGTTATGGGGCTCCCCGCTACCGGGCCGGAAACCATTTGAACATTGAAGATGTTTACAGACCAACCACCTACCAAAACAACCGTATATCCTGATTCACTTGTTGATATTACTCTTCCTATCCCATCCAGCTTATCAGAGACCCAGTTATAAAATTTCCTCTAATGACAACGGGCCAGGTAAAGCACCAGTTGCAGTGCCAAAAACACATTTTTCAGGACTGACGCGTCAACCCTCTTCGCAGAACGCGTTCTCGAAGCGACTTCAAAATCTGCTCGTGACGAATCATGATATTGCCCCTGCGCTGAAGAACCAAATCATTCGAAAACGCGACGGGGCCATGTCCAAAGCTGCCTCTTTGCAAACCGAATTGACCCAGGTGCTTCACGAGATCGAGGTCTTCAATTGCACGCTTGCGCCTATTCGCCGTCTTCCGACCGACATTCTCCTTGAAGTAATCAACCACTGTCTCGGCGCCGAGCTCTCCTCTGAAAGGTTGGGGAACCTATTATGCCTTTGCCACGTAACATCGAGGTGGAGGACCCTCATCCTGGCGACGCCACTGTTGTGGACTTCGTTACGCATTTCGGTCATATATGGCAGAGTTAACTTTGACTCCCCAGAACAGGCTTCTCGGAATCGGGTGCTGCGGGAAATGCTGAACACATGGCTTCAGAGGGCGAATCACTCAGCAATATCCTTGGCCGTTGAAATTCTGAACGCTTTTTCAGTCTTCGAACACGACGATTCGACCAATGAATACTTTTTAAGTACTTTAGTTCTTCCACACCTCAATCGCATCAAGTGCCTTTACATCACAGCATGCACTATTCCCCCACTATTTTTCAGGAATTTGTTCCCTCTACCCATCATGCTGAACACTTTGGTTCTTCGAGAGCGCACTATTGACATCGGTATGCTCGACTATGAGGTCCACAGAGCAGCGCCTCCCCTCACGAAATCACTTTCTCGTCTCCATTGCGTTTCTTTGGGTGGATGCACCAAGACATTTCAACAAGCTTCTCAATTGATGCTTTTGCCCTGGAATCAAGTTACATGCCTTACTCTGGTTCACATACAATTTGCCTTGTGCCTCAAGATCCTGCGACACTGCTCCTACCTCGTGGAAGGAAATTTTGAATTTTCCGAACGGGACACTTCAAATTTTGGGCAGCCCACGATCATGCTCATGTCCCTTGAAAACCTCTCCCTCTACTTTTATGAAGTCCCACTTGATCTTCATGTTCTTGATTGCTTTATGGTACCAAAACTGCACTCTTTACGAGTTGGCTCAACCGTGGAAGATGAGGAGCCATGGCGTAATTCCGAGCCATTCTGGGAAGTCATCAGGAACATCAAGTCACTTGCCATCCTAGGCGGGACCATGACTGAATTCATGTTATGTCCCTTCCTAAACCATGTCCCTAATGTGCTTCGCCTTGAACTGGATGTAGCAGCAACTCCTGGTTGTGTTTTTGAACTGCTTTGGCCAAGTTCAAGCACCCGCACCCGCACTTTACTTCCACTGTTGCAGCACATTTCCATTGCAATGCCCCACTACTCTGCCTATTATGTCCCTCCAGAAGATGCCCCCCTCCCTTTCCGGCTTTCCAAATTGAAGTTGTTCCTTCTGAAGAGAGGTTTTGAGGAAGCTGAAAACTCTTTTCGTACAGTTCGCCACCTGGTTATTCACGATAGATATGTCAAAAGTGAGGTCAACTGGTCGAAGACGAAGCTTGCCGAAGGTGTCCGAAAATTAAATTCAGAAGTGTGGCCAATCACTCTCAGCATGCAGCCCCAAACCTTTAAGAGACAGGATGGTGATTGGAGGTGTTAGTTAGTAGAACTTTGGTTGATCATTTCGAGTTATTCAATTTGACCCAACTGATTCTGAATCATCGTTGCCTTGGGGCTGTGCGAAACCCCACCGTTTATTTATAGGACGGTTCAGGCAGCCATCGGCGCACCGACTACCCACACATCTTGACAGTATCTTGACTTGCTATTCTCGTCCTGAGGCTGAATATGGCACTAGATCCTGACCAACTTGTTGCGCTCCCGGGATTTGGGTTACCGCTCAACTATTCGCCAAGAATTAACTCTGATAATCGACATTTTGACCTTTATGGAGGCAAACTTCGACGACTTTTCCCGAATGCTCTCGACTTGAACGACATCAAAGAGGGGCGCACGATGTAAATTATAACTCGTATATATCAACAGGCGTTTCTCAGCTATTTTTTGCTACTTTAGACTCGGGCTTACCACTGTTCGAGAGTTCACAATGCTACAGATCATGAACCACATAACCGATAAGCCCAAGTGGCACCTTAAGGTGGGTGAATCATTTTGCTTATTCTCTCCTAAAGTCTCCGTATATTTACATCCTTCTTGTTCCTAGGTATTTGACGAAGCAATCGTAAATAAATGGAAAGAGGAGGCCAGAGGCAGTGCCGAGAAGAACGTCAGCGAGCCGATGGTAAATTATATCATAGAGGAACTGCGATACAAAGCCGGCATTTTTGAGGAAACAGGCGCAACAAGCGTTTACACTGGCGATGTCGTCAAGTCAGACTCTGCCGTTCCAAAGTCCGTCAAGGTCAGGTTGCAGT
Source organism: Galerina sulciceps (assembly GCA_023014345.1). Taxonomy (NCBI): domain Eukaryota; kingdom Fungi; phylum Basidiomycota; class Agaricomycetes; order Agaricales; family Galerinaceae; genus Galerina; species Galerina sulciceps. Next base: position 888,582 of record JAEDXJ010000020.1, on the reverse strand, counting down.
CTGCCGTTAAAATCTTGGAAGACGTTCCTGAGAAACATAGAGATTGGCACCCTGGATCAGACGAGAAGGTTCTCGATCTGGTGCATCCGTCCTTATTTCCATTGATTTATGGAACTACCAGAGTGCTGGAAGGCGGTAGGGTAACCTTGGAAAATTGTATTGCAAGATCGGGGGAGGGGGTGGTCATCCCATTCCCGCCCGAGCAAGAGGCAACACTGATAGGCCCCACAGCGGGTTCCACGACCGACAATGTCAGAATGGTCAAGAATCCATACAGCAGGAAATTTCAATGGCTGCCATGTGAAGTCGACATTTCGGGCGAGACTGCTAAGTAAGTCTGGCTTTCACGCTCCATTTCTTTCATGAAAGAGAGGGCTAAATAAAGTCAATAATAGAATTACGAGCTACATCAATAACCTTCATCCCGAAAAGCACAGAGAGCTCTACAGCCTGATTGAACAAGTCATAGACGCCGCCATACCTCTATGGGACATGACACTCGCCCCTACCGTCGACTGTAATTGGAACGAAAGTGTAAGGTTAATTTACCGACGGTCTTGGACTACAAACGATATCGTCCAACCCGAACCTGGACCTTTCACCCCGCCTCAAAGCACTCCCCGCTTGGACTTGAGGAGGCAATTTATCGACGAAGGCCTGCAGGTTATTGTCAAACTCGCAAATATTGAGCTTACACCCGAGAAACCTAAATACGACGGAGGCTCTTGGCATGTCGAGGGGCAGTTGGTGGGTTTTTTCTACTTGAAAAAAACCGACTGCTCACCCCTTTTACTACGGTTCAGAACGAACACATATGCGCAACTGCTTTATATTATTATTCCAACGAAAACATCACTACAAGCAGGCTTGCTTTTCGTCAACAATCAAATACCAGAATGACCAACGACATCTATTATGAGCAAGATTTTCACGATTGGCTTCCTGCCGTGTTTGGCTGCACCTCTCCAGGATCAAGTATTCAAGTCATCGGCGGTGTAGATACCCGGGAAGGACGCCTCCTCACATTTCCCAATATATTACAGCATCAGGTCCAGCCATTCAGCCTCGCTGATCCTCAAAAACCAGGACACAGAAAAATACTCGCGTTGTTCCTCGTCGATCCGCATATCAGGATTCTCAGTACGGCTAATGTCCCACCACAGCAAAAGGAATGGTGGGAGGAAAACATCAGGGAAACGGAGACGCTGCTTGACTTGTTCCCTGCTGAGTTAGTGGAGGAAATTTTTGAAGAAGTCCAGGACGGCTGTATATTTGGGTTGGAAAAGGCGAAGGCTTTGAGACTGGAGTTGATGGAGGAGAGGAGGGATTTTGAAGTGAAGCATGACGGTGCCTTCAAGTCTTTACATTTCTCATTATGCGAACATTGATTTTATGAGGCGCGGTCAGTAGGTATGTTTTTAGGAGATCAAATGTGATTGATTTTAATTGGAAGGTTGGTCAGTTCTTATAAGGGTCTAGCATATATTTGTACAAGAGCATAGGTGGAAGTAAAGCTTGAAACTATCCTGTGGTTCTACATAGACATGTCTTTTCTAATAATTTCTACGCATGTCGGCATAACGTAACGATAAGGTCCTAGGAGGCATACGAACTTGGCGAGGACATTACATAGTCAATGAATGAGTAAATCCGACATGGCGGATTTTTTGCGTAGCTTGATATATCTTGAAGCCGGAAACGATCGCGATAAACGTTAGAAATAAACCGCCAACTACAAACTTCAAATAATAGATGGTCGACCTGACACCTTGGTTGTCGTCCGTGGTCGCAAAAGTGTTCCAAATAAAGATGAAAAGAGTGACCATGAAAAATACGAAGGACCTGCCAGTCGAGTCGACGTTGAGTCAAACACTTGCCAAGAAAAAATAAAATAGTGTAACCCCTCACCACATGAGGAACGCGAGAGGCAAAGCGACCAGCTTCCAGAACTCTGCGTTGGGTTTAGCTGCCTGAAAACCGAGCCGAACTTGTCAGAGGCGCTGTTCTCTGTGTCATTCTAAAAAAAGACTCACAGCTTTCCACTCGTTGAAGAAGACGTGAAGCCTTGAAGGCCTGCCTATCGATGCTATGTACAGTGTACCGCAAATGGCACTGGCGCACACCAACATGAGAGCAGCCAGAGTGGAGGTGCGTGCGCCGACACTGCTGAAAACAGGCTGTATTTGAAGAACGGCGAGGACGGATCTGTTTCGTTAGAGTGATGGCCGTTTGTCATTTATTGGGCATGTCGAGAGAAAACTCAAAAAATGACATACGCAAGTAAGACGGCGGAGCCACAGCGGATCATCTTCCAGTTCAGCAGGATGCCGTCCATTGCTGCTGCCCACTGCACGTTTTCCATGGAAAGTGAGAAGTCCTCGCTCCCAGTGGCCTCTGGTGTCTCCTCGTCCGCTACGTAATGGAAGGCCGAATGCAAAACTTTTGATGCGGGGAGTATGAAGGCGTTGGATAGAGTTTTAAGGATGCGTTGCAGGAGGTGCCGCCCACCACCCTGTGTATCATTTTGCGCCTCAGAGTCGCGCCTCCTGTCGTTGGATCCAGACGTGAGCTAGACTCGTTTTGCGCACTCAAAAAAAAAACATACTGGGCAATGGTTAATAAACCATGATCGACCCCAACAATTTGTGGGGAAGGATCGTCGTTGCGACTGGAATTGCGGCGCAGCGGAGACCTGTAAATAGTAGGGGGCGACGCGGGGACCCTGACTGGGGCGGAGCCGTTCATTGTAGAGGCCGTCGTAGAAAAAAAAAACAGAGAGAAAAGGAAAGAGAGGAATATATAACAGGAGAAAGAGAAAGCGAAAGTATGATATGAAGAACAGAGCTTCTTTTGGCTGGGTCCGAAGGAGTCTCTTAAGTTTATAAAGACTTGAAGCGTAAGGGCACACGGTTCCAGCTTGACACTATCTGGATCAACAAACATTCAGCATCGTAAAGCCTCGCTGTACCTGGGAAAACAGAAACCCAACCAAGTACGCACCTAGTTTTCCCTCCGAAACAAACCTTCATCTGCGACATTACCATGGGCGTCTCCCCACATCAAGTCATTAAGACTATCTTCAAGTTGTATCCATCCGCTTGGCTCAAGATAGGTGGCATGGGATAGGTGGCACGGTGTAGGCTATTAGAGATAAACGCCCGTCTAGAGGCCGATCTATCATAATTGCTAAATTGATCCTATTCGCGAACGGATCAGCGAACAGTGAGGCAACCACGAGGTCTCCAACGCGTAGAACGTGGCCTCATTGAGCAAGCCTGTATACGCTGCACTGCAAAGCTGGGAGATGAACGCGTGAACAACGTGTCCAGACGCGGTACGCCACCTTCTCGATATCCGAGTTTAGATTTTGTGCACGCTGATAGTCGTCCGCATTTAGATGGGTGCTGCGGCGACGCAAGAATAGGCTTGATGCAAAACATAACTGCTGTACAGACTGAGATGTGGTTTCGATGAGTAGTACTGACTCACTAGCTGCAAGGACTCCAGCCCAAAAACATGAGGTCTGAGGAACATATGTGGCATGATGGCGGTGCTGGTTCAAGTTCGAGTTTGAGCTGAGAAAATTTGACCAGTCACCAAGTCGAATCAAACCCCGACTCAGTATCTTTCACAACACCAAAGACGGCTAGGAGAGCATACAACCGACGTCGGTGGACCGACGGTACCGTTCATGAACAATTCCATGAACAATCATAAAATACGTGCAATAAAGCGAAATAAATTGACATTAATGAAATTCTAGCAATACATCTCAAAATGATATTTTTTGCGTTCAACACGCTCCAATCCTAATACACAGCTTCTCAAATGTAGCACCCATCCAGAGGCAGCCAAGAGCAGATCAAAGTCCAAGCTCAGCTAGTACTACTCCCGCCCCTCGCAAGATGCAACCACCGACAGAACTAATACACCTCTCCTCGCCATCCACACCGCATGCGCACAAGAATAAGCGCTTGAAGCCCAAAGCTCCAACCACGACCACCGATAAAACCACCCCCGACAGACCGACCGAACAAACGAACGACACCGCCCCCACTAACCCTACTGCCCATGGCTGAAGTGGAACTGGAACCCGCCCTGTCCAGGGAACCCGCGGGGCATGTGTCCTGACTGCTGGAAGAACTGCGCGAACGGGTGCTGGCCGTTGGCGAAGGGGTGCCCGCCTTGCTGGGCCATGGGGTCCATGGGGTCCTCGCCGTTGTCGAAGCGCTGCCGCAGCTCGGGGTTGGAGAGCACCTCGTAGGCCTCGTTGAGCAGCGCCATCTTCGCTTCTGAGCCGCCTTTGTCTGGGTGTGCGGTTTTGGCTGCTTTGCGGCTACGAAAAATAATTTTTTAACACCATGCTCGATTGGGGCGAAGGAGGAAAAGGAAGCTTACTATGCTTTCTTGATCGTCTTAGCGTCCGCGTCCCTCGAGACGCCAATAATCTTATAATAATCCTTCTGCTTACTCTGCTTCAGCAATTTTTGCGCCTTCTGCAGCCTCTGGTGGATCTACAACACCAAAAAGGTGAGTATATGCGCGTCGAACACAAAAGCACCCATCAAGCACAACAAAGGCAAACAACGCGGAAGATATAAAACTAGGACTTACATCTCTATCCGACCGTCCACTGGCCTCGAACGCCCTCTCAAACATCCTCACTGCCTCTTCCCAGTCCTCGTTCGCCAGCAGCGTCTCTCCCCTTCCGACTAGGCCGTCCCAGTCTTCACTGCAGCCTTCCAAGGTCAGTATTTCGCTGCACCATCGTTCCATCTGTGCTTTGTACTCTTTCGAAGACTTCGCTACATCGGCCAGTCGGATGTAAGACTTGCATAGGGCTCTTACGAGCTTCTGTCGTTGAGGTGAGATCTTCGAGGCAAGAGGCAAGGGAATATGAGCCTCCTTCTTGGCCTTCTTCGTGCTCGTTGGTGAGGGCTGCGGTATGCTGGCCTGGAGAAGAGCAGTTGGAACGAGTGGGAGAATCTCTTTCTCTTCTCCGACGTTGTTGAGTAAGGCCTCTTCGTATTTTCTCCACAGGTCTCCTTTCTTGCCGCCGTCTGGGCCGACGAGCAGCTTGACGACTCCGCGCCAATCTTCTTTCCCGAGAAGTTCGTCGAGTTCGCTGAATGATTTGTCGAAGGATTTTAACATGCGGCGTAAGCTCAGGCAGGGCTTTGAGTCTGGGTCGAAATGCAGACATTGTTTGAGAGTGTTGAGGGGTGCGGGTGACGGTGGAAGCAAGAAATATGACAGTCGGAATGTACGCATGAGGAGCTGCGTTGATGGAGGCAGAAGGTGAGAGAGGCGACTGAAAAGTTTGTTAGCCAGGTTTGACAAAGAGGAACTAAAAACAGGCAACTCACGTCAAGTCACCGACGGCACTCTCGATGTCTCCCGCAGCAAGCGAACACTCCGCCCGCCACGTTCGAAGCTGCAGCGAGTGGCTCGCCACGCGCAGCGCCTGACTCGCACTCTCCACGCACGCGTTCCAAAGCTCCGCGCTGCGCTCCTTCTCCGTCTTGTTCTTCAGCTGCTCTCCCTCCTGAATCTCCGCCTCGAGCTCCTCCGCGTCCTTGTCCTTCCCTTTCGCCTTGACATACATCGCCAGCGACGGTCTGGCCAGCGAGAAGTGCCCATCACGAGTGTATATTCGGGCTTTCATCAGGTGGGCATTGTCAAACGTGTTTGAGGTGAGCGAGAGAACTTTATCAAAGTCCTCGAGGGCAGAGTTGTGCCGCTGCAGAGATAGGTAGGCTGTGGCACGCTTATAATAGAGCAGGTAGTCTGTGGGTGATTGTTCTGGTGGCAGAGGTCAGCCTGAGCGCCGGGTAGACAAGGGTGTGGCATCAACGCGCACCTATGGCTTCAGAGTAGATCTTAGCAGCCTCGTTGAACTGGCCGGTGGATAGCAGTACGTTCGCCTTGTTGATGAGAGGCTGCAGTCCGGGCGGGTACAGCCCCGATTCGGCAGAGACGAACGCCTCCTGGTGGTTCGCCAGCAAAAGCAGAAGAGAGCTGAGCGCGAATAAGCGCATGGTCGTTATTAGGGATAAGATTAAGCCAGTGCGAGGGTGTCTAGAGCCTCCAGAGTTGAAGACGACGGTGGCAGAGAGGAAGAAGGACAGCGAAGGAGGGGACAGCGGCAATTGTGAGATGAACCGTTGGAGTTGGCGGATATATTTGGGCAGTTTGGCACGGACACGTAGCATTCGCACGGTCACAATTGGGTTGATGTCATTTTTTGCCTCCATCTTATCTTATCGTCGACAAATCCAAGAGCTTTATTTCTGACCAGACCAACTCGATCTGTTCGTCCTTCAAGAGTGGTAATATCTTGGGTAATATCCTTCGAGAGTATCGACGGATTGCGGGGAATCAGACCTGCGGAATCAGTCAGGTAAAGTTCGCGGGTTAACTGATCAGTAGATCTCCCGACGGCACCTCTCTGATGACTGGTCCTCTCACCGCGTCTGCCACGATTCGCGATTGCAAGCAAGCAAAGCTCTGACGTGTCATTGGTGTTTCTTCGAAATATTCACCGAGTCAATCTGAAGTAGGGGTTTCAGTATCCGCCTGGATTCAAGGAACCTCTAGGCTGGGAAGACTTATGTAGTAGGTAGTCAAGTTCAGAGACCTGGAGGACGGCTGAAAGAAAGATGGGTTAGATATCTTTGTTGTTGGTTCAATTTATAAACCACAATTTCAGCAAGACTCAACGAGCATTAATGGGGTAGTGGTAACCTGGGTCGTTGCCATTTGAGCTAAAGCTCGACCCGCCGGGGGTTCGATTCCCCCTTAATGCATTGCTGGTGTGTAGTACCAAATAATTTTTTGCGGAACTCAAGTGTAATCTTAGTCAAATAACACAACGCTATGACGGTATATTTCTTTCTGCGACCAATCCTTGCGATTTAGTTTTTCGCTTTTCTCTCTTAAAGACCAACTTGGTGTTTGATGTTGTCTCAATGTGCAAAAATAGACGCTGAGCCTTCGATTCGCATACACCGACGATATTGATTGATGGTCCATTTACACGAGTACACAAAATATGGGTCAAAATGAGTGCAAGACCCGAATACGCCACTCATTGTGTTGATACAGCCTTCATCTATGTTTTCTCACTTATACAGTCAATCTACAGTTGCAAATACAAGCGCCTATTATTGGTCCCATACATACCTAGAGAGGGGTGACCGCAATGCGCTAATACCGGCACAGCGTGGCCTGTTCAAGGACAACGTAGCCCAGGATTGTAATTTTTTACTGGTTCAAGATAAGTGCAGCCTCTGCGGCGTCGTACTGTATGGCGTGAGCGTCCTTCTAAATCTATGCTATGCAGACTCGGAGATGGCAGTGCTTTCGGAGACCTCGTATTAGGCAAAGGATAATTATTATTATTGCACCGGTGACTCGGATGTATCTTACCTTCTGTCAACCCCATGGGTAATAGATAGCATGCTCCCAAATGTATTTACTAGACGTCAACCTCCATGGGCAAATGACATGCTCTCGGGTGTACTCTATCTAGCTGTCAATCCCCACCGGTAGATAACATGTCCTTGAATTTCTATCTCTTGACCATCTTTCCGGGTTTACTAAAAAGGAAACCAAATACATCCTAAGTATGCGCAGTCGATTTCACGATGGGGAGGGGAATAATTTCTGTTCCGTACAATCCGCGGAGAAGCATACTTCAAGGTTTCAAAACTCTCACAGAATCCTAAACTTAGATTGAGGTCGAGGACAAAAATGAAGTAAGTGCAGCTTGAAAAATATATATAAAATTCAGTGGATTTGTCGAACTGCTCATTGCAAAATCACAACCTCGTTGGTGCAGGAGTTTTGCATTCTAGCAGTGACCGATGCCCATAGCTTCATACAGCACTCACCTTTGAATAAATGCCAATTTCTGCTTCTTATATCTTTCGGGTTGATTCTAACTGTCAATGTCGACCTTGGGATTTGATGCTTTTCATCTGATCTTTCGTCTTGAGACTGACTAAGACTCTCAGGCGTTCAGCAAAGGACGTCAGACAAAAATAACTTGGACAGATGTCCGAACAGACAGCTGTTAACAAGTGTCAAATGTCATATATGTCATAGAAAATGTCAATTACGATTAAACGTTGACATTGAGCGGTGGCAGGAGTGACGCCTTGTCGAGGGGGCTTGAGCCATACAGTTATTTTTGTCTAACTCTCTTATACTTAAGTCTTCATGGTCCCTTATCGTAACTCATCCAAGTAAATTGGCTCAAAGCCTGAGCTTGTATGGAGTCCCCTTCACAAGCCCACATCAAATCGCCCCCCAGTGTGATTTACGCCGATCGCCATCGTGTTTATATTCCGGTCCTACCGCGTCCCGACGATCTAACTGGCGCATTGTAAGGATCCGTTACAAGTTCTGCGATGAATACTAACACCTGATATTTAGCCACCGTCATACCTACCAAGATTTTCTTGCACCGCAGACCTCCTCAAACTTTTGGAAGTTTGTTCTGGACGTAGGAGTGCTTTGGATTCCCCAAGCATACCATTCAAAATTTTGTTCATTCGCCGATGACCACGAAGCCAAAGCTGAACACAAGAAAAACGTGGTTTGGAAACCTGGAAATATCGAAAGCCAGTCGGCCCTATGGGAAGTGAATGTAAAGCAAATGCTTGTCGGCTGGAAAGCGATTCAATTCGGTTCCGCGATTTTGATTCCGTGAGCTGCACGATATTTTCTCGTTTAAAACATTGTGCTGATCACAAAAATTATGACAAGGTCTTGCATTGCCGTCCTCCAAATTCAGCTCGTCTTGGAGGATCTGCTTATGCGCACTGTCACGATTATCTCTCTCCTCCTCTCGATTGCAAGTCTAATCTGCAGTTCTTTGTATATAATATCCAAAAAGAAGTGGTTAAAAAGGAAAAGATTTACTCGGTGGATGTGTGTAAGTCGCCTTTTGGTTTTATTCTATAGTTCTACCAAATTGAACTCATATTTAGACCGCTGGATGTGACTCCCGGTTTGGTTTCTGGAACTTGATTTCGACCCCTCTGATTTTCCTTGCGTGGTAGGAATTGCTATCTAACATATTACCCGAGTACAGAGGTTGAATTTCTTTACTAGGTCAATGCTGTCGTTTATCGCCACTATCACCGTGTTCTCATGGAAATATTTAAAGAGCAATACGGCCGACGACCCAAACACACCGGTCCCATTGAAGACGACATTCTTTCTATCTTTTCTGTGCATTCTCCTCGTTTCTTCGGCTTCAATTGTGCAGTTATACCGTGCTTTAAACAAGATATATACAGCCTGACTGAAAGTAATTATCAACCAATGTGAATATCGTATTCCAATGACTTGATTGCGCTCCGTAGTGATCGTCCGTTCTGGGTAGCGACAACACCACATTGAGAAATTTTGACCGGACCGGCTCAATTTCGGGCCGTAGATTTTTTTTCTGTTTTGTGAAGCTTAAAGTCCATGCGGCTAATCTTGTAGTCATCGCTCTGAGATTCTCTCTTAAAAACAGCGCTCTGAGTTGTGCGTCGTCCCAATATAGCGAATATTGGACCCAAAATACACATCATGAAACCGCAAAAAAAATAGACGCTGACCCTTTGATTCGCACATTGAAGAATTGAATGATGTGGCAAGTACAAGTCAAAATGTGCAAGACTTAAATATCCTGCTCACTTTGTTTGATACAGCCTCCATCGATAATATTTCCCTCTAAAGTCAATGTAGTGTGGGTAACATGTACAAGCGCCTATTGTTGGTGCGTGGCTATAGTAGAAATTGAGAAAAGGCTTCCAGCGGTGGTGTTTTCAAGTTAACTCTGCAGCCTCGGGTGCGCGCTATACCTTACCATGTGGGCGGCCTACCACGCCAAGCGGACTTATGAGTTTTCGTGCCCAATCCTGAAATGACACCCGAGATCAGGACATGCAGTGTTTGCACCCGTACAAGTAATATTTCGGGGACCTTGCGTCCAGCATCGGATTAAACTTGTAATTGGCTTTGAAGCGGTCGACTCGGATGTATCTTACCAAGTACTTTGGTCTCTGCGAGCCATTTACGGCCAACGTCAAGATTACCAAGGTGTCTTGTGGACTGGAATGGTGCTGCTTGTCAGTCCAGTGTGATGCAGATAAGAATGAAGGGTGGATACGAGCTGTTTATAGAAACTGAGCTCGGGGAGTCATTAAGCTCCTCGTGGAGAACGCCGGGTAGGCAGCGACAGCACAGCCACTGGACCTACAAAGTCTTCTAACGTCACGCTGACATGCCAGAAAAGGGTGAGTTATGGAGTTATTTTTGTCTAACTCTCTTATACTTAAGTCTTCATGCATTCATGGGCCCTTATCGTACCTCATCCAAGTAACTTGGCCCAAAGCCTGAGATTGTATGGAGTCCCCTTCACAAACCCCCATCAAATCGCCCCCCAGCGTGATTTACGCAGATCGCCATGCTCGTATTCCGGTCCCGCCGCGTCCCGACGATCTAACTGGCGCATTGTAAGGGTCCGTTACAGGTTCTGTGGTGTATACTAACACCTGATATTTAGCCACCGCCATGCCTACCAAGACCTTGCACCGCAGACCTCCTCAAATTTTTGGAGGTATGTTCTGGACATAGGAGCGCTTTGGATCCCCCAAGCATACCATTCAAAGTTTTGTTCATACGCCGATGACCACGAAGCCAAAGCTGACCACAAAAAAAACCTGGTCTGGCAACTTGGAAATATCGGAAGCCAGTCGGCCCAATGGGAAGTGAATGTAAAGCAACTGCTTGTCGGCTGGAAAGCAATTCAGTTCGGTTCCGCGATTTTAATTCCGTGAGCTGCAAGATATTTTCACCTTCACACATTGTGCTGATCACCTAAGCGCGACAAGGTCCTGCATTGCAGTCCTCCAAATCCCGTTCGTCTTGGCGGATCTGCTTATGCGCACTGTCACGATTATCTCTCTTCTCCTTTCGATTGCGAGTCTTATTTGCAGCTCTTTGTATATAATATCCAAAAAGAAGTGGTTACGAAAGAAAAGGTTTACTCGGTGGATGTGTGTAAGTCGCCTTTTTTTAGGTCTATTCTATGGTTATACCAGATTGAGCTGATCTTTAGACCGCTGGATGCGACTCCCGGCTTGATTTCTGGGGCCTGATTTCGATGCCTCTGATTTTCCTTGCATGGTAGGAATTGCTGCCTAATTTATTACCCGAGTACAGAAAGGTTGACTTCTTTACCAGGTCAATGCTGTGGTTTATCGCCACTATCACCATGTTCTCATGGAAATATTTACAGGGTTTCCGGAAAACCTTGGGATTTTGTAAAAATAGTTTTAGGGTTTCCAAATTTAGAAACTACTGATTTCAACGTCAAGAACGATCCTTTCTTTCGTCTCTCGCCTAGTATCTATGCTCCCCAAAACTAAGAAAGCGTCCTCTTCCATGCAGGCTGTGCATCCTTCCAATGAATATGATGATATGTACATGTCCAATAAGTCCCAAACCAACAAGCAGTTCGTCGACAACACCAGAGAAATTGTGCCGGATACAGTGCGTTTGAGCCCGACTCGACATGCTTCATCACGTTCACTGAAAATCTTGTGAAGAATTTTGCGGGTAGGACTGTCCCTGCGTGACAAAGATTTGCTGAAGAGCCGAAATGGAGAGTGGGATGTCGTGGTGAGTTGCAATAACCACTGGAGTTCGTCGAGATAAGCCTCCGGCTAGGCCACCTGCGCACGCCATTACTGCGCGAAGATCATGTTAAAACGAGAGAGTGCATAAAAACCAGCCAACTCACCCAGAAACAAGCAGGCAGTCCCCGCCGATATCGTCATTAGACTCATCCCCTCTTGCTCGAAACACTGCCCACCATCTGGCGCTCTCGAGTCGCCGTAGTCGTTATCATCGCAGTAGCTAACCCAGTTCCTTCTTGTCATTTGTTTGTTGAGCGATTGGCGCGGCAGGAAGTGCGGGAGGAGGAGTCACAGAGCCATCGTCAAACATCCGAGCGATAGTGACTAAACCAAGAGCAGGAGAGACCATAAGCACAGAGCACATACTTCAGCCCGCTTTCCAGAGTCGAAGTGTACACCATTATTGCATGAAATCAATGTTGGCGAAGAGAGAAAGGAGCAAGGGAACGGACGACGAAGGGCGTGAGGTAGCAGGAAAGTTGAATTGCTAAATTGGGAATCGACGAATCTATTTTTACAAAATCCCAAGGTTTTCCGGAAACCCTGTAAAGAGCAATACAGCCGAAGACCCGAACACACCGAACCCATCGAAGAAGACATTCTTTCTATCTTTTCTTTGCATTCTCCTCGTTTCTTCGGCTTCGATTGTGCAGTTATTCCGTGCTTTAAAAAAGATATATACAGCCTGACTTGAAGTAATCATCAACCAATGTAAATATTGTATTTCAATTCTTGATTGCGCTCCGTAGTGATCGTCCGTTCTGGGTAGCGAAATTACCGCATTGAGAAATTTTGACCGGACCGGCTCATTTTCGGGCCGCAGTTCCCAGCCTGAAAGTGCCCGATTGAGATGCCTACTATGTTCAACCTCCTGACTTGCTTCCAGAACTTCAGTGTGTCTTCTCTTCCTTCTCCACAACTCGTGGGACTCATAAACACATACTTAAGGAAGACGTCCTTTAGCTTGTGGCCCCCAAGTTCAGGCTGAAGTGACATTCTAAGGTGTGAGGACTATTTTTACACGTTTTGCACTCACCCAAGCTGACATTTGTTTTCTTGCAAGTTCTTTACTCACATGAGAGGCAGCACAAATCTATCTCTCTATATTTTTTTCTGCCTAATATGTCTATCTGATGCGACATCCACGCGTCCTCCATCCGCCTTCGCCATTCCTTCGAGCTCAGGTCTGGATCTGGTGAACTTGCTCATCGGAAATGGTGGAGACACACCTAATGGATCAGGAGGAATGATACCCAGTACCGCTCCACCGTTTGGGATGACTCGATGGGTAGCTCAAACCCAGACTCACTACGTCTCTGCCACCCCGTACAACTGGACCCTCGACAAAGTCATGGGTGTCGTCGGGACACGCCAACCTGCTATTTGGATGGGAGAGAGTGCGCCAATCAGCGTTAGCGCAGGCGTTGGGCCGAATGTAGTTGTGGATTTCGACCAAAGAGGACTGGAGGTACTCCGTGAAACCGACGGACAGAAGAAGGAAGTGGTCAGCTCTGGCTACTACAGCGTTGAACTGGATGATGGGCACGGTGGAAGCATACTCATTGAGCAGACTGCTAGTGCGTCATAAGACTTGAACTCATTAAATCATACTTATTCCATATCACTGTAGCTTCTCGTGTCGCCCACTTACGTTTCACGTTCAAGTCAACCTTGTCACCGTACATACTCTTCGAGGTCGCACGACCTTCTGTCATCACGTCTACACCGACAAACATAACATTCCCAACAGGAAGTGTTTCAATCCCGAACGGCCTTGAAGTCTGTGGTTGGTCCGACGAAAGGCAGGACACCATCATCACCCCAATATCCACGGCTCCTTTCTCACAGCACTTCAAAGGATACTTCTGCGCTCGATTCAATGAAGATACCCCAAGACCGACGTATGGTGTCATCCAGAATGGCACAACTTCCTCTCTATCGCCACAAGACAAAGCAGTTCAAGGTTCCCTGTTGAGTGCCTATGCCAGATTCCCAACCTCAGTAACAGAAACAGTGATTACCCTTCGGGTGGGGACATCGTTTATTTCTGAAGAGCAGGCCCGAAAGAACATTGACGTTGAAATTCCTGATTCCTCCCCTACGTCCCCTGCATTCTTTGCTGAATCCAGTCCGACAGCCGATAACCATCTTGTTCTTGGCACATTCGAAAACACGGCGTACAGAGTTCGAAAGTCGTGGGCTGAGATATTGGACCGGGTCGACCTCAAGCTTTATCTCAACGACAACACAGCAACTGCGTCTCCGAGAGACTTTGTTGATCAGCAGACCTTTTGGACTGCGATAGTCCACACACTCCAGGTAATTGTGCACGAAACTTCCAACCTCTTACCATTCTGAATGTTGCTTTAGTTTCCTACTGAGCAACACGAGCAAGGTCGTTATTACTCTGGCTATGACAATCAAGTTCATGAGCTTGGAGATGGCGGAGAATCATATACAGGATATTCTATCTGGGTGGGTATCGTAGCTTGAAATTGCATGTATTGTCGAATTGATGGCCTTCTAGGATACTTTCCGTGCGGAGTGGGCATGGCAGATTTTGTTTGTGCCCGAGCGTATACCAGGTCTAGTGCAGAGTATGCTGGCAGATTATAAAGAGGCGAGACAAGTTTTTGCATTGCCTACTGACAGTTATTAACGTGGTGATTCTTTGTGCAGGGTGGCTGGTTGCCTATGTGGAAAAACATCGTCGAGACGAACATCATGGTTAGTTCATGTTTCGACTTTCGGTATCGACGAAGAAACGACAATATTTTTCAGGCTGGCACGCACGCCGACTCTCTCATCGCTGAAGCCGTACTCAAGAATATTACTGGGTTCGATCGGGAACTTGCTTGGGAGGCAGTCTGGAAAGATGCTACCGTGCCTCCCAAAGATGATCTAACAGTCGTGTACGCTATTCTTAAGCTATTGGTCAATGCATCTGACGAATCTCCGCCATATATATAGTTACGCGGACCGCGAAGAGGTAAAATACGAGCCTACTTTCAGTTATATAATCATGCTCATGTTTTGGAATACAGAACGTCGACTACGAAGTTCGAGCTGGTCTCTCGTCCGTCTACAGTTTGGAAGGAAAGGGCTGGGTTGCGAACGACGTGCACTCCGAAAGCGCTTCTCGGACGCTCGATTATGCTTGTATGCCCTATCTCCTCCAGTCTTCTCTTTCGCACTGACGACCCATGATCTCAGACGACGACTACGCCGCCTACGTTCTTGCAAGAGAACTAGGAAAGCCGGAGAACGTGACGAATTTCCTCCTGGAGCGGTCGATGCGTGCGCCGTTTATGTTGTTCAACGACGATACAGGCTTTATGGAGGCTCGCAATGCCGATGGTAGCTGGGCTGGGGAAGATAGCGGCTGGACCGAAGGTACGCTTCTTGGAAATCAGGCGCGGATGCGTGGTATTTCATTAGAGGTCAATGGCTTACTTACTATCTGCAAACAGGGGACAAATGGGCGTATTCCTTTGATGTCGTCCATGATGTGCCGACTTTGATCGAGCGGAGGGGAGGAAACGTCAAATTTGTGCAGAGCTTGGATGATCACTTCAATGGAGGACATAATGATCACAGCAATGAGGTTAGCCCGCTTGCCATTACCACTCTTTACCGAACCCGACTCTGATCAACATCTTTGTTAGCCATCCCACCATATACCCTATCTCTACGCTCTTGCTGGTGCTGCCTTCAAAACGCAGGAGAAAGTCAGGGATATCGCTCTTGCTAACTATAATAATACACCAACTGGATTGTCTGGGGTCTGTTGAGCCTCCTGATTTTTTTGTTGACGGTGAGCTAACGATCTTTCAACAGAACGAGGACTGCGGTCAAATGAGCGCTTGGTACATCTTCAGCGCAATGGGCTTTTACCCCGTTAATCCGGTGTCTGGTGAATACGTAGTCGGATCGTGCGTGTCATCAAAGGGAATCCCAACGTATAGCTCAACTAATCACGACCTTGATAGACCTTTCTTCGAGCAAATCACCATCGACCTCACGACGCCCTCTCCCTCTCCCACCCAATCCTCATCCAAAAGCAAAAGGCTCACCATCACCGCTGTCGGAGCTCGGACAAAGCCATATATCAAGTCCCTCACCATCGACGGCGTCAAAGTGGACCAACCTCTGATCAAGCACGAACAGATCGCCCATGGAGCCGACGTCGTGTTTGAGATGAGCGATGAGATCCAGGCGTGGGGTAATGACGAGGACATCTTGAGTGCCTTTGTCCGAGATGAGGATGCGGGTGCGGTTAGGTTTCAGAAGGTGAGTATATCGGACGACTCCGAGTCCACGAGAGTGGGTAGCACTGACTCTGCGATCCGCGATGAGCTGTGATGGGCGAAGCGCTGCACGATTGTGGATGTTACTTACCGATGAGCTTGGATAACTGTATTGTGCAATTATTTATCGGAGGCTTGTGTCGTGGTGATCAGTTGATACATTTACTAATTATATAGCCAAATTGATATTGTGATATCTGGCGCAGAGTGTGTGTTGCTCTTCGTGATTCATATATTGTGGAAAGAGTGTGCGATTTGGGACGAGGAAGTTACAACAGTCCATTCAAAGTCCATTACATTGCAATCGGACGCCTAATTCGGGTATTATAAGTTCAAGCCATTTGTGATCCTTCACCTGATACAACATCGGTCATGGTCCCCTTGCCGAAGAGCCTACTAGGTTTGGTCCAATAAATTTTAAGCTATGTAGTGAGTGTGCGAGTTAGTACAGGATACAATGGACTACAAATGCTAACACACCTTTGACCTCCAAGGAACTTCGACTTCTGCGACTTGTCCACAACTTTATCGCCAAAAACACCACCGATATCCAGATAAAAATCGCAGCCACAAGGGTCATCCACGGCGCAGAACCCCAATACGCCTGAAAGACGCCGCTATTGACTCTATTTTTAGCTGTCTCGACCACCACCACATCGAAGGCGAAAGCTACTGAAGCAAAGACGGCGTTCCAGAGGGTGAATGACAGGGCTGTGCCCGTGAGCGGTCGACCGTTAAGGAGCGAGAAGATTGCGGACAAGAGCGCGAAGCCGCAGGCGATGGGGTGGAGGATTAGGATCGAAGTTGTGGGTGAATCCAACATGCCAGCGACGGATGAGTTGAGTCCGTCTTCCTTAACCAAGTCGAATGGAACTGTGTAGCCTCTCTGCGGCCCGTAACAGGTGACTGTAGTTGTAAGCTCGTAACTGTGGGACACCATGGTGAACAATCCGTATAGGGCGTTTTAATGGAAAGGCTGCTTACTCGGTCTGGCAAAATCCCAAAACACCAAAGCGTAGGTCATGCCCAAATTCATGCACATAAGGCAAGATAAGGACTACAAAGATGTAAAGAATCAAATCGGAATTTACTCAGACCAAACATGCTACTCACTGTAAATGCTCTTGACCACAAGTCCGGACAAACTAACCAACAGCAGCAGCACAAATGCAACAATGTTGAGCAGGCTTGAGGTAAAGGAAAGAAAACGGCTCATTGCTGAGGCAGCTGGGCAAGGTCAAGACGGCTGGGCTCGACTAAATCGATGGCGATTCAACTTCGGCGAGAAGTGGGGTCGAATACAACTGTCGTTGCTCACATATTTCAAGTGTCTTCCGCACAGGGGAGCTGCCTTATTTGAATTCTATGTGACAGCCCCCTTGATGGTAGGAAATGAGTGCGACAAAAGCCACCCATTCTCCCCAAAGGCAGTCACTCCAGTGGTTGATGTAGCTACCTCCTTCGTATCATCCAGCCGCGGTTTGAGCCCAGTTTCTCTTTTGTTTCCTGCAGGTAGAAAAAGCTTCAATACCAGCGAACTCGACAGTCTTGTCGATTATAGAGGGTATAAAAATTGTCGGTGGTTGTGATGATAAGTGGATAGCCAAAAATACTTCAGATCACTACCACCTCCGGCTCCCGTCGGATGACGCCAAGTTATATAACCAGGTATCTGTGTCGTACAGGCGGCAGCGACTGATACAACATTTGAAATAAGGAGGACCCGCCATAGCAGTAGAGCAAAGAACATGAATGCTTGGGACTTCGAGGGCTGAGAGTTTTTCAGTCGGCGATCGTCAAAAATCGCGAACAAACCGGCCCTAAAGTAGAACGTGACGATGATTAATGATGGGTTGATGTCATTCTCAGGGGCGGCTCCGACCTCGAGTCTATTCATCCTACCAAATTGACGCTCTGACTCGGTATTTCCGCCCAATATATATACCAGAAGCAGACCGAGTGGTTTGTCTTTCCCTTTCTCTTTCAAACCATATTGAGCAAGAGCCTCACGAGTCACGAGTCACGATGCCTGTCCAACGAACCAAATCAATTAAGCTGGCTGAAAAGTTCCTCAACTTGAAGATTCTGACCGAAAAGCCTGTCTTCAATTCCAATAAAAATTTCGTTCTTGATTCCTTGCAAGTCAAAACACCGATTGAGCTAGATGCCGCTTGTGATATGACGCAAGATACATATTATTACCCATCTACAGTCCAAGAACTAGATGCCTATAAGACCAAGACGGGCAAGGTAGCCCTGCTAATCTTACCTCTATGGTCATTAGGTACACGCTAATGGACCCTTCGCGTTCAGAAACTAACAGCTCACCAATGGGATGTCTACGATTTTACTCGCACCATTCCAAAGGGTAAAGTTGCAACTTACAAAGACGTTTCTTCTGCTGTTGGTGGTTCGCCGCGTTCAGGTAAGCTTTCCAGTAAACGCAATTTTCTCATTTTTCGACGTTTACTGATATTAATTAATATTAGTGGGAAGTGCACTGCGAAACAACCCCTTCAGCCCGTACATCCCCTGCCATCGAGTCATAGCCTCAAACTTGTTCGTAGGTGGTTTTTGCGGTGAATGGGGAAAGGATCACAAAACGGGGACGCGCTATAACGAAAAAATCAATATTCTATCGCGAGAAGGCGTTCATTTCGACGAAGGCGGCCATTTACTAGCTGCTGAAAAGGTTCTGTGGAAACCTTGATTGTGTTTACCATTCGAGTCATTTGTTTCAACGTCGAAAAATATATGGAAGATACTTGGAAATTTTCTTTATTATATTTTCGCTCCTTTCAAAGAAAATTATTCTACTTGACATTTAGCTTAGTTGTTACTACTCCTACTGAAGCTATAATCTATTCATTTGCTGAACTTTCTCGATATTCCTCAAATGTCAGGTTTACATGTAATGTCTTCTTTCAATCTTTTGTTCAAAAATTTTTTTTGACTGCCTTTTTCCGTGTTGAATTTCCAAAGCCATGGTTGAGATTCGGATGGCTCGGCGTAGCCGCTTGCCCTGCTATCTCTATTGAGATGATTTCCTTGAATTAAGTGTTTTTCTTTTTCACGCCAGTGCACCTTCATAGACCAAATTTCGTCACCTATACCTTAGTAGATGGCACTACCATAGTCTCGCTGTATTTAATGATACCCAGACAGGTGGCTGAACGGTAGAAATTAAGCGCCGACGTTGTCTCACCTGGCCAGACAGCGATTAGCGCCGACGGTAGTGGAATCAAATTCCATTTCACACTCCGCGAGCAGGTAGAAAAAGCTTTTTTGGATTAGGTTCAATGACGCATCGAGTTGCGACTCTGATTAACTCTGATCCGACGACTCTCGGGGGCACACAAACTTATTTCCAGCGCTCGGATCACTTTGATGGAGGATATGATGGATGATGAATAGCTAATCTCCGAGTCAGGATCCTGACCGTGAGCTACCTGGCTCCGCGATGGAGTCCTACAATAATTATTCCCACTCGATCTTTGTTACTTTGTTTCCTTTTCTGACTTCCCAATGGACCCTCACTGTATTTTTTGCCTCAGTCTTGCTCGCGACCCAAAACCAGCAAAATATGTGGTCGGGCTACGTGCGCTTATATACAACATCAGTTAAGCTAAAAAGAAACCTTTTTGTGAGCAAATGCGGACATCCCAACCTTCATCGACAGGTAGAAGCCTATAGTCACGGCACTCGAGGTCGGATCAAGCCCAACGCTATTTTTCACTACTTATCAACGGCTTCAAAGTGGAGCAACCTGTGAACAAATTACTCAATGACAGGAAGAATGAGGAGTTGCCTTAAATACTTCTGTCGGTAAGTCTCATCAAGTGAACAAAGAGGAATAGAAAATAGAGATAATTGAACGACTCTGATCCGACCTTTATCGCCGACCTTCGAAGATGAGCTTGGAACAAAAGATGGTGCCTGAAATATTATTGAAGTATTTTACACTGGTAAATAATGCTAGTCCTTGTAGGTCTCATCCTTCTATCTATTCCCTCTATATGTGGCCTGGCTGAGCAGCAGGCAGTTAGAATAATTTTAGCCTCGAGCCGTGCATTGCCAGCATTGGTGAACACGTGTTGTACCTGATTGACATGATGCCAACATATCAGATCTCCGCTTTTGCAAGTCGGTGAATGATGTCTTCCGATGCAACTCTCCACACTGTCTTTCTCCGTCTTCGAGGTTCTGGAAAGCAACGAGCGAACGGGCACCGTCCTCATCCTTCATCTGTGCGGGAGATTGACAGAAACATCGTCGAGAGACGCGAGTCAAGATAGCGCCAGGGATACTCGAGTAGACAGATAACAGGACTGCCAAGAAGGGACTCACTGCCACTCACTCCCCTCCTCGTTCCAAGCCCACGGCTGTTCAGAACCCTGCTTCCAGATTAATTCCGATTCCGTGTGTTCCTTTTCGACCTGAAGAGACCCCGTTCCCAGCGGTTCCTTGATTGCACTGTTTCTCATAAAAGGATCGCTTTTCGTTTTATCACTTCCTACACCCCCCTTCTTTATCCAAGCTCTCCTCCTCCTCCTCCTCCTCCTCCTCCTCCTCCTCACCTTATCATGTCGCTTCCGGAGAACCATCCACCCGTCCACGAACATACGGGCAAATCATGCCCCGTAACTGGCGAAACGCACGACTTCTGCCCTCCACAGCCTGGTGACAGCCGCTCAGCGTGCCCAGCTCTCAATACTATGGCCAACCACGGATACATGTACGTCTTCGTGCTTTCTGTTGTTAGTATTATACTAAACGGCATCCTCACAGCGCTCGCGACGGCAAAAACCTAAGTGCACAAGACATCACACGTGGCCTCAAAGCATGCTACGGTCTCTCCTCGCCCCATGCCTATTTCCTGGCATATGTCGGCTTCATAATGCTGCGCAAGATCGGCCGGCGGATCCCCCTATACGAGATCAGCAAACACAACGCGGTCGAGCACAACGCCAGCCTCGTGCACCACGACACGCCCGAAGGGCAGCAATTCGCCCCCATCGAGATCGATCCGAAATTGGTGGACGCCCTCTGCGCGGACGTTACGCCGAGCGCTAAAGAAGTTGAAGATAAATCGGAGAGCGGCGAGCGGTTCCTGATGAATTTCGAGGATGTGGCTAGGGCGCGGTACAGGCGGGAGAAGGAGTGCGGGCCTATTGACTCGGTGCACGCTGAGATTGCACGGGGGGAGATGGCGATTATCCTAGGTGTTTGGGAGGTCAAGACGAAGACGAAAACGGGGATCCCGATGGAGTACTTCCGACGGTGGATTTCGGAAGAGCGGCTCCCTGACGGATGGAAACCCGACCATACGCAGGGCCTTTTAGACGTCATAAAGAGGTCGAAGACTATTAGGACGGCAGCGGCAGCGTTTAAGAAGGCAGAGAGCAGCGCTGCTGCTGCACCTTCAGACGAAAAACAAAATTGATCTTTTGCTCACGATCTTATGGGTATTTAGCTGTATTAATGTTCTATTATGATAGGCGAATCGTTCTTCATGCCCCATCTACTTTTACTGTATACCTAATCCATTTATTACATCTTGTTTTGGTTCTCATGATCATGTTGCCTTAGGTATCTTTAGGTATTGCAAACGGTCAGACCAACGCTGCTATATACTCGAGTATGTCTTCCGTTTATAAGTTGGGTGCGAGTTGACAAGTCGACAGCCTCAACCATGACCCATGACGTCAGTTTGCTCCGGCAGACGCCAACAACAGCTCCTGCTATCGCTGCGCATGCGCGCTGAGCCTTAGAAGGATCTAAATTTATGAGGGCTGCGGGTTTGAGTATTATTTTTGTTCCCGTATCCTATTGGTGCGCATGCCTTCTGACTTCATTCAGCTGAGCGAGGTCATTCGCTCGAGACACCGGGTGCACGACAACGTACCTCATTCAAAAATATGGTAAAGGATATGATAAAAATAGTCCATATACGTATACCTTTGGCCATATTTTCAGCAAAGGTATGGAGAAGGAAACGTTCTGCATATTTATTAGCCTTTTTCTTTGTAACAAATACGTGATAAAATATGCTCTTTGTTTGACTGACATTCAACATATTTCGTCTGGCATAATTTTTCCCAAAAGGTATGTTAAAGAATCCTTTCAACAAAACTCTTAGCTTATTTCGGATGTTCAATATGGTAAAATTATATGGACTATTTTTTACCATACTTTTAGCATATTTTAGAATAAAATACTTTGTCGTGCACCCAGTGAGACATTCCTAATATCATACGTGCCGCCTAGTGGACTCAACTCATGAAGAACCCCAGATTATTGTTCTACACGGCGAAGGCCGTAAATTTACAACATTGCAAGACGACGAAAATAAATTAGACGACGAGAGCAAACTGAAATGCGAATCTGCACTTATACTGTAACGCTGACCTTCGAACAACGAGACGTAGGTTATACATCCGAGAACAACTTCAGCGCTCTGTAAAATTGAACGGCGACGATAAAGATTTGCGCAGTGATGAAGAGAGCGCAGGCTAGGAATCCGACTCCTGATTGTGATTCCAGAGCATTGATGCTTGCCCCACCTTTTGTCCAAGAAATTATCAGTACGGTAGACAAGGAATATAACGCGGACCTTTATCCTGAATGAGTTGGCTGCATGGTAACTTGACGTTAAAAAAGGCTGACCACATCATGAAGGACACTGGCAAAGCCAAGCACGCCCAAAATTCGACCGAGGCAGAAGACGCGGTGAAAGAGGAAGCCTAGGACAACGGTGAATCAATTAACATAAACACCTGCCTCTACTTGCGAATACCTCTTTCCATTTATTCCTAATCCTCTTGCTCGTAAATTTCACTTTGCCAGAAACATAGATACCGCTTGAAAAAATTCCAGCGCTGGAAAAGACGATGGAGGACAGAATAGTCGTTTTCGTGAGGGCCGTTTCCAATACGCCGTCAACTTGAAGAAGGGTAACGGATAGGCTATTGCAAGTAGTCAGTGCCTAGTGGAGGGGAATGGTGTGCAAGACTTACGGTAAGAGTAGAGCGCATCCTACCCAAACGGTCTTCCAGACGGTAGTCATCCTTTTAACAATTCTTTCCCATTGGAAATGGGTTGCAAATATCGGAGCAACAGTTAGAGATGGTCCTCTCAGGCTATCACAGCGCTTCGAAAGTCTCCACTGTGTATAGTACAAACGATGGAGACCAAGTCCGGATACGATCCACATAATCTTGCAGAAAGACTGTACGACAAGGTGGAAAGCTTGATAAAAGTGTCGCCTAGGATATCTAGACCTACGAGAAAGGCAATCAGCAACTAACATAGAGTGCTCGTACGACGCTGACAGACCTAGATTGTGCAGGTACGAGCTGGGACTCCATATCAGTGTCGGAGGACAGCCTGTGTTTGTCAAAGGATCTGCGACTGGGGGCAGCATCTCCGGTCGTAGGTCTTGAAAATGACCCCATGTTTGATAGAGCCTGAGGACGATCCTCCGCCGAGGCTTTATATACAAGAAGCCAGCCAATGAGGAAGGTGGAGGGGATCCTAGGTCGCCATTATCATAAGGCTGTGGAGAAATCTCTTAACCTGGCACGAAAGTCTCTTCTTCCATGCATCTGAACAGCGCGCCTGAATTGCGCATCGGAATAACGAATCTCTAGCTCGCCATTATCATAAGGCTGTGGAGAAATCTCTTAACCTGGCACGAAAGCTTCTTCTTCCACGCATCTGAACAGCGCGCCTGAATTGCGCATCGGAATAGCGCATCTTCTCTAACGTTTAACACCCGAATTTCTGGTGCAACCCGTTTTTACCCTGATTTAATCAGTAATGCAGGCTCGACAACTGCCACTCTTCTGGGGCTGACTTTCCAAATTTAGCTCCACCCTAAGAGACAAGAGAAAACGCCGCTTAATCTCGACGCCTTATTGTCGACTTCTTGAGACTCACCGTAATTGATCTGGCAAGAGGATTGGGCGCGTTCAGACAAGGAATGTCAAGCCCAGGGAATCGCCAGACGTTGAGCAGACAAAATTCCGCTCGACCCTTTTACGCAAAATGACCAGGACAGCGCCGACTATTCTCGAACCCCGTTGCGCTAACTTTGGCTCAGATACATGACCACACATGTAACCTGTACAACGTACCTGGAAGGTGCCATCTACAAATACCTTACATGACCGGAAAAACGGCATGCGAAGAAGCGTTCTGGTCTTTACTGATGCCAATCGTGCAAAGATGGGGCTAACTTTGGCTTAGATTACATATCTGCACGTGTAACCTGTGCGACATACCTGAAAGACTGCCACCGAAAAAAGACCTTATACGGTCTTAGAAAAGGTATCCAGAGTAGCGTTCTGGTCTTTACTGATGCTAATCGTGAAAGGTTGTGAAATTGTGCTAACTTTGGGCCTTGCCTTAGACACATGTCTACACGAGTACCTGTGCGACGTACCTGAAAGACTGCCGTCGAAAAATGACCTTATACGGTCGTAAAAAACGCATCCAGATAAGCGTTCTTGTCTTTGCTGATGCAGATGTCGTGCCAACTTTGGTAGAAATACACGGGCGGAGAGTGCAATATACCTTACGTAAGTGCATCACCTCAAATAGATCACACGGTGGAAAGGGATCTAGTCTTTACTGATACCCAATCACGTAGACAGGGATATGATCAATTATCCCGAGTGGCTCGGAGAGTAATTCCTTAATATTTATGGGGGCTGCGAGTTTGAGTATTATTTTTGTTCCCGTACACTCAGGCTATTGGTACGCATGACTTTCTTTGCCTCTTTATGCCTTTCAGCTGAGCGAGGTCTCTCTCGAGTGACATTCCAAATATTATATGTGCCGCAAAGCCTAGTAAATTCACCTCATAAAGAACCCCAGATTATCATTTTACACGGCGAAGGCTGTAAATTTATGCCAGTTACAACATTGCAAGACGACGAAAATAAATTAGACAACGAGAGCAGATTGAAATGCGAATCTGCACTTATACTGTAACGCGGACCGAAGGTCTCGAACAACAAGACGTAGATTATACATCTGAGAATAATTTCAGTGCTCTGTAAAATTGTGCGGCGACGATAAGGATTTGCGCAGTGATAAAGAGGGCACTGGCTAAGAAGCCGACTTCTGATTGTGATTCCAGAGCATTGATGCTTGCCCCACCTTTTGTCCAAGAAATTATCAGTACGGTGGACAAGGAGTATAACGCGGACCTTCATCCTGAGTTAATTTTCTGCACTCTAATTCGACGTCGCAAAAGGCTTACCACATCATGAAGGAAATTGGCAAAGCCAAGCACGACCAAAATTCGACCGAGGCAGAAGATGCGGGGCAGGAGGAAGCCTAGGACAAACACAAATCGATTAGTTATAGATAAACACCTGCCTGCTCTTTTGATTACCTTTTCCCATTTATTCCTAATTCTCTTGCTCGTAAATTTCACTCGTCCAGAAACATAGATACCGCTTGAAAAAATTCCAGCGCTGGAAAAAACGATGGAGGAAAGAGTGGTCGTTTTCATGAGGGCCGTCTCCAATACACCCTCCACTTGAAGAAAGGCAACGGATAGGCTATTACACGTAGTCAGTGCCTAGTGGTGGGGAATAACATTCAAGACTTACGGTAAGAGTAGAGCACATCCTACCCAAACGGTCTTCCAGATGGCAGTCATCCTTCTGACAATTCTTTCCCATTGAAAATGAATGGCGAATATCGGAGCAACAGTCAGAGATGGTCCTCTGAGACTATCACAGCGCTTTGAAAGTCTCCACTGTGTATAGTACAAGCGATGGAGACCAAGGCTGGATACGATCCACATAATGTTGCAGAAAAACTGCAAGACAAGGTGGAAAGCTTGACAGAAATGTCGCGTACGATATCTAGACCTACGAGAGAGGCAATCAGCAATTAACATAGAGTGCGCGTACGACGATGACAGACCTAGATTGTGCAGATACAAGCTGGGACTCCATATCAGTGTCGGAGGACAGCCTGTGTTTGTCAAAGGATTTGCGACTGGGGGGGAAAGCGAAGGCATCGCCGGTCGTAGGTCTTGAAAACGATCCCATGGTTGATAGAGGACGATCCTCTGCCGGGGCTTTATATACAAGAAACCAGCCAATGAGGGAGATGGAGAGGATCCTAGGTCGTCATTATCATAAGGCTGTGGAGAAATCTCTTAACCTGGCACGAAAGTCTCTTCTTCCATGCATCTGAACAGCGCGCCTGAATTGCGCATCGGAATAACGAATCTCTAGCTCGCCATTATCATAAGGCTGTGGAGAAATCTCTTAACCTGGCACGAAAGCTTCTTCTTCCACGCATCTGAACAGCGCGCCTGAATTGCGCATCGGAATAGCGCATCTTCTCTAACGTTTAACACCCGAATTTCTGGTGCAACCCGTTTTTACCCTGATTTAATCAGTAATGCAGGCTCGACAGCTGCCACTCTTCTGGGGCTGACTTTCCAAATTTAGCTCCACCCTAAGAGACAAGAGAAAACGCCGCTTAATCTCGACGCCTTATTGTCGACTTCTTGAGACTCACCGTAATTGATCTGGCAAGGGGATTGGGTAGGTCGCATTCAGATAAGGAATGTCAAGACCAGGAAATCGGTAGCCGTTTGGGCAGGCGAGATTTCGCTTCCGCCCGTTTTTTATGCAAATGCTGGGGACTGGGACAGCGCCGACTATTCTCGAACCCCGTTGCGCTAACTTTGGCTCAGATACATGAACGCACATGTAACGTACCTCAAATGTGCCCTCAACAAATGCCTTACATGGTCGGAAAAACGGCATGCGAAGAAGTGTTCTGGTCTTTACTGATGCCAATCGTGCAAAGGTGGGGCTAACTTTGGCTTAGATCCATGAATACATGTGTAGCCTGTGCGACATACCTAAAAGATTGTCATCGCCAAATACCTTACATGGCCGAAAACCGTTATTCGGATAAGCGTTCTTGTCAAGTTCTTGTCTACACTGATGCCAACCGTGCAGAGGATGTTCTATGATTAGCTTACACACCTGAGTATGTTGTGCAACATACCTTGTAGAACCACCGCAAATAGATTACATGATCGAGGAACAGTATTCGGGGATTCTTGTCTTTACTGATGCCATCGTGCAGAGGTTGCACTAACATTGGCTTAGATACCTGAGTGGACTGTGCAACGTTCGGAGAGGGATTCTGGTCTTTACTGATGCCAATCACGTAGACAAGGATGATTAATCACCCCGAGTGGCTCGGATAGTAATTCCTTAACACGCCTTTCAAAAATCAGAACTGAGCCGTTGAAGTCGGATAGACAGGTCAAAGAATTCATGCAGTCGTGCGAGTCTCACGGTTCATTCGCGCGGTCCTGGTTTACAAAGATAAAATCGTCTCGTCGTCGTCTTGGAGCAGGTATCTATTCTCGCCTCTTGAGTTCAATGCCAAAGTACAGTGACAAAGAGAATAGAGCGGTTTGACAAATTGTACCTGAAATCGCAAGTCGCCGAGGATCCTCAAAAACCTTTCAACCATTGTGCCCGCTGGATGCAATATGATTCCGTGAGGGATCATATACATTCAGATCTATGATTAATAGGGTCAGTCCAGTTTTAATCATCCAACTATGCACCTACTATTTTGCATAGCATTCCCATTCGTCGAAGAAGACACTGAAAAGTCATATCAGTAAGAGTGCAACCGTCGCAAAATCAAGTGCGAGATAATGACACAAACCTTGATTTTGAATCGAACCCATGACCGATTCCTGCCCATGAACATCCTCGTCCTCGGGCGTACTCTGCTGTTCATGATAACCAAGACTGCTGCTCGTAGGCGACATCATATCGATATTCGAGTGCTTTCCAGGGGGCCTGTTCTCCACCCGGCGGACGAACTCGCCCCAGCACGCCCTGTCATCGGTCCCCATTTGCTCGAACTGTTCCCGCAGAAGCCGCGGCGCCTTCCTCCAGACAGCACGGTGTCGGCAGACTGTGCTCTTGACGTACCGGCTCCCGAATACCCTTTCGAAGGCGGTGCGTTGCGTCATGCTCGCGCCTGTTGGGGATTGGGAAATGAGGAGGTCCATGGCATGAAAGCCGGCGGAAAGTTCCGAGACGGTGTAGTCGTTTGGCCAACGCTTGAGAGGAGGGTGGGGGTGGTAGGGTATGGGCGGGGCCGGCGCCTGCGGGGTAAGAAGATAGTGGGGTAGGGTATTACTTGTATCCGCGGACGATGGGCTTCCCGAGCTTCCTCCGTAGAAGACTGGGTTTTGATACATGTACACGTTATTATCTTGTCCCTGGGCGCTAGATTGGGGGCTGGTTACGTTTGACGTGGACGCACTCGAGGGCGACGGACCACCGGTCACTGGACTTGGCACGATGGAACTACTTGACCCGGTATGTGTCAGATAATAGCCGTTGGTAACATGTATCTTGGGACTTTGCCGAGCCTCCTGGGTGTCATTTTGGGGAGCTGGTCGCTTTAGGTTACTTGACGTAGATGAATCTTCATTTGTTTTCGGTGATGGTTGTGGCTGTGATGCCTTACTGGATGTCGTCGATGAAGAGGTTTGGGCGTTGACCGTAGGAGGCGGGGGTGGTCTGCCGTTACGCGTCTGCATTTGGAGCTCCTCCCGAAGACTTGTGCACTCTTCTTCTGTCAAACCTTCCATCAATGATCGGCGAACTCTGTAGAGTAATCGCTGCTGTGTTTCCACGATCCTTGTGGTTGTGACTGGATGTATTTCCCATTTGTTATAAGCAGGTATATAAGTGTCGAGATAGGACGAAGTCGTTAGGCCAAGGTCGCCAATAAGCTCATTGAAACGCGAGAGTTGAAAGTAAGGAAAGGTGGCTAAAGTCTGATGCAATCTTATCGGTTCTACATTGGCCTTAAGAGCAAAGGAGTTAGCTTGTGTATTCCATCGTGCGGCAAGAGTTGCAAAAATAAGATGAAAGCCGCTCCGCCTCTCCTTCTCAAAATAACGCGGGGATTCGGGTCTTCTAACTAACGGCATCTCACCTTGTACCATATGACTATGGTGACCGAGCGACTGAATTCGTCCATTTGTCTTTGCATTTCCTAAAAACAAAATTGGTGGGTAAGTCTCGAACGTCCGACTCATCATCTCGTTATCTCACGCACCTCTTCTGCTGAAGAAATGGTGTGTGGCGCATTCAGATGAGCGCTTCGGTTGGCGGAGATCGTCATATTCGGTGGATTCAGTGGAATGTACCCCTCCATATGCTGCTTATTACAAAGCTTCAGCTTTCATGCTTCATCAGAAATCGCTGTCGCGAAAGACGAACAACGGATGGCCTGGATCTGCAGGTATCGACATATCAGAATCGAGAATGCAGTGAAAGGGTTTAGGGGCTTTGGATGCTTACTGGCACTGTAGACTTGGTCTCTGATCCTAGGCAATGTACCTGGGGTACACGGACGACGACGAAGTGATAAGGCAAAGAGACCGTCGGTGAGACCCGGGTGGTCCGCCTCATTTGTGGACCATATCTTTGCCAACCATGTGCAAATAAGGTCTGTCCCACAGCTTCGGTTAAGCGGGCCGAGTGGGCAACACTAGTTCTCCTCGACCTCCCTCAAAAGGACTGGCGAGCGGTTGTACCGTTTAACAGCTTTTTCCCGACAAAGTAGCCTCATCGTGAGACGAGGTTTCAAGGCAATCAAGACGCCTTACGAAGTGGAGACATGTATTCGAGGTTCTCGTACAGTACATTATTATTCTGTATCACTCTGTCAAGGTAAAATACTTGCAACAATAATATGAAACCTTTGTAGAATGTAGTAATATCAACTGCTCGCTGCGGTATAGTATGGTTCGAGGTTTTTGAAATGAAGTAGACGCAGTGCTAAAAACTGCTTATATATACAGCACCTCAGACCGTCAGCATAAGCCTGGGCCGTGAATTTGAAGTTTGAGGGGCAGACATCAAGAATGTTGGCTGCGGTAGATCTTTTATCTATCAAGAGGACCTCATCGTCGTCCTAGCCATTGCATCCTCGTCTTACCAAATCGTAATAACACAGCGAGGGCCAACCAAAGAAGAGACCAAAAATCCTAATAACGTCGTCCGCGGTTGCCAGTCGGGCCTTGGTACGGTCCATAATCTGGAGGAGGGCGACCACCAACATCTAAATGACATGATTGTTATTATTGACCATAAGAGGACAATGTAGAAAGGACTGTTACTTCTTGGCGGAGCAGGGGGTGGAGACTTGGCCCTCGAAGATGAGCTTGGAATTACAGCATTACGCAACAGGTTCATCAAGTCGTCTGTCCTGAACACAGGGCCTACGAGTGACAGACGAGATTTAGAAACACAAACCATACATCAGAAGTAAGGACATACCGTCAAACGAAGCTGGAGTAGGCAACTCTCCAATGAAATACGAAACCACTTGAGGAAGGGTCACCTGCGGCTGCCTCTTGATGTCTTCGTCTCTGTCCTGCCCTCTTGCAGCAGGCGGCGGCTCCCGTCCCCTCGCAGAGCCTTCCCTCTCCCAGTTCGACGCCGGCGCAGGCGAGAACCTCCTCCTCGACGACGGACCCTCTCTCGAGTCACCCCATCTCCCATCCCTGTCCCTCTCTCGCTCTGGCCCTCTAGCAGGCGACGAAGGCCGAGCCCGCTTGTGACCCGCCGCATAATCACCGCCTCGCGCATCCTCACGTTTGCGGTGGTCACCGGGCGAAGGTGGTCGCTTGCCATGACTTGGTGTGGTGTTGTTCGTCTGCGAAGCAGTGAGAAGTGACTGGGATGTTTCTGTGCGGGCCAGAGAGGTGTTGGATGTTGTTGTGCCACGTCTGGCGTTGGCGAAGCCGAGGTCTCGTTCTGCGATGGCGTCTGTACCGAGATACATGTGCCGTTGTGCCAAACGCTTGATTGGTGGATCTGGGCAGAGAGAGGTGATGATTGTCGATTGAACTCGAAAGCAGTGATCAAAGAGCGGACTAACCAGAAGCGTATACCTCCGCCATCCGCTTTTCCAACTTCAAAGCAGCCTCCAGATCCCCATACTGGTACTCATATCTCGCCCATCGTTCCCAGAGTGGACGGGCTCGTTCTGGAGGGAAAGTCGGTATGACGCGTTCAAAAAGGGCACGAGCATCTATGAATAGACGTTAGAAACCAAAAAAAGTTCATCTCGGTCGAAAACACTGACTATTCTGATCATTGATAGAGATCAGGAAGCCCAGATACCGCACAACATACTCGATCTCGTCACCAAAAGTGTCCATCCCCTTTTCAAAAATACGACTCGCGATCCCATTGTCATTGGAACAGTGATATTCCATCAGAGCTAAAATGTCAAATTAAAGCTGAAATATATAGGGAAAAAACAGACGGGACATACCAGCAGCTTCATATATCTCCCAAGGCGTCCACCTATCCTTTCTAGCCTTGCCAAATATCGACCGAGAGCCTTTGACCCCCTCCGCTCGCATCCCAAAACGCATGTACATGATCCACGCGAGCCCATACTCCGTTCGATGTTTTTGTAGTTCTGTTGGCATTGTAGCACGTCTCTCCTCCGACGACTGTGAGTTGAACGATGAACCTGCGTCAGCAGCGGCACTCGCAGCAACGGCACCGCTCCCATTCCCGTTTCCGTTTCCGTTGTTGCTGACGATCGGTTGGGATCCATTGGAAGCGTAAGAAGTGTTGGCAGAGCCTGTGGTCGTTGTTCGCTCCAGGGTTTCCAGGTTCGCGCGGAGGATACCGAGGAACTTTTCGTATATCGCGTGCACTTCGGCGACTTCCTTTTTGATTTCGAGAGCTTCGGCGTAGGCAAAAGTCAGGAGGAAGGGATGTATTAGCCTCCAATCCTGCTTTGAGAATCGACATTGCTTCGTCGTGCTTCCCAACACTGTTCGTCCAGGTATACGCCATGAACCTTGACACGATAGTCAGAGTGCTTCATGGTCTTTAAGAAAGAGTCACGTACCATATTTCTGTGTAGTATCGCATACGAATCACAGCCTTCCTGTACACACCCTGAATCCGCGTGATAAGCGTCCCCTTATCCTTCTCATCAAGCTCCAATGGATTGCTCTCCTCCCACTTGAGATACGCCTTCCACTTCCCCACCAGCGCCCGCTCCGAAGCGTCGAACTTTGGCAGCGACGGCAAGTATATCTCTGGTGATGCCGGCGGGTACAACGACGCGATGTGGTTGATCAGCTGGCGGAGCACCGTACGCGCCTGCATGTGTGCTGGTGAGAGGTCCGCCATGAACTTTTTGGCCGTGATCCTGTTCAGGCCGGTCTCGAATGTTTCTAGTTCCTGCCACAGCCGTTCGACGTTGTCCAGAGGGATTTGGACCGCCCGGTGGTACACCTTTCGCAGCGAGTCCATCTTTTGTTGTTGGTCCCATGTCGTAGCGGCCTTGAAAACAGTGATGAGATAGAACAAAACAAGCACCGCAGGGTCACGCACCTCGCCAGCTTGCAGGAACTGGATGTAATCGTTCCAGAGTTGGCCACTGTCTTTGTCCTGCCCGACATGGTTCAATGCGAATTCGTACGACAGGCGAATGGCGTCGCGTTGAGATGGGGCCGAATTCAGACGTCTGAGAACTCTCAGTTAGACGGAACAGGGAAGATAAAAAAAGATTACCATACCTCACATAGGTTAGGTAAAATGCCCAAAGCTCAACACACGGTGATCGGACGAGAAACTTTTTGAAGAGCTCTTCCACCTTGTCAGTAGCCTGCTCATTCGTAAAGTGGGTGATATATTGGATCTGAGCCGTGGCCTGCGAGACGTGTTAAGTGCAGGCGAAGTTGTCTGACCGAGCCACATACGTTGTTCGGGTATTGCTTCAAGAGGGCCTCGTACGCTGCGCTTATTTTCTCTATATCTGCAGACTCTTCGGCGACATGTATCAGTCTTTTCCATCCTTCTGGATTGTGCGGGTTTTCGGCAAGTTGAACGGTCAAAGTGTCATATTCGCTTTGCGGGGGTTGAGGTTCGTGTTCGGGCTCATTTACCGCAACAGATAACGCGCTCAGAATCTCTGAAGTAGGCTGAGTCTGGTCTCCTGTATCTTCGATGTAAGTGTCGTCGTTCGCCACAGCAGCGAACTCGGACGTCGACATTGTGGTTCAAAAGCTAGCTCCGTGGGAAAAAATCTGGGGCTCTTTCAACTGATGGACCCTTGATAAATTTGATTTATTATTATCACGCCGAGAACCAAGGACAGACACCCAGAAGAAACTTGCCCATTTCGTGCCAGTAGAAATAAGGCTTGGTGCTCATATATTGAACCTTCTTCAGACGGGGATATTTATTCCAATGAGCAAAGAACATTGTCAACAAAATATTCTACCTCAGGCTTGCCGCTTGAAAATTCGGAATGCACTCCGTTTATACATGGGCACAATTCTTTCATTTTTATGCAGCATTTCAAGGGCACAGTTCTGCAAAAAGGATGGTCAATTTAGATTCAAGCTTTAAGGCTATAAGTCTTTGCTCACCCGGTTAAAATTGTCTCCTCAGGTCGATGTGCAAAGGATCAATATTTGATAATTCTGAAGAGAGGGAACCCAGGCAAAAATCCTGGTACGAGAAAAATGTGTCCACGTCAACAATCTGTCGCCATGCAGGAAATTCATATCATCACATTACCAGTTCAATGTTGTTGGTTTGGAGCGCGAATATAACCGGACCGACTGCGTGCCGACTGACATCAATAGTGGCATTAGATGCGAGAGTATCTGGTCAGAAAACCCAGGAGGAGAAAGGAGGAGGAACCCACCAAGCACAATCTTGCAAAAGAGATAGAGACGGGTTGAGAGTCAGTAGACCAAGATGGTTTGGATAACACGAGACTCCGAGAGTAAGTGGGTCAGGTTGAGATATAATGGGAGAGTTGAGTGATGGTGGAATGCTGCCGAGATGCTGCATGTCCATATGTTTTCCGGGAAATGAACCATTGGGCACATCAGTTCTGAGCTTTGGAGATGAAACCGCATTGTGAGGCATCGAAGTCAAATAGCAGCGGCGTTGCGAGACCCAGTCAGTCGTAGATTGAAGCATGTCTTGAGCCATGCAAAATTCCGTAGCCTTAAGCCTCTGGCATCAACGCTTGCAGAGATCAATCAATGGTCAACGTGTTGCACCGATGACCACTCTAAGAAGTGACAATTGCGGCCTTCGGACTCTTTCCTCTGCTCATTACGAGTCTGCGTAGTAGCAGGCACTAGAATTCATAGCAGGGTTGACAGCATCTGTGGTCAAATCAATTTGGCACAAAGTCGGCATTGGCGCTGTGATATTCTGAAGAGTTTGAGTGCAGTCGGAATTCACCCGCACGCAGAAGAGTGAGAAAACGACCACCCAAGCGCAAAATAAGCCGGACCTGCCAAATAAGAATGTTTTCCAGGTTAGCAATCAAACGAAATGAATATTGCAGCAACGAAAGCAGCCTATTGAAGTCGAAAGCGAGATCTGGTTGATTGACAGTAGAATCAAATTTTTTCACGTAGATGAGAGAACCAACTTTGGTCCGAAACCGATGCAATTCCTACGCAGCCTACTCCGTCAGACTCCAACCGCAGCACAAGGATGCGCATCAGGATTCCTGACTTGTTGACAGTGTACTTCGGATGGCCGCTTACGACGTTGTCCCAACAGGGTGCTATTAGAAAACGACCGCCTGAACTTATTTCCAGCTCCATTGATTATTGTCGTGACAATGTCTTGATGCTTCTGTTATGAAATGCTGCAGGAATAGGGCGGAAAACAAATTAATACTCGCCCCGTCGATTTCAATGGGCCAAAATTTGGACGGAGTAAATTTCTCCGTCTTCTATGAAAGTCCGTTCGAAGCCCTCCGAGCCGGAGGGTCGTCCACTAGATTGAAACTGTATCAGTTTCCGATGTCTTCTCAGCCTCGTCTTCGGTTTCTCATCAGGGTGGGGATGAGGCTAGACTCAAGGCTAGCCGCATAGCGTTCTTGCAACTTTCAAGTACCAACAGTTCACCAAAGTCTAAAACGAATTTCAGAAGCCGCGTTTGGGATCAGAGATGTGAAATACCCAAGTATATGCGCACTTTGCTCTCATTTGAGCATTATCGTACTCGCTAACACTGTGGTGTTTGAATATCATCGTCACCGCAGCATTTTATAATCCTCTATAGAAATTCATTGAAGGATTAACGCATATATGCGAGTGCCTCGCACCTTGACGCGCTTGAAATGCCGCTCAACTTTGAGTCACAGTTGCAGTGTAGTCGTCGTTATCAGGCCAGCCACCAGGGCTTCATGAGAGCTTTGTTGTCGCTCGAAATTCCGTCTGTTCGACTTTCTAACACAACTTCTCTGTAAACCTTCGTCATTGCTCTGGTCTTAGTCGAATTAGTCAAGCTCAAGCTCGAAATTCAGGTCACAGACCTATTTTTCGTCCCTTTCATTTGAGTTTGAGCTCAAGTATACTGCTTCGTGTTCTATACCATCAGATAAGTCTTGAGAGTTTATAAAGGGAGGGAGGAGATGGAGACCAGGAAGTATCGTTCAATGATTATCGTGGGGAATAATCATGACACTCTTTCGTTCGAACCTCGGAGAAACGCCAGCCCTTCCTTCTTCAAGCTCACTCCTTCTTTACCTGGCCTCTAAGTTCTTTGTGGCACTATAGATTCTATTGCTAGCAAGGAGGCATTACCTTAAGAAACGACTCTCCCTTTGTCGCTCACTCTCACTCTCAACTCTCTTTTCCGATCCGATCCGATACTCGCGACCATGAATCTTTCATTTCTAGTAAGTCAGCTTTCTTTCCATTTTACTTCTACTCACACCTTTCTAGTCTAATTATGCGATAACCTAACACCCTCGATTCCACATTTCCCCCTCCGTTTCGAGTGTTTTTGGCGTCGTATTCGCCGTCATATCATCTATCTCCAGTCTTGAACCAGGTTCGTTTCCCTTACGAAATAGCTGGCAAATTGCTCACCAGGAATTTCTACAAAGATTCCTGTTCCATTTCGACGGTCTGGCACCAAAGACTTGCAGAGCAAATCCTGCAACCGCATCCCGCGATGCCATTTCGTCCGACGTCGACAAGACGGACGCCTCAACTTTCATCCACACCTGCGTCGAGATCGCGTTAGCAACACCTAGAACGAAATGGGAGGGAAGAGGACTCACAGTGCAACTTCCGCGACGTTGACCGCCCCATTTCGACAAGACCGACCTGTCCTTGCACGGACAGCGGTCTCGACTACTTCTAGTCGAATTCGTCTCGCCGAGATTCGCAGTGCCACCCCCTGCGATCCCCGCCAGCCTTCCCGCGACGTTTTCACCGCCATCCGACAACCCTGTGTCAAGATTTCGTAAGAGATACCTGGAACGAAATGGCAGGAAAGAAACTCACCAAAGTTTCGACTATTTCTAGTCGACGTACCTTATCAACACGAACACCTCACGAAAACCTGCGTCGAGATCGCGTTAGAAATCTCTGGATTGAGGTTAGAGGGGGAAAAAACTCACCACGAGCTTCGATGCAACTCCACAACTCGCCGACCACCCTGGACAGCGGTCCCGACTACTCCTAGTCGAGGTTTCGAAGATGTCAGATAGCCATCGAACGAGATGGCTGGAAAAGAACTCACAAAGGCTTACACTGCAACTCGACGACTCCCGACCACCCTCCTGCGACGTTTTCCCGCAATTTCGACGACAAGACCGACCTATGCACTCTCTCCCTATAGATCGACACATCACGAGGGCGTTAGGCATTCCTCGAACTAGACGGCCAAGAAAACGCTCACCAAGAGGCGCAGCACATTTCCATGACCGTCATTAACCTTCCCACGACGTTTCCTCCGCCATTCTCGACGACAAGACCCACCTACACAGGCAGCGGTCTTGACTATCTCTAGTCGACGTCCCCATCGAAGACACCCACAGCCTCAGCCTCTGATGCATCGTGGACTCGAACGAACCTGCAGGAGGAAAGGCCAATGATTAGGGTGGCGTTGGAGGAGATTTCAGGGGAAGAACATACCATAGGCCCGTTTGTACGGTTGTAGCGGCTGCCCACGTCGCTCCAAACTCCTTCCGAGGTTGTCATTTACATGTTTACCTGACCTCTTCTAAAGTTGTGTATTGCACTATAGATTCTATTGCTGGTAAGGTGGCACTACCTGAGTTTTCTTAATTATAACGTAGTCATCATGAAATTAAACTCATTTTCTTCATTTCAAAGCGAAGTAAGGTAACCTGAATGAACAGCAAGGCTTATAAAAGGCCTTTTTCTTTTCACACTGTCCGCGTCGTCGTCAAGATGTCCTCACTGTACACACTACTTCAAGCATCCGCACTCAAGACGAGCACCTAGGACCAAGAGTCTGTTACAACACCATAAAACAAGTGGGATGAGCGACTCACCAAGCGTTGCAATGCATCTCCCGCGACACCTCCCGCCGAATTTCGATGATACCACCGATCTGTACCTAATCGGTTCACATTCCTGAGTCTCGACTCCTTCTAGTCGTTTGAACACGAAAAACTGTGTAAAAACCGCGTCAGAGATCCCTCGGGTGAAATTGGTGGAAGAAATCCACCAAATAGCAACTCATGCGACTGCCTCCCACCCTGCCATGAGATCTCCCGCGCATTTCGACGATAAGACCGACCTGTGCTGGCACCAGCAGCAACACCAATGTCGCCTATTTCTAATCGTCGTCACGAACGAGCAACACCCATAGCCATGGCTGGAGCCTGGTCCTAAACTAAACGAGAAGTCCAGAATGAGGTCATTGTTGGGAAAGGTCCAGGACACGAACGTACCGAAGGCTCGTTTGCTCCTGCGTAATAGGTGCCAATCGCTCCAACTCCTTCCAAATCTCGACGTTGTCACCTAAGCCAAACGCCTCCTTCTCGCCCTCTTGTTTGTACGGGGCCTACACCGGGTCAACAATCCGCATGAGAAATGCGAAATTAGAGTGCGTACAGATGGACAGAGGCCGCGACTATATCCTGCCGAACTTGTCTTCAGAAGAACGGCTTGACGTACGTAGCAGGATTGAGAACGGGCGATTGGGGTTAGGCGAACTTGCAAAAAACGCGAGGTGCTGGCTACTTCATGTTAGCCATGTTGGGACCTGTATGCGCAGGATGAATAGGCAGGGAATAGTAAGATTGTTGGGGCCAAATTACACTAATAGTCGTCTTGACTATCTTTGACTATCCTCGAGCTACCTGCCGTCGGTAGAATGTCTAGAGGTGCTATTAGGAAAGACGGGAATAAAAGGAGACTGGGAACTTACCGGGGCAGATGCTTCGGCTCAGCAAGCTCTGAAATTCCGTGTCGGCAAATTGGTAGGTTGGATAGTTTGAAAAGCAGCCTAGCATCGTTAGTGGCCGCAGGACAGTGGCTTGGCCGTCACCGATACGTCTAGAGGTGTAGGATGTAATGAGAAAATAAGGAATGTAGTTGGGAGGACCCACGAGCGACGGGGAACTTGAAGGTAGCTGCTCCAGAACTGTGGCCATAACT
The DNA here is from genome assembly GCA_023014345.1 of Galerina sulciceps. Classification (NCBI taxonomy): domain Eukaryota; kingdom Fungi; phylum Basidiomycota; class Agaricomycetes; order Agaricales; family Galerinaceae; genus Galerina; species Galerina sulciceps. Next base: position 850,069 of record JAEDXJ010000020.1, on the reverse strand, counting down.
ACACCCCCTCTCATATGGTCTTCTGTGCGGCTTCGTTTTCGGAGTTCGGGCTTGGACAGGACCTATTTAGCAAAGGAAGCGGGAGTGGCACAGTGCTGGCTGCATTAAATGTGGCCAGTTGAGGATGCGGAAGAGGTGGGGAGGTCGAACGTTGAGAACAACAGATATGGAGCGCCCCTTGTGATAGAGGGGACATCTAGAGCGACGGATCGTGTAGATGGTGGTGGTATTGCCCGCACCTACTCTGACATGGCAGCCTGCACGGGGTATGGATGAGCTAGCGACTCCGAGGTTGTCTTCGTGCTTGATATCTCCCCATATTGTCAAATTTCGGGCCCTGTGCTCTCAGAAAGATGCTGGGTGGTGTTTCGACCACGTTAGATGAGGCTAGCGGGAAGACAGATGAAGGCAGGCGTGGTTGGACCAAGGAGTAGCTGGTGGTGGTTGAACAAGCAAAGGCAAAACGCTGACCTAAATTTTCGCGTGTATCACGCTTTCACGACAACCTCATTAGACTTGTACAAAAACTAACATTCTAAATCCTATTGACAGTCCTTATTTCGTATCGCCAAACTTCAACTCAGAGGCCTATAGTAAGCATACAACAATAATCGACAAAGACAAGAAGAGACAACTCGAAGGAAGGGATTGCTCGGTGAGTTTGACAGAGTTTCTAAATTTCGCTAAGCAGTGAAACGGCAGATAAGAACTCTTTGGGCCTGAAACAAAGGACGACGATGAGTATAATGAACAGTTAAGTAATTATTTACTCACTTATCCGCCTCCATAGGCTGTGCCCCGGTCTCAAGCAGCAGATTCACAATAGCTTCATGACTTCCATATGATGCTGCCCGTAGTGGATTTCCAAACAAGCCTCCTTGTGCATTCACATCTGCCCCCTTCTCAAGTAGCTTCCTCACAATTGCTTTATAACCTTTGTATGATGCTGCCTGGAGTGCATTCCCATATTCTCCTCCTCCTGGAGCATTCACATCTGCTCCCTTCTCAAGCAGCAAATTCACAATCCCTTCATGACCTTCAAGTGATGCTGCCTGGAGTGCATTCCCATAAAATGCTCCTTGTGCATTTACATCTGCCCCCTTCTCAAGCAGCAGACTCACAATCCCTTGATGACCTCCAGATGATGCTGCCTGGAGTGCATTCCCATAATGTCCTCCTTGTGCATTAACATTTACCCCCTTTTCAAGCAGCAGATTCACAATTACTTCATGAGTTTTGTATGATGCTGCAGCTGCCTGGAGTGCATCCTCATAATCTTCTCTTTGTGCATTAACATCTACCCCGTTTTCAAGCAGCAGATTCACAATGACTTCATGAGTTTTGTATGATGCTGCAGCTGCCTGGAGTGCATTTCCATATTCTCCTCCTTGTGCATTCACATCTGCCCCTTTCTCAAGCAGCAGATTCACAATCCCTTCATGACCTTTATATGATGCTGCAGCTGCCTGGAGTGCATTCCCATATTCTCCTCCTTGTGCATTTACATCTGCCCCCTGCTCAAGCAGCAGATTCACAATTCCTTCATGACCTGCATGTGATGCTGCCTGGAGTGCATTCCCATAATATCCTCCTTGTGCATTCACATCTGCCCCCTGCTCAAGCAGCAGATTCACAATCCCTTTGTGACCTTTATATGAAGCTGCAGCTGCCTGAAGTGCATTTCCATATTCTCCTCCTTGTGCATTCACATCTGCTCCTTTCTCAAGCAGCAGATTTACAATCCCTTCATGACCTGCATTTGATGCTGCCTGGAGTGCATTTCCATATTTTCCTCCTTGTGCATTCACATCTGCCCCTTTCTCAAGCAGCAGATTTACAATCCCTTCATGTCCTTCATATGATGCTGCAGCTGCCTGGAGTGCATTCCCATATTGTCCTCCTTGTGCATTCACATCTGCTCCCTTCTCAAGCAGCATATTCACAATTCCTTCATGACTTTTATATGATGCTGCAGCTGCTTGGAGTGCACTCCCATAATGTCCTCCTTGTGTATTCACATCTAACCCTTTCTCAAGCAGCAAATTCACAACCCCTTCATGACCTCCATTTGATGCTGCCTGGAGTGCATTTCCAAATTCTCCTCCTTGTGCATTCAAATCTGCACCCTTCTCAAGCAGCATACTCACAATCTCTTCATGTCCTTCAAATAATGCTGCCTGAAGTGCATTTCCATATTCTCCTCCTTGTGCATTTACATCTGCCCCTTTCTCAAGCAGCAGTTTCACAATTCCTTCATGTCCTTCATATGATGCTGCCTGGAGTGCATTCCCATATTCTCCTCCTTGTGCATTTACATCTGCCCCCTTCTCAAGCAGCAGATTCACAATTCCTTCATGACCTCTATATGATGCTGTCTGGAGTGCATTCCCATATTCTCCACCTTGTGCATTCACATATGCCCCCTGCTCAAGCAGCAGATTTACAGTCTGTTTATGTCCTCCATATGATGCTGCCTGGAGTGCATTTCCATAATTTCCCCCCTGTGTATTTACATCTAAACCTTTCTCAAGCAGCAGAATCACAATCCCTTCATGTCCTCCATATGATGTTGCCTGGAGTGCATTTCCAAATTCTCCTCCTTGTGCATTCACATCTGCCCCCTTCTCAAGCAGCAGATTCACAACCCTTTCATGACCTGCATATGATGCTGCCTGGAGTGCATTCCTATAAAATCCTCCTTGTGCATTCACATCTGCCCCCTTCTCAAGCAGCAGATTCACAATCTCTTCATGACCTGCATATGATGCTGTCTGGAGTGCATTCCCATAATACCCTCCTTGTGTATTCATGTTTGCCCCCTTTTCAAGCAACAGATTCACAATCCCTTTGTGACTTTTATATGAAGCTGCAGCTGCCTGAAGTGCATTTCCATATTCTCCTCCTTGTGCATTCACATCTGCTCCTTTCTCAAGCAGCAGATTCACAATCCCTTCATAACCTTCATATGAAGCTGCCTGGAGTGCATTTCCATATTGTCCTCCTTGTGCATTCACATCTGCTCCCTTCTCAAGCAGCAGATTCACAATCCCTTCACAACCTTCATATGATGCTGTCTGCAGTGCATTCCCATATTCTCCTCCTTCTGCATTCACATCTGCCTTCCTCTCAAGCAGCAAATTTACAATCCTTTTATGACCTTTCAATAATGCTATCTGGAGTGCATTCCCATATTTTCCTCCTTGTGCATTCACATATGCCCCCTTCTCAAGCAGCAGATTCACAATCCCCTTATAACCACTATATAATGCTGCCTGGAGTGCATTTTCATATTCTCCTCCTTGTTTGTTCACATCTGCCCCCTTCTCAAGTAGCAGTTTTACAATCCCTTCATGACCTTCATATGATGCTGCCTGGAGTGCATTCCCATAATGTCCTCCTTGTGCATTAACATTTACCCCCCTTTCAAGCAGCAGGTTGACAATCCCTTCATGACCTCTACATGATGCTGTCTGGAGTGCATTTTCATATAGTCCTCCTTGTGCATTGATATCTGCTCCCTTCTCAAGTAGCAAATTCACAATCCCTTCATGACCTTCATATGATGCTGCAGCTGCCTTGAGTGCATTCCCATATGGTCCTCCTTGTGCATTCACATCTGCCCCCTTCTCAAGCAGCAGATTCACAATCTCTTTATGACCTGCATATGATGCTGTCTGGAGTGCATTCCCATAATACCCTCCTTGTGTATTCATGTTTGCCCCCTTTTCAAGCAACAGATTCACAATCCCTTTGTGACCTTTATATGAAGCTGCAGCTGCCTGAAGTGCATTTCCATATTCTCCTCCTTGTGCATTCACATCTGCTCCTTTCTCAAGCAGCAGATTCACAATCCCTTCATAACCTTCATATGAAGCTGCCTGGAGTGCATTTCCATATTTTCCTCCTTGTGCATTCACATCTGCCCCCTTCTCAAGCAGCAGATTCACAATTTCTTCATGACCTTCATATGATGCTGCCTGGAGTGCATTCCCATATTCTCCTCCTTGTGCATTCACATCTGCTCCTTTCTCCAGCAGCAGATTCACAATCCCTTTGTGACCTGCATATGATACTGCAGCTGCCTGGAGTGCATTCCCATATTCTCCTCCTTGTGCATTAACATCTGCTCCCTTCTCAAGCAGCAGATTCACAATCTTTTTATGACCTTTATATGAAGCTGCCTGAAGTGCATTTCTATATTTTTCTCCTTTTGCATTTGCAGTTTCTCCTCTGTGCAGTAGAGCATATGATACTTCTTGCAATCCAGCCAGAGAAGCATAGTAAAGAGGAGAAGAAACTTTCTCTTTCTCCATTAAAAGATTCTGATGGTACTGCTGTCTGTCCCACTCATCAACTTCAATATTCCAGATCCTGACCCAATTTGTAATAGGAGCAGTCTCAGATATGAAAAACTCCAAGATCAATTTTACAAGGTGGGAATGAGACTCCATTCCACTAGATTTTGCATGGTGAATCCAATGTTCAGCTGCATACTGTGCAAGTGGTGAATCATCAAGCATGGTTGCTGTTAGAGGCTCAAATGAATTGAACTGTTGTAGGTAGGCAATTGAAATTTCCAAGATCTTTGAATGAGCAAGTTTCTTGCTGAATCTGAATGTTTCTCCAACAAGGGTAGAAAGGAGATACTCCTTGACAGAGAAGTGTGACAGCCTAATAATACCTGTCTTTACTATCAGCAAAGGCTAAAATACCAGGTTAAGCTAATCAGACTTACCTTTTGATTCAATCACAAGACTTGAACACCTCTTGAGAACATCCCATGGATCAGAATACCTGTTTCCTGAGATAAAAACTGGGCCATCTTGGGTAAAGTCCACTGTAATTGTTTCTGCAATTTCTGAAACTGTCATTGGCCTCCTTGAAAAGGCCAACCACTGCAAAAATGTCCTGGTATGGGCATGGTGTTTCTTATCAATTGTTTTCAAAATTCGATTGTAGCTCTCATCCAGACCCTCAGGCAACTCTGCAAGTTGATTGGTTATTTCAGTTGTGCTTGCACATTTCTCCAATTCAGCAAGCTGCAATGCAACCCAGCGAAATCTTGGATCACTGTTAGCTACTTCAATGTATGATAAAAATTAACTTACGATCCCTCTGCATGCTTGACCAATTCCGATTCTATTTTTTTCTGAGTATCTTCACCATACTTTTTGAATGTAGATTTTGAATCCATTTGAAGCTTCAAGTACTTTATAATGTCCTGGTTTTCCAGTGCCTCACCAACATCAATTGAATGTGGGTCAAGCTCATTGAAGACCTCTTTAATGTCTTGCAAAGGACGACTAGTGACCAAGAAATGAAGGTTTTTTGCTTTCCAATCTGCATCTGTGACCAGTCTGTTCACCCAACTCAATGTCTTTTTGCGATCAATGCACTCATCAAGAGCATCAATAACAACATATGCAGTTGAGAATCCATTGAGAATATCTTGCAGAGTGTCCTGAAGCTGATAGTCCAATGGCTGTTGGGCTCCACAGCTTTGATAGAGATTTGCCAATTCCATAGGTATACCACCATGGCGTGAGTCAGAAAACTGTGAGATCAGAGACCTAATGAGCTTATTGTGAAGCTGTTGATCTGTTTGGCCATCTCTTCCATCAAAGAAGAAGTATGCTATTCCAAGTGATGGACCAGGCTTGGGCAGTTCACTGATAATTGAAGAACTGAGAAGACAGAATATCATTCATATTATTGCTCTGCTCATGAGTTGGAGACTCACCATAGAACACTTTTGCCACATCCTGCTGTAGAACCTTTGAACATGTAGATTCAAATAAATGAATCAAAAATCTTACGCTTTCCCTTCACCCAAAGAAATCCTGGATTTTGTTTCCATTTAATGAATTGCTTGCCATTGAGAAACCAGGAGCAGGTGTCAAGTTCACGTTTTTCATATGCTTCATTGTGAAACCTGGAGCTGTCAGGTGCAGACAACCACTTCTCAATTTTGTCCACTAAGTGAATTGAACAAATCATTAGCTACTGATAAGAAGAAAAGAAGTTTGTATTACCCAGCTGACAATCCTCAATCTTCTTTACTCGAGTGTTCGTATCAACATTGATTCTATCAGAGAGCTTGATCTTAAGAGTAGCACAGCTCTTTTGGCAGCTCTCAATACGTAATTTAAGTCCTGGTATTTGTATCAGTGCAGTGCGTTCTATATGCAAATTGTTATTAATTTCAGCATAAACGAGGAGAAGGGTGATTTAATCACTTGCAAAAGGCATTTTTGCATATTCATGAATGAGCAATGCAACCTGTATTGATTGAAGACCAATCTCTTCAATGACATTGGGCATGTCCGGGATTTTTTCCAGGTTATGAAACTTATTTGCAGTTGCCAGCATTTCACGCAGGGAAGTAGCCAGTTCTCGAATAGATGCATCCTGGAGATCAGTTTCCTGAACAGCCTGCCAAAGAAATATCTGACATTCACATGAGTTTGTTTGAAATCTCCTGGGACAATCACCTTGTAAAGACTGGCCACAATGGTCCAGGATACTTTGACTATCGGGTGCACCTGGTAACAACAATCACTAATTTGCATAAGGGCGAATCGGACACAAACAAAAACATACCTGGGAGAGGTTATCCAAAATGCTCTTGGTCAACTGCACCACTTTTCCGACCGTTGAAACAGCATTCCACATAGTCTCGTTGCTTGGAAGGCGAGAAACATCAGCGTCCACCTTGTCCATAAATGTTTTAATACTGTCGTCCGATTCGGAGATGGGCGACAGAGCTATCTTCATCTTAGCATGAACGGGGTCGCCTTTCTTGTCCATCAAATCAAAACTGGTATCTAAATGGCGTATCTTTAACGTGAAGCGCTCATGCAGCAAACGTTGTACTCACTATGGTCGAGCATTTCCACGATTTTCCCTTCGTACTGTCCCACAAGATTATCCAATCGACCGATGTGTGTGCGAGATGCACGGTAAACCTCCGCCTTCAGAATTGAAGACGGCTCGAACCAGCTGTTTCGGAGAAATGATCATGATTATTTGGCAAAAGGACGAACATAGGACCAAGACCCACATCTCATTGTTTGCATTCCATTCCCATTTGAGCACCGACGAGCGAGGTTTAGAGTTTGTAGATTTCGCAACCTCCTTGTCGGCCACAGAGATTCGTCCAAAGTACTGCGATCCTGCTTTCCATTTCCTGTCGCATTCAACCTCGATGCCTTGATACGAATAATGATCAGCGGTAAACAACGTTGGTATCGCATTTATGTTCTCACCTTCTAAGACTGCGCTCAGTAACAATGCTTTATCGTTCGCCATACTGTGAAGAGAGGTTTGTGACTGTAACTGTAAGAGAGATGGTGGGAAGTGAACTCGAATACTAGCATGCAGTGCAATGCAGCGCCCCCTCGTGTCAAGGCGGACAGCCACGTCATGTGCGTTCAAAATTAAAATTATCATCAACCGTATAAGGGTCAGGAGAAACCGTCGCGTTTTAAGCAGAGAACTTGACGGGTCGAAGAACTGTCGAGGTGCCTCTCGCGACAAGTCAAAATAGTTCTCGATAACTCGTGTCAACACAAAGAAATTTACCAATGACGAAATCCGATAAATGACATGGAAATGCTTAGCCTAGGGTTTGGGAGTAATCTATCGCCAGTTCCCTCAACCATTTTTATTGTTGGTCTCCAGCTGACGTCTTAGCCTTCTCGCGCCTGATTTGTCCCCCTACCCCAGTTCGAAATCAACATGCCTGAGATCAAGCGTCAGCTCCCAAAACGCAATTCAAAACAAATTTAACGCACCGCTGGGTGGACTTCAGCATACGGTCGAGTCCATCATATTGTGAGCTAACTCCAGGCGTATACTTCCGTGAAGCACCTCAGCCGAAGCTATCTCGAGGACTAACGTCATGCCTGGGTCGTCTAGTAGCCTGTAAATGCACTTGGCTGCAAAATGCATATCCAGGTGGGTACTGGTGCAGGCCGTTGGTGCTCCGACCTGTACAAAATGAGGACTGAGGTTGGTATTGATAAATGATTTGAGAAAACCCACCAATCCTAGTTCTGACACTGAGACATGATCAGTTATTGAGGTGTCGCATTCCGAACTCGGGGATGATAACTCTCTGTAATAGCACACCACTAATTTGCACTAAAAAATATAGATAAGTGCCATCCACTCCCGCGCTCCTTTCAGAGCAAAAATTCCCCACTCACTCGATCGCGATTTGGGAACGGCTTCTCGTCTAAACGCGTATAACAAGCCCTAAGTATTGCACCATGTAGCTGGGATTCCTATTTTCTTCATTTTCATGAAGGCGGTGGAAGAATTTGGCTCTCGTTGGTCATTGACGTGAGGCCTTTACGAGACGGTGCAAGCGAAGTGCAAGCAGCCTACAAACTCAACGGCGATGGTTTGGAGTGGTTGTGTTGAGAAGGAAAAGACGAAAGTAACGTGATGCTCTTTCAGTGATAATTTTCTCCGGCCACTTACTCTTTCACACAACTCCCACCACCACCCACCTTTCGTCACATTCTCATATTTTCAACAATTCTGGAGGACGTGCAAACTACCTTGTGCTATTGCAATCAGGAAAAATATCAGGACGTGATTGAAATGGTCTGCAGTTAGCGAGGTTGATCCGGCATCGGGGCTCAACCTCGTGTCGGTTTCATGAACCATTCTCCAACGCTGAGCGCTGCCCCATTGTTGTCGATGATACAAACTCGACCGGAAAAAATACATGGCCCAGCAAGTTAGTAACGCACCGGCGCAGACAATGAACATTGACTAACTCGTGAATACCTAACTAGGAAACACACCCTCCCTACCATTTGGGCCATTGGCTGGTGGCACAGTACATGGCCCATCTCTAGGGGGTAAAATCCTATTAAAATGGAGACTGTGAAGGTCACTGGTGCCCACCGAAAAAGCCTTCGTTAAGGACCGAAAGCCTCACATATGTCGTCCTCTTGTACCGATGAATATCGACCTCCGCGTAAAGTCGAGTACTTCGAAACTCCTCAAGAAATTATTGGGGCTGTATACGATTCCATTGTGGGTATGTTATATCTCCGCCTATATTTCTGGCTATTATCTCATCTACTTTTTGTTCAGATCATCAAAAAATCTGGGAGGCCAGTGGCACCATTCACGGTAACGTCAATCCTGACGTCCTCTACCTTGGATGTTCATCATCAACGTCCAGAGAGCGCGGCTTCATGAAATATACGAAAAACCAGGCTTTCAAGAACCCGATGTTCCAATCTGTCATGGCGCTTTCCAAGTCAATACTTGGACGCAAGACGTACCCTCTCGACTATCTGGACGACTTGGAATCATTTTATTACATCATCGCATGGTTTTCAATGGCCTACACTGGTCCAGGAAAACGTCGGCCACGTTGTGATTTTCCTGATGTCTTGTCCTGTTGGGTTTCTAATCCGTTTTCGCGAGAGTCGGTCCTCGAGAAGGAAGCCATGCTATTCGGCGGTGGATTTGGATTTGGGAATGTCTGCTCGTTTTTCGGCGGATATACCATGGAGAGGTTGCTGCAAGGTCTGCACGGCACTCTTCGTGAGCGTTACTTGGAGAAACTGGCTTTTGGACGCGTAATGACCAGAGCAGAGATGATCAAGGCATCACGGGTGGCCTACACGGATTTTCTCTGGGAGCTGCAGGTGACGATGAAGATGTTAAACGATATGGACAGTAACAAGCGCAGCCTCTCATTGATTGTTTCGCATGGTGGTTTATTCCCAGAAGATCTGGACGTTTTAGTGCAAAGATACAAGGCAATGGGTTACGAGTTCGAAGAGGAAGAAGAGTGGTAGATTTTCCAGATACCTTGCGTATTTGCTTAAATGTCCAAAAATTTAACTGCTACTGTTACTGCAGACGATCGCCATCTTTCGTACAAAGGCTTAGAATTTCAACCGCTTTCAAGTTCGTTTCGGTGTGATGTCCAACGAATTTGAATATTGGAGTGCGATAAGTTCTGCTACCACCTAGACGTACGCCTCGACATTTCGTGCCCCATTCATTGAATCAAGAGCATACCGACCACCAAAGCTCCAAGGGTATACTCGAGCACATGATGACATTTGAAACAGCAAGAAGGTCATGATCAATGTTCCAAAACTTCGACAAAAAATGCTAGTTGCGAATCCCGACTACAACGCGAACAGTTAGATGTTTACCAGGAACTTTGAGACGAATCTGAAGCCGCTCTCGACGGCTCGTGTCCTCCAATATGGTCAGGGGCCCTCGTCAGCTGCATAGCATATCTTATCGACGAACAGAATGTAGTGCAGAATGAATCTTTCCAATTGCACAACATTGAACAAGACAAGAAAACGAACTACAGGTAACAAAGTATCACATTGTTGTACATAGTGGATTGAAAGGAATAAACGGAACCAGAGAACGAACTACAAAAGCAAGCCATTAAAGTAAGATAACTAAAGCACTACTCTTCCTCTTCCTCTTGAACTTCCTCAACGAATTCTTTGACCTCTTTGAGCAACTCCTCGACCAACTCATCACGGTTCCACTCTTTCCGGTGCCGCCACACGGTCCCAAGACACGTTGCACGCAACTGTTCGAGCTGCTCCACAGTCAAGCTGGCAGTCCGTTCCTTTATCACCTGCCGTAGGTCATACAACAACGAAGACGAAACATGGAAGTCAGGCAGCGGTGGGGTCGGTGTGCGCTCGACCACCATCGGTGTGGGTTCTCGTACCAACGTTGACGACGATGCGACGGGTAACGGAGTTGACTGTCTTTCCGGCCCAGCTGGTATCTGGATTTGGGGCACCGGGCTATGAGGTGCTTGAGTCGGCAGCGGCGGTGTGGGCGTCTTCGCGAGCAGCTCCATAAATGAGTTCGGTCGGTGCTGTTGCGGCTGGTACTGGCCGTGCTGGGGGTTAGGGATAGACATGAAAGGGTCCGAAGGATCCACACTGAGTGCTGGGAAGTTGTAGGGGCTGCCATTCGGCCTCGGCGCAAATGGCTGCACACCGAACAGATTTTGAGACGGAAGCTGGGGCGACATAGGATTTAGGAGGGTAGGATCGAAGCCAGTCCGTCTCGAAGGGGCATCGACGATCATCTGGTCATTGAATTGTGGGTAAGGCGAGTACATGTTGTGGTTTTGGTGCAGCGAGGGGTGAGGAGACATGGGCAGCTGGTGATGGGGTTGTTGAGCATAGTGTCCCAATTCGGGAACCTCTATTAGAGGCGCCATTGGTTCAATATGAGGAGCTGCAAACCGGACCACGTGAGGCCGTTCTAGTGTGCCGGGTCTTGACGATCCAAGTGTGTCCAGAGGATCGCGATCATCTTCCTGGTCATCGATAATCCTCGACCTCTTGGCATCGCGACCGCCGTCAGCAGTAATAAAACCATTGGCTTCGCCCTCGGATCCATGAGAATCAACGCCGCTGCTCTCCTCGCCCCGCTGCCTCTTCAGCCTACGTTCCAACTTGACAGGATCGGTGATAGGATGCTCCGGTTGCAGGCCATTATTCCGGGCACTTCTCCTAGCACCGGCTGGCAGAGGATTTCCATTGACTTCTTTCTCCTTTCCTTTCCCTTTCTCCTTCCTACGCTCCTCTCTCCTCTGTCGTTCTCTACCAGCCATCCTCTCGCACTCGAGCCTCAGCTGCGGATCAAACTCTTGAATGCTGACTTGAGCGGCTGTAAACATAGCCTGGGCCTTGTGCAGTCTGTCTAGGTCTTCTTGTGCTTTGACGTCCGCATTATGCAGCATCTTGCCAACATCGTCGAGGAAATCCTGCGGGGTCAGATAGCGACCCTTAAACAGGTCCATCTGCATCCTTTCCAGGTCCATGTCGTACAGAGGCGGAATTTGTGGCATGATCTGCTGCTGCTGCATGACCACGCCATTCATCGGCCCACCTTGATCGGCGGCCATCGGTTGTGTAGGCTCTTCACCAGTGATATCGATAACGCCGTTCATGCCCTGATGAACTTCGATCACGGTAGTGGTCACAGTGTCCAGCCCGTTTACCCCATCCTCCGCTGGATCGAAGTTGTACTCTTCCTATTGACAAACAATTTCGTTAGCGATCCGTTGGCATAAAAAATTATGAACAGCATACCGTAGCCCTCTTAGTAAACCTCTTAAACTTCCTCTTCAGCTCCTGCAAAATCGGGCCAAGACGATACTTCAAGAGAATAAGAATTCGCTGATCGCTCTCCTCCTGAAGAGCCAGCTCAGCAGCAGTAGGCTTTCTCGGCTCCAGAGGAGGTGCAATGGGCAGCTCCTCCAACACCCTCTTCCTTCTGGCCATGCCATCAGCAAACTGATTTGGAGGCCTCTGAATATCTTTCATCAAGCCTTCGAAGAATGCCTCGCGTTGAGAGTCACTTGGAGGCGTAAGTTCGACGCGGTTGTCTTTCGTCGGACCAAACCAGGCTTTGACGTCCCGAGGAAGGTCCGCGAAGCGACCATCAACAACGGCGAGGAGAAGGATGGGGTCTGTCGGGGCAAGGGTATCGAGCATTGCCCGTACTGTCGACCGCGATGTCTCCGAGACAGCAGCACACCATCCCACCAGAGAGGGAATATAGATTACAGAAGGTTGATTGCGTTTGGCCTCGACGAACAGCTGGACGATAGCAGCTTCCACGGTCTAATGAAAAACGTTTAGACAAAATTTGATAGGTAATATCTTATTGACTAACCCTTGTGGAATCACTCATTAACGTTCCGAGTTCGAGACTTTGGACATGGTAACCCTCCAGATGATGTAGAGCAGCAGCGCCAATATACCCTTGCCCCATACCAATAGGACCATGAATGATAACTCGTGGGCGATACACTCGAAGAGTTTGCATGGCTAGAAAAAAAAAAAACAGCGGTCAGCAGATACCCAAAAAAAGGATGAGATGAGATATACCTTGAGACAGCATCTCTTTCTCCAGCGCCCCCTCCTCTCCACCCTCATCCTCAAACTCGGCCTCCTCCAGCGCACTAAGCTTCTTCTCCACAGGCATAACACGGTGTATAACCTCCCTGACCTTCTCCAGCGTGCTGTCCAACAGCGGCACAAACTGTACAGGAAGCGGCGTGGCCGCCGATGATGTCGAGCGAGCAGAGGAGGGAACCAATTCTGGTTGAAGACGTGACATGTCAGCATGATGAGTCAATCGATCGATGCCAAAAATAGAAATACTTACTCTTAATGGAAATCATAAAATCTCGCAGGCCAACTCCAATCGTTTCTGGCTTCAAGAGCAATCTGTCGTTGCTCTTGTAAACTTGCGGGTATCGTCTCTGAATCGCATTCAAAGCTGCTTCAGTACAAAGAGCCTGAAACGAAGCATATAGGTTAGTTTTAAACTTCAGAAGAACGAAAGTAAGATCGTACCCTTAAATCAGCCCCCCCATAGCCCTTCGTCAACTTCGCCAACCCATTAATCCTCTCCTTAACCTCAGCTTCCTTCTCCTCGTTCTTATCCTCGCCCTCGCCGCCACCCCAGCCCTCCCACTTCTTCGTCATAATGCTCAAAATCTTCTCTCTAGCTTCCAGCCCAGGCAGGCCAAAATAAAATTCCCTATCAAACCTCCCAGGCCTCCTGAGCGCAGGATCCACGGCGTCGGGCCGGTTAGTAGCCCCAATGACGACGACCTGCCCGCGCCCGTCCATGCCGTCCATGAGAGCTAACAGGGTGCTGACTATCGAAGCGTGGATTTGATCTTGCTTCGACGATCGTACGGGCGCCAGCCCATCGATCTCGTCGAAAAAGATGATGGAGGGCTGCGAGTTCCGTGCCTCCTCGAAGAGAAGTCGGAGCTGGCGCTCGGCTTCTCCGACCCATTTGGAGAGACAGTCGGCACCTTTGCGCATGAAGAAGGCTGGATAGCGAAAACGGTCAAATTATTGAGATGGCATGGAGGAGAGTATGAATCGTACAGATTTGTCTCCCTCCAGTCCTGCAACTTGCAGCCAGGGCTCGAGCCAGAAGAGTCTTTCCTGTTCCTGGGGGTCCATGGAACAAAACACCACGAGGAGGGGTAACACTGAATCTCTGAAAAACCTCAGGGTATAATAAAGGTAAAAGCGTCATCTCCTTCAGTGCATGAATGTCTAGAATGGATTGAAGGAAGGACGTTACAAGGGCAGTTGAAAGTAAGGAGACATCTCCACTTACGATCATCCAACCCTCCAACTTCGTCAAAGGTAACGTTTTGGTTGACGCCGAGAGGATCAGCATCCGCCAGAGCTGTTTCAAGGATATCGTATCAAAATCCAGACACCAAATGATAGGTCTTACCCGCATCACCAATTTTACCGAGATTCGAAGGTGTACCTCCGGCAGCGAGATCTCCAGACAACATACCACCACCAGCAACAGCTCCAGCCCCAAAAGGTGCAATCCCACCAAAGGGTTTCCGTGGTGTTCTCGTCGGATAGTCAGAGTCCTAAAAAGTAAAACGAACGCAAGTAAGTAAAGCCATGACAGAAAATAAAGTGATAAACGTAAGGCACGTACAGAGTCGTCTCCTGGCATGCCCATCCACTTTCCAAGCTCTTTGCCGCTCGCACTCCACCCTAACCGCGGTTTGGCTTTACCGCCCCCACCCCCACCATTCCTGCCACCATTCTTCGCTCCGCCTTGTCTCGGAGGAGGTTTCGACATCTCCTCGAGCGGCGGAGGTATAGCATAATTAATCTCCTTCCGCTGCCTGAGCGCATACGGCTTCCCATCGTCCGCCTCCTCTTCCATCTCTGGCTCAGGTTCCGGCTCTGGCTCCAGCTCGATATCGGAGGAAGTCTGAGGCGCATCGTCGAGAGATCCGTCGGCATCCGCAGAGGCTCCTGAGGACTCGTGGTCGGGGTGGTAGATGTCCTGCTCGGACTTCTCAGCGCGAGAGGCATTTCGACGCGAGAGCCGCTGCGAGCGCTGGGCCTGCTGCTTCTCCTTCTCCTTCTGCTCCTGCTCCTTCTTCGACAGGACCGGTCGGCCGTTCGAGAGCCTCTTGTTTCTGCGGGTCGGGTAGCGTCCGTTTGTGATTGGGTGCTCGTCGTCGTCGGTAGCGATGAAGCCATCTAAACGATTGCGTCTGGTCCGTAGTGAGTAGCCCCTGGGTGCATCGTCTTGATCATCGTCGTCTCCTGCTGAATCCTGTCGTCTTGAGGAAGCCCTTGTGACTTTGCGGTTGGTGGCCTCGTTAAACAGATCGGTAGCAGGGGGGGCTTCATCCTCGCCATCATTATCACTGCTCTCAACATAGACCTTCTTGACGACCTTCCGGCCCCTCTGAGAGGTGGTAAACTCTTTAGGTGGTGGGAGTTCTTCTTCCTTGGGTTGAATGTCTTCGGGCACTTCGTCCATGTCTACGGATTTTTCACTGGCATGGTACTCTGAGCCTGATGCGCCGCTTGATGTGCGACGAGAAGAGCGGCGAAGTTGCATGGGACTTTTTGCTGGAAGCTTGATGCGCAAAGGTGCTCCGTAACTTTCGGGCGGTATGGCTTGGGCGGCGTAAGGTGGCTCAGGCTCTGGGAAAGAATTTGGGTCGGCCAAACTTGCAGCGCCGGGTTCGTCGAGCATGAAAGGGTGGTTTTCACCACCTCTAGAGCGGTTCCTGTGTGCTGGATTGGAGTATGTTGGCTGTCGGGTCCGTTGTCGTCGCTGTGTCCGGCGTTCTCGAGAAATTATTCGTTGATGAGTCGAAAGCCCATTGTTTCAGGGTGGCGGTGCTTGTTTGTCCATATTTGTCAAATACAACCACACCCCTTCCGCTTGTTCCACAACTCAAGCTACACCGCCATTTTGGCGAAACGTTTTGACCGTGTGACGTTCACACGACATAGATGTGTTTTTGGAATATAATGTCAACGTGAGCGTGACGTTGTGGACAGTTTTCGAATTAGATTTGGACACCGTGTCAACAGTTATGCGCGTTTTCATGAATTTTTTTCGCTGAATGGAATGTAGGAATCTATGTTGAATATATCTTGTTTGACTCGTTGCTACACGCCATCTGACGGGATAGTTCAATTTTTACGTCACACAGAGCCCTTACATTTTGTTTAAGACGGTGTATATGCAGTCAAGCACTCTTACTGGGTCTGGGGAACAACACAGAGTCGGGCCAATTCAACTCCAGGTTGCATGCCATTTATCCGCATCCTTCATGTCTTGTTCACCACACCACCTTTAGCTGGATGTCAACCGTTATGCCCTCTTCTCCACCTCCTCGGTATGCGCTTCCTATTTATCTCCTCCACGCCTTACTCCCCACACCACCTTTAGCTGGATGTCAACCCATTTGCCATCTTGTTCATCTCCTTGGCAAGCGCTTCCTATCCACATCCTTCACGTCTTACTGACCACACCACCCTTAGCTGAAGACCAACCATCATGCCCTCTTCTCCACCTCCTCAGTACGCGCTTCCTATTCACATCCTCCACGCCTTACTCCCCACATTACCTTTAGCTGGATGTCAACCCATTATGGCCTCTTCTCCACCTCCTCAGTACGCGCTTCCTATCCACATCCTTCACGTCTTACTGACCACACCACCCTTAGCTGAAGACCAACCATCGTACCCTCTTCTCCAACTCCTCGGCGCGCGCTTCTTATTCACATTCTCCACGCCTTACTTCCCACATTACCTTTAGCTGGTGTCAACCATTATGCCATCTTATTCATCTCCTCGGTACGTGCTTCCTATCCACACCTTACACGTCTGACTCACCTCACTACCTTTAGCCGAAGACCAACTATTATGCCCTCTTCTCCATCTCATTGGCAAGCGCTTCCTATCCATATCCTTCACGTCTTACTGACCACACCACCCTTAGCTGAAGACCAACCATCATGCCCTCTTCTCCACCTCCTCGGCACGCGCTTCCTATCCATATCCTTCACGTCTGACTCACCTCGCCGCCTTTAGCTGGATGTCAACCATTATGCCCTCTTATTCAACTCCTTGGCAAGCGCTGTCTATCCACACCCTTCACGTCTTACTGAACACACCACCCTTAGCTGAAGACCAACTATTATGCCATCTTTTCCACTTCCCGGCACGCGCTTCTTATTCACATCCTCCACGACTTACTCCCCACATTACCTTTAGCTGGATGTCAACCATTATGCCCTCTTCTCCACCTCCTCGGTATGCGCTTCCTATTTATCTCCTCCACGCCTTACTCCCCACACCACCTTTAGCTGGATGTCAACCCATTTGCCATCTTGTTCATCTCCTTGGCAAGCGCTTCCTATCCACATCCTTCACGTCTTACTGACCACACCACCCTTAGCTGAAGACCAACCATCGTGCCCTCTTCTCCACCTCGTCGGTATGCGCTTCCTATCCACATCCTTCACGTCTGACTCACCTCACCGCCTTTACCTGGATGTCAACGCATTTGCCATCTTATTTATCTCCTCGGTACGTGCTTCCTATCCACACCCTTCACGTCTGACTCATCTCACCACCTTTAGCTGGATGTCAACCCATTTGCCATGTTATCTATCTCCTCGGTACGTGCTTCCTATCCACGCCCTTCACGTCTGATTCACCTCACCACCTCAGCCAGTGGTAAGCAATCATCTGCCCCACATGTCGTTATTGATATTGTTAAAACCCGTAGCTTTATCCGTTTTCCACCAGTTCTTGCAGCTGAACCAAATATAGGTACCATTAGCCAGACCGCTCTATTCAGTCCGTTGCTAAGCACTGTCTGAATAGATCACCAACACAGGAAATCTCATATGTTGTTCATGAATTCTAGCACCCCTGCCTGCAGCTGGTGGCTGTCGGCCTGACACGTAGGTATCAATATTGCTAAAACCCTGAATCTGATCAGTTTTCCACCTATTATTCCAGCTGAATCAAACGTAGGTACCAGGGGCTAGCCCATCTTTTTCAGCCCATTGCTCTGCGCTATCCAAACAAGTCGTTAATACAAGCAACTTTGTCTGTTGTTCATAAATCCTGGCACCTTACGCTGTGACAGGAAATTATCTATCTTAAATGCATATATCAATATGCCCTTCACTGTTCTCAGGGCGTTGTGGTGAGCAATCTAATTAGACAAGTCATACTTGCTATCTGGTGCATTGTTCACATACCCTAGCAGCTGAGACGGTTGTAGGGAAATACCTATCGTCCTTCTTATTCGAGTCCTGCCCAAACCCTGCCTGACAATGTTGATCACAAATATAGATCCAGTAAATAGCTCAGGCATTCCTGCAGCTCGACCAATCGCGAATAATAATGCGTCCACTTTCTTGTCTGATTTACATCACATGCAATCTAATTGGGTGTCATGGCATGTGTGTCACCATCCCATATCTACGTTAACCGACAACTTCGTTCTTCAAAATGACTACTGCACCTGACGTCGTGCTGTATATAGTTTGCTCATCAATGCTCCATGTGAAAGGATACAATCAGCCATACTTTCATGACGTTTTCCGAGAGTTAGTTTGCTCGTATGTACTGAGGTTCTGTTTACGTGAAATCCAAGCCAATATACATAACAAAATTTGGCCCATCTATCGACCGCTATGATTTGTGCTCGAGCGCTGCACGCCCACGATACTGCCTGAAGCAACCAACAAAGCCATGCCCGACAATAAAAGAGAATCAATACCAGTCTCGTAGGTGGAAATCTGCCAGACAATGTACATTCATAAGAACAAAATGTAATGTGTACATCCTGTAATTCTTATGCAACCGCGCCTATATCCCACCGACAACATCATCGACTCTTTGCTGCCATTCGTCAGCCACGACGTCCCCTATTTCATAATCTTCATCCGCGCCATAAGTGTCTCTATCAGTCTTGAGGATATCCCTAAACGCCCTGGATATGAATTATGATGTAAGCCCATGACTGCAAAAGGAGAGAAAAGAAGTGATAAACACCTGGTCGCTTTAGCAGAATTAGATCCTGCCAGTTTGCGTATTAATGCGAGACGTTGATCTATGAGGTTCCAGTACTTTTCGCCCCCATTGCACTCTTGATGGATGGCACGCTGTCATATCTGAGAAAGCAGCATTTTCGAAAAGAAGACCTTGACACTTACCATGAGCGCAACTCTAGAGCAAAGCTGAACAGTAGGGCGACAGGGAGTGCCGTGGACAATAACTTGCGCAAGGGCAAATATATTGGTGTTTTGAGTTATGCTGTCTCGTATCTGTAAACAACGATATGGGTTGAGTGAGTGTTCTTAAAGGTTCTGAACTATCTCTAGATCATACGCACAAGTTTCTTAACTCTCGCCCGAGTCTGAGTGAGCGAATAACTAACAACAGCGGTGATCTTCTCCCAATTTGAATAATCATGTTCAATTCCTGGTGGCAAATCAAACCGGTACCGCTTGAGTATATTCTACGTATAAAATGATTAGGGGGTTCATATGCCGAATGGAACACATACCAGTATATGGTTGCGAGGGATATCGCCCTTGTAAGCACTTATATTCACAGACAGTAAGACAGCAAGTGCGTAGTTGTTTATGTTGGTCTTTTCACAATGGGCTAGTGTCGAGAACACGAGGGAAAATTGGGATTTCATACCTTCAGTTCATCCGATACCTGGTAAGGTGGTGCGGCCGATCGGAAGGCATCAATTTTGTTTTCAACTGAAAGCACGCAGACAAACAGCTTGGCTTGGCGGCCCAGTGCCGTGTCCTGGTCAATATCAGATAGAAAGACCAACATATATCAACGAAACACTCACTTGTAGGAAAGCCTCGAGCTCGTCGCGCTGCTCAGCGCGAAGTTTCTTGTGTGCTGCATACCGCAATGTCGCAGCTGTTACATTGCTGAGGGGAGGCAATACCCGTTGGGTCTGTGCTGAAGCAGAAGAGTCTTCCTCGGGCTCAGTATCCCCAGCCTCCTGGTCGAAGTCCTCTTCATGGGTCCTCTTTCCCAAGACTGGTACTGGCGGGGGGCTCGACCTTAACATAGCGTCCTGCAAGGCTTGTTCGGCAGGGGAAAGCAATATCACGGCTCCTTCCCTCTGAAGTGGGCGCCGAACTTGAGGTTGAGATGCCTCAGACTGAGCAGCAAAGGCGTCAGGAGATCCTGCGGGTGACAAAGTGGGTGCCATGGCGGGAATGACTCACAAATAGAGAGAGCGACCTTTATATATATGGACCTCTGGAGTGACGTAAACCCCATTATGACTCCGGATGATACAAAGTGACTCATCAGTTCATAAGGGATTATCACCCACATTGAGTCCATATGTCCACTTACATGTATCACATATGAAGCCAGCCATAGAGCTTTGAAGCGACCCAATAAAGTATATTGTCAGAATATGGAAGAGCAATGTTGAATCTTCTGCGAATGTCCCAGTTATTCACAGTCATCCGTAGAAGGAAGATCATTGACAGCAGACCAGTTGCGAACGCTTAGATATAGGGCTCGAAAAAGTGTGCCTGGAGTGATGAAACGACTAAATCTAGTTGAAGACTATCAGGTTACTCAGTGTTGAATGAAAAAGGGATTGATGTTTGTCGTACCTAACTTGGAAGCAAGCCGCGATTCGAGTGTTACTACTGCCTGTTTTATCAACGAGACAAGTGCCTCAGTAGACGACTTTCAGCAGAGGGTAGCATAGACTATAGATAATGTCACAGGCAGGCCACAGAGGAATGAAAATACGGTCAAGGACATACAATCAAACTGCTGTGCATCTTGAAGATTCGCTTGCTGATACTGAGGGGTTCGGAAGGTAGCTGAAGCGTCTTCCAACATTTTTCATTCCTTGATGACCTAATGGGGATTGCTGGAAAGTGGAGCCTCTATTAGAAACGAAGCCGACCAAAATTTGCCCAAAATCTTCAATAAATAATTATAAAAGTAAGCATAACAGAATCGGACACCAGAGGCTAGGCATTTTGGTACGCACAAAATGTCGGGCATTGAGAAAAAATTTGGCACTTCGGTCAGCATCAGCATCGGACATTGACCACATTTTTGACCCATTTCGGTCAGCACCAGTCAGTATCGGACCTATTGCAGCATAAAGGGGAGTCCCGGCATGGGCTCAAATAAAATTCCAAGGGTCTCCTACCTGCTGCACGCAGCGATGGCCCAAAAGCCAGTGGAGCCTGTAGAAACGAAGCCGACAAATCGAATCGCGCGTGGGGTTGTCGTTGCACGGCCCCGCTCGCTTGTAAATCCACGTGAGGAAAGGGATACCTGTAAGGACAATAGCTATGAAAGAAGTTAGAAAAAGAAAGGTGACGCAGAGGCAGCAACTAGTAAACCATCCTTCAAGACTTGCAAGGCTATAATTAAGCGGGGGACAAATGAAGTTGCGGAAGAGGGTCGCGATAAGGTCGTGAGATTGACACAAAGAACATGCGTGCTTCTGCATGCTCTTGAAGATCACGTCACATTCGGGTCACAACCTTCTGAATGCACCCTCCAAGTGACATCAAGTATTTTGCAGGGCACCAACAAGAAAATGGTACGCTCCCAGTTTTGTTTCGATATCCCTTTCGAACAACATCAAACTGTATCTTGACTCTGACAGGCAGGTCTTTGGTATTGCCACTCCCACAACTATACCGCCGATCTGCACACCGATTCTGTTTGAAGATTAAGTATCCTGAGGCCGGTGAACCTGTCAAGGGAGCGAAGATTTAGACGTCGATTGCGATAGATGAAGATAGAAAGAGTATAAGGACCGGTTTTTTGGTCGACAATCGTGCAGTCAAAATGTTTTCAAAGTTGAAACATCCTTGGTTGTGGGGACGGACCGTCACGTAGAAATGTGAGAGTGTCCGCGCTCGTATACAAAGTTTTGACGGAGGTTGATGATAGAATAAACTTCAATAAAGTCGGCAAATCTGGAATTGCAATCTTGAAGCTGATGAAGATAGGTCTTTTCTGCTTCTGGATCAGAATTTTTGGCAGATTTGCTCAGCCGAATAACAGGTGGAAGGGATGCCAATCATGCCAGTAACAGCGCAGTAAACTAAAGTCGTTGAAGATGGTAACATTTCGATGTGTGCAAAATTTGTCATGTACTGGCAATGACAATGAATACTAGTGTTGCCGCGGTTCGGTTCCGTCCGGTTTTTGACTTGATTTTGGTGAACGCCGAACCGGACGATGCTTTCGGTTCAACGAATTTTCTGAACGCTGAACGTCGGGTTCAGTTCATGTTCGAACACCTCCGAAGGCCTGAAATTTTTGTATGGTTTGGAAGCCAAAAATTTCTCCGAAATCAACTTCCAAAGCAGCGTGATAGTGATTTTTGTCTTAAAATCAGACAATCCATTGAGTTTTGACCTAGTTTTCCTCAGGTTTTGAGGAGACCCATCATGAGAACAGCCTCCAGCTCTGACAACTCCCTTGTAAGTTGTAGTCTGCTGGTCCTTGTTGTAATGCCTAAAATACATCAAAAGGGTCTTGACAACACCAAAGAACAGGACAGGTATGTTGCCCTGTTGTGAGACAAATTGCCACTTCATTCAAATATCCCTGAACACTGGTCCCATAACAAACAATAGACCAGCAGTTGTAATATACAAGGTGCCAATAATAAATAGGAAAGTAAAAATGGCATCTGAAAGTACAAGAAAAAAGCCCATCCAACAAGGGAAATCACAAAATGCCAATAATTACAAAAAAAGCAATAAATCAAACTGGTGTTACATTTCATGGGCACATACAGTGTTGGTCACTATAGAAGGGGAGTGAAAGTCTGCTTTGCAACAGCTGCAGCCCTATTGAATTTATCAAGTGACAATGTCATTTCGTTTACAGATCCACCATCATTATCATGTTCTTCACTGATGAAGTCTATGAGATTTTCTCTCAACATTGTTCCACATTGACGAATCATTGCATTGAGAACATTGGTTGGGATCCACGATGGAAGAGCACATGCTGAAATTGTGCCATGGTGACCCCGTACAATAAATTCATCTCCATGAGCTGATAGGGTCTGAAGCAACAAAAAACATGTTGGGCAACAATGTTTTGATGTTCCAATGATTTGGCCATAAACCTATTATCACAAGAAAGTGACATAAAATCAGGTAACTAGGATAAATGGGAAAGAGGTTTTACCTTCATGATTTCCACTATATCTGCTAGTCCTTCATATTCATAGTTATTGAGTGGAATGCTTCTAGTAAAGGCAGGAAGGAGACTCGCAATGCAAGATTCACAGTGGATGATGCCTGTGAAGAAAATTCTCTTCAAAGCAAAGAAAAACTTCTCACTATCAGAAAGTTTGTGTATGTTGAGTTCCAATTCCTTGATTCTTTGGGTAATGACAGTGGTCTGGCTGGCCATGGAACCAGGGCTGGCTTCATCCCATGCCTCAAGCAATTTTGAAAGTTCCAATGCCTGTTTCCTGACCTGCAAGTCAGCTGAAGTATTTAACTTCAATAAGGATTCCTGGATTTCAGAGCAATGTTTTTGATCAGCTTCCCACAATTCCATGATGGAAGAAAGAGCTTGAAGATCCTGCACAGGGCCTTCCACTGCAGATATACCATCAGCGAGGAATTGTTGAATGTCATGATTTGAAATAGGAGACAAAAAGTGTTCAGCATTGGGGGATTGTGATGGAAGATATCTTTCATCAGTGAAAAGTTCAGGCCATGGGAGTAAAGTAGTATCCTGGGGTGGAGGGTGTAGAAGATTGACAGAAATGGAGTCATATGCAAAATCTTGTGAGGCAGTGTGTAGGAGGAGAACTTCAACTGCATCAAAATGAGCAACTATCAACTCCAGCCAATTAGCATAAGACTTTAAGAGATTTGATATGCTGATTGAGCCTTTGAGGGAGGAGGGAGAAAAGATTGCCTCAAGTTCTCCATCATGATCTTCAATTGATGGACGGGGATCCCGAAGGAAGGTTTTGATGTTTTCCAAATGCATTTGGAAAGCAAGACCTTTCGATATCTTTAGCAGAGCATATCCACAATGGCGGACATGTTCAACATTCAAGTTGAATTCAGCAATCCTAGAGGAATCTTTGGCACCTTTGTCTTCATCAAAGGCAACCAGTGTATTCAGGACACGCTTGAAGCGATCCAAGAGTTCAAGTAAGAGATAATGAAACTCTGTAGATGTTTCATTGGTGTATAGCTGGAAGTTGCCACCATTTGGAGGCATGTTATTGGCCATTTTGATTAGGTTTGGGATTGAGGTTTGAAGAAGCTCAGGGGAATCAGTGTAGATTGTTAAATATTCCATAAAAAGCCGGTCATTATGCATCCCAGGTCGATCATCCTTTGTCAGTACTCGTCTGGGCTGAGACATAGTCGGAATGTCAATTACTTGTCTCAGAATTTCGACAAACGGCGCAGACAGCTCGACCCGACGTGCCATTCTTTGGTAGGATGTGGCAGCTATGTATCTTGACAAATGATTGGAAGTCTCAGGCCAAAGATCCCTGCAACCGTTCGATGCTCGACCTTTCCCGATGAGGACGCCACTCAAAATCCAGAGATGAGTGGAAAGTGTTGGCTTTATCCTGTTTTATGTATAAATCCAATGAATATTGCATTATGTTTGGATTATTACACTGCACTCACCTACTATGCTCAAGTCCTAACATATATTCAAATGCGTTCCGGCCCCCTAGGTCAATCGGCTCTGATGCATAGCTGATTGTTGGACGAGGTGAAGGAGTAGGTCGGACAAGAAACCTCTCCATGAAGTACATGAGCCACTGGCGAGGATTTATAGATGTTGTCGCAATTGGCATGGTAATAGAGATGCTCTCGTCAACGGATATTTCATTTGTGCAAACCATGATGCGCAACGTTTTGTCGGCAGGAAAGTGAGCATTTGCTACCGCAGCAACAGTGTTGTGATCACTGGCGGCCAAAAGAGCAATGGCTTCAATAATCCTGAGTTCTTTGCGCTGGATTTTGTCCGATATCTTTTTCGAGTTATCTAAAGGCGAGATTGACGTCTGGCGCTGGAGCAGACCGAGTAAAGTGGTCATAGTCCTAAAAGCCTGGAGATCCCGCTGGCGTTGGCGATCTTCGCGATATGTTGCACCATCAACAAATAGTTTCTCCAGTGACTTGAAGAAAGAAAGGAGACGAGCAAATAGGGTCATGACGATAAGGTTGAAACGTTGACCCATCAATGTTTTACGTGTAATGAGTACCAAGCGAAACGGCGTCATCATCGTCAAGGGCGAAAGTGAACCTGCTTATGTAATCTTAGCACGTGGATGGATGTGCTATTATTATGTGCGGGACTGGGAACGAGACCTGCAAGCCTCTCCGTAAGATGATCTGTGAGGCATCAAACCATTCCAGGGCTACGATGGATGGATAAATAATGCAGGGTCTCTTGCCGTGTTGAAGAAGAGATGTAAATTTTGAATGGGTTTTGATTTGAAATTTGGGATGCCAGTGCGCCGGAACAATAGGATATAGCCTTCAAAACGCAGCGGAATACTAAGCAGCAACATCAGGCAATGTTGACATGCTATTGCACTGATCCCACAGAAGAGCGACCAATCTTCTTCCGGAACCTATCCTCTCGCTTCCTCCCAACTAAGCCAGATGGACAAAAAAGACCAATACGCGAGCATGTTGAGGGCGCAGTCAAATGTTCACAGCATGACGAATTACTGCCAAAAGATGTTTCGATATGATAATGGCTGAGATTAGACCGAGATTTTATGCTCGGTCTAGCAAAAGAGGTATCTAATAACAGCCCTCTAGGCATCCGACGTGATTGAATAGGTTGAAAGCCCGCTGTAGACCATAGATGATAAATCTAGCCTTGGAATTCCTCCAAAAATTTAGTAGGGTCTGCCGAATCAATTCATGTGCCATATAAAAATCCTCAAAGTCTTGAGTGGAGTCCGACCTTGTACCCAAGTCCGGAACAATAAATGAATGTACAGTAGGAAGAGGCCTGGGTGCTTTGTCGAATGTCGTCTAGATATCTTGTTGTATACTGTACCGAAAAACGGTTAGTTCATGTAGGTGTAGCTGATGAAATGCATCACGTACAAATTATATTCACACAGAGTCAAATTTCTTGCCCTACAACTAGTCCAGACCCCTTCAAGTTGGAATAGATATTCACGGTCCGACATTACTGATAGTCGTCCTGGTCAAAGAATGCTCAATGTCATCGAGAATTGGCAGCTGGTCGACACTATTAGGTTCATCCAGTCTTTTGTTTGACAAGAGCGGAGAAGTCATAAACAAACACCGTGGCCCGCGCCGTTCAAGTGTGTTGAATAGATGAATGTGAATATAAACGCAGGGAAGAAAGGCCTGGATTTTCAACCTACGACTCGAAAACCTTTCAGAATCGAAAATCCTTCAGGCTTGAGTTATTATCTAGCTGATGTCCGCCACTTCTATATTCAAAGGGGTGGGGCGGTATTTCACGTCGCCTCAAAAACAGTGGATCGGGCTCCGGCCGATGAAGGAAATTGTCATAAGCCTCCGAAACGCATTCGAGTGACGTCAGTAAATCGAGGCATCTCATCATCAGTGTTGGACCGATCGCAGCATGTTCAGGCAAGGTTAGGAAGTTCGAAGTGAACTCGGACAAGACCTGCCAAAGAGAAAGTAAAGATTAGAGGTATTTTTGTAAATGAGATTGGTTCCACTTCAGTACCTTTTAGGTGTTGAATTGAGTCCTCGTGCAGACATCAGTGACGGTATATGGTCACCGTTTTCATGACTTTGCATGTCAAAAGAGCCAAAGAAAACCGAGTCTGTTGCAAGTTCAGAACAACAACTTGATCGATGCTGCATATACAACGTACGCCGCGGAAGGTATCTTTTACTGATCAGACACAAGGTCTTCATCGACCAATCCTTCTTGGACCAGAACTGACCAGAAATCGATATCAAATTCTGAATAAATTGATGGCCCAGGGTTCGCCGATGGTACTCTCAAGGTCTTGTCCTTCTGAAAACTCTAGCCCATCGCATAACCGGAAACGTAAATGGCCTGACAATTCTGATTGACTGAATTCTTAATGATAATATTTCGTGTTGCTGGAAAAGGGTTGAGGTTGTTGGGGCGAATTTCATGATTCATGACTATTGACCCAGTGAATATGTCTATTCCGAGCCATCCGTAGACAATGGGCACAGGAACTAGGGCGGGAATGTTCTGAGCAAAGGCATTCCTTTTGTTCTTCTCCTCAGGTTGTCCTGCGACTGGATCTCGGGACATGGCTGCCCTCCTACGATTTAAGGGAAAGACAGCCTGAGTGTTTGACATAGAGCAGCTCGCACAGTGAGACGAGGGAGAAGATCGACAGTCGTCAGTTCTTACCGCAGCAGCAGATTAGAAAAATGGACTAACGTGTTGCGCCTTCTGTAAATCTATGACGTCACGATGGAAGAGAGTAAATTTTGACAAGGGACTGTGCTCCAGGCGTTGGAGGCTTTAAGTTATTGGCGGAGGTTGGAGGGCAAGGACTGCATAGTAATCCATTTCCATATATACCCGCGGTGATCAAAGGAAATTCTTTTTGAGGCAGATTGAATGTTCCGCCGATATAGGCGACTTGGGAGGGCTCAGTGAGAGTTAACACTATAAACGCGTTATCAAACTGGGAAGCATGAACAAACCACCATTACGAAACGGCTTCCTCCAATGTCCCAGAATCTCGCTCCGACTACTTCCAACTGCAAGCTGAGCTCGGCCACGACTATTGTTGCAGAGGCGGCAGAGTGTACTATATAGGAATGCCGCCAATCAAGTCCGATTTTCGTCAAGAGGACCAGCGCCTCAGTGATATCAAAAGACAAGCGACAGATTGCAGAAATCTGGCCATTTTCAACAAGAGGACAGTTCCTCAATGTCGTTGGCGACCTTTGAATCTTGGAGATGGTGGTATGAACGTCAGAAACCTGTCGGCATCATGGCGAGTCAGATGGGAGTCATCTGGCGTGGGAACTGCCGAACGAGTGACGAGCGCCAAAGTTCCTTGAACAAAGTTTTCAACCCATCTATTTTACTCAGAGAAACAAAACGAGGCAAGGTTTGAGAAATACGCAGGTTAGTTGCACAAGTCCGGTTGTGCAATTAGAAATGCCCAAGAAGAAGAATACTAATCTAAAAAAAAAAAGACCTCCAGAATTTATTGGACATCGTTGAAGTTTCAAAACCAAACATTCTACCAAATTTTGAGCAAATTTATAACACCCCCAAGAATGTTATATTTCAGCTGACTTGCTGAGTATCTAGAAAAATTTCCAGGCAATTAAATATGACCCGAGATTGTTATTAGTAAAAACCGGGCCTATGAAATTGAGACGAGGTATTATAACAGGCGGAATTTATTGCGAGTGAAACACGACAATTACAAGGTAATTACGAGGCATGCACTAATACCCCACATAACCGGCGAGTGTTGCCAAGTCCTCAACAAATCCATCGGTTCCCTCATTGTCCTCAGCTTCATCTTCGTCTTCGTCTTCACCTTCCCCGTCCTCGTCGTCTTATTCTTCCGGGGCCTCGTTACCGTAATCAATGGGCTCGGATTCCGACAGCTCGTCATCTTCGGTGCCATGGCCATGTTCTTCGGCGAAGTCAGCGTCCTCTTCCTGAACCCCCGCAGACTTTTTCCGATGAGCATCCCGTGAATTCGTGTCCATTTGGTGTCGGACGTTCTTAAATACATCGGTTGCGGCCCTCATGGATGCATGGCCCATACCACCGCCTTAGAATCGCGTGACTGTATCACGATCAACAAACCTAGGTAAAAGTACCGGTAAGTATCTGAAATTTGGTGAATGTAAGACTTACGTATTGATTTAAAACAGCCAATCTTTGTCTTCATCCAAAATTGGCCGCACAATGGATGGACCCATCGAATGATATGCCTGGAGGGTGAAAATCGTGGAATCAGATGAACAGCACGAAACACACCCGCTGAGTCTATAAAACCGAAAGCAGGGATCATGGCCATATAGAGAAAGCCAACTGGATGCCACCTCCTTGCTTTCCACCCTCCCGATTCGTCTGTGTCGCGGCCAACCATCGCGCAAAGAAAATCTCCAGCTTTTTGGCTCTGACCACTTCAAATTCTCGTCCTGTGTGTGAATGACCTTGAGAATGTCTATGATGCGAGCATACCAGTAAGGATGTGAAATTTCTGGCTCGTCTTCACGAGCCAGGGTCATGGTATCACCACGAATCCGCGGATTGAGATGGAAACACTTGTGTCTGGGACGAAACAGATCCAGAGAGCCAAATGCGAGGTTAATCCCGACATAGTGGGGCAGCGGGGGAGCTGGAGCTGGAGCAGCCAGATTGACAAGGTGGTGGAGGTGATGAACGCATCGTCGATCCCCGACGACACGGCTATGAGTGCTATTCGTCTCGACACTAACGGTATTCCTGCCAGACAAGAACGACTGAGCATCCATTTCGATAAATACTACGAATAAAACACACTAAATTATGCAATTTTAGGTTCATTGTCGAGCGGACTCCCTGATGGACCGTAGTACGACTAAGTATTTCTAGTCTTCGTTGGTAAGAATCATGGACGTAATGAAGGACTATAAGACTTACTTGAGCGATACCCTTGCAGCCTATTTTCGTCTGCGAGTCCTTACACCTGGCAAGAACGCCCATAGGCTTGCAGGCTTTTTACATCAAACAGATCGCCTGTCCGAAAACAAATCTGAAACCTACCAGTTGTCCGTCTGTGGTCAATCAGAGTTGCCTCACTAAGATATTGCAGCAGAGGTACGCACTGTGGAACGTCAAGTTTGGGTGCTGGTGCTATCACAGGGGACCATGGCGGAATCAGCAGAGTTGATCGGTGAGCAAGTTCGAACTTAAGGATAAGTTGAATAACGTCATGTGATGTTCCCGATTTGGGATCACTTCGCGCGAAATTTACATAGCCCTTCTTCTCAACCACTATCATTGCTCCTGGAGTCCCCTTCGTTGTATCTGTATACAAGCATACTCTTCTTTATTCCGGTATGTTCTCATGCTGAATGGTGCCATTTCGCTGGTGATTACTTGAATTATTGCAAGGAAGTCGGTCCCAATCTATACGACGAATCTCTCTAAGATTTACCGCATACATGGGGTGTCACTGGCTCAGGTAGGCCCACACTGTCTATGGGCGTGCATATACTTACATAGAATTATCAACTCACCAGTTTATTCACCCACTTTGTGTGCACATATGCACCTTCCGCGGTGTAAAGGTGTGCTCCGACGCCAACTTATCTTTTCTCGGAACATTATTTGTTTTTATGGCCTGGTCACGAAAATCGCATCTCAAGCCGTTCAGCTAAGAACTAACATCCAGAGTGAGGATCGCTTTCTTCTCTTCTGCCGCTCCTTCTGAGATCTTGTCAGGGCTCCCTTCTGGTGCTCGTACTCAGCTTCCAGCTCACTCGCTTTCCTTCACTGCCAGCTCATCCGCTACCGCGCCGGCCTTGGCATCCGAGGATGTTCCCCGAGTTCCATCTGAACCGCCGCCTCACGGTTGCAGATGGCATCCTTGCTTATGTCTAGGTACTGCTCCTTTCTTTGTCCCTCCTTTTACACCACCATCCTATTGTATTAAATTAATTAATTCAAGTCATTTTTGTGGATTTACAACAAGTACCTGAGTTATTCACAAGACGGTAATTATATGGCTTCATATATGGATGACTGAGAATTATATTCACTTAAATGCTACTAGATCCTTATATGGCCTGTAATCATAGCGGTGCTCACAACCACTTACAATTTGTGCCAGGCCTATAATCTCTATATTTATGAAAAGATTTATATATATTTTTTGTGGTGTCTATTGAAATACATGAGAATATCAGAATTATGGGGCTCATATTTATTTTGTGATCATACACACATGTATTCAGATATCATAGCTGTGCACTTTTGCTGATACCCAGAATATTGGCACAAGAACAGTGAGAATAACAGTCACATATGCTGCCTGGATTGGCATGAGTGCTACTATAAACAAGGAACATACACTCTGGTAAGCTCTATTTGAAGTCATGTACATTACAGGCATCCACATTTGAACAGTCTGATTTTAAGTTTAAGGTTCAGGGTGAGACCACAGGCCACATTTATCTTGGTGTTCAAATAAACTATAAAGAGTGTATACAAGGATTCATTTTTATTGGCTTAAATTATTGCTGACTAATAATCAAACAGAATCAACAAGCCAAAGAAAATTCCTGCAATATCAAGCATTTTATCATCATATTGGAAGCCTTACCTGAGATTAAGAATAATCATTTATCAATGCTTCTGCCAGTCTGTTCATCCGAATCCCAGCTTTCCGCATGTTGCTTGAACCCTTCAAATTTGATGTCCAATGTGTCACAGTCAAGGGTGGCCGCTGAGGTGTATCCAGTGAGGTCATGGCAATGGGATGAGAAGCCTTCCATTTCCAGCTTTTAAAGTTTACTTCACATGATTCTGTCCAGTATCCATAGTCAAATCCTGAACCATTAAAAGTGTCTGGGGTTGGAAACCATGAAGGCTTGGATATTTGCATCCCATTTCCTAGAAAAAGTGTCAGTTGGTACCCCTGCTTCCTGATAGGTAGGATTTTTTTACCAGTAAAACAGTCATAACTCCCACAGATGACAGCAATCTCAGCCTTTGTCAGAGCATCATCCATGTATTCCAAATTTGTCCCTTCATCTGTCCCTAAAATAAACTCCTCTGTGTTGGGTGACCATCCAGAGGGTCCATTGAGAACAATTGACCATTTTAGACTGATGTCATTATCTCCAGCTACTCTCCAAGGGACACCCCCCATCATGCATGCAACACGACCACGTCTGTTTGTGGTAAGAAACTGGGTGCATCGTCTTTCATATGTCACAAAGTCATCAATAATAAATGAGTACCCATGACTTCTGGACACAATAGTTGAAGTTGAACAGGTGGAGTAAGGAGCTCGAGTCAGACTTGTTGACAGTTGCATGGTTTTAAATGGTGTTCCATTTGAAAGACAAAAAACAGCCAGGTCAACATCATTATAGGATTTATCAAGTCGGCATATCATTAGGGCATGAGATGCTGTTGTGACAGTCAACATCCATGGCTTTGTTCGTTTTTCACCTAAGTCAAACATATACCATGTTGTGATTTTGTCATTTCCTGCCTTGTCTTTGCCCAGATTAACTGTAAGCCGGCGAATGCATGCAAATCGTGGAAGCAGTGAAACTGAGTTGCAATGTGAACGATATAAGTCCCATTCATCTTGCAAGATGACACCATTGGTGGCCAGACGCTGTGTAAAATCATTGGCAGCTCGCACCATTGGTCTCTCAAATGCACTGCTGAATGTTTCCTTCCAAGTAAGTCCAATAAACTTCAAAAAAATTTTCTGGGCCTTTATGTCCATTGGAGGGTAATTTTTGCAGGCCAGTATCAGTCCAGTATATCCATATCTCAACTCAAGAATCTCCAAAATATAGCCTTCAAAATCTGATTCTAAGTTTTGGTCTTGACTATTGTCTTGTTCAGAGGTGGCCAGTGGATCTGCTAAGATTCCATGGTCATCAATACATAAACTTCTTCCACTGTGTGCCCACCCCCTTTCTTCTGCAATGAGTTCTTCATCTCTCTGAGTCATGACCATGTAGGGCAAATCAGTCCTTTGCATAAGGTTATCATCATTGACACTGAACTTATCACTGTCATCTCTATGTGCAAGATAGTTATGATCACCATTGTAGTTATTGTTGTCATCACTTTCATCGCTGTTGCTGTTGTTGGTCCCGCCACCTGAATTCAGATCCTCACAGCAGTCCCACTCGTGCCAAAATGCATCATACCGCGTTTGCGCATTCTTGTACCGCGCCAGAACCCGATCATTATCCTCTGACGGAACTTTGGTTCGGACCAAAATGCCATCATCATTCTCTATCCATTCGTAAACCTTTGCAGTTTTTGTTCCAGGCATTCTTTCTCTTGCTAGACGTTCATTCCGACATTTCTTGGTCTCGATGCGGGCAACTCGTTCGTTTGTAGCTTCCCTTTCTGACAGCCAGTCATGCCAGGTTGGGAGATACTGCGACTGATACTCCAATAGTCGTTGAGGTTCAGCTTGACACCCCGTGTCAAGGGCTTCCAGGCTCATATTTGGGCCAATTGAGGGAGATCCTGTTCCGATGAGCTGCAGTTGATAACCCAGTGGAGCCATGGATGAGAATTTTGTCGATGATGCCCATTCGAGCCTCCACAGGTACCAGACTTCGATATCAAATTGGCAAAGCCATTCTACTCTTGGCCATCGCGAATCATTTTGCAGTTTCGGCAATGAAACGAACGTCCCTGCCCTTTTTGTCTGGGGAGAGAAATCACGAATCATTGGTGAAACTGTCAACCCGTCCAGCCAAGACTCTCGACATCCCTTTGCGACTAGATGTTTATACCACTCTGCCTGGGTAATCCTAGGGAGGTCCATCCTAGCATTAGTCTGAGATTCTGCAACGGCAATACGATACGATATCGCGGTGATCCACAACACAAACCAATCGCGCGACCTTTTCAATGAAAGCATTGCGGTCTTTCGGGACTTGTGGCGTGCCTTGTATCCGAAAACTTCTGGGTAAGGGGGCAGAACGATGGAGATCCCAGTGAGACTTCCGAGAAGTGTCAACATAAGCCTGAGGTCGTTTTCGAGGTTTTTCCAGTCTTGGAGAATTCCGACGGGTAAGCCGTATCCCTCTCCCTCCACAAAATCAAGTTCGCGTTCGTGTGGTATGCGGTACAACAAAGACAGTACTGGCCCACAGAATGCCGGTTCGCGGGGCATAAATGCGACCCATCCAAACTGCATGTTCCACCACCTCGGGTTTCGGTAGTCGGCCAGTTGGAGGAAGCTCACATTGTGCGATATCCCGCTAGGAATGAATATATTAGCCGCTACGCCCTCCATGTCGTGGTGATCAGGATTCGGGATGCTAGAAATAGTGCGCCGAGAGTTTGGGGAGTAGTAGAGGTCGCCATTGATCACTTGAACTCGTCCGCCTGTCTTGTCGGCATCACTGACGACGTCAGTCAACCATTGCAGACCAACAAACGCTATAGGAGAGGAGCACTTACGAAAGAAACATGACAAATTTCCCAAGAAAAGGAACGTAATGGAGAAGTACTCAAAACCAGCGGTAACCAGAAATGTCTGGAGCGATTTTGGCGTCGAGCAGTCTGCTCTAAGTCAAGTGTGGCGGAGATAATCTCAAAAACAGAAGTGACTAGAAATATCCAGAGCACTTTCGAAGTCGAGAAAGGGGGTCTAAAAGCAGGGGTGACCAGAAATATCCGGAGCACTTTTTGACGCCGAACAGAACAGCAGTATATATTATATAGTGGAGGCTTATTATATCAAATGTTGGTGAAGTTCGAATTGACTTTGTCTATAAATAACCAAATAAACAACCAATTTTGCACTTGCAGTCTTGCACGATCGTCTTTCTGCTTCACCACCCACTGCCGTTGTCACCGTTACACTCTTCCTCCACTCTTCCACGTTACTGGCTTGGGATGATAGATACGGACACCATTCCATTCTCACCTCTTGATATATCAGGATCACAGACAGTGAGGCGCCGTCTTCATGTCGAATTGGTGAACGGCTGGGCCTCATCGCTGAGGGACTCGTCCCCTTGGTGAACGTCAGAGCCTGTTCAGTAACACACCAATGGCGGTATTGGCAAACAAACTGTTGAGAATACCGTTCTATTAAACCTGACGCTACCTAGGTCTCAACTCTCTTTCGAGTTCAATCCGTACCCAGCCTCGATGGGACTGCCTTCTCTGCCTTCTCCCTATTCTACATGTGCGCACAATACACCATCCCAATATTCCATGTGCTCCTACGTCAACATTAGATTGTCTCGAGAAGTTCGGGATGGAGGAGTCTAATGTTACTATTCATGGATCTATTTTGAGCTTGCTGGATTTTCGACCTTCCATGGCGAGTGTAGTTCTTGGATTTTCGACTTCCAGAGTTGACTGAATTGTGAGTCTGTTATTCTAATGGGGCACTAAGTTTGAGATAGAATTGACTGTTAATTGGGTGTCGTGGTTTCAAGGGCTGTTGTAGCAGGAGTTGGGACCATAACATATCAGGAGGCACTTGACGTTAACAGTGAGCAGCCCTAATGGATTGTCTTTCAAATAACTTTGAATTTGAACTAGCTCAGAGTAATTTCGATTTCATTTCATAGGATTTTGGTTTCGCATAAGTGAATCCGAATCGTCGCATCTCTTAACACTGGTCCATGGTGTTGACGTTCTGGCATCAACATATACTGCATGCCTTCGCCTTTCGTTGTTAATTGTTGCAAGAGTCACAAGCAGGTAACAGTATATACTTCCTTTTCCGCAAAGGCGTAGGTGACCCCTCGTTGGTAGCCTTTCTCAGTTTCTGCGACTCTTCAGCAGATAGTTCCGACGCCCGCAGCTTATGACGACGTGTGTTGCGGGAGATGGCATCGAAATAAGACCGAGGATGGATAGAGGTTGACAGACCGGATGCGGGTATCTTTGAATGACTGGTAGGTGATTATTCCGGCCTACAAGGTGTTACTTACCGACATAGCCCTGCACCAGTCCCTGACTCGTTTTGATACCATGGCATTGTGAGGAATATTTCGAGCGAAATAAAGCATCATTTCCAGCATGAGTGTGCGATTCTGCCAGAATCGGCATCCGTTTTGCACGGTCTCAAGCCATTCAGGTGAGGGCCTGTGACTAGAGTCTCCCGTGTATTGGTCAATCACCACTGTAGGACTGTGCCAGTAGTACATTAAAAAGCCAGTGGTTGGAGGAACCCGTACACGGAGTGTCAACGTGAATTCATTGGGGTCATCCCCCATGGGTCCCTATAATATATGATAAGACCGGCAATAAGTCTTGTTCAGTGCCCAAATGCCCACCTCTTTGTGTACAACTTCTAAGATGCATTCCACATCATCTTGCCACGGGATATATTCAAGCGATGGGCCACACTTATAAAATGGATTGGCAGTGGGTGCCTTTGTGCGCGTCTTCGCGTCTGCAATCCACTGGTCTATAGTGTTGGGAATTCCATACTTCTTGCGGTACGCGACCTTGTCGTCATAGCTCATATCCTTTGTGCGAACATGAACCAGTGGGTAGAAGTCGTCACCGGTGAGGCTGATTGGGCGTTTCATGGGTATGTTAAATGGGGTTTGGGGTCAGACACTGGGGCTATTTATTATAATGCAAGCTTGATTAAATATCTTCATTCGAGTCATATATATACTTGAGTCAGACTTGTATTCAAATCAACTTGAATATATGTAAACATGACAATTATTTGCCAGTCATCTGCGAGGAGTCTATGTTCCTGTTTCAAAAATCCACAAAATCTACAAACAGGCATTATCAAAGCACCAAAGCGTCGAAATTAAAATTTCAAGCTTTTCAAGAGCCGTCGTACGCTAAATTTATGAGAAATTTTGAGATTTCGAGGCAGCGGACTGGCAGAGGGACATTATTGGCAACTTGAAGAGCAGACTCGGGACTTGAAGACGGTCTGTATTTTAGTATAACCCCCCCCCAAAAAATTATCGTGATAGTATAGTGAGGTGTATTTAGTATTGAGGTTCCAGGCGGGGACCAGGGGCGGAGCCCTGGTAAGCTGAAGACCCAAGCGCAGAGCTGGGTGAGCTTGGGTCGTAAGCTTGTCGTCTGATCTTTCTGGGTTCGGAAGTTATTTAATTGGTCATCAATAATTAGATAAAAGATATTCCCATTTCTGGACATAAAATAAAATAAATTGATAAATAAAATAAAATCCCAGTCCCCTGGTTTGCTCGAAAAACCGCCAACATTGATTCCTCGTCGCTTTCCTCTTCAACGCTGGCTTCGACTACCAAGCCAGCTGCAGCTCTGGTTTGGGAAAGATCAGATAAGGTTATAAAGAAACCGAACACTCTTACCTTGCATTTTGCCACAAGTCTTCCTGCAGTCTTTGTGCCAGGTGTTCCTGTTCCTTCACCGTCAATGCCTTCCATTCTTGAAGGCATTCAAGAGTTCGTCTATATCGGTGGTCATATTTCGCAGTCGAAAACGGAGCATCCACATAAAGACCTGCAGTCCATGAATCCATGTTACAGACAACCTTGTAAACGATTGAGCGGTCAAAGCCAATAAAAATACTAGCCGCAGTCATGACGAGCGTAATTGTGACCAATGGGACTTCAGTTTCGCCTCCAAAATACGAAGCACGATTGTATATTCCGCTGCCAAAACCAGTTGACCTTGAACACCTCCAGAATAATGGCTGCACGAAACATGGAATTTGCAAGGTTTGGATTTTCCGGATTCTAATTATCGTGAAAGTGTGAATCACCAGGAAAAGAGCCCCGACAAACCTTGTACCAAAATTTATTTTTCTAATGAGCTGCAATAATGTCCCAATTGTGCTTAGTGGTAGCTTCAAGGTAGTCCGCGGTTGGTCCAGCAAGTGCCAGCATATTGACAAGCCAAACATTTTAACAACCGAATTGTAGGGCCAAGGAATTGGGATGTGCACTCCTTGATAGCTGGTGCATTGAACTGGTATTTTTGAGGTAAGATGACTGTACACACCCGTTTAAGTTCATTAATACTAGGGTCCACGTCCTCGAAACCTTTCTTCTCACATGCGTCAAACCAGGAATCTATCGTCGATGCCGTCGCAACATCCACCAGCGGTTGCTCGGCACCTTCAATGACCTCGTCAGGCTATGGATTCTTCACCAGGCGGCACTTATAAACTTCGTAGGCTGTAAGAAGGATGCCCTGTATCCCGAGGGAAAGGCGCTGTATACCGCGGGATTTCTTCTTTGTTGGAGTCTTGGGGACGTCGCCAGTACTTACGACAATGCTCTGCCGGTCATTGCGGTCGGTGTGTTTTTCTACAGCGACATATACGAGGCTTTCACATAAGAACTTACATTTTTTGTTTGATTTGTGACCTCTCTTTTTCCGCTTTTTCAATTCAACCTGGCGAGCCTTGACCTCTAAAGCAAGTAGTGCAAAGCAAGAAAGAAATTTACAGAAGGTATTGATACTTCACCTTTAAAATAGGAGCTGGTGCTGCATTAGCCACATCCTGGTCGCCTTGATCTTTGTCTTCTTCAACCTTAGGGTTGTTCCACCCAGGTTCTGGCTCTTCATATGCCAATTTCAGAATCGCCCTCTGAGCCATTCTGGAAGACGTCCTACGACCAGATTGTCGCTATGCCCGGTCCCATCCATCTGGCAAGGCGCATTGTTGAGCATGACTGCCGAAGGAGGGGATTGCAATGGAGGGACACCGGCCTTTAAAGAAGAACATTCGCGACGCAGGTGCTGGTGTTAGGGGCGTCGTCATTGCAGTCGATGATGACATCGGGGTTTGAGGTGTCATTGCCGACGAATTAGAGACTGTGCTTGAGAACGAAAAGTTAACACCCATTGGAGCCATACTGTCAAAATTAAGTAAACCAGTAAAATTGCCTGGTTGAGCTGCCACAAGCCCAATTTGCTTGGCTGGTACTGAGGTGCAGCTAAATTCGGTGCAGCTGCTTGAGGTAGGGCTATGTGATGCAAGTTCTGTTGATGTCGTCCAGAGGCAGGTTGGGCAAAAGCGGCCAACATTGAGAGAAGTAAACTTTGAAGCTGTTGGGGACAAGCAGCGAGCTTGAGAGCTGCCAGATTCCGCTGTTGGTGGTTTTTCTTTGCTTCGCCAGTGCTGCTTCTAGACAAAAAGAAAGAAAGCGGTATAAACAAAGAAAATAATCAAATTACTCACTGTGTGCTATAGTCTCCTAATTCTCTTTGGGAGCACGGTGGCTGGGGCCGTCGCTGCGACCTTGGGCATGAGGTTGACTGACAATAAACTCCTTAGAAGGACCTACAGTATTTATCTCGAAAGGTGGGAAGCCTGCGAGGAGAATCAACACAAAAAGAATGGTGATCGATCACTGTTAAGCCACCCGGACTCACTGGTAACCTTTAATTTGCAAAGACCGGCCGTTCAGCATCTAACATATCCCAACTCCCAAACATGGTCTCTCCGACTGCCATACTGTTCATTCTATGGCACACTGTTCACGTCGTCAGTTGACATTCAGTTCTTGAGTATGCAATGGATGTCGAGGACCCAGTAGTTGGAGAAGCTATTGCAGCGTTGATAGATCCCTCCCACCAAAGCACCGTGCATAGTGGAGATAGAGGACGACGAATTCCACAAGAGAAAAACCTGGAAAGAGGCTTATCCGAGGAAGAGGAGCTGGCCATCCGAAGAGACACTGTAAAATATCGTTTGAAATCATACAGGTCCCATGAAATATGGGGTCCTTACCAGGATGACGAGGAGTGGGGGTCGGCAAAGTGGTTGATCAAGAATATTGGCAATGGACAGGCAGACGCCTTTTTTGGGCTATCTGTTGTGAGACATTGTGTTAAAGCACCGTTGCAAAAAAGCTAATACCAACCAGATCACCAATCGAGCCAAGCCATCCTTCTCCAACAGGCAACAATTTCTTGAAGAAATAGATGATCTCCCAGCTGGTGTACCCTGGATATCGAGATTGAAAGCGATGAGGTTGATGAATCTGCTGGCAGCCCAAAATTTCGCAAGGAAGCTGTTGAATTCTGGTACCGCGACGGTGTCCGTAATTGGCAATCCCAACTTTCGAAATGCCATGAGGTACTCACATCCAGGTTTAGATGTTGCTTAATGGACAGGCACAGAGCATAACAGGGATAGAAAAGGTTTTTCTTGGCATCTTGCCTCCGGAAATGTAAACAGCCAATTCGTTACGGCTGCGCGTGCTCTCCTGAACTTCGGTTACCTCGCCTCTTTCCAATCACATACTTCGAAAACGTTAGCAGCTCTGCGGGTGGTGCTTGATACACTCCACGCCTACAAATAAATTTTCATTCAGCTTGAAGGACGAAGCCCTGAACATTTCAACATACCAAAAGTCTACTCCCCTGATCACTGTGGGACATTAATCCGACTGTTTGGTAGTGCCGATGGGTTTAACACAGAGTCCCCAGAACGCTTGCATATTGATTTTGCAAAGAACACATTTCGAGCAAGGACGACATCCAGCAAATGACCGGTATAAATAGATGTTGGCAATAGGATGGTTGAAACACAGCGGCCGCGAATGTTCTTTCACTATGGACACTCCGTCAGTTAGACGTGTGCAGTGCCAGAAGCGTGAAAACTCACCAGATTTCTGGAGAAAGAAGCACAATGGCAGTATTCGAAAGCGAGATCAATGTGGAAGTTGCGTCACATCTGTCGGAGCTTGAACTGACTTAACGAAGAATGGGGCATTTCTCTTCACGCCGTCAATGCTTTCGACGCGGGCTCACTGCGACCTCTCCTTCTCCTGACCTTATTTCCACAGGCTCGCGATCATTCCAACCTCCCTCTCCGCCATCGATGTCACGCTTCGGGCAGACCATTACTGCAACTCCCATTGTGGTACCACACTCACTACTCGCCGCTAATTTCCAGTGTTCTCGACGCTCCTATGCCCTCTATGAGTCTTATGTATTGCCTTAGACTTTGAATATTAATAAGTCCTGCAGTCTGGTGAGTTACCTACGCCTTCCGAGTCAAGTAAGATTCTAACCAACATGCGGTCTAGTTCTTGTATTATTACCTCGACCCAGTAAATGGGTAGTCGACCCACGTCAGTTGTTCCCCCGGAGGACAAGCTCACTATGTCCAGCTTTCCGGGGCCTATCCGGTTTCACCGCCTCTCCAATCCAAACACACTGGCATGACGTTCAAGTTCGGTTCGCACAGGCACCCTGCAACACTAGGTTGAAAGGTTCCGAGAGCTTGGAGGTTGGAGAGATGCCATGTTGTGAAAGTGAAAAGCAGGAGGAACTTGCTATGTCCAGATGAGCTTGGGTGTGTTTATTTTTTTTTTTTTGGCTAAAATCGATGGTTTTCACACATCAACTTTGAATTGAATAGTCAACTGTGACGCGGAAGATTAATGCTCGCTCGGTGTCAAAGCATTCGTCTCGATCTGGGATATCACAAACACCCGAGCCTCCGACGAGCAGAAGGGGCCGATGCCGGATCGCTGTCGCCACGATGTAGAATGGCACCAGGCCCGAGAAGAATACCTACAATATTCGGGAACACAGGTAAGCTACCGCGTTATATTCGGTTTACCCTGTCCTTTACCGATTTGTAGGCTCGATTGTGCACCCTGGAGCTTGAAGCCATGACCAACACCTAGACCGAATTGTAGGCTCAGGGTAAGTGGATCGATGATAGGGTTATTCTTTGTTTGATCTTAGATTTAGCTTAGGACGCTTTTCAGGCTCTGTCGTCAGTTCTTCCAGGCGAGCGCGCGATTAACTCTTGCCCTTGAGAGACAGCCAAAGTGTTCTAGTTTGAACATGGCAGAGGTATGACCATCTATGTGCGAGTTGACACAATATTGACGGTCATTTTTTTCTGCAGCACGGCATTTCGAACGGTACTCGCATATAGCCAGTGAGGGGTCTGCAATACGAAACAGCGTGAACCATTCCATTTATGCAAGTGGCGCTTTTCTTTGATCAGATAACGGCTTGGAAGCTGGAAGATGGCATTGACACGAGCGACACGAAGTCCTTCCAGTGGTGTCCCGACAGTAAGCAAATTGATCTCTGCTGTCGTCACCAGTGCGTAGTCCAGATAAATCCTCGCCGCCGATTGTACCTGAGGTTAGCTTCATGATCACCGCTGATGCACGAACCACATTCAGTGCGTGTCTTGAGCCAACCTCTGATATATTGGGTAACTTGTTGACACATCCTTAGCAACAACTTGGTCCTTTGTTGGATGCCAGAGCAAGTATGCTGTGTAACGATCCACAGCTTCTTGATGCTCCAGCGGTGATTAGTCGTAGAGGCCCGCGGTTGTATCAAATGGCTGATGCAGCTATTTTCGCTCTAGCCTTGTCTTTCATGTCTCGGCCCCTTTCCCCCACAGGCTGGGTTACTGTCTACTATAAGAATTCCTCATACCTCTTCCGCTGTTGATGCGGTCGATACCCTTTCTCCTCCACTTCTGTCATTGTTCATAACTCGCCTAGGTTAACCATTGAGGTGGAAGGTGTATCCAAGCTACACAAACCTGCCAACACCTTTGTTACACCTTTCATGCCATTCACAACAGTGACCTTAAAGATGTTGAGCAAATAATCAAGGTGTGTAATCCTTTTCTTTAAAGCTCAAAAGATTCCTTACAGAGTACATAGTACATAATACAACATTTTTTCCGCACAGCACTGTCCGGTGAAATTTGACATTTTGAAACTCAACTAATTTCAGTTAACACAGCATGCAACGATTCATAGCCTCTCAAAACATCACTACCTTGTTTCTAAGCTAGCATTGACTCTGAAGTATTGCTGTGCTGTTGCCTGCCTGCCAACTCTGCCTGCTCCTCAATGACCCTTTCTCAATTGTTGCAACTTCCACTCAAGTTGCAGGCTGTGTCATTGGAGCACAAAGATTGTAAGTTGTCAACATTGTGGTCTGTTTACTTGAACTGGTCTTTTTTTTTTTGCAGCTACCTCCAGGATTTTTGAGTCAAGTAAATTAGACTTGTATTCTCATGTATTATCAGTCCTTGAATAAATTGCCTTGCATGATTTCTTTTTACAAGTTCTTGACCTCTGTACACTGGGAGCTCTATCACAAAGAAATCTCTATAGACAGAAATGTTGAATTATATAACTCCAAAACTGCAAGTGAGACAAAAATTGAAAAAATTGGAGGGATCAAGTTAGCGTGGAGTAAGGGCAGTAAATGTCTGGTGAGAGATAGTGGGCAATGGCTCAGAAGACTCTTCATAGCTGGCTTGTGAGAGTCTTCTGGAGCCTGTCGAAATCCGTCTAGACTGGTCGGAGTTCTTCATAAAGTTCTCGAGGTCTTGACGCAACATTGCTCCAAAATGAGTGAGCATCTTCGTGAGAATGTCGCCTGGGATCCAGGCAGGCAGAGTACATGCAGTTATAGTGCTATGCCGACCCCGGACAATAAAATGATCCTTAGTTGGTGATCCCTCTGTCAGTATCTTGAGAAGTTGCCAGCATATTGGACAGCAAAACTTGGAGATCCCAAGAATGGGGCCATAGATCTATTGTCATAATAAAACAACATAAGGATCAGATGACAAAGATGACAAATGGTTAAGAAGCTACTTCACTTTTAACCAGTTGATAACTTCAGCCAGTTTCTTGTACTGGGGATTTTCTGGTGGGACCTTACTGGCAAAGGCTGGGAGGAGTGAAGCAAGACAAGTTTCACAGTGAAGGGTTCCAGAAAACTTGTAAGCCTTTAATTTAGTGAAAGGCTCTTGCCTGTCAGTCCATGCGTCTACATGCTCCCTCAACTTGTTGATTTTTGAAGTGACATCCCTTGCATGCCTAGCCTTGTCCACTGGTGTGCCAGCAGAATTCCAGTTGGTAAAAGAGATCAGGAGTTTTGCAGCACATGACTTGGCAGCCTGGTTTTGTGAATCCGAGAACTTCCCAATATTTACTGTAAACTTCTCGTGCTTCCTTGCCTCA
The DNA here is from genome assembly GCA_023014345.1 of Galerina sulciceps. Lineage (NCBI taxonomy): Eukaryota > Fungi > Basidiomycota > Agaricomycetes > Agaricales > Galerinaceae > Galerina > Galerina sulciceps. The sequence continues at coordinate 806,520 of JAEDXJ010000020.1, read as the reverse complement.
ATGTTTCCTTCTTTCCATAAGGCTTGAATGGCCTGAGTGTTGTTGGAATCCTGTTTAGATTGTGGCAATTGGGACATTCCTTCATGGAGGAATTTGAGGATGTTCTCGTTGCTGGGGCTACCAGGTGTGGTAGGCTGTGGGAGGTGTTTCTTGATGAACTCATCAAGTGGGAGTAATTGAGCATTAATGGCTGGGGCAGATAGAATGCTGATCGTAACTTTGCTGTAATTGAAGTCCGATGAAGCTGCATGTTGAAGGAGTACATCGTTACCATCTAGATGACTCAAGACAAGCTGCACCCAGTCAAGATATGCATCTACGAGTGCTTCTCGGATGTTTGCTGAGCCTCCTGAACGCAAGTATTCATGAAGTTCCACAAGTTCCAAGTCCTTTTCATCTTCCTCGTCATAGGCTGCTGTTGGAGAACGGCGAGGGTCACGAGGGTCCTCGATCAGGCCATCAATGTTGGTTAAGTGCATGAAGAGAGCATTGCCACGAGACATCTTCAGAAGCAGATAACCGCGGTGGCGGATACTCTCAACAGTATCTTTGAATTGTTGGTCAGGCAGTTTCTCCTGGGCATTGGCCAGTGTGTCAAGATCTGATTTAAAGGCATGCAAGGTCACAATGAAAAGATTGTTGAATTCTGACGACGTATCATTGGTGTAAAGTTGGAAATCCTGGTCCAATGGGGGCATGTTGTTGGCCATTTGGAGAAGATTTGGAATTGGAGTCCCAAGCCTTTCAGGATATTCTGTATAAAGTTGGATATAATCCATGACAAGCCTGTCGTTTGCCATTCCAATGGTATCCTTTGGAAAACTATTGAATTGGAGTGTGGACATTGCTGGAATGTCAGCGTTGCCAACTTGGTCCAAACAAGAAAGGAAAGGGAGTGAAAACGGGTTCCTTAGTCTCCGTGCCATTTTCTTATAGGACATGGCAATTGTAAACCTTGACAATGTGTTCGCAATATCTGGCCAAAATTCCCTGCCACCACTACCATCCTTTCGAGGTCCAGTCCCCACAAGGATCTCAGATACCAGCCACATGTACTCAGAGAAAGATGGTGCATTCCTGTCATATATCTGTGAATAGTGCAATGCAATAAGGCTATATGATGGCACCCACCAGTGATTTTCCAATGCGACAATATATTCATATGCGTTGTCACACCCTTTAGGTGGCAATGCCTCGGACATTTTTGGTTGAGTGATGACAGGTTCCTTGTTGCTTCTCGCGAAGTTCTTAGTGATAACGATATTGAGGGTAGAGGAGTCTGTTTTCAAGTTCTCACTGACACAAAGCTCTCATTATAGCAGAAAGATTATCAGTAAAAGCTATCACGTACGGAGTCAACTTGGCTGTATCAATGCCTTGGCTTGTCGCCGATGCAGAGACCTCATGGTCGCCAATGCTCAATTGGGTGATGGCTTCGCAAAATTTAATTTCCCTCCTAACGATTGGATTCCTGATAACTCGTCCGACCAGCTGGTCGATATATTTGATTGGATTCAGCCGGGGAAGGAGATTGAGTAGAAAGGTTGTCGTGTTAAAAGCCCGTTGGTCTATTTCACGAGCTTCTTTTTTAAAGAAATTCCAGAGTTGGATGGACTGAAGATTCGTTGACGATGGCAATGTTCATTCAGCGTGAAAGTTCAACGATGGCTTACATAATCTTACAGGAGCATGTGCACAAGTCGAATATTCGAATATTTTTATGAATACAGTTTACACGGTATACATTACTTGGCTAGTTGCCCCGTTGTGTGGCATCTACGAATGCACCAACATTGGTTGAGAGATCCTAATCGCAGAATTATCGAGGTGAGGGCACTCGACTGTATCCTGGGTGGACGGCAAGGTGCTCACTTGTACTTAAAAGTGATACGACATCATGGAGGCATTTTCGTAATCCTGCAAATGCACAATTCCAGCAGCTCAGACGGGGTGGGTTTCTGCATCAAGACCTTGTCGTGTGCCAGTACTATTGGGTGATGGGTTTTGTGGATGTTGAGATAAGGCAGAATCGGAGGCGGTGGATAGGCTGAACGTATTTAATTGAATGTGACAGCAAAGACGGAGTTTGGCGCTAGCGACACACTGACAGGCACTAGATAAACTGGGGAGTAAGTTAGCTGTACAATAGGAGGACGTGTTTGTGACGTTCCTAGAGTATTTCACTCGCGTTAAATTCTTCAATTTCCAAATTTCTGGCTCACACCCAGCAAAACGAGGTGGAGGAGACTCAACCCACAGGCGTTGGGTCCCTGCATGTATGTTGGTGTGTCGTGGTCGTGGTTCGACGTTGCGGAAGCTCCTGTCCGGCTTAGGGGCACGCTGTGACATGGCAGGGGCTTTTTGGCGGGGCTTTGGACCAGTCACCGCACCCAATCGTCGACCTAGCAGGAGTATGAGGGCGAAGCACGTAGAGTGCTCACCCTTATATGGAGGGTGACGTCGGTAGGTTGCGTCGCAAGATTATGGCATGAGGGCAGCGACCCAGATTCTGGCAATTGCAAAGGGCAATCGATAGGTGCAGGTCGCTGTCATCCGCAAATCGGCTGGTACAAGACTGGCAGGGATACGCTACCCGTTGTCGACGACATGGAAGCAATGAGGTAGCAGTAACTTTTATCGCGTTAGCGGTGGTGGGGATGATGTCATGAGTGCTTACCTGATCCCGTGGTCCTCACCTCAGGCGTCCGCTTCCTTATACCCGCCGCTTGTCTCTGAGCGTTTACTCGGTACTTGCAATCAAAACGTAAGTCCTTTCTTCTAATCAAGGTGAAGCGCGTCACGTCATTCACCGACAGGAATCGACGAGAATTGGAAGTTGCCACTAACCAGGTGTTGGTGGGACGCCCTGTACAGACACCATCATCTTCGATTCGTCTGTGTTGAAAATAATATGGCTGACTGATCAGGTGGTCCGCTGGGAGGAGTCGTTTGATCCAAGGCCGCCCGCCGAGGTATGAACCATGGCACAAGCTCGTGTCGGCGTCGTTACCGTGGTGGTCATTTGCGTCAGTCGAAAGCGACACAGATCCTGCTGGACCCTGCTATCGCATAGTGACCAGGATGTTCTTTCTGCAACGCGTGGCCAATGCAGAGTATCATGGTGCGAAAAAGTGCTAAGGTGTGGCGAGATGTGGGTGAGCTGAACAAGAGGGATCGTTTTGGGACATTACCTGTATTTTCCCAGCCTAAAATCTGCCATTGTCTGGAGACTGGCCTACATCTCTCATTGGAGGGGGGTACTGGGAGGACCTCTGTGTTGTTTTGGCCATCGAGGGTTGTGGAACATGGAAGTGAAAATGTCGAACCCCGACGATGACATATTTGAGGCAGCAGAACAATGGGTATCTCTGGAGTCCGTTTATTTTGCGAGAAGCGTACAGCCATAAGTTCGAAGTCGTTCTCAAGACATGACCCGTCATTTAAAAGTTTACATTGAATACATTGGCGAATGTGCTTTAACATGATGGTTCGGTGAGGAGTGTCGGTGTTTAGGGGAGGACGCGAGCATGTATGACTATCGAAGTCATTTGAACCTACTTCTGGATCGTTGAAAAGACGAGGAGAACCCGTTATACATAGAGATGAAAAACAAAGGATAATTTTACTCACGAAAGGAATTTCCTCTGCAGTCCAGCTCAACCCGAGACTCAGAGTGCGAACTTGAATGTCTTCGGAGACATTCAGGCCTAGGACACTTGCGCGTAGAATCTCATGATAGCCACCAATTTCTAACATGAAACGGTGTCCAGAAATGTCCGAGCCACCATGGACGTTGAGGCACTCAGGACCGAATGCAAACAGCACTGCAGGTCACTAAATATTGGTAAGGCTCCAACTGTTTATGTTTCCGTTTGAAATTTCGGACAAACTAAACGAAAACGGTAACAAACGTTTACAAACGATTTGTAAACGTTTGTTAAACGGTTAGATTGGGGGTCGTAAATTTGTGATTTGTAGGGTCAGAACGGCAGTATATGGACATTAGACTAGACTAGGTTACGAAGAATTCTATCAAAATTCCTGTCTTTGATCCAACATTTAGATAATAAGGACTCCGTTATAGTGTTGTCCTTCGACTATGAGCGGACCTCGGTACAAAGATGTCGGGACTTCGAAAAAAGCCGCTCGACAGAAACACTAGTAGTGCCGGGAATAGCAAGGAAGTCGCGGGCCATTTTTGCAACAACGGGGAGATCTCGTTCATGAGTCTTGGGATGATTATGAGGATGTAAAGCTGGCCAGATCAACATGACACGTACTTTCCACCAAAGTAAAGGCCCATTGGGTTCCCCTCGGCCAAAGATGCAGGTTGAAGGTACCGATCAAGCTCACTGATGGTAGGTGCAGAAAGAGTGTCTTCAATGTTGCTATCTGCCATAGAGACATCATCTATGAAAAACTCGAAGCAGGTGTGGATTGTCTAATAAGAGGTTCAGGAGCTGGTTCGGCAGCCTTATATCTTGAGAAAGCATGCTCAAACAAGGTCTTGGCTTTTTCTGCACGTAAACTGGTGGGATCAACCTTCCGGAACCACGAAGTCCCAAGATATGGGTGCGAGACTTAAGAGACGTCATATTCAAGGACAGAACAAGAATGGACACTGAAACGCACTTGTCGCAATCACATTATACTGACATTCTCGGGCCATTGAGTGGTACTGGTTGATTTTCTTTTGGTCAGACACCGCAGCTGCTGTGTTTTCGCAAGTGCCGTTCCATGTGCTCGTACATCGGGAGCACCCATGGGGGAGTTGGTGTCGTGGAATGAGACATTTGAAAGGTTACTTGAGTAAAAACCTATTGACGATATTCCAGCACCCATTTCAGTGATTTAGGAATACGGATGTACCTCTAGCATTGCCCCAAGCTTCTCTAGAAGCACCCACTCCTCAGGTAGCAGGGTGAGATCATGCAGTCCACGGTTCAGGGCCCACCTATGAATTGCCTGCTAGCTTTTCATCTTTGTAGGATTTTGTTGAGATGTTTCGAAAGATAGCACGTCGTTGAGGAGAGGAGCTAATTTTCGTGACAATATAGCTCATAACTTTGAATCTTTTGTTAGACCAACATGTACTACTGAAAGGAAGAATACCGTACACACCTTTTTTAGAGCGGACAAATTCACAAGGATGGCTTCGTCGGAACCTGGCTCTGGGTCCGCATTGGTAAAGAGGTGCCTATCTGAATCTTCGTCATCGGAGTCGGCGTCTAGGAGTAAATCCTCGTATTCAAATTCTTTGAGGGCCTCATCTTTGACCGGGTCGTAGTGAATGAGTAGATTCATCATAAATTGTTCAAAGTAAGCATTTTTATCGGGATTGTCTGCTTCATCGAGTGCTGATAGAATTTTTTGGACGACTAAATTGACAACATGGGCGAGGCAGCGGATGTGTGCATTCCCAGGGACAAACTGAACGTCGTACTTCTGGACAAGGGGATGGGAAAGAGTACGAATGAGAGTTATCTTCGCATTGTCGACGGTAATTTAAATAATATATTGAGGTAAATAGAATATTAGGTAAGACAGAAAATTCAGGCGGAATCACCTTCGCCGCAAACTCTCCATGTTCCTTGTCGATGATTGGATGAAAGTTGATTACACGCTCAACCAACTCCCAGTCTACGTTAATCCAAGATGCGATGGTGCCAGCAAATGTGAACATCATTGATTTGGTCGTCCATGTGTCGTCCGAGCATGCAATTTTCGACTTTACATTCTGAAATATTTTTGTCAGTGTCATATTAACATCGTTCATACCTGTGCTAAAATTCTTTCACTCACTTTTAATTTAGTTTTCACTGTTTCGTGAAGGTCTGTGAAGATTCGCGCCAAGGTATTTCGAACTGTCGTGTCTGTAGGCAGCAAGAAACGAGTCTCAAGGTATTTAAACAGTCTCTTGACGGCTGGCGTCTCACCAGTCGATCGTCTTCAAAAATCCATGATGCAAAAACACTGTGAAATCCCTTCTGGGGTCGTTCAAGGGCTGGATTAAGGGCGCCATCTTTCAAAAAGCCCTCCATCAATTTTGCCGACGCTTCAGAAATTCCACAGAGCTCTCCTTTAATGCTTGTCAGAGGTGGTATTGTTATTACCATGCTTTGTCTCGAGGTGAGTTGCAAGATTTCCGAGAGCTGGCTGTGATGGCTCATCCTCGAATTCAGCCTCGCTCGACTGTTTGCTGGAATGTCAAACTCCTGAAGGATCAAATTTAAGTCGGTTTGTTGCTGTCTCAAATCATTTTTTATTACTTGTCGCTTACGTTGAGCATATCAGCACTGAAGTTCCCAGCGCCGTTTACCATTGACGCTAACTGGAATAGGGTCCTTGAAGTGGATGCGGCTTGTGCTTGTGGGTGCCTTTTTAGTCGATGCACGAAATTCAACATTTTCTGCCGACTGCCCGTCCGCCCGACTACCAAGAGCACTGACGACGCAGAGGAACTGTCCTCTTGTCGAAGTCTGGCCATTGTCTATCACTGAGGCGCCGGCCTCTTGATGAGACTCGGGATAGGCGTTGTAACACTTATTTGGCGGCGCTGCTACCTCATGCCATGGACAAGCTCAGTCGGCAGATAGAAGTAGTTGGAGTGGGATTCTGAGTCATTGGAGAAGGCCATTTCGTCGTGTCCGGTCTGTTCATACTTTCCAGTCCAATAACGCGTTTAGGTATTGTTTACACCCAGAGAGCTCCAAATGAGCCATCTTGAAGGACGCGGATCTAGATACACGACCACGATCTCTGTGCAGTCCTTGTCCTCTCTAATTCCCACTGAGCTGCCAACACCTGAGGCTCAGTCTCCTTGCAGGATTTTTCTCCTCTGCTACCAGGTTGGTCATGTTATACTGGGGCACTCTTCCTCATGACACAGGGAAACACTCTCTAGAATCAGTCTGCCTGCTTCTGGATCACAAGGTTAAATATCCTAAATAAACTGCTATCCTGCGCGGCAATCATCAGTGCCACGTTATTGGCAGGATATATAATTTCATGTCGTACGTGAGTTACCTGATGCCTTCGGCTTCGATGGATGCCTAAACCTTCTCCCTCATTGCTTAGCTCTCAGGTGGAAGTTGAAGCGACATCAAGTAAAGAAAACGTCAAAAGACCGTTTCAAGAGCCTTCCGAACGCCATCATCATCCTCGAGACGATCTTCAAGACGCATAGCAGTCTGATTTTCAGCCTGTAATCTGTTGGGCCGATATGGAGGTACTTGCAACCAATGCATGCTTTTATAGCTTTGGCTAAGGCGCTATTCTGTACCTCTAGCTGACCCTGCCCTGTGTTTATCTATTATAACTTGCTTTGGTCGGATCCCTTAAGGATGTTACCGCCTGGTCGGAGAACGACAAACTGTGGGTTCCTTTGGGGCTGGATGACGTTTCGCTCTTCATATGGGCTTGATATGTTGGGTACATCAAGCGCGTTGAGGCACTGCATTCTATTTTCCAACATAACATTGGTCTTGTATACTCATTGCAGGAGTTGTTATATCACTTCTTCATGTTCTAACGCCATGCTGGAGTCTAGTCCCACTAGTCATCCGATCATTCTCCGACTTACCTAGTTCTTCACCATGAGTTACCCTTCTTTTTCATGAAGGCGTTTGTGGTTGCATTTCCAGCCGCAATAGCAGACACGTTTTTCAGCTGTACGCAAAAACGTAGACAGGTTCTCGAATTTCCCTGCTGCGCCCGTGTTTGGCCATAAACAACCGTTTTGTTGTAGGGCCGCGAAGAGGTGATGACGCAAACCTCGTTCTGCCACCATAACGAATTGAACAACGCTCCACTCCAAACTTCCTCCACATCGTTAATGTACTAGACTGGAATTTTATAGCAACACCATGTCGACGGCAGCACTCTCCTTGACCCTGTATAGGATGAAGACCCTGATAGACATTTCATGAGTGGACTTCGTCAATCGAGTCTATGCGAACCTGGGCCTTGACGCAGACACTACCCGGCTTGGTTGGAAGTCTAATGTTGATCTACGATGTGTTCCCCCTCGCCAGTTGTCCACCGATGACGAACTCGAGCACGCTCTCGAAGGTCTCTCCAAGTTGAAGAATAACCCTCGACGGCAGAAGGAATTTGTGATGCTTATTTCCATCTGGTACGATAATTTAATTTTTCGATGCCTTACCGTTTAAGTTATTCCGCTCCAGAATGTCGAAGTCGCTAAGAAGAATGACCGAAACGAGTGCACCGATTTTGTATACAAGGAAGAGATGCTCCTGGTTCAAGATGAGCTATCATGCCAGTGCTAATCGGTGATGCTACGTCAGCCCAGAGAACCCAATGAACACATCTCGCTTGGTCTCGAGGTGGTAACCTTGTGCCAGCGTAAACTCGTACGTCTTTACATGTTTAATTCACTGTGTAATTGTGAACACTTCTGTAGAAGGATGATCCCGAACCTGACTGCAAATGTATGACGCCACCGAATTGCCCCCCTTTTGTCAAGCTTCGCGAGCGTACAAGCAATCACCTCAAGAAAGCTACGTCCAAACCTGAGCTAGCACCTATCCACATTCATATCAATAATAACCCCCTCTCCGAAGCTGCATTGCGAACCACACACTATCTGCTTTGCGCGGGTGAAGCGAACCCGTTTTCCTGCAAGAGTTCCGAGCAACGACAGTCAAGATGGAGAGGCAGGCCCGTTACCCGACATCCCTGCCAACTTTCACTGCAAGTTCGCCAAGCTTAACCTCCCTCAATATGAAGTTGTCCCTGAAGGACATGGAGTCTTCAAGGAGGTCATGCAGCAGAAGAAAGAGGTGAAGCGCTTGAAGACGGGTGACAGAATGGTTTGAACAGATTTGAGAACGTTGAAATATAGTTTAAATAACACAACCACTATCCTTTACCAGCCTACAATCCTGTCTGGGGTCATTGACTCGGATACACCTCCCATAACATTGCATATGGGTCACAAGTAGAACGACCAGTTAGCCCTGCCAATACATTGTTGCTATTCCCTCGAATCTGTGCCTTCAGTCCGGAAAATCCTCAATAGGACTATTAAAATCTGGGAAGTACGCACGTAATTGGGTGTCCACTAATCACGTGAAAATGTGGCACCACTGACTCGAATCTTTCAAAGGTTCGTCCGAGCTTTCAACTGACTCAATTCGAAGATTTGAAGAATGGTCAAAGGACGCAAGTCAAAAAACCCACTGCCTGACTGTAGGTTTGCTGATTTGTATACCAATCCGTGGTTGAATGTGAACAATTCTTATAGTTATAGAAATTTCCGACGACGGGCTCAAGATCCGATGCACTATATGTCTTGCGGCACGACAACAAAATGGCAGTGGGTGGATTAACAAAGGAAGCTTAGCCAATCACCTAAAGTCGGAACACCATGCCAACTCTCTTGAAGCCCAGAAGACAAAAGAATTCTCTGAACAAGCTGGAGAGCGGTCTATGCAAGAAGAAAGTGCGATGGAGGAGCACATGGATTTTGTGATACTATCTTCAACAACCCAACCTAAATCTACTAGAACTTTACGTGTACCTGAACGATGTGAGGAAGAGCAAGGAATGTGGGACCGCTATGCACTCGGAAACGAAGCCTTCGATGCGGGAATCGACCCTTTACTCTCTGCAGTCGAGGAGAGGAAACGTTTGGAACGGGAGGCCACCGATTTTGATATTTGGCATGGCGCTGATTTTGCCCAAGAAGAAGATTCACATGACGGCGAATTATTGCTGGACGAGTTGGAACAAGATGACATTCTATCTGAGCTGCTACAGAATGCACGTATGTATATTTTATTGAAGTATTTCCCGACACAGCTCGAATCATGACTTGGATAGGCTTGACCAGGCCTGATGTGGCAGACATACTTGCGGAAGAGCCATTAGGTGCAAGTCAACCCAAGATTTCCGACGCTTGGGCACCTTATGAATCAAAAATGGTGAGTAAACATTTTAATAACCTAACTAATGATTGAATATACAATTCCTCTCATGGTAGATGTTCCTCCTCGACACCCTTGATAACCTTCCTAGAATGCGAATTTCAAATTCACTTATGAATGTATTCCTTTGGATACTCCATGAAGGTGGTGCCCGTGATGTCCCCTCTTTGCACCATCTTCGTCAGATACAAACCTCTCTCAGAAAAACAACTGGTGTACCAACTACTCAACATAAGTCCCATAAAGGCAATATTTATTCTATGAATGACCCACGCACTCTGATTGCCATGGTATGCAAAGTCTTTGCACAAACTATATCTTATTAATTTTGGTCTGTTAGGATTGGGCCAATCCTGCAGTATGCAGTCAGATCCATCGTTATCCAGTGATTCCTCGGGATGGTGTTATATCTGAGGTCTATCATGCACAGAAGTGGAGAAAGGATGTTGATCCACATGCCTTGAGCCCTATGTATGATGCAGGAAACTGTCACTATTATATTGATGAACTTGCACGCCTCAAGAATGGTACTTTTATTATTCCAGTGCGGTGGCTGGAGGATGAAGATGGAAAGGGCTATGCAGATGCATATGCTGTTAAATTCAATGACCAGGTACAAATATTTTCCAATAACTTTCACTACTTCAAGGGGCTGATAATACTCTAGTTTATTGCAAATGTGATTGATAGTGAAACAATTCTTGTACCAGCATCTGATCTGCTCAATAATTTCCTGGACTTGAAGGATATGAGCTTGCTTCCAACCTGGAACAGTATGTCACATTTATTTTTCATATTAAAGTTGCTCATAAAAAATAGGCCAGGCTATAGAATCTGGATATCCAGCACGCATGCCTAACCCAGACCGTGCATTAGCAGAAGGTGATCCACTGTACACCAGCTGGATAGATGTCTTTTGTGATGATGTGTCTGGAAACCGATCAAAGAACTGGAATAAACACTGGAATATATACATCAGTCACCGAAACTTACCCCGAAAACTTGTCCAGCAAGAATTCCACACACATTTTGTATCAACATCACCAGTTGCTAGTATGACTGAGCAGTTCTATGGTATTAGACAAGTCATAGAGTATGTTAAAGTTTCTTAAATGCAACACTAGTACTCATTCTTTGATAGGTCAACACACAAAAAACCTGTGAAAGTTCGTCATGGGACATCAGGCACTTCAATACGATTCAAGATAAACATTAATTGTGGGCCAGCAGATAATCCTGCTCAAAGTGAAGTTTGTGGTCATATTGGTGGAAATGGAAATCAGCTGTGCAGGAAGTGCCATGCTGGTGGGACACATGAGTTTAAAGAATCCAATGAAGGATTCCATAGTCTCTTTGAGGTAGGCAATATTTGTGTCTTATTGTTAGTGCATACTAATATGAAATATCCAGCCTGGTGAACCTCGCTCTGCTGAAGAAACCATCTTGGATGTTGAAAATCAGGTTCATGTGGCCTGTCAAGGGATTGCACAGCGTGTCCAAAATCGGCAAACTAAGAGTGGTGTTAAAGATGCTTATACCCAATATTGGATTGATGATCTGATAGATCGATTCAAAACCATGCACCAGAAAAATCCCAAACGGTCTAAAGCTGATATTGAGAAAGAATTGGTTGATTGGGTGCACAAGCATAAAGATGAGATTTATAATCCATTTTTGAAATTGGATGGTGAGTGCTTTCCTGTTAACATTGTGATTACTATTGAATCTTCCTGTTCAACAGGATTTGATGCTGCAGTGGACACTCCAGTGGAAATTCTTCACACTATACTTCTGGGTATTGTGAAATATCTGTGGCATGGCACACATACCAAATGGACACCCAGTCAGAAACAAACATATTCAGTTCGTCTGCAATCAACCAATACATCAGGGCTTTCTATACATCCAATTCGAGCTAACTACATCATGCAATATGCTAATTCACTTATTGGACGGCAGTTTAAGACTATTGTGCAAGTCAATGTCTTTCATGTTTATGATCTTGTAGATTCCACCAAGTTTTGTCTTACCAAAGCAGTTGGAGAGCTTACTGCACTCCTGTGGATACCAGAAATATCAAATATGGAAGAATATTTGGTATGTTTGTGACATTTTTTCCTCTATCACTCTCAGACCTGTTTGCAGTCAGATATTGAGATAGCAGCTGCAAATGTGCTTGACCTATTTGCCATGATTGATCCATCAAAAATGACATCAAAGATGAAACTCCACCTTCTTGTGCACTTGAAAGCAGACATTCTCCGTTTTGGGCCTTTGGTTGGGGTTGCAACAGAGACCTTTGAATGTTTCCATGCTATCTTTAGGTTTTGCTCTATTTATTCAAACCACCTTGCTCCAAGTCGAGACATTGCTTTCCAATTTGCCAGTCAAGAAGTAATGAAATATCGCCTGACTGGTGGTTGGTGGCCCACATGTGACGGAGAATGGAAGAGAGCAGGGCCTTCTGTCCGAACATTTATTCATGATCACCCAACACTTCAAGCTCTTTTGGGTTGGACCAGTAATGAAGTACTTGTGAATGGTAGGTCTCAACTTTCACTATATAACCCAGTTTGCTTACAATGATTAGGCTCTTTTAGATTAGAGCCTCTCAAGCGAGATGCACATCAAACTATTGAGAGCCGGAAATACACCCCATGGTTCCAGACACAAGGGGCCAAGGCTGTGAACTCTTCAGAAAGTCCTGAGTCACAATGGACTGCCTGCAGATTGGCTGTTGCAAGTTCTGGTGATAAGTGTTTAGTAGGCTCATGGGTCTTTGCAAAATCACCATTCAATGCAAGTTGTTATTATTTGACTGTAATTTACCTAACCATTTTATACTAGGCTCAACAATCTGTCACTGGTCGCATTGTTGAAATTCTGGCAGAATCTGAGGGCAAACGTGCTGTCATTGTGCTTGATATTTTTGAAGTTTGCAGTACTCGTCATAAAATCTTTGGAATGCCAATGCTAGCTCGGCGTCATGAAGAAATAACATATGCTGTTATTCCTTCAACTGTATGTCCCAAGCTCTATGTTTAATATTATTTCTGAATGATCCATGCAGAACATACAATTCCTTTACAATGTGCAACATGATTGCCTACTTGCAAATTGTACATCATCTGGAAAGCAGCCCGTAATCCAGGAACGAGTCAAGTCAGATTTATTCAGCAGCTATATTCAACATAAACCAATTGAACGTTTTGTTGTTAACACCCATGCATTCCACAATGCACATTACCTTCGAGCAGCCTTGGGCCGTTCCCTTGTTGCTCCCATACCTCTCTATCCACCTGAGGTTCGAAAAGCAAAACACATTGAACTTGCATGCAAACTTCAGCTTATACAGAAGGCAAAGCTAGAAGCACAAGCAGCACAGAAGAAAATGGAGGATACAATGCCAGCAAACAAGCCACACTCAGTGATACCAAAAAAGCGAACAATATTAGAATTAGAGATGGAAGAAAGTAACATGGAGATGGCAGCTCATGCCTAGTGTTGCTGCGGTTGGGTCCTGAACCGACGTTCGAACCTGAACTGATCCCGGACGCAGGTCCGGTTTAAGCTCTGGAAAAATAGAGAACCGAACGTACCATTCAATTCAAGGTTCGTGCAAGGTCGAACGTGAACCGGACCAAGAAACAAGAGAGTGAAAATTTTCCAAAAATTTTAGTCAATAAGCGAAGGTTTTGCGGAACGTTGATCAAAGAAGAGTCGGGGCCTACCTTTCAATGTATTTTAGGCACTCCAGCAAGGATCGGCGGGCTTCAAGGGACTTGGTTGTCGGAGCTGATGGCTGTTCTCGTGACGTATCTTCTCAAAACCTGGGGAAACAATGTCAGAACTCAATGGTTTGTCTGGTTTTCAGAGCAAACAACCACGCCGCTTCGGAAGTCGGTTTTTGAGAAATTTTGGGCTTCCAAACCATTCAAAAATTTTAGGCGTTCGGAGGTGTTCGAACCTGAACTGGACCCAACGTTTAGCGTTCAGAAATTTGGTTGAACCGAACGCATCGTCCAGTTCGGCGTTCACCAATATCAAGTCGAAAACCGGACGGAACCGAACCGTGGCAACACTACTCATGCCTGAGGCAGTCATAATTACTACATTAGAGAGCTATGTAAGTATGTCACAAATTGATCATGATGATGGATAGCCAAGAGACATCTACGACCTTGTGCCCTAACAATGCAACCAATTTACCAAGAACCAAGAAACAAGAGGCCAGAATCCCTTGTCAATGTTGCTATCCCCAGGCTGCATGTTTATCAGTCAAAAACACTAAAATGAGGGCAAGAAACTGACCCCGAAACAAATCTTTCACCCAGCCTTCGACCACCTTTGGCAGCACTTAATTGACCTCTTAGGACAGGCTTATAGTCCCCTAAATTACTTATCACCCGGAGGTGGCTTCCTCCGTGGATGGCGGCAGCTCGTAAAATAGATTGTGCTCCCCGCAGATTAATCCCTCCTGGAGTCTCAGCGACGTCTCATTGTGGGCTGACGTCATTTCCCACACATTTTTCGGGATGCAATTGATGCCTCGCATTTACTTCCCTCTTGCTTGAACTGCGTTGGATACTCGCCTCTTGCTGGGGATTCCCCTACTGTGGACTTAAAGGCCAAGCTTTGGTCGCTTTCTTCTTGTACTAAGTAGTAGGTACCTTTCTCACCTCACCTAACTTGAAGGCCCAGAAGATCTCATCCTCTGGTTTAGCCCTGGTTGATATCTCTCTCTGCCTTGTCTCTAGGCACAGACACTGGATCCCTGACGCTGTGGCAATGATCTGAAGTTCAAATTATCAAGGACGTCTGAGTCGACCAATGTTCAGCTCTCAGTGATATGCGGCTCCCTTCTCAGTTTCACAGGGATTCCATTGCATTGATATTTTCAATGTTGAACTTCGAATGGTCAGGCTCACAAGCGCAACAAAAATTGTAATCCTCGATTCTGGTCAGTATTCCTTTCAGATTCTTGATTGACATGTGTTGCTCATTGTACCTTTGAAGACGTGGATCAGAATCTATGCCTCCGTCGCTTCATTTTCCCTCACCTCCGTTTGCCGCAATCATTTTTACAATTGATGCCCGCCAAGTGACCGTCACCGCCGAACGCTGTGCGCCATGCAATAGCACACAGTACCGAGAGAAACAAGCATGGCGTCAGTGGGATGGCCGTCAGATAAGTATCTCACCTTATCGTTAAAATACCTCAAATAATAAACCACACGTTGCAGCCATATCACAGAAACAAAACACGTTTTGACGGCGTAGCCCTCACCATACGCTGCCCTTGTGCTTGCGTTTGTGACCAGTGATAGACGCAGATATTGTATGTTAGCCAGACTCTGAATTATTGTCTCTACCACCTGCGTTCTCCGCCAACCCGACGTCTACTCGAGTAAACTGAGTCGTCACTGGTCAGTGCCCACTTTTATGGTTTTGGTCTATTTTATTCTTGTTTTTTTTCCAGCCAATTCAATGCCACCTACTCATCCACCTCAAATGAAGCTAATCTTATGGTAACAGCCCTTTCATTTTCGGGCGACGGCGACTCGCCCTGCGACACCCTTTTCCATCATGTAGTTACGAAGTTCATCACTACCTGAAGTTTACTCGACATAGTTTTTTTTTTGGTTGGTATGAGTCTCCTTGACGCGACCGAACTGCTTTGTGACAGTGGAATCTTCATGATAATTATGATAAATATTATAAATCAGTGTTCCTCGAATGTAAGACCTCAATATATAAGCCGAGGATCCAAAACTCGACTCGAGAAGTTCTCCAAAAATTTTTAGTGGATTGTCCCCCATTTGAAGAGAATGACTTTCCTCTTCCTTGGTAAGAGCAAGTCAATAGCGACAATTTCAGGTTTCGTCTGACCTTTATTATCTAGAAGACTGACAATACACAATAATATTTCTATCAGAAGAAAGCTTACATTTACCTCTTTCCATTTTGTTGACTTCTTGGGCCTGAGACGAAGGAACACATTGTTGTTGAATTTCTTGTCTATTTCGTTCACAATTTGTCCGTGGGAAGTTGATTGAACGTCATGGTTCACGGTGATCAACCCAGTGTGACTCCCATTGCGCACAATATGGTATCTTCTGGCCTTCAACTGATGCCCATGGCTTTCTCTATACCCTACTATGTTGTACTTGATGACCGAGGTGTCTTAACCCGGTTCCCGAAACTCTCACTCTCAATGGCGCGATTTCACTGATCTCCCTCGACATCTCACTCGGTCTGCTGGGAACAAGGGCTGCTGGGTTTAGACGACCACAGCTTCCAATAACTGCACAATTTTTCAATCTTAGTCTCTAGGCACATGGTACTGGCTTTCACAAGTTTTCGTGGATGGGACTGACATAGATTTGTATAGTGGAGACAATAGTGAATATTCATCTGCAAGGCAGCGGGGATGAGAAGGCGCTACAGTGCTCTGTCAAGGAGCTCAATAAGGGATTGGACACGTATACAAGAAGGTCATCGCCAAACTCGTCCGCGCCTTCGTGACGCAGAAATCTCCTCCACCAATGCGACCCCGTCCAGATCGCCCACGCATAAAGGTTATGACTAGCAGAACTACCCGACGCGCCGGCGATTAACCCAAGCACCTCATAGCTCTCGCTCGCAAAGTTCCGCTGTTACCCAGCCTGCCCTCCTAAACTCAAGGTCAGCCAAAATCTGAGAAGGAGGCCGAAGCCGAGGAAACCAGTACACAGTCGCCCTCATTAAAACCACCCCACTAGCTCTGTTCCGCCTGCGGTCCAGCGATGACTTCTTGTGGATGCTGTCGTCGTCGTAGCCTTCGTCCGTACGGTTGACGGTTGGAGTTGGAAATGCAGGTTGCGGTGCAGTCACTGGGTGCCAGTGGGTCCAAACTCGAAGATTGACAAACGCCGTTAGCTTCACGTCCTACACTGAGCTTCGATGTTCGAGGCTCAGAAGAACATAAGAGGACTTACAAGGGTATACGCCACCCTCATGCGAATGGACTGCTATCCCGACTACACCACCCTCGGGACGTTAGACACATGCCGCGGGAGTAGAAGCTAGGAAGCCGGGACGTCTGGGTGCTGGAATACCGAGCCTGGGTTTCAACTATCTGAAGTCGTCTCCGACGTCATTCATCTATTTGTCTGTGCCGTGCCGTGGCCGTTGGGATATTGAAGGCGCGATACAGGAGGTGGGATGTGGGTGGGGCTGCGAACAGAAGGTGACACGCATCTTCGTGGTGAAGACTGTGACATCGTTCTAGTCAAGGTGAATTCAAGAAGGACAGCAGTATATTGATCTCACGAGCCATCGCATGGCTATCCAACGCAAAACACATCAATTCAAAGCTCATGTGTTCAGAATTGGAGGCTATTGTCAACTCTCTTATATCCAGCGAACTGTCGAGCCATGCAAGAAGGCTCTGGGCGATGCAGGTGTCAAATTATCCTTGTTGGTGGCACAACTCGTATGCCACGTGTCGCAGAGACGGTCAAAGGCATCTTCGGTCGCAGTCCAAGCAAAGGTGTCGACTGTGATGAGGCCAGAAAGTCAGATCGGCTGGGTCACATGTGCCGCGGCACCTTGTACCCTGACCATACACCATGAACCGCGTACCCTATACCTATTCCCGCGCACTTTCAGTGCACCTCACACACCACCTCCTTGTCCTCGCACCTCCCTGCGCATTGTGGTAAAAACAGTCGAGCTCTCTGCTGGAACCGTCAAACGTCTGAGGTTATTGGAGAGGTATGCCCTTTCAAAGCTAGATCACATTCTTATTTACGATTGATGCTTTCTAGCTTCCTTCTGCCGACAACTGAACATTACAAGTCGACTGGTGCCCCCACAACGCGGACGTGGTCTTTTTCGACTGCACCATCCACACCATCCAATCGACGAACGAGTCTACAGCTGACCCGAAGGCAGTTGCACCGCACACCTGTTCAAGGCCAATTCGTGGAACGAGCTGGTGACTCTCCTCAGCTTTTCCAAGGCCGAGATCGCGGCTATTAATGTCGCTGAAGCAGTCGAAAATCTCAAGGCCGCCGCTGATATCAAATCACTTTTCGAAGACCAACCTGTTCTTCTCAATAAGCTACATGAGTGTCCGCTCGCCATCTTATGCTTAGAGCTATCTCATAAGTATTGCTTTACCACTATTCTCGTTGTAGTTTTCTTCTTGCAATCCCCCCCTCTCTCATTACTTAATAAACGCACTGTATTAGTACACATTTAAAAAAGGATTTTTCTATGCGACAAGTTATTGAGGATAGTGAGTGGTGTTATACCACACTTGCGCTAGTGATATCACATCACAAATTGACCAGCCAAATGTAGAGCTATTTCCCAATTTTACAAATGTGATCTTCAGGATGATTTTTCCAATAGGATCCACATACAGAATCCCTCGACGACGGGAAACGGTGCTGTCAGTGAGATGGAGTGGAAGCTGTGAAATCAAGGAATTGAGAATTGAGATCTCCCAGTGAGAACCGGTTCTGCGCCGTTCTGCAAGGACTCGGAACCGGGAAAACCCGCTGCGAACTGTATTTTCGGACCTGCGCAGATATTTCCATACAGATTTTCCGTTTATCTGCTTATTGACGAAACAATGAATTTCATAGATTCGAGAATTTCTGCATCGATCTGCTGAGTTGTTCTGTTCGGGGTACATCTGAGGCAGTCTGGGTCGTTTTGATAAGGCTAAATCCGTTATTTTTGCTCGTATCTGTACACAATCGCCATCTACCATTCCGCTCTCCCTGATGCTCTCACTCTCGCTGTCTCCCAGCAAGTTCGTTCCGCTTCACATTCCCGTTACTTGCTGTACGCCGCTAGATCGAAGCAATTCGAGATCAGCACAAAGTACGTAGACAAAAAACTAAATTTTCACCTCAAATACGTAGCGCGCGAGTTTGAAGCAGGCGTAAAATTGCTGTATGTGTATATATCAGTTAATTTGTAAGAAAAGAGTGAACACTGCGTACATTGGGTGACCCAAAGACGAATGAAGTACTCGTAAAGGCAATCAGGCTGGAATCTATGCGTTAGCAAATGTGCGACTACGACTTCCTTCGAGATGTACTTACACAGTCACCTGTGAAGCCGGCTGGCGGCGGCGACGAACCTAATAAAGTCATGTTAGTGAGAAATTCACAAAGGGAATGAAAGCTGTACTTATAATTGGCGCTGTATGCGACAGGGAGGATATTCGAGTCCAAAATTTGAGTTGGGTCGACTATATGCGGATGAGGGTATATGCGTCGAAATAACGGAACACATACCGATTCTCGAGAGTTAGCTTCGGACATTCGCTACAAATTACTTCGCTCAGTTGTCTACTGTAGACAGCGAATGACAGCTCACCAGAATCAAACACGTTCATCCTTGGCTAGCCCGCTTGAGAGGTGAACCCGACTCCATTGACCCCCACTTCGGACATGGCTGCTCCTTCACAGAAAGAATGGCAGACTCGTGTGCCGGATGCGTTGAACAGCTCGAGGACTATGAGTATGGAATAGAAGGGGAGAGCGTCGGGAATGGCAACGGTGTGGAGGGGATGGTGGTGGTATGGAAGAAAGAGCGGGATGATGGAATGAGGGAGCGAAGGCAAATTATTTCAGAAGATTGAGAGCGAAGGAAATCAGACCAAGTCCCCAAAACAAAAATCTTTGGGGTCGTCGATAATAGTCGAGATGAACGTCATCGCGAGCGACAAACGACTTTCTCGAGTTCTATTTATATCCTCGGGCCGTGTCAAATCTGGACGCTTTCGGATCTGCTCGGAATGCGACTTCTCCTGCACACCACAGAAACCGATTTTCACTCGGCGTGATAGCCTGTCCCTTTTCTCTTATAAGCTAACCTCGCAGGTTGCACCATCCTCCTGCTCAATGGCACAGCAGGTCCATCTCCTTCCCCGGACTAATGACGACCGAGCAGCTCGAGCTCGGCGGCTTGGTTTCGGGCGGACTCTTCCTTTGTGGTGAGTTTCTGACTTTACCTACATTCTGAGATGTTTGACTGATCTAGTTTTTCCGATATCTACTTCCTTTGATGTTCTAACGCGTCTCTACAGGGCTTCATGGAGGCTCTTAGTTCCGGTGCCGATACTTCCATGACTGGTCAATTCGGTGTCGGTTTCTACTCTGCCTACCTCGTCTCCGAGCGTGTTCAAGTCGCCTCAAGACACAACGACGACGAGCAATACATTTGGGAATCCGCTGCTGGCAGTACCTTCACCATCACTCCTGACACTGTCAACACCCCTCTCGGCCTTGTACTGAGGCTCGCCTTTACCTCAAGGAGGACCAACTCGAATACCTCAAGAAAAAGATTGTCAAAAAGCACTTCGAGTTCATTTCGTATCCCATTCAGCTGGCTGTGACGAAGGAGGTCGAGAAGGTCAATACACCTTTCTACTTATCACTATCTCATCTGACCTCTCGGTTTAGGAAGTTGAAGACGACGAGAGGAAGAGGAGAAAGAGGATGAAGAGCCCAAGATCCAAGAAGTCGATGAAGATGAGAAGAAGAAGAAGAAGGCCAAGAAGAACAAAGAGAAGACGGTCGTCACCGAGGAGCTCAACGAGACGAAGCCCATCTGGACTCTAACCCTTCCGACATCACTCAGGAGGAGTATACACTTCCTTTTTCAAGAGCTTGACTAACGACTGGGAAGACCACCTCACCGTCAAGCATTTCTCTGTTGATGGTCAGCTCGAGTTCACGGTCATTCTTTTCATCCCCACACGGTATGCAGATCGACTTTGAATCATGATTTTAAGATCTCATGTTATTATTAGGGCACCCTTTGACCTCTTCGAGTCGAAGAAGAAGCGCAACAACATCAAGCTTTACGTTCGCCGCGTCTTCATCATGGACGACTGCGAAGATCTCATTCCTTTGAGTACCTTAACTTCGTCAAGGGCAAAGTCGACTCTGAGGATCTACCTCTCAACATTTCTCCTGAGACCCTTCAACAAAACAAGATCCTCAAGGTCATCCGCAAGAAACTTGTCAAGAAGACCATGGATCTCATCGGCGAGATTGCCGAGGACAAAGACAACTTTGCCAAGTTCTACGAGGCCTTCGGCAAGAACATTAAGCTCGGTGTTCATGAAGATGCTCAAAACTGAAGCAAGCTCGCCGAGTTCCTGCGCTTCTACTCCACAAAATCTGGCGAGGAGCAAGTCTCTCTTAAAGGTAGGGCATAATGATTTCGACATTCATGAGCATGAATGGCTTATTTTCTTTCGTAGACTACATCACTCGCATGCCAGAAGGCCAGAAGAACATCTACTACCTCGCAACTCACCCTTCTTCGAGGTTCTCAGAAAGGTCTTCGAAGTCCTCCTCCTTGTTGATCCCATCGACGAATACGCCATCATGCAACTCAAGGAGTTCGACAGCAAGATGCTCATCTGTGTGTCCAAGGAAGGTCTTGAGCTTGAGGAGACCAAGGATGAGAAGAAAGCTTGCGAGGCCGAGGCAGCTGAATATTCCGAGCTTTGCACAACCGTCAAGGATGCACTTGGTGACAAGGTCGAGAAGGTCGTCATCTCCAACCGTATCACTGACTCTCCTTGCGTTCTCGTCACTGGACAATTTGACTGCTCATCAAACATGGAATGTTTCATGAAGACGCAAGCTCTCCGCGATTCCTCGATGTCGCCATACATGGCATCTAGATTCTAAAAAGACTCTGGCTCTCCTCACCTCTGGTTTCACTCTCGATGAGCCAACTAGGCGCATCTACAGGATGATTGCGTAAGCTCTTTGTTCTTAGCCTTATAACCAACTGCTAACCACTACTTCAGCCTCAGTCTTGATGTTGACGATGAGGAAGAGACTTCCGCTGCCACGCCGTCCGAGGCCCCTGCACCTGCTGAAGCCGCCTCGACATCTGCCATGGAGGAGATAGGCGGGTGAGTTTCATTACCCGAAAATGGTATCACTGCTACGTGGATATCTCGTGTAGACAGCTGCTGATCAGCAGGTCTAAGACCGAATATTTAGGTGCAATGAAGTCGGTTTTCAATCGACACATAAGCTGAAGTAATACTGAGTTATCATAATATAATTCACCTGCATGAGAGCAGGTTCTGTAACTAGAATATCAGTGAAGTAATACCTGTAGGACAGACCTGCTGCTTCGTTGATATCACATGCAAATAGGTGTTAATCAGCTGGTTTGACATTAATCTTTCCAGGTGGTACATGGTTATTTCTTGATCTACAGAACAGCTAAATGATCATCAAGCTCACACAGAGTACCCCAACTGTGTTAGGGCTGGTTCTGGATCTTGAAATTTGGCGGAACAATATGTATACGACGTGTGTGTTGTTTCATAAATATTACATGGAAATGCATACCAACCAGCTGAGTCGACATGATAAATCTCAGCTCGGAAGGAGCTGATGCAGAATCTAATGGGTATGTGAGCTAAGACCTACAAAGCAGTCTTCCTGCTATGTGATTAACATGCCATGTCATGCACCACCCAGCTATTCTACCAGCTGGACTCTCAGCTGCTCAAGAGCTGGCCCCATCTCTGATTCACGTGGGCAAACACATATTTCCTATAAATTATAAAACACAACTAACACATTCTGTATGATCTGCAGAACAGCTAAATGATCATCAAGCTCACACAGAGTACCCCAACTGTGTTAGGGCTGGTTCTGGATCTCGAAATTTGGCGGAACAATATGTATACGACGTGTGTGTTGTTTCATAAATATTACATGGAAATGCATACCAACCAGCTGAGTCGACATGATAAATCTCAGCTCGGAAGGAGCTGATGCAGAATCTAATGGGTATGTGAGCTAAGACCTACAAAGCAGTCTTCCTGCTACGTGATTAACATGCCATGTCATGCACCACCCAGCTATTCTACCAGCTGGACTCTCAGCTGCTCAAGAGCTGGCCCCATCTGAGATTCACGTGGGCAAACACATATTTTCTATGAAATTACAAAACGTGACTTATATGTTTTGTACAAATGGCGGTGTACCCTCCATCCTCGAATCTTCCTCCCATTTCTCAGAAAGCAGGGAATCGAGTGGAATGTGTCCGGAAAGTAGTTCTCATGAAGAAAATTGATCAGAAAAATCAGCCAAATCGAATCTGATAGGCCCAGAAACGGCAAGTTGGGAAAGGAAGTGGATTCTGGGGCATTTCGATGTTGGAAGTTCGGAGCAAGGAATCGATTTGCACCGTCCTTTCTCTTCTCGTTTTCGAGGATTTCATGAGACCACAACGTCACGAATCTCTGTGACACGCGTGACATTGTCACGTCTCTATTCTTGTGAACGTCCCGAGCTTGATCCTGCTTCATCACTGACTGAGGCTCATACAGTTCTTTTTTCTGATATTTCTCTATGATATCAATATAGCTCTTCAGCGTTCATCGTTCAGCACCTCACGAAATTGAGCAGCACTCTACCTGGCGTTAGTTGAGGAGTCGTGCCTCGCCGTCGAGAATGTAAAGCCGGAAGTTCCAGAACGAAACATAGGCCCACGATTGCAGATTAAGTGTACACTGTGTCTTTTGTTCTATATCGTTGGTCCTTGTTCGACCCACGAAGCCCTTTCATATCGTCATTCAACTTACAACCAGTATCTAACCCAGCGATGGGCAAACAGAATTCCCATTTCTTGCGTTTTCAAGAGCGACACCGTCTCTCTCCGGATTGTTTTCATTGTTTAACGAACTTTGGATAGAGTTCTGACTGTTCTACAAACAAAGAACATGGAAGCTTTGGCCAAATTTTTCGTTTCAAAAAATTTATGCTGAAATTCCAAGATTTAGTCCTTCTTCAGGAGCGTCACATTGGATTGCTATAGCATCTACCATAACTTGTCGACATTCGCCAAGACATGATAAACGCCTCCTTCTCCGAATCATAGGCCAGATTTTACTCGAATTACGAACCACAAACGAAGCCTCCTCACGCGGAAAAGACATCGAAGTGACGACTTCCTCGCTCTAGGATCCTCTGGCAATCCAAGAGTCAGAAAAAGGCTTAAAGACAAAGTTCAGAGTGATGTTCGTGTTTTCTTTTCCTCTCTCAATTCTAGGACAACACTATTGATGGAAGATAGGTGGATATTATGAAACTGGAAGAAATTATTACTCTCCGGCACCGCCTCACTCTGCCGCGCGTCTTTCTGCAACACCAAGCAGCTTCTCGAATCTCCAGTCAGTGCGTAGCAACCAAGTTTGAAATCCACGCAACGGGACGGTTAACGGTCTCGTTTGTAGTAGATCATCCGGCTCGAATGATTTATTACTGCAGTCAGAGATTCCGTCGGTCAAACGAGTTGCTCTGTCACTCCATCCGCCTTCACCCAGCTTCAAAATGCTTGAAGAACCGTTCTAATCGTACCGTAAATCAATTATTCAAGCCACGCAAACCAACTTCCAAGCCTGCACGTGGCTGTGCTTTCCCCCAATTTCACATGTTATGCGAACGGTCTCCTGGTCTTCGAAAACCAAGAAGGCCCCCGGTCGTTGGACCATACAGCTTAAACATCGGTGATTCTAGTCTTCGGAGACCTTCGTTGCGTCGGAGGCTCCGCACCGCCATTTCTAAGTCGCATGCAACATCGGACATGTCTCCCCGTTGTCGTCGTCCCTCTTCTCCGTTGTTGAACGGAGCTTGAACTGTCCGTCGAGTTAAATATGAGGTTCGTTTCGCCATCTTCGGTATCACAATTTCTCCCTCTTACTCTAATTTACGTTCCACTTTCGTTTTATCCTTAGCCTCTACGCGACGTTTCCCAAATCATGATGAAATCTATCGTTGCCGGAGTGGCCCTTCTTTCTACCGCTTCTGCCAGCATTCTCGACCTCAAGATTAGTTTCCAAAAAACATACGTGCGTAAATTGTTCCAGGCTCTAATGCTCAAGCAGTGCTAATAATCATAACAGCCCGTCGTCCATGTTGCTGTAGGCACCCCACCTGTCGATCACTCTTTCATGTTTGATACCGGCTCGTCGACACTTTGGCTTATCGACTCGACTTGCACCAAAGACAACTGTCCCAACGGAAGCGGGTGAGTGTTCCTCCGTCACTTTCACAGGCGACTATCCGATAACACTTCAACCCAGGCTTGACCGCACCGTCTACAACATGTCCGCATCACGCACCGGCAAAGAATTCAGCACCATCACCGACTCCATCGAGTACTCCGGCGGCACCGTCACCGGCGTTCTCGCCTCGGATGTGGTGTCATTTGGGCGCACCACTTTTCCCCTGAACTTTGCTGCCATCACGAAGAGCACGTGGTCGAGTCTCGCCGCGGACGGCTTCCTGGGCCTAGCTTCCAGCTCGATCGCGTTCCCGAACACGACCAGCTTCTTCGAGACCATCATGCAGAAGGGTCTCGCTGACAAGCCGCGCTTCGGCATCTACAAGGGCTCTGCGTTGACCACCATCGCCAATTCAAGCCCTGACAACAACGGCCTCTTGACCCTTGGTGGAAGTCGGGAGAATAAGTATTCGGATAAAGAAGTGAAATTTGTCGACCTCTCCTCTCCTTTCCAAGTTTACAAGACCCCTTTCCATTCTTTCAACATCACCAACTCGATTAATAACACGAAATTTAACATGCCCTGGACTGGATCTGTTGTCGCAGATACTGGTAAGCTTCTCTCGTCTTGTATCAATGTAGTTAGACAAGTACTAATTGCGTTGCTTAGGTGCCGCAACCGTCACCGTACCTGAGCAATATGTCGAGGCCATGTACGCCGCAACACCCTGGACTTTCGAGGAACTCACCAGCGGTCTCCGCCCACTCTGCACCGACTTCACCGACGACTGGTCCGTCTCCCTGACCATGGGCCTTCCAGGGAAACTGCAGACATACACCGTCACGGGCAGCCAGCTTGCTATCCCAGGTTATCAGGACGACGACCACTGCTTCCCTCCATTCAACTTTTGGGACAGCCAGAACATCATCATTGGGTCCTCGTGGCTGAGGAACTTCTACTCGGTCTTCGACTTCGGTTCGTTTGATCCCGCACACTATAAGATGCGAATGGGCTTTGCACCGCTCAAGCGCGAGTTCTTGCCGAAGGTGTAGGGAAGGTATTACAGTGGATGAGGAGCCTTGAACGCAAAACGGACTCAAGTACGATATATATATTTAATAGTAATGTCAATAATACAATGAATCAGTACGAATCTAATCAACTTTACCTTCTGCGGTACACTTCCCTTCGAATCTGCATTGCGGTAGCTTGCGAAGTTGCGAGCAGGCGTGAATGCCTAGGGTGCATCACATATATCGTGGTCTGGCTAGGAGAGACTAGCGTGAATGTGGACTGTAGTCCATAGACTCCAGGGGCGTATGGTTGCCAAAAAAAAAAAAAAGCGATAATAGGTTACTTCAGTGTTATCACAAATCCTGTGGTTTAATAGGGGATAGTGAATTTAACTAGTATTAAACCACCAGTACAATTCTATAGAACTTCCGAAGGTGAAAATAGTTGTGACGGTTTTTTTTAACGGACCACAAACAAAACATCGCATCTGACGAGATTAAGCCACTAGATACTAGATAAAAATTCAAAGGTCAAGCGAATCTATGGGTCTTGAACAGATATATCCAAAACGTGTTCGCGAACTAGCCCTCGGGAGAAAGGCTTAGGCCCGTTATTCCCTTCATAGTTCGTTAGCCTTCATTTCTAATTTCAATAGGCGCTGACGCGCCGCAAGGCTCGTGCATTTCAATTTGTGTTCCCACCATACTGAATTGATAACCTTAATGCCTAATCTATATCTCACCTCGAATATATACTCTGTGGACTACACTCCTTTCAGCTACTGTGATATGTAGCTCAACGATTCAGAACTTAATAAACTAGGTAGATTTCCCCCGAACTGTCGATTGGCAGATTAACCTCGGGGCTTCTGGATTGTACTACTATTAGCGTGTAACATCAAGACCTACCTATTGCAAGCTACGGATTTTGAGAGTAATCCTCCCTATCCAAACGTGAGATAGCGCCTCTCGCAACGTGACCGTACTGAGACCGGACGAATAACCATAAGAGTAAACATAAATATCCGGTGTGGCGCACATGCCTAAATTCGAACAATTATGTCCTAGATCAATTTCATACACAAGATAGAGTAATCTTCAGATTCCATATCCTACACATAAAAGTGATACTGGGCGGCATAGTACCAATTACACAGCCGGACGACCAGGATGAGTTTAGACTCTCATCCAATATATGGTTTATCCGAGTCCGGAAGTGTGGTAGGATGCATTTATATGCTAGAAGGCGGTTGCGTGGCTTTTGGTCGATGACACGATCTATTTTCAACAAGCCCGGCAAGCTGACATTCGAATTCTAAGTGGGTATAAAAGACGTCCTTCATTATCTCGAGGAGTACTTCTGTTCAGTAGTTCGGACACGCACAGATCCTAAGATGTCCAGGCTGTCCCTCATTCTCGTTGCCTTCTCCATCCTGCAAGCAGTTTCTCGCCCACTTCTACAAACTCCCACAAAAGAAACGGAGGTTTACGGTCAGTCACCACAACTATTTGTTCTGGTTTACTGACCGACCATCAGAGTAGGTAATGTGGTCTTTAACTCAGACGGCTATCGGTGACTCATGTCTTCGTTCTGGGTCTTCCGATTATAGGCGACTTTACAGTGCTCGGTCTCAGAGATGGAATGGACGACAGTAATTCCGACAGTAGGTCTTTTCGAAAGTATGGCATGGAAGTTTTGAATTCCCTGACAGTGACTTTCTCTTGTAGCCACAGAAAGGTTTGCACACCTCCGAGTCGGTGGCACATTTCAAGAGACAGTAAATGAACGTACGTGTTATGATGCATGTCGTCTTGACCGATTTGAATAATAGTTGCTTGCCAGCACTGGAAAGCTTTGTACCCGGGGATGATATCGACAGCGGCCAGCTCGGTGATTCAGGTACTTCCGTCGGCTCCAACTCCTTCACCGACTCTGGCACCAGTGGCGCCTGTAACGACTCTAACTCTCTTAAAAACTTGAATGTTCCCAGCACCTCTGACAATTTTGGCGCCTTCAACACCCCAACTATCAATGACTCCAGTACATCCAACGACTCCAACGCCGTTGAAAATGGTTGGAACAACTTGGACACATCAAACGACGCTGACACTGCCAATCGCGCCACTGCATTCAACGAAGCTTTCACCACGAACGCCGCTAGCACCTCTGATGTTAATAACACCAGCAACGACTCTAGCGGCGGCAACTCTGACATTGCCAACGATTCCAGCGCATTCAATAAACTTGACGGCCCAGCAAACTTCAGCGTGTCCAACAATTCTGAGTCGTCGACGTCAGACAACTTCAGTGCTTCCAATGAATCTAACACCTCCAACGACTCGAGCACGTCCAATGACTCTGACAGCGGTGAAAACTCTGGCGTCTCTATCAATTCTGGCACGTCAAACACCTTCGGTACCTCCAATGAGTTCGATGCGGCTGAGGACTCAAGTACTTCCAATGGTTCAGACGTTTCCAACACCCGCGATAAAACTGCCAACAAATCCAGTGCCTTCAATAACCCTGAGATTTTCAACGTCTCGAACGACTTTGATACGCTCGACAGCAGCACATTAAGTGACTCCCAAGTCTCCAGAGAGCCAGAAAGCCCTGATACCGCCAACGACATCGTGAATGACTCCGATGCCACCAAGGAGTCTAACATCGTGAACAACTCTGGCATCTTCAACAATTTCAATGCCTCCAGCACCGCCAATACCGTCAACGATTCCGATGGATTCTGGGACTCTGATGGCACAAAAATATTTACCGCGTCCAACAACCTCTCCAGACCAAGTCAATCCATTCCCTCAAATGAACCCGACACCTCCAACGAAAGTGCCACCGCCAACGACTCCAGCAGCTCTGACGCCGTCGAAAACTCCAACACCTCCAAAGAATCCAACACCTCCGGTGACACAATCATTCCCAACAGCTCTAACGATTCTGACAATGCCAGTGGCTCCAGCATCTCCGCAGATTCTGATGCCTCTATCATCCACGACGAATCTGGAAAAAAATCCAACCCTTCCAACGACTTTGGAGCCTTCAACACGTCCAGCGACTTTGATATAACCACGAAGGTCGCCAACGATAACTCCAACACTCCCAACGACTTGAGCGACTTGAGCGGCTCCAACGAATCTGACGCAGCCAACGAATCTGATAACGCCAACGGCTCGGGATCTGCTGAAGACGCTGAGGCCTCCAATGAATTCAATGGACCGGATACCTCCAGTACCATGCCCAACGGCACTGACATCTCCAACACGTCGAACGACTCTAATGCATCCGACACCGCCCACAACACGGTCAATGATAACGCCAACGGCTCCGAAGTTACCAACGACTCTGACAGCTCCAACACTCGCAAAATCACATCGAAAAAATCCAACATCGACAACGACGTTGACACTGCAAGCAAATCCAGCATATCCACCCACTCTGACACCGCCAACGACTTCAATTCCTCCAAAGGCACTGGAGCATCCAACATCCCTAGCTCCCCAAAATCCTCCGCCTCCGACGTTACCGCCAGCAATACCGCCAACGATTCTGAAGTCGATAGCGACTCTGACAGTTCCAACACCAATAACGTGCCCATCGTGTCCGATAGTAGTGGAATTGGAATCACCAATAGCTCCAACGATTCTGTCAGACTAGGCGATTCCAGCACTTCCAATAACACTTTTGCCTCCAACGACACCTCTGCTTCCAATGACAACTCCAATGACGCCGACACCTCCAATAACACCTCCAACGACAACGCCTCCAATGACGCCTCTGATATCTCCAATGATGCCTCCACCTCCAACGACACTTCCGCCTCCAACGACACCTCCACCCCCAACGACGCGTCTGATTCCTCCAATGATACCTCCATCTCCAATGATACTTCCATCTCCAGTGATGCTTCCATCTCCAATGACACCTCCACCTCCAACAACGCCTCTGATACCTCCAATGACACTTCTACCTCCAACGACGCCTTCGATACTTCCAATGACACCTCCGCTTCCAATGACACCTCCGCTTCCAATGACACCTCCACTTCCTCTGATACCACCAACAGTACCGATGACTCCAGTGCCTCTGATGGCCTCAACACCTCTAACGAGACTGATGCCAGAGTTATCGAGGGCTCCCACACCGTCAACGCCTCTGATGTCTCCGAGACCTCCAGCGGCCCTGTAAAAAATATCCCCAACGACGCCGGTGCCTCAAATAACTCTGAGGGAAGCGACTCAAACGAAGGCAGCCTATCCGGAGTTTCCAACAGCTCTGAAGCCTCCCTGGACGACTCCAACAGCCCCCAAAATCCTGACACTCCCGATGACTCGCAGATCACCGCTAGTTCCAGCACATCCAACGATTCTGATACTCAAGACCACCCTAGTGCCTCCAACGATTCCACCAACACCACCGATAATATTTCCAACATCACCACCAACAATGACGGCACCTCGAATAATTCCGAGAGCCCCAACGTCTCTGATACGTCGAACACCTCATCTAACAACGCCAACAACGCCTCGGACGACTTCAACGGCGACACACCCAACGACTCTGGTGTCACTGATAACACCGCCGAGAGCGCCACCAAGGACTCTGCGCCGAACAACTCTGGCGCCTCTGACACCGCCAGCATCACGGTCAACGACTCGAACGTCACCCAAAAGTCCGATACCTCCTACACTGCAGAAGACCCCAATGCATCCAACGCCATCAACAACGCCGACGACGTTCCAAACGGCTCCGATTTTGGCAAGGAATCTGCCGATGCTGACGGCAACCTTGGCATTTCCGATAACACCTCCAGCAATGAAAAAGAGACCGATGCCCTCGACACCGCTGACAATGCGGACAACGACTCTAACACCCACACAGTCGCCAACACCAACACCACCTCCAACACCTCCGACGCATCCAACGCCATTATCATCTCAAATAGCGCGCCAAACGAGTCAGATGCCCTCGATAACCCGAATGCTTCCAACGACGCCAGTCATCCCAACAACGCCGGGAACGTCCCCAATGCTGACAATGAGGCTGATACATCCACCACCACCAGCGACTCCAATGCCTCGAGCACAACCAACATTTCCAACGAGTCTCATGTCTCCCATATCTCCAATACCTCTAACAACTGGGACATCTCCAGCATTGCCCACAATGCCTCCCCAGACGCCTCCAACACCCACGGGCCCAGCAAGTCTGACGGTTCCACGAGCACCAACGATAATACTCCCAACACCACCAACGACGGCACCTTCAGTGACTCAGAGAGTCCGGACACCTTTGATGACTCGAATATCTCGTCCAACATTGCCAACAACATCTCGGACGACTTCAACGGCGACACACTCCACGCCTCTGACACCGAGGAGACGGCCACCGATGACTCTGCGCCAGACGACTCTGGCGCTTCTGATACTGCCAGTATCACGGTCAACGACTCAAACATCACCGAAGAGTCCGATGCCTCCAGCACTCCACAAGACCCCAATGCCTCCAACACCGTCGACACTGCCAACGACGTGTCAAACGGCTCCAATGTTGACGAATCTGTTGATGTTGCCCAGAGCTATAATGCTGACAACGATCTCAGCATTTCCAATAACGTCGACACCGCATCCAGCAATGAAAAAGATTCCGATGTCTCCAGCACTCTTGAGGACTCCAATGCCTCTGTGAAGGGAAATGACTTCAATGACACCGACGTTTCTGGCGCCTTCAATTCGTCCAACGACACTCTTAACAACTCCAATACCTCCAAGCTCAACGTCTCCGATGCCCTCAACACCTCTGACAGCGACAGCGACTCCGCCTCCTATAACGACGCCTCCAATGCATCAGACACTCTAGACACCGCTGACAATGTGGACAACGGCTCTAACGCTCACACAGTCGCCAACACCAACACCACCAACACCAACACCACCTCCAACACCCAGTCCGCTTCCAACACCTCCGATGCATCCAACGCCGCCATCATCTCAAATGGCTTGCCGAACGACTCAGATATCCTCGATAACCCGGATGCTTCCAACGATGCTTCCAACGACTCCAGTCACTCCATCGCCAGTAGCGTCTCCAATGCTGCCAATGAGTCTGATGCATCCACCACTGCTGGCGACTCCAATATTTCAAGCACCACCACCAACATTTCCAACGAGTCTGATGTCTCCCATGTTTCCAGTACCTCCAACGACTTGAAGGTCTCCAGCAATGCCCACAATGCCTCCAGCGCCGATGAGCTTGCTGCCCAGGTCGTCTCCAACGCTCATGGAGAAGTTAATTCCTCCAACACCCAAACCAGCACCAGCACATCCAAGGCGTCCGATACCTCCAGCAGCCAGATCATCTCTAACAGCACTGGCGTTTCCAGTACCTCGAGCGATGGAAACACGGTCGCCAAAGCCTCTGGTGCATCCAGCAGCCACACGAACTCCAACAACGCCAACGTCTCCAATACCTCGAATGAGGAAAGCACAGTTCCTAGTTCCACCAGCTCAGAACAACAAACAAGCCAAGAAGGTTTCGCAGACGCCTCCACCACCAGTGCACCCATGAGAGCCCCAAGGGTAGGAGCTGGTCTCGTAGGGAATACCAAACACACGGGTCTAGCAGGTCTCACAGACGGAGTTGGAGGTGTACTCACCAGCGTCGGAAAATTGCTCGGATCCCTGTTATAGAATTGTGTGCGAAGGACGATGGCAAAAATAAATGCTCCGGCTTGCTTTGTGAGTTTTTGCACAGTTTGGCGCGCAGGGGTCTAACTCTCTCGTTGTCGAACAGTTAGGAAGACATCATATATTCGAATTCGGTCTCATTGGAAATGTACAATTCTGCAGATAATCTGCGTGATAAAAGGAGGAGGGAAAAGTTAGTTTCAATCAAGGAGGATGTAAACAGGATAGGTCACTAGTAGATAGTTTAATGCTTGAACGCCTTCCACTCGTGAATTTAGATTACTACGTCTCACACCGTGACGCGTATGTCGCTTCCCTGAAACGAGAGAATGTGGATCAAGTGAATGACGATAAATTGGACATGAAAATACCCACCGAAGTCGTCCAATCCAAAGCTCATAAACTTGAAGTACATCTACTGATACAGATACCAACATCGCAACTCTGAGGGGACATGAAATTATGCTCGTAAAAGACCGAAGCACACGCAAGTTGAGTTGTACAACTTGTAGTCAAGAGCTAGATGCCGTTTTCGTTCCAGATGACCGACAGCACTGTCGTTAGAGTCCAGTTGGGTTTACACGCTCAGGTTCTTACGGCCGCAGCGTGGATTGACAACTCCAAAATGAAAACCATGAAGTTCCTTGGAAATTGGAATGGCAAACTTGAATGTCGTTGAAGCGAAGTCATGGCCATGAGCCGCGATATGGCAAGTAAACAAGCGTGGCTTCCTGGTTTAGAAGTAAGTATTCAGTACTACAAACTCCAGTTAGTGTCCTGTACGACAGTGAAAGAATTAGTGCCTACCTTCAACGCCCAATGCAACGGGATAGTATTTGCCTTGCATGTTTCATTCCTGCCAAATTTGCTGGAGAAATTCTATCGCTGGTACTTGATTGACAAGAGCAAAATGTTCAAGAGCATTATCCTGGATTCCTGGTGAGATGGCGGATGAGATATGTAGGTTTAAACTTGTACGACGACAAGGTTGGAGGGAACATCCAAGTTGCTTGCCACATTTCTGTGGCGATCAGAGAACATTCTCACGGTCAATCACCAAACGACCATGCTCCTGATCATTTTAAACGTACTGATCAGAGTCTGAGTAAAGCACTCGGACAACTGTTTAGGAAGGCGCAATGAATGACGAGTCCGGTTCATTATTAAATATATATTTCTAGGTATTCAGGTCATTGGTTGGATGATAGGCGGATGAAATCCTCTCGTTGGGTGCAGTGATTATGGGTGTTGTTTGAGTACATGCGGAATGAACAAATGGAATCTTGGGAAGACGCTTTGGGCGAAATTTCTCGACGGATGGGATGACTGGGATTTCCCTTGGATAATGCGAAGTGTTGAGGGTTCTTCGAATGTAGTCGATCAACAATTGACAGGCACTCCTCGATTCGATATCTTCATCTCGTCGTTTCCTCGACATAAATGCCAGGGGACTTCAAGTCTAGTTCTCTCCCAAAATCTCGACCCTCATCGCGAGAATAAGCCCCGGAAACAGAACCAAGCCCCAACACATTCCCTCTCTTCGAACCGCGCTCACTACTCTCTCGCCCATGGTCCCTCTCCGTTTCTTCTTTACTACGCCTCGTATGTGCAGGAGGGCTCCTCTCCCGTTCTCGTCCCCGACGTTCCATCTCCACGTCTTGGTCGCCCAATCTAGACTTCTTTGCTTTGCTTTCACGTCTTTCTGTATTGTCATCGACACCGCCATTGGGTTTGCTCGACCGGCCTTGAAGGATTTCTCGAGCAGAGCTTTGGTGCGAGCCGTACTTTTTGAACGTCCTGACGATTAGGAAGAGGTATATAAACCCTAGCGCTAACACTGAGGTGATTATGATCCGTGGACCAAGGACTGTACGAGCTCCAAGAGGAGGTCGACTTTCTGGGTCAAGGACAGACCCGGTTCGCCATACGAACGAAAGGATGGATGAAATGAATAGTATCATTGCCCTAAAGAAAAGAGTTTAACCAAAGCTAAAGAAACATAGGAAAAGACGAACCAAGCCATCCACACAGCAGGAGTTGCAAGAAACACCCATACGTTCCACCAGATAAACGTCTTCGTTTTCTGTGCTTCCTAAAGAACTAAATCGTTAACAGAAGTTACTTCTAAACAGAACCTGAACGTACCTCTGCCCACCTAGAGGCATGAAACATGCTCCGCATGGTGCCAAACCGCACAATATACATGCACCCATACGAAAGACTCATCAACGCACAAATCAAAGACACCAATGCAAATGTGCGCGTAACAGGGTCATCTGCCGCGTCGGGTATCTGGAAAATAGTAAGAATGGCACTAAAAACCAAATCAAGGGAATGAGCTCTATTTTTTTCTCTCCTCAACATGGCAAGGAAACGTACGAAGCAAGTAAAGCGGAGACGACGTTCAAAGTTTTCCACTCTTTCATTAGTGAATCCGTAAAGGTCTCCCAGGAATGCTTGAAGCGGATCAACGCGGGCGATACCAAAGGAGGAGTCCATTCGTCTGGGAAAGGAAGGGGTGTGTGTATCATGGTTGCTCCTGGAGCAGCGCCGATCGGGGCAGAAGCTGGAATCCCAGACATGTCCCCAGGAGGGAATGCTGCGGGCCTGTTGAGTGGACTACTATGTACCGGAACACTAGGGTCAGGTGAGCCGTACAGCAATGGGACCTCCAGCCCTCGCGCTCCTCCCCCAGACGCGCTGATCATGCGTTGAATATCCGGTCGACTAACATCCGCATCCTCGAATATACGAGCAACGCGAGAGAAATACATCGCTGGCAAGCGAAGCAAAAGATTCAAGTAAAGCTCTCGGGGCAAAACGTCCACCATAAAAACACGCGAATCTCGGAAGAACAACCGCACCGAATTGACGGGAAGTAGGTCGTCGCAGTCGTATGCACCGCTCGCAGCAGATCCACCGACTTCAACGTCCTGCTTACGAGCGGATGGAAGACAGAATGGGAACTTCGTCTTCAGTTTGAATGGGTCGATGGGGACGAAAGGGTCATCCGAGGCAGCATGATGTCCGCGATGGAATCCAGAGGACCATTGTTGGAGGATTCGGAGGGGAGAAGTTGCTCGTGACTTTGATTGGGAAGGAGACCGAGAGCTTAGGTGCTGGTCGTTGCGGCTAGTCGACTCATCACGATGTCCTTGAAAAGGGGAAACACGCAATGGAGGCGAAGGTACAGGCGGGTCACTGCCGCGTCCCAGTCTAGAAAATGCTATCAAAGGATTGAAACCATATCTCGAGAACAACAAACAACTGAGGACCAACCTTGACCCACACTGCGCATAGTAGGCAACGAGTTATGATCACTCTCCAACGAAATCCTTTGCCTGGGCGTTTCCTTTCCTGCAGACCCACTCTCTGGCGTGCCTTGTTTATAGTGCCCATGAACGCCGAGAATCTGCTGAGCCCATGAACCACGGGACAAATCGTGATCTGAAGCGTAAGCGGAAGGGAGAGGTGTCGAAGCATCAAAACTATGACGCCAGCCTCGATTGACGTTGCTCAACCCGAAAGCTGACGCACGCGTTGGTCGGCTAAAGTTGGCGATTGGGCTTGGCCCAGTAGGCGGCAGGGCAGTCAGCTTGTCGGAGGAGGTTAGCTTTGAGGATGATGTCGTGTTATGTGATTCTACTAGAGGACGTTGAATGAAGCTCTGGTTGAAGCGTTGGTCTACTCTCACCAGGGCTGTTAGCGGTCGAGGCCGAGTTCTTCATGCTAGGTTCTGTGATTGGTTATTAGAAACGTCAATTCCACTATAAGCATAACGGATTTTCATTTTATACATACCAGGACTTGGAGTTACTGTCCCTTCTTGTACAGATATTTCCGGCAGATCGTCCATGGATGGGAAGGGTATACCCTCGGTTGAGTTCGTCATGGTCTCTGATCGTGTACAGTTGTCGACGTATGTACTATCCGTGATTGAAAAAATCCTTGTTTTCCGGTCCACCCAGAAGTAATTGGGCTATAAGGCGAATTAAGAGGAAAGAGGAAAGACAGCTCTTTACATCCGCAGTCGTTTTATAGTCCACGAGCTTCGGACCGTCTGCTGTGCTTTCATAGTAACCGCATCTTCGTCTCTGGATGCTCAGTGCGGCCTCTGTCCAGCATCTGACAGGATCTGTTCCACAAACCAGGCATTCCAATTTTGGCGAGGTGGGCGGGAGTAAACGCGAAAAGTCACACAGCTGGTGGTCTTGCATTGTCATCTGTCACGCGTCACGCTGTAAATAGATAACCAACAAATGGATATCATTGCAAGTACGGTGTTCCTTTGAATGCAGAATGGGTCCTACTGGTTGGGCGTATTTTTTCGCTGAGTGTATAAGGCATCCCCGTAACCAGCTCGAATGGCCCTTCATGCCTTCTCGTTCCTAGACGCAGTGCTGCAGCCTTTGGACAGGGACACTGTCGACACAAACAGCTTGTCAGTCATTATTTAATAACAAAAAGCGATGCTCGATGACTCACGTATTCCCAACCACAAGGAAGACCCCAAGTGGGAGGAATCCCAGCCCTGTCGAAAGTTTGATCTCGTTCAATATTGAGCTCTTCCAACCTAAAAGCTGTAGCAAGCCCTAGAAACCATCCAAATTAAATGATCGGCTGCCGCGAAGACACAGATGATCCAATCCTCTCCTGTGCGGCGAGGTCAGAACGAGGTTGGATAGCTCTTCCGCTGGAATATAAATGGAAGCGCTGCAAGCCACTGTTGGCATAGGGGGAATAACGACAAAGTGGTGTCACGGGAAATAATGATCCCATACAGCCCTCTCGACGGTGAGCTCCGCCTCATAGCCGGGAAAGATATCTGTGAACACTTCCCTCCAACCAACGTATCGTTCGCGCAAGTACAATGCCCGGGTATATTCCCAGTATTCTGGCATCCATCCTGCGCACTCAAAGTCAACTAACCCACATGGACGAAGGTTTTCGTCGACAAGGATGTTGTGAGGCGTGATATCCCCATGCGTAAAGCAGATTCTGTACCGCGTATTCGCTCGCTTCTCAAGTGCTGCCTGCAGCACTTCGTCATAAGGTTCCCAGGGCTGGCAAAAGTCCTGCTCGTGGAACTCGTCGTGAGAGGCAAACGGACCGACAAGGTCGGGGTGCAGGATACGAAAGGAGAGCACACCAGTTCCCATAAAACCAGAGATAGTGCGATCATCCGGTGATCGTAGACGACGTAGTTGGTCGAACCAGCCGCGCAAGGTCTCTGTAAACACCGCTCGTTGATTTCCTGGCATCTTATCCAGTGTGACCCCACTGGGGCCGTATTCCGTTCCTTTAATGCCGGTCATAAGAAGGAAATTTCCTTCGCCAGATGGGAGTGCAATGACATCTAGCATGCGTGGCACTGGCACCGTAGTGTTTTCTGAGACGTATTGGGTGGCAAGGGCCTCAGCGACCGTGACGAACCGACCCCGTTTTGCATACAAGTTGAACGGAACGAGACGCATCACGTAAACGGACGAAGTACGTCCACCGTGCTTCATCGAGAAACTACGAAGAGCCTGATATGCCTTCAAGCGCAGCCCAGACGGGACTAAAAGCCAACCAGACCACAGAAAATCTGTGAACCTGAAAGGTCTTATCAGTGAATCAGTCACGTCCAGAACTTAGGAAAGGTTTTGCCTGTCGCAACTTACCTTCGGTGGTACACGAAGTGGGCCGCATTCAACATATTTCCAGACATCCTGAAGGACCTCCGTCGTGAAAACGAAAGGGTATGATTGCTAAACCGAAGTGGTGGTCACAATGATTCAATGAAGGTAAACTTGAAGAAATGGACTCTGGAGACTGGACTCTGGAGAGTGGAAATCACCACCTGGGCTGACAAATGGTGATCGCGTGATATTACTGATAACGTTCAACTGGTGTCCATGATAGCGTTGCGTATTTAAGTGCAGGCTTTTATACCAACTGTAATTTACACAGGTAATTTACAGTAAATTACTAGTTACATACATCTGTCCTAGGAGGCCATGTATATAATGTATTTAAGTTATGCATGAACTACAGCCAGCGTGAGCCAGGGCCAGGTAGGATAAGACTTTTTTTTTGACAAGAACGTCGCCCTGCGAACTTGAAGCATGTTCCAACTTTTACCGCGTGTGCTGATCCCGACGTCCTTCCGACTTTCCATTCCCAGTACACCTTTATGATCAAGAAGAGTCGGCAATGATTAGGTGAACGCCTTGCTTTTTCATTCGCCATCTTATTGAGTACCGCACCAGGGCACAAAGTGACGAAGCATTCTTAACTGCATGGCGTCGTGGCCAGGAGGTTGGGGAAGAAGAAAGCGGCTTTGAGCTGGTCATGGTGGACTTGGTAATTGTTTAATCTTTGTTGATGTTCGTCGCTCAGTGCCAGTAGCTGCCGAAAGCCGAAACGGTCACGTGCATATTCCAAAAACGTAATTTACAGTACATATTTGGTAATTTACACCGGCCGAAAACCGAAAATGTATATTACATAGTTACGCACATGCACCCCAGGGGACTACCATCGGGGATTGCCGAACCCCGACTTCAAACGAATCCTCGTCGACGTTTCTCTTGGGGTCCTGTCTAAAATAGGTGGTGCCATCAGTCCTAACCAGTCCTAACCGTTGCGGTGTCGTCGTTTTCGCAATGTGTCTTCCCTCATCATCTAACCGCTCTGACACCTGAGTATTTTCATTGGCGTATTTCAATCTATAGATCATTGTGCACACTTTTTCAAGCGCTACTTAAGTATTTTCACTACCATACAAGTGACATGACTGCATCAAATAATTGAATCAAATCTTTGTGGTGATGACTGGTACCAATTTCTCCTTTCCCTACTCATCTCTTATCCACCCACATAATAATGCAATCAAAAGTTGATGCTACAATACTTAAGTTGACAAACGAGAACCGTAAGTTGAATGATGTTGGCCCTTGGGTGGCTAGAAGCGAACCAATGGGCCGCGGATACAAGAAAATCCGAAAGATGAGCCCTTCCAGTTGAGCAATAAATGAACCTCTTTCAAGTACATGTCGACTCTCTTTTTTGTTGACAATGTAAGACAGAGGATCTGAAGAATAGTGAAGATAATTTCAGACCTTTACCGCGATGGGGAAGGCTGGCGAAGGCACGACTGATGGCACCACCTATTTTAGACAGGACCCCAAGAGAAACGTCGACGAGGATTCGTTTGAAGTCGGGGTTCGGCAATCCCCGATGGTAGTCCCCTGATGCACCCTCCGGACTTTTATACGCAACGCTAGTCCATGATGAGATCCGTCGCTTTTGTTTTCTCTGGTCATCCTTTGCCTATGGGCCATCCATTATCCTCTTATCTAGCATCACGAAAACGCCGACTTTCCCCTCCGTCGAAATGTGGTGTGTCTGAAATGACCCAAAAAAAGCTGATGGGTTTACTCACCAAGCATCTCTGGACCACCTGGCGGACCCGCTTTGACCGTCATGGAATCTACACCCAGTTTGCCGTGCTCAGTACCCCAACACCAACGAGGTTTTCGATGGCCAGAGGAAGTAACGAGACGATGCACATAGGATGCCCAGCTCTGTTCCGAGTGCCCATCCCCTTATTGGAGGGGTTCGGAAAACTGGCGAAAACGTCACGTTGCGAAGTCGACCAGCTAACCCTGCCAATCCCCGCGTCGTTATTCAGGGTAACCTCTCGCCATCCAATATCATTTTGGTGCCGCATTCTGCGCCTTATAGCGAGGGACACAGCAAAACTTACCAGACGTTCTCAAACAACTCCCGTCAGCTAGCTGCTATTTATATATGCCTCTCCATTGCAGCACCATGTCCACTGCCGACTCGCGTCGAGAGGCTCTGCCCAAGGTCCCGTAATTCCCCAACATAAACTTGAACACTTTCGGCAGGTTGGCGGGACGTCTGACTGGATATAGACAAGTCTCTCGTTAGTGGCGAGTTCGAGAACTCTTACGCGCGTGCCCTAGATTCGGAAGATGAGGACGTGGACCAGGCTATTTCGGATAGGGCAGAGTCGGTCGTTGAGTCGGAATAGGTATGTTTTCGAGCTCGTTGTCTTTACACGCATCCTTTAGTATTCTACTGCAGAACCAATCCTCTCGTCCTTACTGTAAAAAACTTCCGAAGTCCAAGGTTTCACTGAACAAACTTCGACTGTATCAACGCACCACGCCTGAGACCATCTATTTACC
Organism: Galerina sulciceps; assembly: GCA_023014345.1. NCBI lineage: Eukaryota > Fungi > Basidiomycota > Agaricomycetes > Agaricales > Galerinaceae > Galerina > Galerina sulciceps. The sequence continues at coordinate 765,620 of JAEDXJ010000020.1, read as the reverse complement.
GCTTTGTTGGTGGTACGAGATTGTCGAGACGCGACATACATTACCCCGACTTCCTGTTTGGCCCTTGACTACTCACCCTACTCATTCCTGGTATGTTCGAATCTTCATACTTACCTTTTGTCTTATTGCTCGTTATCTCTTTAATAACTAGCCACCTCTACTAACGTCGAGCGTCTTTTCAACCACGGACAGTTTTTTCTCTCACACCCGAAGCCGTCTCTCAACTGAATCTACCGCTTGCGTCTTGGTTCATGGAGCCTTGCAAAGGACTCGGATGCGGAGGCGGTGGCTGCCAGTATCAGTATGGTAAGCCGTATCCATCTATAACCCTGCGGGTTGTAGGGTACATACCTGGCTGGCTACCCATGGCCATGGGTTTACTTGTGGTTTTGCCTAATTCCGACCCTCCAAGCTCACAGAAGTAGATGCGCTTCACTTTGATCCATGTCTGCTTGGATTGACAATTTAGGTAACGGTGTATTCTCTTCCACTCATAACCAATGATGATGCTCTTCCTACAAAACAGTATTATGTTACATTTGAAAGAATATACTACTACTTGAGAGAAGAAAGAAAAGTAAAAGATGAGTTCTGCCACATGCAACAGTGGCCCACAAAGCAGGTCATTTTTTGGCGATCAAGAGCACTTTCATTGGCATGAGACTATAGTAGGTCTGACTTCGTGACATGCTTACAAAAAAGAAAACCACGACATAGCATTGGCCCCACAAATACAATCAAATTGACCATCACATGTGACCCTCACTCTATGCATCTTGCTCCTCCTGCACTATATTCTACAATCTGATATGCCATGCATATAATGGAAGCCTTTAATTACACGGGACCTGAGTCATCGAGAGTGGCTACAACTTTGTTTTGGATTGCCTTGAGAGCTGCATCTTCAGCCTCCTCACGTTTTTTCCGACATTTCAAGTCATATTCAAGGGATTCATCTGAGCCCAACTTTGGTGGTAGAGGCCCCTTAGAAAACAGGTCAGATTCAATACTGTGACAGACCACAGAGTCATCTCCAACATCAGCATAGTCCCACATTGCAATCCAATTAAGCTCTTCAGCCTTGAGGCGCATTTCTTCTTTCACGCCTTCTGTAGTGACTTCAAGCCTGAGGTCAAGCAACCACTTCTTCACTGCGATATCAATACGCCCTGGATCCCTCGCGGCCAGCTCGAGATCCAACCACATTGGATCAGTTTCTCTATCAGTTGGTACTCGACTTGTGATGAGCAGGATGCGGTCCCTTGATAGTTCCTCACTTCCTCGAGCCCAAGTAGCAGCCGCCATGAGACGAGGCTCATCGTCTTGATTCAAACCGTACTTTGACTTTTGTTCCGATGACCAAGGGTGTGCACCAAGCCAGAAATTTATGGGGACTTCCAGGCTCCAATCGGTAGCGTAATTGAATTTTTCGATGGGGACCATTTTCATAATTTTTTCTGTTGTTTCGAAAGTCAACAGGTATCCACGGAGCTTTGCTTTTTTGTAAAACGACGCATTTAAGTTATCGATGTCTTTGACTGGCGGCCAAGTAGCTGACATTCTCTGTTTTCAGGTCGCTTTCAGTGTCGTCGTGAATAGAAGTGTAGAAGTACACGTACGTGGACGTATGCGGGTTCACGCACAAATTGGTGACTAGCTTCTGTTTTCTTGGTTAGAATATGATGAAAAGTCTTTGGGTCTTTTATACTGGTGACGAGGGCTTGTGCAAGGGTAGATGTGGCGTCCCCACTTTCCAAAATCGGACTTGTGAGTCGTGAGACAAAAGAAGATTTTGACCTCGACTTCTGGGCATCGGAGGCATCGGAACCAGTTGACTCTTCGAAGGCTACTTTCCTGTTGTGTTCCTACATAAGTATTCCTTTGTGGCAATAAACGCCACTTCTTTGGAATGCTTTTAGATCTTTATGAGTCAGACTCTAGTCACTCTACAACGCTTACGCATAACAAGAACAGAATCTTTAAACAAAGGAACAAGGCATAAAATAAATTTAGCGCTTTCATACAAAGACTTCAAGAATCAGAGGCCTAGTGAATATTCCAGTTCCCGAGTCAGCCTACAAATGGAGACCTTAATGCTATCTAAGAACAGCCTTCTTTTCGGTAAATAAAGACTTGGTCACGGCCCAAATTTTTCTATAAAGGTGGACGGGTCAATCGCAGAGTTCATCAAATAACCCCCTTTCCAATTGAGTTCAATACGCCTTGTAAGCAAAACTCTAAACCCAGGTACGGTGTGCTCTAAAATCTCATGATTTATCCATGTTGTTAGCTAACTTCTCATTAAGAAACTTATTTTGAAAGTTGACATATAGATATCATGGTTCAAAAAACTATCGAAATTCCCAATTGGATTTTCAAACGACTAGCAAAGCTTGCGGAGGAGACTGTCACCTATGAGGCTTCGTTCCTTGGAGTTCACAACTCCTACCTCACGTGCTTTCTTCCCCCCATCGAGGGATTCATGGTTAAACCGCAGGCACGACTGAGATCAGTTGTCGACGATGAAAGTGGTCATCATTCGACAAGACATCGTCCAGCTGGTTCCGTTGATTCGTACAATCAAATCGTTACCCGACGGGACGATGACAATATCCCCGACTTTTTAGTTGCTAAGTCTACCGGAGACCTAAATGGCGACATTCCTCTTTTGTGTTGGGAGTTGAAAAGAAATACAGAGAGGGCTAGTGATACAGCATACCAGCTTTTTCGCTATCAAAATTGGATTTCTGACTATTGCAAGGTCAATCGAGGTCATACTGTGTATCTCGTTGCGGTACAAAAGGATTTTTGCCAGACATGGGTACTCAGGCATGACCAAGATGCAGACACAGCGTTTGTAAATTGCGAGTTTACGGTCATGGACTCACATAAAATCCGCCAGCTCCTGGTGAAAATTAAAAAGGACTGGAGCCGCCAAGTGCCGATTGATAAAATAATTGTAGATGTTGATTAGAATAGCATAAGTCAGGGGAGGTAAAACTTGTATGCCATTGGACATCTTTGTACATGGATTTGTAGAACTGAATGACAAGTTTCTCAGCTTGGGCAAGCAAGGCAGAATAGTACAAGCAAGCTCTTTTCAATTGCACAGAAACCCCAGAGATTTCGAATGCGACATCCAGGTATCTTCAGTTCATCATCAGTTCGCTTGGGCTCAGGTGATCAATATTCCTTCGTCTCACCCAAATTATGCCTGGCAGGGTTCGCTATGCCATCCTCCTCTCTAATGGCAATGAGGGACAAGGACCGGAAGTGGTAAGAAACTGAGAGATCTTCGGTCTGGTTTGAGCTAAAAGAAATCGTTAGGCAAGTCGCAAAAAGATCGACTCACCCAACCAGCACTGCGCAGCGTCATTATCGGACGGTGCTCTCCCATCAGCAGGGAACTCACCCTGCAGGTCAGCGGGTAAGAAGAGACATTGAAATAGCGCCGTATCCAAACCTCGAAACTTCAAGGGAAAAACACAGGTCGCAGAACGACTTTCACCGACTGCACACTATGTCGCGGAAGAACCCGCCGGGTATCTGATTCACATCCCTACGTTGCAGTAAAGTCAGTGTCGGGATTGATATTGCCGTGGAGGTACCCAAAGCTTTTGATGACCTGAACAAAAATCGCATGAGAAAATAACCATGAACATCGAGGAATATTTAAAATAACGCTGTATGCGGCTCGGAGAATTTCTTGAGCAGGTTCGACGTGCTCAACTTTATGCGAAGGTCGATATACACTGGTACGAGACGACGACACGAGTGAGGATCCTAGCCCTTGAAGCAGGAGTTCTCGATCAGTAACAGTGACAACATAGTCTCCGTTTGAACAGAATCTTCCATCTGAAATTTCTCGGTTCCCCTTGAAGGCCTCCGCAAACCACAACAGTTTGGACATCCGGTTCCCGCGAAAACGCAGATGACGCGGTTCTTTCCTATGAGGCGAGGTTAGGCCGAGGTTAGACAGCACTCCAAGAGTGAGCGAGAAGTTTGGTAAGTCTATCCTATCATGGGTTGAAAGTTCGAAGGCTAGAAAACAGCTTTGCTAGCGTCGTCAACATGACGCGTTTGTTTGCGCCTGTCCGTTCGTCGGGTGCGTCGGAGACTTAGAGCAGTTATAACTCGCGATAGTCAGATCAAGCTCTTCCAGGTTTCCAAAAAACCACGTAAACTGTCAGAAAAGAGAACAACCTGTCCATACCGAAATTAGCCAGGATGAGGACGCGTGGTGATTGAGCAAATGCCTGTGCGACAATGGCAAAAAGGGCAAAACTGGCGTTGGGTACACCAAATGGTCACTGCGGGGACTTAAATGAAACGAGGAGGATAAGGATGACGAGGCTGCCATTGACAAGGCACGACCATGACCTAAAAAAGGTCATGTCACGGGTTATAATGTTGCCATACAGCCCTCTCGACAGTAAGCTCTGCATCATAATTGGGGAAGATTTCTGTGAAAACTTTCTTCCACCCAACGTATCGTTCGCGTATGTACAATGCCCGGGTATATTCCCAGTATTCCGGCATCCATGCCGCACACTCCCAATCGACCAATCCGGATGGACGAAGGTTTTCGTCAACAAGGATGTTGTGAGGCGTGATATCCCCATGCGTGAAACAGATTCTGTACCGCGTATTCGCTCGTTTCTCAAGTGCTGCGCGCAGGACCTCGTCATAAGGTTCCCAAGGTTGGCAATAGTGCTGCTCATGAAACTCGTCCTGGGAAGCAAATGGACCGACAAAGTCGGGGTGTAGGATACGATAGGAGAGCACACCAGTTCCCATGAAACCAGAGATAGTGTGGTCATCCATCCTATGGTTTTAGACAACGCAGTTGGTCGAACCACCCTCGCAATGTTTCTGTGAACACCGCCCGCTGATTTTTTGGCATCATATCCAGTGTGACCCCAGTAGGCCCGTACGCAGTTCCTTTTAAACCTGTCATAAGAAGGAGATTCCCTTCGCCAGAGGGGAGTGCGATGACATCCAGCATGCGTGGCACTGGGATCGTGGTGTTTTCCGAAACGTATTGAGTGGCGAGCGCTTCAGCGACAGTGATGAAAGGACCCTCTTTTGAAAACAAGTTGAATGGAACGAGCCGCCTCACAAAGCCGGAGGAGGTTCGTCCACCGTGCTTCATCGAGAAACGCGATAAAGCCTGGTATATCTTCAAGCGCAGCCTAGAGGGAACTAAAAGCCAGGCGGACCACAGAAAATCCGTGAAACTGAACGGTCTACATCGGTGGGTCAATTCTGTCCAAAATTTGGAAGACGTTTCGCTTACCTTCTATGAAACACAAAGTGGGACGCGCTCAACAGATTGCCAGACATTCTCTGAAGGGCCTCTGTCGTGAAAGTGAGGGGGTATAAGGTAGATGTCATCCATAATCAAATAACGTCACGTGGCAGATTTCGCGTTCCAAATTAGGAAGGTATAGCACTTTTCAAAGGAGATCTTGCACACCACGGAAAAATAGGAAATTCTGGCTCCAACAAATCGTAGATAAAATGCATCTGATTGGGAATATGTAAATTATTTGACAATTTATGAACTTTTCCCCGAGTTATTTCGTGGTCTCCAAAAAATCGCTGATGACAGACTTCTCAAAGAAATAACACCTGCAAATCGTATTGAAAAACTCTAAAACTTTTCAAGGCAGCTCCTATCATGTATATTGACAAATTGTTGGAGCCATAATTTTTTATTTCTGCAGTATGGACGAGATTCCGTTCGAAAAGTAGCGTACCTTCCTAATTTAGAACGCCAGATCTGACCACGTGACGTTATTTGATTATGGATGACATCTACCTTATCAGTTGCTGAAGCGAAGTCACAAAGTGGCAAGTAAAGCCTGAACGACGCTGACAAATGTTCCAAAAATGGTGTATCCCGTGACTCGAACGAATGTGTGTCATTTCCTCCCACGGTAATTATTGACCGTCTCCTGCAGTGCTTGTTTTGTTCTATCCCATCATTGGTTTTCAAGGAACACTTCTTACGCTTCCAATGGATCCCAACTGATCGTCAGCAACAACGGGAACGAGAACGAGAATGGTGCCGTTGCTGCGAGTGCCGCTACTGACGCGAGTTCATCGTTCAACCCAGTCTTCGGAGGAGAGACGTGCCACAATGCCGACAGAATTACAAAAGCATCGAACGGAGTATGGGCTGGCGTGTATCATGTACATGCGTTTTTGGATGCGAGTGGAGGGGGTCAAAATCTCTCAGTCGATATTTGGTGGCTAGAAAGGATCGTTGGACGCCTTGGGAGATATATGAAGCTGCTGGTATGTCCGGTCTGTCAGTTCCCTATATATTCTATATTTATTTTCACATTTTAGCTCTGATAGAATGAGGAGAAGGAAGCTGAGGTTAAGAAGAGGATTAATGGGTTGGCGAAGTTGACGAAGGGATATGGAGGTGCTCATTTAAGGGTACGATTTCAATTTGTTCTTCTGAACTTTATACTAACCTGTATCCTTCGTTTCAGGGCTTTTTGTACCGAGGAAGCTCTGAACGCGATTCAGAGACGATACCCGCAAGTTTATAAGAGCAACAACCGCTTGCTCTTGAAGCCTGAAACGATAGTAGTTGTCCTGCGTGATTTTATGATTTCCATTAAGAGTAAGTATTTCCATTCTTGGTATCGATCGATTGACTCATCATGCTGACACGTCACATCTGCAACCAGAACTGGTTCCCTCCTCCGCTCGCTCGACATCTTCGGCTGCCATGCCACTTCCTGTACAGTTTGTGCCGCTGTTGGAAAGCACGCTGGAGAAGGTCAGGAAGGTTATACACCGTGTTATGTCTGTGGAGAAGAAGCTTAGTGCGCTGGAGGCCGAGTTTGAGGACGAGGGTGGAGAGGAGGGGCCGCTGGAGAAAGAGATGCTGTCTCAAGGTATATCTTCTCTCTTCCTCTTTTTGAGTATCTAGTGACAGTTTTTTTTTTTTTAGCTATACAAACTCTTCGGGTGTATCATCCACGATCATTCATGAATCATGGTCCTATTGGTATGGGGCAAAGATATATTGGCGCTGCCGCTCTGCATCATCTGGAGGGTTACCATGTTCAAAGTCTCGAACTTGGAACGTTAATGAGTGATTCCACAAGGGTAAGTCGTACGATTTTGCCTATTGAATTTCGTCTGAACGTTTCTCTCACTAGACCGTGGAAGCTATCGTCCAGCTGTTCGTCGAGGCCAAACACAATCAGCCTTCCGTAATCTATATTCCCTCTCTGGTGGGATGGTGTGCTGCTGTCTCGGAGACGTAGCGGTCGACAGTGCGGGCAATGCTCGACACTCTTGCCCCGACAGACCCCATCCTTCTGCTCGCCGTTGTTGATGGTTGCTTCGCGGACCTTCCTCGGGATGTCAAGGCTTGGTTTGGTCGGACGAAAGACAACCGCGTCGCCCCTTGCGCCTCCAAGTAACTCTCAGCGCGAGGCTTTTTCGAGGGCTTGATGAAAGAAATTCAAAGGCCTCTAAATCCTCTGTACGTCATGGATCTGGAAAGGATGCAAATGGACCTGTTTAAGGGTCGTTATCTGACCCCGCAAGATTTCCTCGACGATGCTGCATAACGCAGACGTGAAAGTGCATGAAGACCTGGACAGGCTGCACAAGGCCCAAGCTATGTTTACAGCTGCTCAAGTCAGCATTCAAGAGTTTGATCCGCGGTTAAGGCTCGAGTGCGAGAGGATGGCTGTTAGAGAACGACAGAGAAGAGAGGAGCATAGGAAGGAGAAAGGGAAAGGAAAGGAGAAAGAGGTCAATGGAAATCCTCTGCCAGCCGGTGCGAGGAGAAGTGCGAGGAATAATGGTCTGCAACCCGAACATCCTATCACCGATCCTGTCAAATTGGAACAAAGACTGAAGAGGCAAAGGGGCGAGGAGAGCAGCGGCGTTGATTCTCATGGATCCGAGGGCGAAGCCAATGGTTTTATTACTGGTGACGGCGGTCGCGATGCCAAGAGGTCGAGGATTATCGATGACCAGGAAGATGATCGCGACCCGTTGGATACTCTTGGGTCGTCAAGACCTGGCACACTAGACCGGCCTCACGTAGTCCGATTTGCACCTTCTCATATTAAACCAATGGCGCCTCTAATAGAGGCCCCCGAAGTAGAACACTATCCTCATCAACCTCATCACCAGCTGCCCATGTCTCCTCACCCCTTGTTGCAGCAAAACCATAACATGTACTCGCCTTACCCACAATTCAATGACCAGATGATCGTCGATGCCCCTTCGAGACGGACTGGTTTTGATCCTACCCTTCTAAACCCTATGTTGCCCCAGCCCCAGCCTCCGCCTCGAAATCTGTTCGGCGTCCAGCCATTTGTGCCGAGGCCGAATGGCAGCCCCTACAACTTCCCAGCACTCAGTGTGGATCCTTCCGACCCTTTCATGTCTATTCCTAACCCCCAGCACGACCAGTATCAGCCACAACAGCACCGACCGAACTCATTTATGGAGCTGCTCGCGAAAACGCCCAGTACCTCAAATCCAGATACAAGCTGGGCCGGACAGACAGTCGACTCCGTTACCCGTCGCGTCGTCACCAACGTTGGTGCGAGAACCTACACCGATGGTGGTCGAGCGCACACCGACGCCGCCGCTGCCTGACTTCCATGTTTCCTCTTCGTTGTTGTTTGATCTACGGCAGGTGATAAAGGAACGGACTGCCAGCTTGACTGTGGAGCAGCTCGAACAGTTACGCGCGACGTGTCTTGGGACCGTGTGGCGGCGTCGGAAAGAATGGAGCCGTGATGAGTTGGTCGAGGAGTTGCTCAAAGAGGTGAAAGAATTCGTTGAGGAAGCTCAAGAGGAAGAGGATGAGTAGCGAGTGCTTTAGTTATCTTACTTTAATGGCTTGCTTCTATAGTTCGTTCTCTGGTTCCGTTTATTCCTTTCAATCTACTATGTACAACAATGTGATACTTTGTTACCTGTAGTTTGTTTTTTTGTCTTGTTCAAATACGCAATGGAAAAGATTCATTCATTCTGCACTGCATTCTGCTCGACGAAAAGATGTGCTATGCAGCTAACGATGGATCCAGATCATATAGGAGGACACAGCCGTCGAGAGCGGCTTCAGATTCGTCTCAAAATCACTGGGAAACATCTAAAACTGTTCGCGTTGTAGTCGGGATTCGCAGCTAGCATTTTTCTCGAGGTTAAGGGACATTGTTCATGACCTTCGTGCTGTTTCAAATGTCATCATGTACTCGAGTATACCCTTGGAGCTTTGGTAGTCGACATGCCCTTCGTTCCTTGAGTGACGAAATGTCGAGGCGTACGTCCAGGTGGTGGCAGAACTTATCGCACTCCAATACTCAAATTCGTCTGACATCACACCGAAAGGAATTTCAAAGCGATTGAAATTCTAAGCCTTTGTAAGAAAGATGACGATCGCCTGCGGTACTAGTAGCAGTTAAATTTTTGGAAAATTAAGCAAAGAAGCAAGGTATCTGGAAGATCTACCATTCTGCTTCCTCTTCGAACTCGTAACCCATTGCCTTGTATCTTTGCACTAAAACGTCCAGGTCTTCTGGAAATAGGCCACCATGCGAAACAATCAAAGAGAGGCTGCGCTTGTTGCTGTCCATATCGTTCAGCATCTTCATCGTCACCTGCAGCTCCCAAAGAAAATCCGTGTACGCCACTTGTGATGCCTTGATCATCTCTGCTCTAGTCATTAGGCGTCCAAAAGCCAGTTTCTCCAAGTAACGCTCGCGAAGAGTGCTGTGCAGACCTTGCAGCAATCTTTCCATGGTATATCCGCCGAAAAACGAGCAGACATTCCCAAATCCAAATCCACCGCCGAAAAGCATGGCTTCTTTCTCGAGGACTGATTCTCGCGAAAACGGATTGGAAACCCAACTGGACAAGACATCAGGAAAATCGCTTCGAGCCCGACGTTTTCCTGGACCAGTGTAGGCCATTGAAAACCATGCGATGATGTAATAAAACGATTCCAAGTCGTCCAGATAGTCGAGAGGGTAGGTCTTACGTCCAAGTATTGACTTGGAAAGCGCCATCACAGACTGAAACATCGGGTTCTTGAAAGCCTGGTTTTTCGTATATTTCATGAAGCCGCGCTCTCTGGACGTTGACGACGAACATCCGAGGTAGAGGACGTCAGGATTGACGTTGCCGTGAATGGTGCCACTGGATTCCCAAATTTTTTGATGATCTGAACAAAGAGTAGATGAGATGACAGCCATAAACGTAGGTAGAGATAAAACAAACCCAGAATCGCGTCGTACACAGCACCGAGAATTTCTTGAGGAGTTTCGAAGTACTCGACTTTACGCGGAGGTTGGTATTCATCGGTATGAGAGGACGACATCAGTGAGACTTTGGGTCCTTAACGAAGGCTTTTTCGATGGGCACCAGTGACCTTCATAGTCTCCATTTTAATAGGATATTATCCCCTAGAGATGGGCCATGTACTGTGCCACTAGCCAATGGCCCAAATGGTAGGGAGGGTAAGTTTCCTAGTTAGGTATCCACGAGTTAGTCAACGTTCATTGTCTGCGCCGAAGGGTTACTAACTTGTTGGGCCATGTATTTTTTCCGGTCGGATTTTGTATCATCGACGACAATGGGGCAGCGCTCAGCGTTGAAGAATGGTTCATGAAACCGACACGAGGTTGAACCCCGATGCCGGATCAACCTCGCCCACTGCAGACCGTTTCACGTCCTAGCATCTTTCCTGATTGCAATAACACAAGGCAGTTTACAAGTCCTCTAAAGTTGTTCGAAATAAGAGAGAATGACGAAATGCGGATGGTGGGGTTGTGTAAGTGCAGGTGGCCTGAGAAATCTTATCACTGAAAGGGCATCACGTTATTTTCTTCCTTTCCACTGAACCACTCCAAACCAGTTGAGTTTGTACGCTTGCACTTCACCGGCACCTGCACGGTCTCAGAAAGGCCTCACGTCAATGACCAACAAGAGCCAAATTCTTCGACCGCATTCATAAAGATGAAGAATATAGGAATCCCAGCTACACGGTGCAATACTTAGGCTTGTTATACGCGTCCAGACGAGCAGCCATTCCCAAATCGCGCACGAGTGAGTGGGGAATTTTGCTCTGAAAGGAGCGCGAGAGTGGATGGCACTGATCTATATTTTTTAGTGCAATTCAGTGGTGTGCTGTTCCTGAGAGGAACTATGTTCGGCATGCGATGCCTCGGTAACTGAACGTGTCTCAGTGTCAGAAGAAGGATTGGTGGGTTTCCTCAAATCATTTATCAATGCCAACCTCAGTCCTCTTTTTGTACAGGTCGGAGCACAGAAAGGCCTGCACCAGTACCCGGATACGCAGTTTGCAGCCAAGTGCATTCACAGGCTACTGAACGACCCAGGCATGACGTTAGCCCTCGAGATAGCTTCCGCTGAGGCGGTTCACGGAAGTATACGCCTGGGGTTAGCGCACAGTATGAATCACTGCCTATGCTGAAGGCTACCCAACGGTGCGTTGAATTCATGTTTCGAATTGCGTTTTTGGGAAAGCTGATGCTTGATCTTAGGCGTGTTGATTTCGAACTGGGGTCGGGGGACAAATCAGGCGCGAGAAGGCCAAGACATCAGCTGGAGAGGTAACGATAAAAATGCTCAAGAGAACTGGGCATTTATCGGATTTCGTCATTGGTTTTACGAACTTAAATTTCTTTGTGTTGGCACGAGTTATCGATGACTAGTTTGACTTATCACGAGAGGCACCGTTCTTCAACCCGTCAAGTTCTCTGCCTAAAACGCGACGGTTTCTCCTGACCCTTATACGGTTGAATCGCAATTTTGAATTTTGAACGCACATGACGTGGCTGTCCACCTTGACACGAGAGGGCACTGCATCGCACTGCATACTAGTATCCGAGTTCACTTCCCACCATCTCTCTTACAGTTACAGTCATAAACCTCTCTCCTGATAGTATGGCGAACGATAAAGCATTGTTACTGAACGCAGTCTTAGAAGGTAAGAACGAAAATGCGATACAAGCGTTGTTTACCGCTGATCATTATTCGTATCAAGGCATCGAGATTGAATGCGACAGGAAATGGAAAGCAGGATCGCAGTACTTTGGACGAATTTCTGTGGCCGACAAGGAGGTTGCGAAATCTACGAACTCCAAACCTCGCTCGTCGGTGCTCAAATGGGAATGGAATACAAACAATGAGATGTAGGTCTTGGTCTCATGCTCGTCCTCTCGGCAAATACTCATGATCATCTCTCCGAATCAGCTGGTTCGAGCCGTCTTCGATGCTGAAGGCGGAGGTTTACCGTGTATCTCGCACACACATCGGTCGATTGGATAATCTTGTGGGACGGTACGAAGGGAAAATAGTGGAAATGTTCGACCATAGTGAGTTCAACGTTCGCTGCATGAGCGCTTCTCGTTGACGATGCGTCATTTAGATACCAATTTTGATTTGATGGATAAGAAAGGCGACTCCGTTCATGCTAAGATGAAGATAGCCCTGTCGCTCATCTCCGAATCTAATGACAATATCAAAATGTTCATGGACAAGGTGGACACTGATATTTCTCGCCTTCCAAGCAACGAGACTATGTGGAATGCTGTTTCGACGGTCGGAAAAGCGGTGCAGTTGACCAAGAGCATTTTGGATAATCTCTCTCAGGCATGTTATTATTTGTGTCTGATTCGCCTTGATGCAAATTAGTGATGGTCGTGACCAGATACACCCGATACTCAAAGTATCCTGGACCGTCATGGCCAGTCTTTACAAGGTGATTGTCCCAGGAGATTTTAAACAAACTTGTGTAAACATTGGATGTTTTTTTGGCAGGCTGTTGAGGAAACTGATCTCCAGGATGCATCTATACGAGAACTAGCGACTACCCTGCGTGAAATGCTGGCAACTGCAAATAAGTTTCATAACCTAGAAGAAATCCCAGACATGCCCAATGTCATTGAAGAGATTGGTCTTCAATCAATACAGGTTGCATCACTTATTCATGAATATGCAAAAATGCCTTTTGCAAGTAATTAAAACATCCTTCTCCATGTTTGTGCTGAAATTAATGACAATATGCATATAGGGCGCACTGTGCAGATACAAATATCAGGACTTAAATTACAAATTGAGAAGTGCCAAAAGAGCTGTGCTACTCTTAAGGTCAAACTCTTTGATAGAATCAATGTTGACACAAATACTCGAGTAAAGAGGATTGAGGATCATCAGCTAGGTAATATGAACTCCTTTTTCTTCTTATCAGTTACTGATGATTTGTTCAATTTACTTAGTGGAAAAGATTGAGAAGTGGTTGGCTGCACCTGACACCTCCAGGTTCCACAATGAAGCATATGAAAAACGTGAACTTGACACCTGCTCCTGGTTTCTCAATGGTGAGCACTTCATTAAATGGAAAGAAAATCCAGGGTTTCTTTGGGTTAAGGGAAAGCGTAAGATTTTTGACTCATTCATTTGAATTTACATGCTCATTAGTTCCATAGCAGGATGTGGCAAAAGTGTTCTATGGTGAGTCTCCAACTCATGAGCAGAGAAATAATATGAGTGATATTCTGTCTTCTTAGTTCTTCAATTATCAGTGAACTGCCTAAGCCTGGTCCATCACTTGGAATTGCATACTTCTTCTTTGATGGAAGAGATGGCCAAACAGATCAACAGCTTCACAATAAGCTCATTAGGTCCCTGATCTCACAGTTTTCTGACTCACGCCATGGAGGTATACCTGTTGAATTGGCAAATCTCTATCAAAGCTGTGGAGCCCAACAGCCATTGGACTATCAGCTTCAGGACACTCTGCAAGATATTCTCAAAGGATTCTCAACTGCATATATTGTTATTGATGCTCTTGATGAGTGCATTGATCACAAAAAGACATTGAGTTGGGTGAACAAACTGGTCACAGATACAACTTGGAAAGTGAAAAACCTTCATTTCTTGGTCACTAGTCGTCCTTTGCAAGACATTAAAGAGGTCTTCAATAAGCTTGATCCACATTCAATTGATGTTGGTGAGGCAATGGAAAACCAGGACATTATAAAGTACTTGAAGCTTCAAATGGATTCAAAATCTACATTCAAAAAGTATGATGAAGATACTCAGAAAAAAATAGAATCAGAATTGGTCAAGCATGCAGAGGGATCGTAAGTTAATTTTTATCATAAATTCAAGTGGCTAACAGTAATTCAAGATTTCGCTGGGTAGCATTGCAGCTTGCTGAATTGGAGAAATGTGCAAGCACGGCAGAAATAACCAATCAACTTGCAGAGTTGCCTGAGGGTCTGGATGAATGCTACAATAGAATTTTGAAAACAATTGATAAGAAACACCATGCCCATGCTAGGACATTTCTGCAGTGGTTGGCCTTTTCAAGGAGGCCAATGACAGTTTCAGAAATTGCAGAAACAATTACAGTGGACTTTACCCAAGATGGCCCAGTTTTTATTTCAGGAAACAGATATCCTGATCCATGGGATGTTCTCAAGCGATGTTCAAGTCTTGTGAGTGAATCACAGGGTAAGTGCTATTAGCTTAACCAGATATTTCAGTCTTTGCTGATAGGATAGACAGGCACTATTAGGCTCTCCCACTTCTCTGTCAAGGAGTATCTCCTTTCTATCTATGTTGAAGACACATTCAGATTCAGTGAGAAACTTGCGCATGCAAAGATCTTGGAAATTTCAATTGCCTACCTTCAACAATTCAATTCATTTGAGCCTTTGACAAGAACCATGCTTGATGATTCACCACTTGCACGGTATGCAGCTGAGCATTGGATTCATCATGCAAAATCCAGTGGGATGGAGTCTAATTCTTATCTTCTAAAATTGATCTTGGAGTTTTTGATATCTGAGACTGCTCCTATTACAAATTGGGTTTGGATCTGGAATATTGAAACTTATGAGTGGCTATTACCACATAACCATCAGAACCTTTCAATGGAGAAAGACAAAGTTTCTTCTCCTCTTTACTATGCTTCTCTGGCTGGATTGCAAGAAGTATCATATGCCTTACTGCACAGAGGAGAAACTGCAAATGCAAAAGGAGAAAAATATGGGAATGCACTTCAGGCAGCATTATTTGGAGGTCATGAAGGGATTGTAAATTTGCTGCTTGAGATGGGGGCAGATGCAAATGCACAAGGGGGAGAATATGGGAATGCACTCCAGGCAGCTGCAGCATCATATGAAGGTCATGAAGGGATTGTGAATCTGCTGCTTGAAAAGGGGGCAGATGTGAATGCACAAGGAGGATATTATGGGAATGCACTCCAGGCAGCATCATATAGAGGACATGAAGGAATTGTAAAACTGCTGCTTGAGAAGGGGGCAGATGTGAACAAACAAGGAGGAGAATATGAAAATGCACTCCAGGCAGCATCACATGGAGGTTATGAAGGGATTGTAAAGCTGCTGCTTGAGAAGGGGGCAGATGTGAATGCACAAGGAGGAAGATATGGGAATGCACTCCAGGCAGCTTCTGGTGGAGGTCATGAAGGGACTGTGAATCTGCTGCTTGAGAAGGGAGCAGATGTGAATGCTCAAGGAGGAGAATATGGGAATGCACTCCAGGCAGCTGCAGCAATAAATAGCGGTCATGAAGGAATTGTGAAACTGCTGCTTGAGAAGGGGGCAGATGTGAATGCTCAAGGAGGAGATTATGGGAATGCACTCCAGGCAGCATCATATGGAGGACATGAAAAAATTGTAAACCTGCTGCTTGAGAGGAAGGCAAATGTGAATGCACAAGGAGGATATTATGGGAATGCACTCCAGGCAGCTGCAGCATCATATAAAGGTCATGAAGGGATTGTGAAACTGCTGCTTGAGAAGGGGGCAGATGTGAATGCTCAAGGAGGAGAATATGGGAATGCACTCCAAGCAGCTGCTTCATATGTAGGTCATGAAGGAATTGTAAATTTGCTCCTTGAAAAGGGAGCAGATGTGAATGCTCAAGGAGGAGAATATGGGAATGCACTCCAGGCAGCTGCAGCAATAAATAGCGGTCATGAAGGAATTGTGAAACTGCTGCTTGAGAAGGGGGCAGATGTGAATGCTCAAGGAGGAGAATATGGGAATGCACTCCAGGCAGCATCATATGGAGGACATGAAAGGATTGTAAACCTGCTGCTTGAGAAGGGTGCAGATGTGAATACACAAGGAGGAGATTATGGGGATGCACTCCAGGCAGCATCATATCAAGGACATGAAAGGATTGTAAACCTGCTGCTTGTGAAGGGGGCAGATGTGAATGCACAAGGAGGACTATATGGAAAAGCACTCCAGGCAGCTGCAGCATCATATGAAGGTCATGAAGGGATTGTGAATTTGCTGCTTGAAAAGGGGGCAGATGTGAATGCTCCAGGAGGAGGAGAATATGGGAATGCACTCCAGGCAGCATCATATCAAGGTCATAAAAGGATTGTAAAACTGCTCCTTGAAAAGGGGGCAGATGTGAATGCACAAGGAGGCTTGTTTGGGAACGCACTCCGGGCAGCATCATATGGAAGTCACAAAGCTATTGTGATTCTGCTGCTTGAGAACGGGGCACACCCTATGGAGGCAGATAAGTGAGTCAATAATTACTTAACTGTTCATGATACTCATCGTCGTCCTTTGTTTCAGGCCCAAAGAATTCTTATCTGCCGTTTCACCACTTAGCGATACTTAGAAGCTTGAAGAACTCTGTTGAACTCACCGTGCAATCCCTTCCTTCGAGTTGTCTCTTCTTATCTTTGTCGATTATTGTTGTATGATTAGTACAGGCCTCTGAGTTGAAGGTTGGCGATGCAGAATAAGGATTGTCGATAGAACTTTGAATGTTTTAGTTTTTGTACAAGTTTAACGAGGTTGTGGTGAAAGCGTGATACATGCGAAAATTTAGGTCAGTGTTTTGCCATTGCTTGTTCAACCACCACCAGCTACTCCTTGCTCCAACCACGCCCGCCTTCGTCTGTCTTCCCACTAGCCTTATCTAACGTGGTCGAAAGACCACCCAGCGTCTTTCTGAGTTCATAGGGCCCGAAATTTGACAATTTGGGGAGATATCAAGCACGAAGACAACCCCAGAGTCGCGGCACTGACTTGCTCATCCATACCCTGTGCAAGTTGCCATGTCAGAGTAGGGCGGGCAACCCCACCACTGTCTACAAGATCCGTCGATCGATATCTGTTGTTTGTACTCAACATTCAACCTCAACTCTTCCGCATCCACCATCCCGCCTTGACTGGTCGCATTTCCTCCGCTCCCCGATGCAGCCAGCGCTGTGCTACTGCCAGCTCCTCTACCATAATTGGTTTTGTCTGAGCCCGCGAGAGTCCCCGAAAAAGAACGCCCCGACAGCACGACACCAAAGACCCTACGGAGAGGAAGCAGTGATTGCTACCGTTCTCGGGCTGCTGCCCCATCCAGCCTGCCAATTTGCCGACACGGAATCTTCGAGCTGGAGCTTGCTGACCCGAAGCACCTGCCCCCCGTAAGCCCCCAGTCTCCCTTTATTCCCGTCTTTGCTAACAGCATCCCTAGACGTTCCACCAACGACTAGCAGCTCGACCGAAAATAGTCGAGACGAATATTAGTGTAAGTCGGTCCCAACGCTCTTGTTGTCATTTCCAGCCTAATCGTGCCACACATGCAGGTCCCACCATGGATGGCATGAAAGAGCTGTCTCCTCGCGTTGTCTTTGTATCTGCCCAACCACGATCGCTCGTTCCGCGTACGTCAGAAGACAATTCCCGCAGAGTGGAGTATAGTCGCGGCCTCTATCTGTCTGTACGCCCTCTCATTTCGCATTTTTCGTGCGGATTGTTGACCCGGTGTGTAGGCCTCGTACGAACAAGAAGGCGAGAAAGGAGGTGTTTGGCTTAGCCCCTTAGGTGGCAACGTCGAGATTTGGAAAGAGTTTTGAGCAACTCGGGAACCTTTCACGCAGGAGAAAACGAGTCTTCGGTACGTTCGTGTCCTGGATCTATCTGAACAATGACCTCATTCTTGACTTCTCGTTTAGTTTAAGACCAGGCTGCAGCCATGGCTATGGGTGTTCCTCGTTCGTGATGACGGTTAGAAATAGGCGACATTGATGTTGCTGCTCGTGCCAGCACAGGTCGGTCTTATCGTCGACGCGGGAGATCTCATGGCAGGATGGGAGGCAGTCGCGGGAGTTGCACCGTAGCTCTTTGGTCGGTTTTTTCCACCAATTTCATCCGAGGGATCTCTGACGCGGTCTTTACACAGGTCTTTTGTATGAAAATGACTGGAAGGAGTCGAAACGCGGGATTGCCGACCGATTAGGTACAGATCGGCGGTATCATCGAAATTCGGCGGGAGATGTTGGGAGTTGCATTGCAACGTTTGGTGAGTCGGTTATCCCACTTGTTCCATGGTGCTGTAACGGACTCTTGGTTTGGTTCTAGGTGCTCGTGTTGAGTGTGGATGCTTGAAGTAGTGTGTGCAGTGAGGACATCTTGACGACGACGACGCAGACAGTGTGAAAAGAAAAAAGGTCATAAGCCTTGTTGTTCATTCAGGAT
Organism: Galerina sulciceps; assembly: GCA_023014345.1. NCBI lineage: Eukaryota > Fungi > Basidiomycota > Agaricomycetes > Agaricales > Galerinaceae > Galerina > Galerina sulciceps. The sequence continues at coordinate 747,075 of JAEDXJ010000020.1, read as the reverse complement.
ACCTACTTCGCTTTGAAATGAAGAAAACGGGTTTAATGACTACGTTAAGGAAGGAAACTCAGGTAATGCCTCCTTGCTAGCAATAGAATCTATAGGCTAGAAAGAACTTAGAGGCCAGGTAATTATAAGGAAAGAGTAAGCACTTGAAGAAGGAAGGGTTCCTCTTGGCCGCCATCATGATAGTAATGCGAGCCGCTAGGCCTAGGATATGTGGAGGTTCCAAGCCGTACTTCAACTTTTGTTCCAATGACCAACTGTTTTTACCAAGCCAAAAGTTTATGGGAAACCCCAACGACCATTGTCCACGATTTTTTCTATTGCTTCGAAAGTCAGGGGGTATCCACGAGCTTTGGTCTCGTGTAAACCTACGACTTTGAAATTTCCGAGTCGGAGTCGTCGAGTTGCTGCCTAGTTGAAAATTTCTGTTCTCAGGTCGCTCTCAGCATCGTGTGGTTGAAAGAGTTGAAGTGCACGTACGTATGGTGGATTCAGGAATCTGTGCTGATTAACTTCGTTTTGTTGGTTTGAGGATGATGACAAGGACGTTCCGACAGATGTTTTCGGCTCACAGTTGAGGAGGACATCAAATAGGGTCTCTTGGGACGCGAATTTTCTGGGGAAATCTGAACTCGGGCAGTCTAAAAACGGTGCATATCACTACTGGCCCCCAGACTATTTGGACGAAAGTCAAAGTGGCTGGGCACGTCGCTCAAATTTCGCTCTGGTGTTTCGCCAATTCATCTACTCCTTGAACGTGAAAGCAAAATGACTGAGCAAAATCCAAGCGCTGTGACTCACATTTTGACGGAAAATCTTCTCACTCCAATAGTGTATACGAACACGTATAGCCAAAAAATAAAAATATGTCGAGCGTCAAGGAGAAGTACACAGCTGCAGTTCCAAATGCTACACGCTACCACAACACCGTCTTGAATTCATATTGAGTAACACCTGAAAAGCGCGTTTTTCTAAGATGTTGGTGGAGAATACAAGAAACAGTAAGCGCACCTTCCGCCTCAAGAAGCTCCCTAGCGATAGCTTCGCGTTCCCCCTCTTCAAATTTAGGTATCAACTCAGGATCCATCCCAACCCATCCACGAATTGGCGCCGACTGAGTCACGATCATGTATTGCTCGCATATTATTGAGCCAAACATGGCGAAAAGCGTATAGTAGGGCTTTTTTCCAACCTTCTTCATAATGGCACTGAAAGCCCTAGTGGAATCGCTTTTGCTTTCAGGATTCAGAGGGAGGTTCATGATGCGGGAACCCCAGGCGACGCATGTGGCATAGTCGATCACGAAGCCGCCTATGATAGTCTTTCGAGGCTTATAATAACAGATCGATTGTCATCTGTTTATAAGGTCTGTATAGGAGACTACTTTCGAGGTGGGTTCTCCCGAGACGGTCCACTCGGGTACATTCCTTGAGATTGTGCGGTGAACGGCGGATTATTGAAGCATTGCGAGTCGGCGACGGTGGTGGTGGTTGGATTTCAAAAGGCCGAATTGGTGTCTGCCTCCGCCGTTGGCGTTTTGGGTGAATCAGGTCAAAGGACAAGTTGTTCACAACGACCATGATACACCTGCGTAAATACGCTTTCTCAATGAATTTTATCTTTACATACATCAACTAATATCCGACATTGCCACGCAAGTAATGGCACGACTCACCAATTACACAGGACCCGCGCCATCGAGAGCAGTGGCCGCAGCTTTGTCTCGGAGTTCCTTAAGAGCCTCATCTTCTACTCTGTCGCGTTGATTTCGGAAACGGCGTATATCCTCAAGGTGTTCCTCTGAGCTCAAAGGTGGGAGAGGACCCTTGACACGCGGTCTGTCTTCAACATAGTCCCCACCAACACCTTGATAATCCCACATTGCAATCCACTCAAGGTCTTTATCTTTGACGTTTCCTTCAGTGACGTCGAGCAACCACTTCCGCACTGCGATATCGACAGGCCCTGGATGTTTCGCAGCAAGCTTGACGTCCAACCACATTGGGTCCGTTTTTCTGTTGGTTGGTACTCGACTTGTGATGAGCAAAATACGGTCCCTGGATAACGCTGTACTCCCTCGAGCCCAAGTAGAAGACGCAAGGATATGAGGCCGCACATCGGGACTCAAGCCGTACTTCAGCTTTTGTTCTGATGACCAAGGACGTTGACGAAGCCAGAAGTTTATGGGGAACTCCAGAGACCATTCCGAGAACTCGTCTTTATCGATAGGGATGCCTATGTGAGCCATGATTTTTTCTGCTGTTTCGAAAGTCAACAGGTATCCACGGAGCTTGGGTCTCGTGTAAAGTGCATTTGTTAAAATTTCGGAGTCCTGAAGGGGCGGTCTAAATTGCATTCCTCTCTGATCACAGGGAATCTCTTTTAGCGCCGTCGTGTAGTTAAAAGAGGTTGAAGTGCACGTACGTTTGATGGATTACTGCAGCATTGAAATAGTGGTTGGTTTTCACAAGGCCAAATTTGTATTTGACCGCTTCCGGGCCGTTGGCGTTTGCGTCGACAAACAAGGACGAGTTCAGCTTGTCCACAACTGCCATGTACCCTCGTAACGGATATCACAACCCTCCTGATTCTACATTGTTAGCTGACTTCTATGAAGCACTCAAACCACAGTAAGTGCTTCTAACTTTTCCACCGCAGAATTTAAGAGCCTGATTTTCCTTCGACTTTCCAGTCTCATCCCCGATTCAGTCTCTGGCAGAACGATCATCGATTGCGAAGGTCCTTTCAAGCATTCAATTAATTTAATTTAAATAACAGAAATGTTTCTTAACAGGTTGCGTTGCTATTTAGGATACAAGGCTGATAGAAGCCATTATGCTTCGGGACTTTGGAGTAGTGTTTACCCTCTGGCTTGTACATGTCCACTGGTGAGCAATTTATTCGACCCTCTTTATTCTCAGCTCTAATTCTGTGATCTGGTCCCAAACAGGCGCGTTTGAGTCTCAGCGAAATCTTATGTTCGTTGTTGATTCTTTCCGTAGAATGAACCACGTCCTTTGGGTCCAAGACATCAATAACGATTGATCCAATTGGATCGGGAAAGATTCATTCCAATGCAGTGGGCAATTTAATCAGGCCTCGATATCAGATGAAATGTGAACTCACGACTTTAGTTGTGCACCAGCTCAGACATTGAGATGATGTACCCCAATGGTAACGAGGCAAGTTTTCTACGGAGAGTCAAGGTTTGTCGTTCTTCTTATCTCACAGACCGAATACTGACTTCTATTAGATGTTACACTTTTATGCTTGGAAAGATGGAATCCGTATCTTCAATCATGCAGGCAATAACAATAAGTCCAAACCGGAGTTTGGAGATTTATTACGTAGTTTACGAGCAGAGCAGTGGTTCTTCGTTAGAATTATTACAACAATACCTCATCTAGTTTCACATACAAAGAGCATATGATACGTATACAGAAAGGCGAAAGAAAATCGAATAAGTATCACTAAAGAAGAGTATATAATTCTTTTGTCGGAGACGCGAGCACATCAATACACTGTCCGTCATGCACTAATACAACAATTACCGAGCATAAGGATGGAAATTGTGCTGCCCGCGCTGGCTCCTCTGTGGGCCAACACCCGCAGCACCCATCGCCCCAGCAGGACCACCAGGCCCGCCTCTCGGTCCTCTTGGAATGTTCGGGTTCATCCCTCCACCCATCATGCCCTGCGCACCACGGCCCATACCACCCATCGCAGGCCCAGCACCAGCCATCCCGCCCATGCCCATCATGCCCATGCCAGGCCGCATAGCACCGGGGAAGCCGCCCGCAGCGCCCATGCCTGCCATCATCGGGTTCATGGCCCCGCCCATCCCGCCCATCATGGCGGGGTTCATGCCGCCTGCACCCGACATCTGGAACATGCGCGTGTACAGCGCAGCGAGGGCCTGGGGGTCGAACGGTGTGTTGCCGGCGGCACCGACGTTCGCGGCGCCGCCGAAGTTGGTCTGCTGGTTGAAGCGTGCTGCTCCGCCTCCGGTACCGCCCATCGGGGCTGGGGTGAAGTCGCTGCCTGCAGCAGCTGCTGCTGCGTCCTCGTGGGGGAAGTTGTCGCGTTGATACCGAGGTTGTGCCAGTTTTACGTCAATCTGAAGGAAAGAAAAAAATGAGATCATTGGGCTTGACCAGGAGGAACATGAAAGGCTTACAAGTTTACCGTCAATTTCTAGGTTGCCGAAACCAAGGAATGGCTGCACATTGGTGTCTTCGAAAGATACGAATCCAAATCCTTTACTCCGACCAGTCTCGCGGTCAAGCATGACAGTCGAGTCAATAACCTTGCCGAACTGAGAGAAGAACTCGCGCATAGACTCGGAAGTGACGCTTCCGGCAAGACCTCCAATGAAAAGTTTGGTTGCTCTCTGGTGCTCTTGTCTAGGAATAGCACGCTTAGGATCAATCTTCATATGGAAAGTCAGGACCAAAAGCTTCATTCGGATTTCTAAAGTTACTTACAATTTTACCATCCAAATAATGTTCGCGAACCATGACAGCATTCACGCTGGCAGGTTCCTCGAACGTCAAGAATGCAAAACACCGTGACCGACCAGCAGCATCTCGCATGATAGTGCATGCGTCTACTTTTCCAAACTGGGTAAAATAATCTCGAAGGGATTCTACGAGACATGTAAAGTTTAGTACTGAAGATGTAACGACTAATAATAAAAATGTATATACCGTCCGTAGTGTCCCAATTTAGACCGCCAATGAACATTTTCCTATAGAAGATGCGACATTCGTAGGTAGAGAGGATTCCAGAGTTGAGGCCAAGGTTGAAGTAGGGTTTGAGGAGATGTACGGAAATCGACAGATATAGAAAAACAAAGTGTGCTATTAGTATGGGTAGGCTAAACAGAATGCGTTATGACAAGGGAAAGAGAGGAGAAGGACTCTACTGTGGGACCTGACAAGGACGTGTGTTGATAGCTTAGCCTAGACCTAGCAACGAGGTGCACATACGCTAGATAGTGCTAGCTTAGACGAGCGACTGACTACGCGAGAGTCTTCTAGGACTATACAGGCAGCACAACGGCCCACAGGAGCGTTCCTTGGAGGAGAGAGAGTTCAGTCATCGATTGGGCGAAAATCTCTTACCCTTCGTCCTTCATTTCTGAAGGTCGGATCGACCGTTCGCCAGTGGCGATGTTCTGGAAGCCGCCGTCCGTGCGCGGTGTCGGAACATCGCGGTATTCAGTTGGCTGCGGCTGCTCGTATGTTGGTATTTGCTGGGGTGGAGGCTGCGTGTAGGCCACTTGCGCGACGCCGTTCGTGGGTGGCACTTGGGGAGTGGTGCCATTTGTGTATGGCTTTTCGGCGGCCGGCTTTACCGGAACTTCAGGTGATTCCGCTTTCACAGGTGTCTCTGTCGCAGGCTCCTCTGCGAGAGGATTCGCGTCGTTTTCTTCCTGAGGCTGCTCGTTGTCTGCCTCATCGTTTCCGTAGAGGTCTGTAGAGACGTCTTAGTACGCATAAGCCACGGGAAAAGGGCACTCACCGCCATATAAGTCAGCGTCGAGGTCGGACATGGTGGTGGAAGAAGAAAGAGGTGTATTTCCGGGGGAGTCACGGCGGAGTCACACAAATTGGCGACCCAAACACAAAAAAACGAAATCACAAGATCGTTCACGCGCTCGGACCATTCTTCGGCCTCGCCCACTTTCTTCCGCTGCGGATGATATCTAGGCGATATTTTTCTATGAATACGATGGCTTTCATTCCTGACCAGCGATTACTTCTGCACCTGGTGGCACGATCTGCGCTTCCCAAGCATTTTTCTTATCTCACAGGACTGTCGGATCTCGAACCTCTGACTCGGAACCAAAGTTTTTCTGCTTTTTTTTGACGGCAAAATCGTTCAATCGCGATTTTATCGAGAAGATACCATGGTCCTGGCAAGAAACAGCATAGAGCTATCCACCGTGATAGGTATACTTGGTGAGCATGCATCGTGTGATATCTTTCAGAACTGAATGATTCTTTAGCATTACAGGGTGCCTTTGCAGAGCATCAAGCCGCCCTAGAGAGGCTACCATTACGTACAAAACTAGAAGTTATACTCGTGAAGACTCCAGAGGACCTTCATAGATGTGATGCCTTGATCATACCCGGTGGAGGTGAATCCATTTCCGTCAGAAACTAGAATATTATTGACCTTATCGTAGAAAGCACCACCATCGCACTGCTCGCCCGACTCTCTGGGGTCTTTGAACCTCTGAAAGAATTCGTAAAGACGAAGCCTGTTTGGGGCACATGTGCCGGAGCTATTTTGCTCTCTCAAGCCGTCGAAAATGCGAAGAAAGGCGGACAAGAATTGCTTGGTGCAATGTCGATAACCATTGCTCGGAATGGATGGGGGTCGCAGGTAAGTTTTCCTCTTTTCTGTTTCTGTCTATCAGACATGAAGGTTTCTTTCACCAGGTGGAATCTTTCGAAGCTGCGTTAGAAGTAGAGGGCCTGCAAAATCCGCAAGTGCCATTCACTGGCATTTTTATTCGCGCTCCGGTATGTCTGGAGATTGCTATCTCCTTGGTTCTATCGCCTCTAAAAATAATCTTTCTTCCAGGTTGTTCTAAAATTAACACCTTCACCGGGTGACCCCCCAATTAACGTCATCGCCAAACTCTCGCCTAACCTCCTGCCCTCATCGCTGGCATCCTCCGACCACTCTGACGAGCCCAAGATCTTCGTCGCACTGAGACAAGGCCTGCATTTCCTAACGACATTCCATCCAGAGCTCACAGACGACAATCGATTCCACGAATACTTCGTCAGAGAATGTGTATTTCCGTTGAAGAAGCGACCGGTCGCGTAGCTAGGCGCAGCTGTCCAGTCACCATTTTTCTTTGTGGTTCGCGTGTATAACTGGAGATAGAAGGCGGGCTATACCTGGAAAGAGACACCTGCCACGCAGGTACGCAGCGTGCCGCATGTAGATTGTAAGATAACCATGTCAAACAACCCACTTATTCCTATTTACTCTTAGATGTACGGTTACACGTACCCATGTTATCGTCTTCCCAATTCTTTCGTCCTTTCGCACTATAAATTTGAGCACCACTTTACCCAAACTCGACCATGGAATGCATCCTGAAATTCTGTTTTTCTAAAAATAGTCTCCGGCACCGCTTATCATAATCACATCCATATGGGTTTTTATAATTCTCAACTGACGGCGTATGTTCGCAGTTGTTTGCTGGAAGACGTCGCATGATGGAGTGGCTCTCGACCTTGTGCATATATATAATAATATGCCAGTTCACAGCTTTTACGCGTCTCTGGTCCTCCATCCTTGCTGGCACTCGCTCAACAACTATCCAGGATGCTCACAGTTCGAGGGATAGTGGCTGCTTTGGCAGCAACGGCTACTCTCTTTTCCGGTCCTGCTCATGGCCGCCAGATGCGAAAAAAGGAGCTCCACGCCCGCCAGCTAGAAGCAGCCAAACGATGGCAGTCCACAGCTAACGTACGACGCGAAGCAGTCAAAAACATCACCTTCTCCAACCCCAAGGCATCCCGTACGGTCGATTTTTCCAAACCCAATAGGTTGCCTCGCTGAAAACCCTCTCTCTTTACCCAGAGTTCTTTGTCAATGGGTCAAGCATCCCCGAGGTGGACTTCGACGTGGGCCCCAGCTGGTCCGGGCTATTGCCGATCAGTGGTAACAAAAACGAGACCAGAGAGGTGTGTACTTGCATTCCAATCATCATCACCACAAACGTGTCTTCTCACCGACCGAACGCGCGCTTCTTGCAGCTCTTTTTCTGGTTCTTCCCGCCCGGTCCGCAGGGTTCGACAGACGACTTGATTTTCTGGTGAGAACAAAACTGCTGAAGGAATGTAACGTGGTTCATTGACATACCGGGGTGCTTCTATATATAGGACGAACGGCGGTCCCGGATGTTCCTCTTTGGAAGGCTTCCTGCAGGAGAATGGGGTGCGTTCGCCGTGTTCTTCCTTCCACGTCAAACAACCCCCCAGCTGATTTCGCTCTTTCGTCCGGACTGATAGCCTTTCTCATGGGGAGTGGGACAGGCGAAGCCGACGCCGAACGAGTTCAGCTGGACCAACCTGTCAAGCGTGTTATGGGTGGAGCAGCCTGTCGGCACAGGTTTCTCCAAAGGAACGCCGAACATCGCTGTGAGCATTCAGCTCAACATTCGAAATTCGGCGCTGATCCAATGATATCGTGTAGAATGAAGACGACCTCGCTGCCCAGTTGTTCGGGTTTTTGCAACAGTTCCTGATTGTCTTCCCGGAGATGAAGAACAAGAAACTTTATCTTACTGGTGAAAGTGTAAGTAAACCATGGATATCTGTCTTATGGTTTTCTAACGAGAATCTGCAGTACGCAGGGACATACTTGCCCTGTGAGTCGTTCCAGCTTTTCACATTCTGAATTGTACTAAACATTTCCCCAAGATATCGCAAACTACATCCATACACACTCATCATCATTGGCCCTCAACCTTCAAGGAATGTGGATTTCTGATCGTACGTCACTCTTTGCCACCCCACCATCGTTGTCTCAATTCAGCCTCTTCTGTATCCAGCATCGATATCGTGGAACGTCGTCCAAGAAGAAATCCCAGCTGTCAGCTTCGTCCACAAATACGAAAACGTTTTCTCTTTCAAGTAAGCATCTAAACCCTTGTATTTCGTCGCTTCCATGGTCCTGACTCCTCATCGACAAATAGCCAATCATTCATGGCACAGCTCGACAAACAAGCCGCCGCATGCAACTACACCGGCTACATGGACAAGTTCGTCAAATACCCACCTACTGGTCTCCTGCCCCTCCCTGGAAAGTCGACGTTCGCCGCGAGAGGGTGCGACCTGTGGGACACGATCTTCGACGCCGCGCTGCTTGTCAACCCGGCTTTCAATATTTACCGCATCTTCGATACGTACCCTGTTCTATGGGACGTGCTTGGCTTCCCGTGCGTTTGCCATTTACTCCCTTAGCTGTCTAGACTAATGAGAGCTTTTTGTGCAGTGGGTCGTTCCCTCAAGAGCAGACACCCCTCTACTTCAACAGAACCGACGTCAAGAAGGCTATCCACGCGCCTCTCGACGTCAACTGGGAGGAATGCTCAGACATCAACGTTTTCCCGAAAGGAGACGCCAGTTTGCCGCCAGCGTTCACCGTCCTGCCGAACGTCATCGAGAAGAACAACAGAACTGTCATCGTGCATGGGTTGGCTGATTTTATTCTCATTGCTGATGGGTGGGCTTCTCATCCCTTTCTCATTCATCTCTTGCTTTGCTGAACCATATTCTTGAACTAGGACGAGAATTGCTATCCAGAAGTGAGGACAGTTTTCCTTCCATTTTTGAATCGTTTATTGATTTTGAAACAGCATGACCTGGAACGGGAAACAAGGCTTCCAAACCCCCATCGCAAACGACAGTTTCTTGGTAGACGGTGTCGGTGCACTAGGGACCTCACACAGCGAGCGTGGATTGACCTACTTCGAGGTCGAACTCAGTGGACACATGTACGTCGCCATTCCTACCCGCCCTCATAACGTTGCTAATCGGAATGAATGTTGACCTAGGGTCCCGCAATTCTCGCCAGTGGTAAGTTTTCTTAGTTCCGTGGATTGTTTGGTAATCATGACTGACTGGATCATCTCGCTCTCCAATATAGGCTGCTTTCCAGATCATGCAGTTCCTGATGGGCTTCAGAGAAAACCCTTGAAGTGGAATGGTATAAGTTCATAGGGTCCAGACACTATCATGTACATTACAAAAAACAATCAGACAGATCCACCAGTCAGCTACAGATAGAAACAAAAACAAGCATGCATGAGAGGCTCATGTCCATGCCACCACTTAGGCCACGTCAACATACGCGCACTTCTCCCATGCCAAAACCTCGCCGCGGTCCGTAACACCCTGGACATAAAACCTGATCTTGTTCTTCGCAGGTACCAAGAACGGCAAATTCTCCGCCCGCACCTCGAACCCGTTCCCCTGCCCATCCCACCCGGACGTGCCAACCCACACAGCCTTCTCCACAGGCCCGACGGTCCACTCGTCAGTGAAAGCCTGCGCGTAGACGTTGAAATATAGGAACGACGGGAACCAAGTGATGGTTGGCTGGCCGTTCCATGCGGAGAGGGGGTCTTCGGGCGAGGTGATGCTGATTGAGGTGAGCCGCGGGAAGCAGGCTGCGACTTCCCAGGTTAGGGTGCCTGAGAAACGCGGGGCTACTTGATCTTGAGCTGAGGCGGGTGTGGTTATTGGGGTGTGGTCGGCCCAGAGGATGATGGGCTCTTCTTCGGTGTATGACTGAGGCAAGTACGGCGAGACGTTGAGCTGGCCCAGGAGGAATGAAACCTGGACGGCGTTGGTTGGTTCTTCCGTCAGGATGGCGACGATGAGGCCGATTGCTACATGGCTGGGAGGAGTGGAGGTCCCATCTTCTGTTGTCGTCTTGAACTGGATGGTCAGTTTGGTCCATCCTCCTGCGAGGTCAGCTGTCGAGGTCGATGTGATATCGCATGTGAGCTCCTCTTTCGATCCAGGAAGCGATTTGAGTGTTAGAGCAAATTCGGTGTCCACTTGGCTTGTCGAGCCGCTGTCCAGTTTGTAGATGACGCTAGCTTCGTACGATTTGTGAGGTGTTATACTCAAGGAATGAACGGGAAGCCAAAGGGGTCTGTAAGCCGCAATTTCGTCTTCTGAGCCAGGGCACGAGATAGAGAGCCGGATAGAATTCCCCCCGTTCCATGCGTCGTCCAAACAAAAAGCTGCAAGAGCAGTGGGGATCTCGTCCTCTCTTTCGTCTTCCCAATAGAGCTTGGGGCAGGGCCACAGCAAGTCACCGACACTAGTCTGCTTGTCGACATCCGTCCAGCCATTTTCGCTCTGGTACACCTTGACACCATCAACAAACCAAGCGAGCCCCGTCCCAGGACAAAATGTCGTATGAAACCGGATCTCAGCAGGATCAGGCGGGGGCTGCTGCAAGAAGAAGCTCGCAATAGGCACGAACGGCCCATGCACGCACTCCGGCTCGTCCCTCCTCCTCGGCGCCTCAGGAACCTCAACCGTCCCACTAACAGGCCCAACCCACAATTTGCTCTCATACTCCCACCACTTGTCCCAAGTCCAGCCCGGTTTGTCCTGCTCGCTCTCCCATGTCCACGCCTGCCCGAACAAGGCCACGCTCAGCCCGAGCGGCTCAGGCGCGATGTGCGAGATCGCTTTGTACGACCCGAACCCGCCGCCCCCGTGTGAACCTCGTCCCCAGACGTCGACGCCCATGTAGATGTCTTGTATGGTCTTTGGTGTGGATTGGGAGTGGAAGTCGGCGGTGTTTCCGACGAGGGCGGGGTCGAGGTCGAGGAAGTATTGCGCGGTGAGGGAGGGGTAGTCTTGTCGCCACTGAGAAAGGTTTTTAATGGTGGTGTTTGGATACGATGAGGCGACGGACGTACTGTGTAGTTGGAGAAGAGGCCTGTGGATGAGAGGAAGAACGGGAGGTTGTAGCTGTTGAGACGATCTTGCCATGCGAGCTGGCCATTGATAACAACACTATCATACCTGCAGTAACCTTAGTCGTAATTGAGTTCTCCGAATTTCGGACCAACTCACCACAAAGTCTGTCCATGTGGTCCAACTTGTTTGAGGATCTCTGATTGTAAGAGCGTGATCCATGCAGCAAGGGCCCTGGTTTGCTCAACGCCCCCAGAGAGCGGACACTCAAAGTTGAGCAAGTATCCGTCAAATCCACGTTCTCGAGCGAGCTCTGCCAGCACTTTCGCGTAATGAGGCGACAGAGGAAGGGTAAGCGATGCTGGTGATTTTCCGACTTGACCTGTTTTTGAGGTGGGCATTTTGCCAACGAGGAGGCGAAGGCAGTCTTCTTCCCCGCCCCCTTCGAATATTCTGAAGGAAAATAGAGGTCAATTTGATGAGAGATTCGGATGGTTAAAGTGTACTTACAGTGTTCCGAGCATCTTGACTCCTTGTCTATGAGCAGCAGAGATCCATCCTGGAGGCGGCACGGTGACTCGGTGGTGTGAAAAGCTGTTTCGTAGATTAGATCGACGACATTCCTTCGATGAATTGGATACATACTAAACAAACGTATCACAAGTCGACCAGAAGTTGAACGTGTAAGATCGAGCAAACAGACTCTCGGTATAACCTCCCTAATAAAGGTGGGATTCGTTCTCTAAGTTGCAGTGCTCGATCTGCCTATGTTCACCTTGTAGTCGTGGCAGACCTTGTAAATGACAGGTCAGTTTTCTACAAAAAGTAGTCGATAAGACTTAATCAAGACCATACCAGAAGTTTCCCTCTATTCAGAAACTCTGGACCAGGTCTTCGTGGTGTGTATTTCACGATACCTTCATACCGTTTGTTGGTATTTCCAGGAGACCAATTATCCAATTCTTTCAGGGACTTGAAATAGTATGGCTGACGAGGAGATGGTTCAGTTTTCCCAGTAATTGGCATCCTTTCAAAATCCAAGAATCTCAGGAAAATTCGGGGCAAGAGTTGCTGAATTCGAACTTGGTGGTTTGGTTTGAAGACCTGACTGCCCATAGTCAGTGTATGTTATCTCCCCGGCTAAGTCCGAACTTAGGCTCCCGAAGCCAAGTCAAAGTCTAACTCTACAAAATTTGGCCAATACGTAGGCCTATATATGTTACTTGATAAAATATGTCTCTTCAGAATTTTTAATATGCAGATTCAAGTAAGACTTGAAAGATTGATAGATTATCTGCCATCAGCCAGTGTTATCTACCCCTACATCAAGCACTTTCCTGAGTTCATTTCTCGATCATAAATTATGAAAATCTACTATAATGTAGAACTCCTTATATTCATTAAAACTGTCTCTTCAAAACTTTGCGGTGAAGCACAGGAACTGCGGAATCTTGCCAGGTAAAGTGGTTCTGTACCTGCAAAGTCTCAACAGGGTCTCCGAGTCCAAGTCACTGTTCTACCTACTCTGACGGTAAATAACTACCTTTAAACTTTTTCAAAAACCTTTAGGCACTGTGGAGAACGTTGAAATCCACCAAAAGTTATGTGCCATTACTAGATTTGGAATTGACAGCCTCTCTTGTAGATGAAGGGAGATCTGGTGGGTTGTGCGCGAGAGGCACGCTGAAAAAAATCTTAATAATGCGAAAATTTGGTAAGAAGGTAAAGGTCTCTTAAAATACTGGTATATGTTTCCAGAAATTGAGAAATCTGTGGTGTTTCACTTTGATATCAGACTCCTTTTCTCCGGAATGCCGCACCGCGAATAACGCCGCGTTTAATTGAGCGGAGTTTGAATTGCACTCAACGCGACCGAGTTGCTTGGAATTGAACCGCTGGCTCTATTTCAGCAGAGCTCTAGGAATCATAGGGCTTAGATACCTCAAAGGCATTCCTTGATACCACTAGTACTCTCAGGTCGTAATATGTCGCGACTTCCCCAGCCATCGTCTTCCAGGCCGTCTCTCAAACCGCCTTCGACCCCAGGGAAGTCGAGGATAGCAACTGCCAGCTCCCCAGCTCGAACTCGAACGGGAACGCAACCCATTAGATCTGCGACGCCGACGAAGGCAAACACCGCGGACAGAGAGCAGAATCCAGTAGCACGAGACACTCCAACTTTGAGTATCAAGGAAGCAATCGCATTGAAGAGAGCCGAGGCAAAGAAAGCCCAAAAGACGGGAGGTGGGGGCGGTCTGGACAATCTCGGGAGCCTGGAAGACGCCTTACCGGAAAAGAAAGCAGAACAAGAGGACGACCTCCTCGGGCGGCTTTCAGTACGCGATACGATTGAACAGGCGAGGAGCACAGGTGACTGCCATTTTCCTTTGCATGCCGCCTATTGAACTCAATACAAAGGTATTTACGAAAAGGTTCTCTAAACCTTGCTACGCGGTTGTTGCCTTGTCTGCCGTCAGCGCTGTTCGAGATACATCTCGGGCTGACTCCGGACCCTCTGAAATCTGTACCGAATGAACCTGTGTTGCCCCCTTCCGAGTCGAAGCCAGGTCGACGACGTGGTGATAACCCTGCGTGGTTCGAAGCTCAGGACCTTACAGTCCTAAAGGCCTGGAACAACGACATCCAGGAGATTCAACACGAACTCTCCCTGTTCGGTTCGCTGAAGACCGTCGATGTAAGATCTTTACCTTCTGATTTACGTTTTCGACGTTACTCATCCTATATTCCAGTTGCATAAAAACAAGTTGATATCTCTTCCAAACAGTTTCGCAGATCTGACGTCCCTCACCGTTCTGGACTTATCACACAACGCCCTCACATCAATCCCTGATAAAATATTCGCACTGCCAGAGTTAACCACCCTCAACCTGTCCCATAACCTCCTCACAGGGCTTCCTTTTAACGCCCCATTCACCGACTCCAATGGCCGACCAAGGACCACCCAACAAAGCAGCGGAGGATTCTTCACCCCAGTCGTCACACACTCCACCACACCCTTGCCCCGTCTCCTCATCCTAGACGCATCGCACAACAAGATCGTAGCTAACGCCATCGACGACTGCATCCCAGTCTCGCTGACCAAGCTCGATCTCTCAGGCAACCCACTTGGCCCCTCGCAGAAGCTCCTGCGAAGCCTTTCGTCATTGAAGAGACTCAAGGAGCTCAAGTTCGCCAAATCCGAACTGGGCGACGACTCTCTTCCATCCGACGCGTTTCCTCCTACCCCGTTCGTCGCCCTTCGTTTACTGGACCTCTCAGAAACACAGGTCAGCCTCTCTTCAGCGAAGGAAGCTCTAAAAGAAATGAAGCAAGAGCTGAACTTCGATTTCTCGACTGACGAGCCACCAGAGGGCGTCACCCGCGTGCTCGTCGGCAAACAGATACTGAAGGAGCCTTGGGAACTGGAGCTGGAGCGGAGGGCGAAGGCGAGAGTGGCTGCGACGTCGCCGTTTGGTGAGGACTGGTCGGAGCCTGCTCCTGTGTCACGTTCTACGCCCACGCCGACTGGGAGGTCATCTGCAGCTGCCCCTGCGCCGAAGGCACCGCTAGCGTCGCCTGCGAAGCCGAAGACGAGGCCGCCAGTTGTGAAGGAAGCTTGGGAGATTGAGGCGGAGCAGGGTTTACTCACCGAAGGTGGAAAGCGGCGAGCGAGGGCATTGGCGGCAGCAGCAGCTCAGGCTCAGGCTCAAGCACAAGCTCAGGCAGCACCAGAAGAATCATCCCAAGTGTCCAGCAGTGCCCAGGACTCTTCTTCTTCTCCTACTGCCAATACATCACCCTCGTCCACATCCACCGCACCAAGCCTGAGCAACCCACAATATTACACGCAGAACACACAAACACTCCGCCTTCCCGCCTCTGCACCGCCAACCAAGTCCGCGGGGCACCACAGTCGGGCGTTCTCCATGGCTTCCCCTTCCTCGTCATTCTCATCAGGAGGTCTGCCATCGCACAAAGGCGATTTGGTGGTCCCGACGCCGACTTTACCTCTAGCGGCCATCGTCGCACAACCATTCGCCCAATCTCTACGAGTCCTCGTCCTGGCTAACCGTCGGATGGACAGGTCGTTCTCTCTCCCGGCCTTCTCGGACAGTTTGAGTGGGTTCTTGCCCAACCTGGAGGAGCTCGATCTGGAGGGGTGTAACCTCTCTGACCTCGTACAGGTCTCTCAGACATCTGACAGCGGTACAGGTACAGGTACAGGCGCAAACTCCCCACCTCGTTCAACCGAACCCGTCCTTCCCACACTGGCGAAGCTCTTCCCCAGCCTGCGCACCCTCAACCTTTCCTACAACGCCCTCACCTCCGCCTCGCTCTTCCCGGAAGCGCTATCCACCCTTCTCCTCACCTCGCCGCATAGGAAAGGGCTGCGCCACCTCCGTCTCCGCGGGAACCGCATCTCCGAGCTCGATGGCTTCCTAGGGCTCGCGGAGGCGTTCAAGGGGAATCGGGAGGTCCCGGGGTGGAAGTTGGAGGAGCTGGATCTGCGGGACAATGAGATTGGGAGGCTGCCGCCTGAGCTGGGGCTGCTTCCGCTGGATGTGTTTTTGGTAGATGGGAATATGTGAGTTTTCGAGATGGGCTTTTTTGTCTTTGATGATAACTGACGAGGTGTTTGTTTTTTTTAAAAAAAATAGTTTTCGCGTTCCGCAGCGCCGTGTTTGGGAAAGGGAGGGCACGAAGGGGCTTTTGAGCTGGTTGAGGGGGAGGATTGAGTGAGAGGCGAAATGAGAACTCGCACGTTCGTGGTCAACGGGTATTCAACACATTTCTGCATTCAAAGGAGCTTGCATAAGTACATATGGTTAGGTGCAGTGATATTCTAGAGTACAAAATATAATTTTTATCGCAACTTGAACTTGCAATCCAGGGTGACGTCAAAAACCTTCTGGGAATTCTACGACTTGACCACCGAGTCAAACCTGCCGTCAGATCTCCCAGGATAGGATCTCCCCAGAAAATGGTCTCTCCCACCTGGGCTTAAATGAACATCTAGAAGACATACGTGCTTTCTGACTTCAACCGTGACAGAGTACAAGATGGGGTTGTTAAAGAAATCCGAGACAAAACTGCAGTCAATGCTCTCGATGGCGCAGGTCCTGTGTAAGTAGGGAATTCCGTTATTTGCATAGTATATCATAATTAATATTGCGGTTGATGTAAGTAAACATAAAATTCTTTGAGAGAGTAAATAGAGTGTACGGAATGTGGCCTGGTGCGAAGCTTATGCGCGGAGTTTCAAATCCTCAGTCAACTTCAACTTTTCCGCTCGGTCTCTTCTTCCTTCAGCTTGTCTTCCATAGGACTCATACTGACTCGGAATAAAGTCTCTTCTTATCCACGGTTCATTTTGAAAATGGTCTACTCAGACACAGATAGTCTCCGTAGTCTTGACTCTCAAAGCCCAAACCCGATGGCTTTGACCACCACTGGCACGACAGCTTTGTCTGGGCATCATGATCTTCATATCGATTCGCAGGAACAGACGGCAACCCCTAAGAGTACCAGGCTTTGGATGAACTCTGACTGCTTCGTGGTATTCCAGACAGGAAATGTACTGTCGCTCCTTCCTCATAGCCCGTTGTTCCGAAAATCTTCTGTGTTCCGGCAATTTCTTGCTGAGCCAAGTGTGGAGTCGACTGATTTTGAAAGAGGCCTGTACACCGATAATAGTACCCGTCTACCTCTCATCAAATTCATGAACGTAAATGAAGAGGAGGGGGAGTATTTCTTGAGTGCTCTATATGACGCTGAGTTCGTATTTTTTTCTTCAGATCAATATTGGAGATTCACTCTTATTTCCCTTAGGTTTTTTGAACCACCGCCGAACCAGACGTCTTTGGCAATCATTCTTGCTGTATTAAAGTTAGCAACACGATATGACGTCCGCTTTCTGCGCCGAAGAGCCCTTGCCCACCTGTCTCTGTCGTATCCTGTTTGTCTTGATGCTTGGGATGTCCGCACAAGACAATCAACATTTTCCATCCACAGAGACTTCGGAAACCTGGTTTCCTCAACGTTACAGGACACTCTCATGATTATCCAGGCCGCAAAGGAATTCGACGCTCCATGGATCCTCCCATCAGCGTGTTACGAGTGCTGTCAATACGACCTCAAAGGCTTACTATCTCACCCTATGTGGGAGGACGAGACCTTCGATCAGGAGTTCAAATCCGCCATCCTCGTGGGGTTCATGAACCAGATGACTGCCACTCCGAAAGTGCTGGGCTTTCTCCTTGTAAAGTCGCTCGAGGGACACGGGTGCGAGCACAGCGAGACGTGTCTGGAGATCAGGAGGTCGCTGCAGGAGAACGCGCTAAAATGGACGATGCAGAAGCCGCTGGATATCTGGGATGAGAATGACTGGTTTAGCGACGATATCAGCCAGATGTGTGAGCTGTGTCTTACAGTTTGCAATAAGGTTCACCGGGACCAGCGACAGGCTACTTGGGACGCCCTTCCTGGGATATTTGATCTCCCGGACTGGGAGGTACTTATTGAAGAGCAGGAAGCTGCGATGGAGCAATAAACATGCCGCCGCCACGTGTACTGGGAGACAGCGCCTGTACACATTGCAGCTTATGCTGGCTCGCTGAGCTCAGAACGACAATCTTTGTGGCCGTGTCTTGGACATCAAAACCCCCATTCCTGTTTCATAAATCTATAGGAAAGTATTTCTGGCGCTTCCTGGAGAACGGAAAAGGTTGATCTCAAATGTGCTTCATATTTCTTGAAGAACTTGTCGCAGTGTAACATGTTCAACATTCATCCCTGGCTCGACAGCCTCAATACCACCACGAACATACACATCTATCTATTTATCTTGCGGTGGATTCTAGGACTCTGGTATATAGCAGTGCTCTTGCGGAACGCAAACACAACTCGATCTAAAGGCGCCGTCAAGTCTGCATCGAACCAAATCCCCTTCTTGCTATGAATCTATAGGGATAGTCTTAGATAACCAATTCCTTTATGATGAGAAAAAGGCCTCCATTTTTTACGGCCGGAATATCGGGAAAAGGCATGTCTTAGGTGGTTCTCCTCACTGGTAATGGCAACTTTGACGAAGCCGTAGCTGTCACGATCTATAGCGCCTGGGGCTTTGTTCCATATTAGGCATGTTGTTGTCCAAAAGAGGTAATCAGCTTTACACATGAGTCCATGACCGACAAATCGACAGGCCCAATTTTACCGTGAGCGATTATGTATTATGGTGAAATGGTTATGAAGAAGTTATTTTTGGCGCCACTGTTCCATGAGGATAGTTACTACAGCAAAATTACGAGGAACATTACAAAACAACGGAAGATGTGAATATTGAACATTTAGCATTGAACATGGAATATATAAATATTTGAGGGTGTGGTCTGTGAACTTGACAGTATTGTTTGAATGAATTCACGAGCGACTCGATTCTTGACTTAGCGAATCGGTCAGAAAAGAGTTGCTGTAATGCGTTGAATTCGAAGTAATTGCCTCGCTGTTAAGCATAGATGTTTGACGGACGTTGACAGACGAATCAGATGAAGATACGAGTACTACTGTGTAAGATGGCGCCGTAGTGATCGGGTCTTCCGTCGTCCTCTGGTTTTCATGGGTAGTCTCTTTTTCCGAATCGGCTGGACGCCGCACCATTCGTGCTTCGCTACCACGCAATTTGCGATATACGAGCATTGTCACTACAAGTAAATTGCAAACTAGCAACGAGAGGGTGGCCTAGGTCGCAGTGCATTTATTAGTCCAATGTCTGGTCGATAGGTTCGGAATATACAGGGCTGACCTGGAGATGGCTCATCATCGTATAAAGCAATCGAGAGTCAGGCTCCGAGTCGAAACGCGCTGTAGTATACCAAATAATGCAGTAAAGTGCAGATGCAATCATCGTGACGATGCTAGAGGAAAACAGGACCAAAACGAGGACGCGTTGTCTTGGAGGAAAGGCAATCTTCCAGAACATCAGAAGCGGTCCTGCGACAAGCAGAGCATCAGCGGCAAAATCAACTATGAGAGGAGGGCATTAATTTCTTAAGAAGATTGAATCAAGGCGATTGAAAAATAACTCACTGGTGATGCCAATAATGGCTACAATGTCTGCTCCGGATGGTGTTTTTAGGCAGTGAGTAAAGTCAAGGTTCCACCATGGGGACCCAGAGCAAGCGAATGTGGCAATGAAGAGGCAAGTGAGGTAGAGCAAGAAAAGGATAGCGACAAAGATAAATGCCCATTTTCGATATCGATGCCCGGGAAGAAATACCATGGCCATAGATAGTGCTAGGCTAATGCGTGAAAACCTGATGTAAAAGTAGAATAGCGATGTTGAGAAATGTTTGAAAGAATGCTCGGATGACATACCAGATTTCCGAGAAATACAGAAAAGCTTCGAACCACGCGGAATAAACGAATCCAGGAGGATCAGGGATATCCCAGGAGATATCTAACCCGAAAGTCGAACTAGTCAATAGGATTCTGCGGAATAATGGGCAAAGTACGCACTGTGAATCTTATATTTCGCCCACATCGAAATAAGGTAAATCACGTCGAGCGACCACGGTATAACGACAACGTAGTCATCCCACCACGAGCGACTAGTTCGCAATCGATGTCCTAATCGGAAAATAGCAGAACTAAGGGATAGAGAATGAACAATTGTAATGGATACTGCGGTGGAAATCAACTTGGCTTATTCAAAAACCGACAGAGGTGTAAAGACGTACTTTTCCATCCAAGGTGGTTTTGTGGTGGGAGAGGCATTCAAACCTGTCTTGAACTTGGATCCCTTCAAGACGTGGTGGGCAGTGATACGAGGTTGAACAAAACCTCTGCGACCGAGTCGCGGATTGTCAAGGAAGAAGGAATGACATTGAGGGGTTGAACACCTCGAGTATATATGTGCTTCAGGGTCATTTCTCGCAGACGAACCTTATCATATCGAAGCGGTTCACGAGGGTTCTTGTCGTAAAATATCTGTCCATTTGGTGATGGAGCTATACTTAGAACAACTTCAACTATCTTCCAGAGGTTCAAACCGGGTTAGTTCCAAGGCAGTAGTCAGCCGGCACTGGTACCTGATTATTGAAGGAAGTTAGTTGTCGTGTGTTGAGAGCGGGTAAACCAAACCATATAATAGAAGTACAGATGAGAAGGCTGCGGCTTGAAATTTGATCTAATGCGTCCGAGTTATATATATTATATAGGAGGGTCGGCAGCCAAGGGTCCGACCGAGTCGACGGTCTTCCAACTTGAGAGAGCTCTTTCATTGCTCTTTCATCAACAAATTTTAGTTTCCAGAAGTGTTAGCTCACCAAAATATAGACCAAATACAGACCAGATCCTGCTCCAGGTCAGAGATTCACCACCGAAATTCAGAGAAACTTTATGAGCTTCATAGAAATTTACAAAGGGACAAAGGAAGGCACTTCAGAGTTTCGAGCGGAGCTGAAGCTCTAAGCCAATAGGAAGGCACATAAAAGTTACACATCACTGATTCCATCAATGGCAGACCATTTTCGGCTTAGACTCATGACGCAAACAAAAGCGAAGGAACGCCTGCCAAAAGAGACATCGACCGTCATGTTCACAGGTGGGGTTGTCTGGGGTTGTCGGATGCAGCGTAGAGTGTGTTTGAAGGCATACGTCCGCTCCGCTTTTCAGGAATCATTATAAATCCCAAGCAAGTTGGTACTCTGCAGTTCGAGCCTGATGAAAGGATTGAATCTATCACGTTCGACTTGCGTTCGACGGAGATCAGTCCTCCACTTCCGGGTGAACATGCTGAATATGAATCAGAATGATATCCCAAGACTAAGTCATGGCGGAAGTGGAGGCCCTACAGTCCGCGTACGGCTCCAATAATTCCGGCAAAGGCAAAAGGTCGTAATCGAATCCTCCTCTCCCAAGATTCAGGGAGTTCCACCTCGGACACCTACTAGGGCTGCGCACCGGCCGTACCCGTAATTACCCCCCGTACAAAATTTTGATCCCGGTCTTTCGTAGCTAAAATCCCAGATTTGGACCGCATATTTTCAAATTTGGTTAATGACCGCGTGCTCTTTGGGTCCAAAATTACCGAATGGCGATGCATTGAGAGTTTTCGCCAAAATGTGGCCGACTCTCCACAAGTTTACCCGTATTTGTTACCCGTCGTGACACCCGTAGAGGCGACCCGTATTTTGCATTTGCTGCCTCACCGAGTGGCATTTGCCTCCAGATTTTTTCAAGGCCAAAGGGGGCATTCCATTAGCATCTCCAAGGCTTGTTTTTGTGAACTGGAACGTTTCTGAGCTCCTTCAAGTCGCTCATTTCGAAAAACACCCGTAAATACGGTGCGCAGCCCTAACACCTACGGAACACCAACATCGGCGCGTTCCTCGCGAACCTGTATAAAACGTGTAGATGGGAAGTCGTGTTGATGAATTGGTTGGCACCTCTCCATTCTATATCGTATAACTTGAGGCTCGAATCATTAATTACACCCGCAGTTAGGCGTGGTCGCAACAGGGTACGAGAAATACGGCTCCCAAGCAGCGTTGGACCAAGATCCGCTCGGGCACATGCATGACGTACGACGTCTTTGTCAGGGCCACGGCCGACCTCTACACCTCTCTCCCAGCTTCAAAGCCGACGCTGCGCGGTGGTTCAAACAGTGGCGCCAGTGGCGCGATCTGAGCGTGCGGAGGTTCAGGGAGGCTAACAACAAGCTCAATGTAGCGTTTGACGTGTATATTAGCAAGAGCGAGGTGAAGCGGGAGACGATGGATGGCGCGCTGGCAAATTCGGAGGAGCTGGGACTTAACGCGTGACATTGGCGCTGCCATCCAGTGGTATGAGCAATACAAGCCCGACAAGATGATCTACGTCGTTATCGCCGCACAGGACCTGCACCTCGTATTTAAGGTGCTTGAACTCATTGGCTTCTCCTGGGCCTCGTCTCAGATCCAGAACCAGAACATCGAGTAAAACGACGAGCCAAAGCAAAACTCAGACCCAAAGCTCCTGCACGTCAACTACGGCATGGTCCAAGGGATGATCACGCGCAAAGGCGCCTGTCTTCCTCGACCGCATCATCAAGACCGCAGGGGAGTCGATGTACACGCAGATGCTGAAGAACCTAGGAGAAATATAACGCCGTGCAAGACCCGGAGGGGACGAGTTTGGAGATTGCGTTTAAGGGAGTATTTTCAGAATATGGCTGCAGCCTGCAAAGCGGCGCGTTCGTTTTTTTGAAGTCCTTTTTTCTTTATTGATTTTGTTTTACAAAGGATCAACGACTACATCTTCAGCTGGGAACGCATGCTCCCTTAGAAGGCGACACTGGCCCTACCTGCAATCCCACACGCGCGCCTCGCCTCCCTTGGGTGCAACAACCCCAACATCCTTCTCCCCTGCGCATCCCGAATATGTACCCACCTGCTCGCTAAATACTCGCACGCACGCGCTCTCGCCTTCCTCCTGGGGACCTCGACGCAAAAAAAAAATAGCGCTGAAGACGCATGAGCCGACGAGTGCGTCTACCACTGTTCGTGATTTATGTGAATTTTGCATATTACTTTGCGTGCAAAGAAACAGAATTCGCAGTCGTAACTTTTTTCTTCATCTGTGGAGAGCATCTGTTGTTCTGGCACGCCGGTACATATCTTCCTCGGCGTTCCTCCCCTCAAGAGCAACACTACTGCTTGCCGCTGTAATGATAGGGCCTATTATAAAACCTGAGTGAGGAGAACATCACAAACTTTCCTTTTCGCCATCTCCTCTTCTCCGGTGACGGTTTTAAATTTGTTCTATATCGGGTATGTTACTGTCCAAAAGGGGTAATCAGTTTTTCACATTGCATCGCGTTGGGTGCCCTTGAACTAAACAAAAGAAATTTAAAGAATAAATGCTTCAGACATTTGCACCTTATTTACAGTATATTTCAGATCGAGTTCTCCATATACTAAACGTTGTTTGAATTTTACAAGTTATTCACCACAGTCTCTGTCACGAGAATGATCATCGTTCATTTGTTAGTACATTTACAACATTTTTTTCCCCTCTGCCAGTGCCGGAGCCGAAATACTTTTCAAACCCTCATCCAACGACCAAGATCTCAAATTCTTCGGTGGCAGTGAAATTTCCCTGCACGTTAACGACCCCCGCATCCAGCCTCAAAAACCTCCCAGCACTGGCAGCCGACTCGATGCCAACTATACCATTATAGGAGCCGGAAGGGGCTTCTTTCTTGTGGATGGTGAACCTTTCCAAAGAACGAGCGGTAAACTGAGCATTGACAACGCCCCCGCCTCCTGGAACTGTTTCGCCTTGAGGGACCGCGGACGCGTTCATGCGGAGGAAGACGTCAGTGTACACCGTCGACCCAAATGACACGGTATTGTCGTCGTTTTGTATGAGATTGAAGGTCTCGAGCGTGCCGATGTAGGTTTGGGTGTTGACAGTTCCTCCGCCCGAACCAGTGAAGGAAGTAACACCCTGACCGTTAAGGCGAACATAACGATTTGGAGTGGCAACGGATCGAATAGCGACGAGAGGCATGATCTGAGGTGGTAGTTAGATTATATAGAAACCACGGAGGTGTAGGACGTACAATAGTTCAACGTTAAGGGGCTGTTGGTTAGATATTTGAGCGATTCAGTGGATACAAACTCTGCTGAAAGTAGGGTAGGCTCACTGGCGTATTTATACGGCAATCGTCAGAAATATTGTTCCTACAAAAATACTACGTGTAAACTATTCATGATCTCCTCCTGTGTGTTGTGTTCAGATGACTCCAAGCCTCACGTTCATGTCCACATGAACTATTCATCCATCAGAGGTTTTCCTGTCACTTCAAAGGCTAAGAGCCATTGAATCTTTGAATAGAGACTTTCAAGGAGTCAGAATGTAAATCCGTAGGTCCGATTTCTCAGACTTTGATTCTTACCCCCTCCTGACTCTGTGAAAGCCGCTTGTTTGATGTAACTTCAATTATCCCGTGATTGATGTTCCAAGTTTCCTGTCAATTTCTAAAACCTCGAGCTCTCATGTTCGAAGCTCAGTGGGAGCTGGGTAGGTTATTAATCCATGGGAATAGGCTTCAACTTTGGTATCGTCATGGGGGCTTATTTAACATCGAGACTGCTGTCGCTTTGCTTTGCATCTAAGCAGTTGTATAATCACGCTCCACCGTTTACCAAAAAATTCTAGCAATTAGACGTTAACCTGTGAAATAAAGATTTAAAAACCTTCAAGGTAACGCATGGTGCTGGTCTGATTACATCTTAGGGTTTGTTGGTTGCAATTAAAGCTG
This sequence comes from Galerina sulciceps, assembly GCA_023014345.1. Classification (NCBI taxonomy): domain Eukaryota; kingdom Fungi; phylum Basidiomycota; class Agaricomycetes; order Agaricales; family Galerinaceae; genus Galerina; species Galerina sulciceps. Next base: position 722,307 of record JAEDXJ010000020.1, on the reverse strand, counting down.
ACTGGTGATGTTTTCCAAAGCTGTCAGTCAAAAATGGATCCTGCGAACCTGTTCTAAGTATAAATACGAATGGGTTCGTTACCTACAATTTTCCCCGTCTAGGAGGTATGACAACTCTCTCAAGGAACCTGAAAGAAAATCCATCCCCGACTCGAATTTAGTGCGACCTTTGCATACAATCCGGAGCACCTGAATTTAAAACGCCCACCATTCCACGTCCCGTGGAAGTCAAGCTCACGAAAAAATGTCCAGTCGAAGTTTCTTGGATCTAGAGCGTGAGTGCCCTCGCAGTAAAACCGTGTCCGTGGGTGAGCGTATCACCACCGAAGTGGAACGAAACGCTCGGATTGATTAAAAGTGAAGCGCACCTTTAATGCACAACCACTGCCGCTGAGTTTAAATGCCAGTGACCGTTGAGCGCTCAGCGAGCACAACAGTGGTATTAGAACTGCGTTTTGCATGGAAACTGAGCGCTGAGCCCTCGCATTAATGTCAAGGTTAATATAAGCCTTGGCTTTTGTCAAAACCTTACCGGCATCATGCAATTTCTCAGGACAAAAATTGGTTGACGTTCCAAATATTGGAAGGCACGCTAGCGAATGACACCACTGTCCAGATTTGCTATAGGTGAAACTGGAAAGTAATCAGGTTGTAAAAGAGGGGTGCAGATAATTAAAAAGTAAAGAGAGTAGACGGGGTAAAGGAAGCATTGGTGGAACAGCTGACCTTCTTGAACATCTCCCACTGCCTCTTCTCATCCACACCGCTCAATGCCTCCCAAGTCAGTCCAAGCTCTGTCAAGACGCATTCTGAAGACGAAATCACACTCGAAGGTCCTAGATCGTTCAAGTTTTTCTCAGCTTTTCCTGTATCCCTGCAACCTGCGTTCGTTGTGTTTTTGGCACGGGACTTAAACGGTGAATGCCCTCAAGAAGCCGTTCTGCTTGTCATTTTCAGACGTAATGGCGACATCTGCGCGGAGAAAGGCCGTAGGTAGAAAGGAAAACTGTTAAGCATCGCAGCTTTCTTTCCGTCTCGTTGACAATGATCTTTGCGAATGTTCCTACTCTGAAGCTTTCATGTTGATCTGGACATGAGGCACCTATGCAGGGCTTGGTGTAAGCTCCAATGACGAGTACTTCACTCTTGGCAACGCACCGAGGGAAATAAACTGAGACTGAGAGGGTACTTTCGTGAGGGCCGAGACTAAAAGACCATGGCGCGTTCTCTCTGGGTCCCCAAATTCAAACGGTGGAGGCAGACATATTTTTATATCTTCTGAGGACGGTACAGATTTATCTGGGAGTTCGTTTTGGTGATCGTTTGCGAATCCCGGATTACACTCCTCTTTTCCGCTCCAGGACCGCGAATTGGAACGTTTGAGGTATATTTTTTCTCCTCATTGACAAATTTCTGCGGAATACCCTTTTCAGCGTGTGATTATGCTGCAGTGGCACCAATGACATCTATCCAGCCCCAAACGCGCCTTTGCCACGCGGAGTCCATAGTCTCCCATACTTCTGCAGTGTCAGTGCTATGGGGATGAAGTAGAGGAGACCGATGATCAAGACCAGCGAGATGACGATCCGCGAAACAAGAATTGGTGGTGAGATTGTGGATGGGAGTGTACTCGAGGACAAGGAATGAAAAGTAAATGATGATGTCCGCAAGAGAAATGACATTACAGTAGTTATGTAGATTACAACTGACCTATCAAGGCAATTAATCAATCGACTTGGTAAATAAAATAACGCACCAAGCGACCTTAAGTACATATTAGTTCGCATGCAAAGAACTAGGATCCACACTCATAACCGATTTCTTCATCTGTGAAGAGCATCTGGGTTGTTCTGGAAGAACGCAATCTGTTGAACGCGGAAGTCGTCGCGTATAGGAACCGTGGCGTGACCGTTGAGGTCAAGGAGCACCTAAAGACAAACAATAATTTATGAGCATGAGCGTTTTTTGATAATTATATCTTCCAACTCACCTTGTCCTTTGGAGTGTATTGTTGCCAGTACGGACCTTCCAAAACAAAAATTAGGATGACTTTATGCAGGCGATGAAGACAGACAAAGACATACGCGTTCCATTCAAATGCTTATCATTTGGGTCCAAGCTCGTCGTAAACGAGATCCAATAGTCCATCATATCTTCGCTCAACTTGACAGCTGTTGGAGTTGGGTCCAAGGGCTTCCCAAAAACGTAAGAGATCTCCGAAGAGTGAGTGACTGGTGTGCGAATCGAGTAAGAACAATTAGTGGTCAGCGATGGATAAGTTTACGCACTTCCAAATGATCCTGGCACAGCAGGGGCTGTGGGGAGCACAGGGAAGGTGGCATCAGGATCGCTGAAGCGGTAAGCGTAGACTTTGACTCCTGCCGCAGACAAATTCTCAGCTAGTGTGCGTCGGGCGGACTCGAAGATGAAATCGCCGACTAGGGAGAGTTGGTGAGTTATAAGCGTCAACCATTTAGTAAGATATGAAGGCGCTCACAAATAGCGGCGAAGCGTTTATATTGAGTACTTAACCCAAACGTCTCATTCCCAGTGCCAAAAGGAGCTCCGAGAGCAGGAACGTCCGGGTACAGCTCCAAAATCTTTTGAACCACACTCGCTTGCTCGGTTGGATCAACAAGAGGAGGCGAAGTACCAAAGATAAGAAACTGTTCAATCTGCAAAGATGAATTGATGCCCTGCGGCGTGGAAAACGTGCCTTCATCCAAGGTCGACCCAATTATGACGGGTAAACGAGCTTGGAGAGCGACCTTTGAGGGCCGGTCGGCGAGAAGGCCGCCTGGTCCTGGCCCGTCGATGACCGGGTGGAAGAAAGTGTTGTCGTTGAATATTTGTGCTGTGGTGAGTGCTTGAAGGAGGGTTTGGGAGTCGGCGAGGCGGATGCAATCGAAGGTGCTGGCAAAGGATGCACAGGCTGGGATGGCGGAGACGTATGATTGCCATGCTGCTTCGTTGACTTCGGGTTTGAATGTCGGCAGCCAGGCTGTAGACTCGAGGATCTGACGGACGAATGGGGGTGAGTGGCTTTCGTAAATATAGTCATGTTTCTACTCACAGCAGCTCGTGCTAATTTTCTTATGTTCGTCCTCATTAGATGGATGTTGATGGAAATAGCACCTGCACTTTCGCCGACCAGCGTAACCTATAGATATTATAACGGGATATATTTCAACAAGCGAAGCGATTTTTGATCTACATACCTTGGATTTATCGCCACCAAACTTTTCGATATTGGCCTGTATCCACTCTAGGGCGGCCAACTGGTCTTGTAGACCAAGATTTACAAGATTGCGTTGACCGGCTTCTATTCCTTGAGGGAAGCCTAGAGGACCGACGTGGTAGTTCAGGCTGGCGAGAATGATGGGTGTGCCCTATACGGTTAATCAAAAGCTTATAAGATCCTGAAATCAAATAGACTGTACCTTTTTGTTGCTTCGAGCCACGATTTCCGTTCCATTGTAGAGCGACGATGCACCCGCTACAACGAAGATATAGAAGTTAGTCCGTGATCGCGCTTTAGTATGCTTAGGAGGGCCTCACATACGAATCCACCTATTGACAAAAAAAAAAAGGTCGCAAAGTTAGCAAGGTATGGGACAGAAATAATCCAACATGCCTCCATATATCCACACCATAACCGGGAGCTTAGCGCCAGCAGCGACACCGTTGGTCGAAATATATTCAAGGTGAGGCAATCTTCGGAGACCGTTCCCGGAGGCACGCCCTAAGAGCGGATTGGTTTAGATTTTTGAATGTCACTTGACAGTTAAAAGCTAACTGTACATTTTGCAGGCATGCAAATCCAAACTTCTCTGCGTGGAGGGTATGAACTGGCGGCGTGGTGACGAGTACTGGGGGTTGGAGGCGTAAGTTTCCTAGTGGAGGTTGGGCGAATGGGATTCCTGTTGAGTGGAAGGAGGTTAATATGTATAGATGAATCTGAGAGTAGAGAACAAAGACGTACCACCGAAGAATTCTACGTTTGACGGTTTGAATTCTGAGCCAATGATCGTGGATTTCCCGACGTTGACTACTGGGATCCCATTGACGTAGACTGAGAGCGAGAGAAAGACAGATATTAGCACAATGTTGGTTTGGACAGTCATCTAGCGCTGGAGGTGGTAAATACCTTCATGGCCTATCCTGCTTTTATATTTCGTTCGGTATCGGGGGTTGGCTTTCTGACTCACCGTCGGGCAATAATGGCAATGGGCATGTGGTCAGCTTGTCCGAGGCGTCCCGACCCGGGCAATATGTAGATGGTCACCTCTTGCTGGGCGTATCCACTAGCCTAATATTTTCCAATGACTCGGGTCGGACTTTATACCGTAGCAAGTTTTCCGAGTTCCACGTGTGCTTGGAGTGCGTATTCCATCGGCTGGAATCGCGTCGTTCGGTATAGTGTTTGATCAACCTTTCCGTGCGATTGCTGCTGCCTAATGGAAAATAAGTCATGTACGCTTGGCATTCTTCAGTAGCGCAGCTCGTGTTTGCAACTGAGCACTGTCTGCTGTCCCTAGGTTATAGCATCGAGGCTTAGGAGTCGTGTATCATTAGTCAGTCAGTTATTTTCAACTAGTTCCTCTTCGTATGCGCGGATGCACAGGGACTTCTGAACCAGATGATCACTAACCCTAATGTCCCACAGTTTGGATTAGCTGAAAATGTCTCGTTATTTTCAATATTCTATGCAGAGCCATGGACTGAGATGTATGCAAGCCAGGGATTATGCCAGCAATACCACTTGCACATCTTTATCTCGAGGCATCATCAACAATTCAGCGTCGAACGAAACCTGTCATTTACCATTCAAATTAGTCGCAAGTAGAAAATGGCCATTCGGACAGTAAAATCGCACCTTCTTTTGCCGTTTCGCTGCTCTCAATGTCCCATTCAAAGCTTCCACTTCAGAAAGAGAGCCCGTAAGCAACACAGGGAAGTGGACCCATCCTCCACTCACAGGTGTTGGCAGTCTTGTCAAACAAAATACCATATGCAACGCTGCTTTTTCCGTCCGCATTCACCGTGCCGTAGTCTTTGATCGCGTCTGGGGTTCAAGGGAACGAAAATGAATATGCGGTGCAGCGAGATGGGCGATCATCATCACGGACTTGTCAAGATCTCAATTTCGTGCGTTGTGTTGACTGACACTGAAAAAGAGGTCCTTATCTTTAGTTAAAATTCAATATAAAACAATGACTCAACTTGTAGGTTGAATTCTGGTGCGTCGGCGACTCGGTCAGGAGTTAGTTGGCAACTTGGAGTGACGGCTGGTTCTGATTTGGTCGTGTTTGATTTGGATGCTTATGGCCTCAGGCGCGGGTCAAGGTTTTGACTTTCTCTCCTCCATTCTGAGTGGCACTGGCATTTGGCACTGGCATTCAGCACATAATTGTCAAGGCGGCAAAGGCGAGTACAGCTGTACTTATTCAAACTATTATCTTCCAGAAAATTATCTTAAATCTGCTATTTAGGTCCTACATTACAAAAATATAAATATTCCAGCCATCAGTTCAACCAGGTCCAGGCAGTCTGCAGAGCTTAGGCTCGGATGGAGTCTTCTGACATCGATTCAGAGTCGTTGCAGGCTGTTAAGAGTCTAAAGTCCAAGTTTGAAAGGCTAGCCTCGGAAACCGCCAACACCACCATCCGATCAACGGGTTCGAACGACCATTTGGCTGTCACGGCACCGTCGAGTCCTCGACCTAGGGCAACGTCAGGTTCTCATGTAAATTCTCCAGTAGAGTCTATTCATTTGCGGGCATCGTCTTCGTCGTCGGACCTCAGGGTGCCTGTGCAACCGATGAAGAGGGCACCACCGCCACCACCTCCCCGTGGTTCCAAGGTTGCGGCCACGCCTCCTACACCCTCCGGGTCAGTATCGCCGTTGTTGCGTCCTGTTCCTATCCCAGCAGTGAACAAGGATGTTACCCTATCACCTCAAAGCATTGCTGTATTAGCGAGCAGAGCGTACGTGCCTCTGATGGAATTCATGTACTTCGGCTAACCTATTTGTAGCGTCCCACCTCCAACGTCATCGCCGAGTCGAGTACACAGCCCTCGACAAAGCATCTCGTCAATCCCGATGATCCAACCAGAGCCAAGACCTATTTTACCACCCCGTCCTGCGTCTATTCTTCAACTCTCTCGGACCACGGCGAGCCCAGATGAGGCTTTCGATCCTCACGGAGATTTTTCTAGTGCTGTTTTTGAAGATGAAGAGGGAAATATCGAAACAGCGATGGTGATTCCTCCACCGATACCTGTCAGGCACCTACCATACGGAAACGGAAACGGGAATGGGAATGGGAACAACGGAGAAGGAACCTCTATACGGCAACTTGGAGCCCATTTCAGCGATTCCAGTCAAACATCTTACGATAGTGATGTCAGCCAGACACCCTCAACACAGCGTTCGTCGAGAACGAACATTGTGGCCCCTCCACGACCGCCTCCTCGAAATCGCCCTTCCGTGTCTCCTAACAAGGGCGAACATAACTATATTTCAAATTCTGTTCCAACTCCTAAATATTCTACGCCGCCTCCGCCACTTCCCGTGCGCCGCAGTACAGCCCTACCTCAAGAGCACCCCGCCTCGCCCTCCATTCCACCACCTCTACCCAGCAGATCCCAAATCTCACCTGAACCCTCCGTAGCCGAACGCAAGGCTTTGGGCGCGAGCAGACTGCCACCTCCGCCCACACGGACGATCGCTCTCGGAGACAAGCTCCCTCCACCCCGGCGGCCATCCACGCCTTCCTCAGAGGACGAGTCTGCAGGCGAAGAGGACGAGCCGAACTTGAAGACGCAGGCTGTGGACCTCATGCCAGACAGCAGCACGTCCTCTCGCCGTCCGCCGACGCTCGGTTTCCGCGATGGGTACTCTGGGCCGTACATCCATGTGCATCCGCACAGTGGGAGCGTGGCGCTGTCGGGGACGCATGTGGTCACTGCGCACAACCACCACCTGAAGGTGTTCGACCTCGCCGTGTCGGAGGTGCCTGCGTTGAATTTGGACACGAAGGATATGGGGGTCAAGGACTCGAAAGTGACGTGCATGGAGTTCCGGCCTACGACGTCCAAGCTTGATCGAGGGTTCCTTCTGTGGGTGGGCACGAAGGAGGGGCATATTTTCGAGATGGATATCCGGACTGGCTCTGTTCGTGGAACCAAGTACGCTGCTCATTTACATCCGATCTCGAATATCTTCCGCCATGGCCGCTCGATGATCACGCTCGACGATTCTGGAAAGACTCTCATTTTCACCCCGGATCCTGATAACCAAGAAGACGTCACTTTGTCCACCACCATCCCGCGGGTGATGCGGACGACGGAGAAGCAGGACTTTGCGAAGATGCTGGACGGCAAGCTGTGGACTGCAGCGAGGATGGAGCACCACGGGACAGCGCCGACACAGAGGCTGCCTGTGATCCGCATCTACGACATCTTCAACCCTGCCAACACCGGCAGGTCGTTGCTGCCCAGCGAGCACGTAGGGCCGGTGACGTCAGCCACGACGCTGCCCTCTCAGCCGGGGATGGTGTTCGTAGGGCACGAGGAGGGGTACATCTCCATGTGGGAGCTGGACACGGAGGACGGGTACCCGCTGTGTGTGGAGGTGATGAAGGTTTCGATGTCGGACGTGCTCAGCTTGGAGGGTGTTAACAACCGCCTGTGGGCAGGCAGCAGGAACGGGATGATCTCGGCGTACGATGTCTCGCAGCGCCCGTGGGTGGTGACGAATTGCTGGAATGCGCATCCTGGGCTGCCGGTGATGAGGTTGATGGTTAATCATTTTGCGATTGTAAAGGTTGGGAGGCTGTGTGTTGCGAGTGTGGGCAGGGATGAGCAGCTTAGGCTTTGGGATGGGCTGTTGGGTTTGGATTGGATTGGTATGTTTTTTTTTTTTTACTTTATGTTGTGAATGTGTGCTAATGCTCATTGGGATTGGTTGTAGATAAAGAACTAGAAAAGCAGGAGACGTCATTCTGCTCCTTCCGTGACCTGACTGTTCTCGTTGCTTCATGGAACTGCGATGCTGCACGCCCAGACTCATTGACCGGAGAAACCAACTTCACCCTCTTGAACGATATCCTGCACAGCGTTGATCAACCCCCAGACGTCATCGTCTTCGGATTCCAAGAAGTCATTGATCTCGAGAGCCGGAAGATGGCAGCCAAGAACGTCCTGCTCGGCGGAAAGAAGAAGGGCGACGACAGTGGCATCTCAGAGAAAGTCACTGGCGCGTACAAGAGGTGGTACGACCGCTTGATCATCGCCGTCAAGACCGCGATGCCGAAGGATCTGACGTACTGTGTGGTCCATACGGAGAATCTAGTTGGGTTGTTCTCCTGCGTTTTCGTCAAGAGCACAGAGAGGTCTTCGTTCGATGATGTGGCTGTGACGACCATCAAGCGGGGGATGGGTGGGCGGTATGGGAATAAGGTGTGTTGTTTAGTTTGATTCATTTGAGGGGAAGTTGGCGTTAATCAATTTCGTGTTCATATCAGGGCGGTATTGTTGCTCGCTTCGTTGTTGGCGATTCGTCAATCTGTTTCATTAATTGCCATCTTGCTGCCGGTCAGAATGCTGTTCGTCGACGAAATGCAGATATTGGGGGGATGTTGGAAGACAAGTCGGTGTTTCCGCCTACGGAACATCCGCTAGCCTACGTTGGTGGAGGAGATGGGTCGATGGTTCTCGATCATGAGTTCGTCATTGTAGGTGTTCTACTGTCATCACTTGGAAGCCATTATATTAATGAACGTACATCAGTTAAACGGTGACTTAAACTATCGGATAGACCATCGACGAGATGCGATCATTGCAGGTATTAACGCAGGCGATCTTGCTAGCCTCCTTCTGCACGATCAACTGGTCCGCGAGATCAAGTTCAACCGTGCGTGCCGACTGCGCGGATTCTCAGAAGGGCCCATCACCTTCAACCCGACGTACAAATACGACCCAGGCACAGACGACTACGACACATCCGAGAAGCATCGCGCGCCAGCATGGTGCGATCGTGTTTTGTGGCGGTCGCGTGTTGCTACTCGTGTTAGCCAGCTGCACTATCGGCGATACGAGGCGAACGTTTCTGATCATAGACCTATCTCGGCGGGGTTCTCGGTTACGGTGAAGACGTTTGATAAGGAGACGAGGGAGAAGGCGCATGCGATTATGCAGGCGGCGTGGTTCGAGGAGCAGCAGCGGCTGCTGGCTGCTGTGACGAAATTTTATGTGGGCCAAGCGCTCATCTAAGAACATCTTTTTCTTGAATTTCTTGGGACTGGTTCTCGTTCATTTGTCTGGCGTAACCCATCCACCATATGTATCATCACTTTCATGGCACATTCAGCATTTTGGACGGTCTCCCTCTATCTGGCATGTTCAGCTCTTGTATTCTTCTACTACCTTATATTACCATTGGCTACCTTGGATGTAGATCCCTAATACTCTAATCAGTATCCCATTCACTTTTGTAATCTAGGCGACCTTAAGCGACGTGGCACAGCTGTATAGTTAGTCTAAATTGGTCGTCGTGGGAGCCATGCAATACAAACCGATTTGCACCCGAAAGCTCCTACTTACAACCACCACTCTCAACTTATTCGCGCCCTTCAGTCCAGATGCTGGAGAGCTAGACCACTACTTATAATACTCTCTCTCAAGCCCCATTAATTCCAATGGCCACCAACCCTCCGGCACCACCAGCTCTCGTCAGTGTACCAAGAATAACGACGTTGATTGCGTCTTTGCTTGTCGCGTTGAGTTCTGGAACAAATTATGTGAGTTTTTGGGGCCTTACGTCCTGAGGATGTTCTTTTACTAACTGGGCGCTCTGCTAGGTGTATTCAGGTGAGCAATCGCGCTTGTGGGCAGTGGGATGTGCAGAGCATTGGTTTGAGATGATGTGGACGCATACATCCAGCTTGCTATCTTCCTCTCTTTTTTTGAGCCGTAGGAATGACGTGGTCTTCCTGTGCGGCACTTTGGCCTCTTTTTTTCGTCTTGTCTGAGTGTCCTACGTGAAACGGTCAGGACACTCCGAAAATTGGTCTGAAACGATGTACCCTAGGCCAACCCATTCGACCTTCGTCGCGACTTTGCGCTGCATGGGAGTGACCGCGGCGGCAGGAACGGAGGCAGAAGACTTAATCGGTCCCAGCCGAGAACGAGCTCTGCAAATGCGTGTCAAGGAGGGGACTAGGGTCCGAGACGATGGTGTGTCCCCGCCACACCGAGAGAATCTCGAACACCGGCGTTCAGCAATGAACCACGCCGTTTAATACCTCGCCTCACCTACGGCTCCTTGCTGAGGCACACGAGTCGGGGACATTGGCTGACTTATGGAGTTGAAGGCTGATAGTCGATGCATACATCGAACCCGCTATCTTCGCTCCTTTTTGAGCCGCAGGAATGACTTGGTCTTCCTGCGCGGCATATCGACCTCTGTTTTGTTTTCGTCTTGCCTCAGTGTCGTACAGGCCATTGCTTAAAGACTCGGGTCGAGTTTTCTCAGAACAATGACTGACTGATGGAGGTGAAGGCTAATAATATCGTTCAGCGTATTCTCCTCAACTTGGTGCCAGACTGGGGATATCTCATACCCAATTGAACATCGTCGCACTTGCGGGTAACGGTGAGCCTATCTTAATCACGTTCTATCTACTCGGAATCTCACATAATTGCGTCAGTCGGTGTTTATAGCAGCGGTCCAGTGTGGGGAAGAATCGTTGACTCTCGTGGTCCTCGGATTCTTCTCGTCTGCGCATTTATGTTTTTATTGGGAGGATACTCAGGCATACGATACCTCTACGACTCTGGCCTTTCTCCAGGAGTGAAGTCACTGTCGACGTTGGGCGTTTGCATCCTTGTTGCATTCAGTTACACAACAGGAGCCGGTGGCAATGGAGGGCTGGTTAGCTCCGTCAATTCGACGGCCAAGTCGTTCCCTGACCAAGCGGTGCGTATCATTCATCATTCACGAGTACACATTTAATCGAAAAGCTTATACCACCTTTAGAGAGCATCAACGACCGGATTGGTCATCTCTGGCTTCGGCTTGTCCGCCTTTTTCTTCTCGAGCATTTCCCATCTTTTTTTTGCAGGAAATACATCAGATTTCTTGCTCGTCCTGGCTCTCGGCACCTCCTTCCCAATGATTATGGGCATTTTCCTGGTTCGACCGATACCACTGCCAGCTCAAGAAGGCTATGACATCGTGGAAGATGGCGAACTTGAGGACGACCCTGACGCTGCGACGTCTGCACTTGCCCACAGCTCCAGCCACACGCACCTCTTAGACCACGATTTTATTGAACCGCATCATCCTCACTATGTCCACCACGTAGAAACGCATCAAGATGATGAAGACGCGCAAGTACGCGAAACGGAAGACGTCGAACTAAACCAACAACAACCGGAACGCGACAGCTTGTTAGAATCGTCGCGCAAGCCTCGCAGTTTGAGTCGAGGTCGTGCGATGATGCTCGATACGCTGCCAAATGTTTATGGAAAAAAGCTTTTCCTCAGCAGTGATTTTTGGCTTCTTTTTGGCATTTTATCAATTCGTAAGTTGTCGTTTATACTTCCTCCACATATTTATTAAGCGATTTTCTATTTTCCGCAGTGAGTGGAACGGGGTTAATGTGTATGTCTTTAGGAGATTTTCTATGACATTCCACTAAAGAATTGTCTCAGATATCAATAACGTTGGATCCATGTCACAAGCACTTTACGCCCATCAATATCCCGAATTTGACGAAGTCGAAGCATCTAGTTGGCAAGCCACGCAGGTATCTGCTATCAGTCTTATGAACTTCTCTGGGCGAATATTCATAGGTAAGTTCATTGATGCCAATTTTCAATTTCGGATCCCGCTCATGAAACCGTCTTCTAGGTTTGGTGTCTGATTTCGCGAAGAACAGATACGAGATGCCACGCTCGTACTCTCTGGTCCTCGTCTCATTCTTCTTCTTCATTTCCCAAGTGGTCGCGTCCATGGAGGACCGGATTGAGAATTTATGGGTAGCGAGCGCGTTACTAGGACTTGCCCATGGAAGCGTGTTTTCGTTATTCCCGACGGTTTGCCTTGAGTGGTTTGGAATGCGTAAGCGTTCACAGGTTGACTCATTATACATTCGTCAAGCTAACTTGTCTCATTTCCTAGCACATTTCTCGGAAAATTGGGGTTACCTCTCGATGTCACCGATGATCGCCGGAAACGTCTTCTCTCTCGTCTTCGGGATGAACCTCGACGCGCACGATAAGAAGCTTTCGTCTGGCGGCGACGACGGCGGCGGTGCAGCGTCTGCACCTCAATGTCTGCAGGGGCTCGAGTGTTACGTTGCGACGATTTACTTGACCTGCGGCGCGACGTTTATGGCGATTTTGCTCAGCATTTGGGCTGGATACAGGGATCGGCAGAAAATCGCTGCGTCGAGACGGACGAAGCTTGCACGAAGGGACGACAGTTCTCGAGAAGTGGACTGAACGATGTTAAATCGAGGCTGGGGTTCCCAGCTTCATATGTACCTGTTAACTTGTTTTAGAATGAGGGTGGAAAAACTGCTGAGGTATTTTCGGACCCTGTCAGCTCCTATTAATATGATAACGTACTTGTCAGTAGACAGCTTGTCAAGCTTATTATAACTTACGGCTACGGACAGTAATTATTTTCATTGCTTTTTCCTCGTCGTGAAGGGTCCGCTTGCACAACTCTTCAATGCACAGGCTGCCAAGAGGTCTGGATTTAGTCTGGATTTTACCAGTGGGCTAGCACAACCGGAAGGCAACATTCTCTGCTGAAGGAGCTTTCAAGACAGAAGCCCGTCGACCCTCTTGGCTGCCAACCATCCTATATAAAACTCGGATGTATTGGATCAAATTTCAAGCTGCAGCCTTCTGATCCAAAATCGATTAAATTGGTCGATTTACGCGTTCTCAACAGACGATCGCGACAACTACGTCGAATTGCCTTTCTTCAAGAATCAGATACCAGCTGCCGGCTTACAACTGCCTTGGAACTAAACCCGGTTTGAACCAAGTCCTAAGTATAGACTCGACACCGAATGGACGGATAAATGTTTACGACATGCACCCTCATGAGCTGTTACAATATTATGATAAGGTTCGTTTGCGAGAAATGACCCTGGCACACTTATAATATGATATATACTAGAGGTGTCAACCCCTCCATGTCAAGCATTCCATCTTTCTTGAAAATCCGCGTCCCCGGTCGCTGGGGTTTTGTTCGACCTCGTATAACCGCCTACCACGCCTTGAAGGGATTCAAGTTCAAGACAGGTTCAATGCCTCTCCCGCCACAGAACCACCTCGCATGGAAAAGTGCGCTTTCTACACCGTCCTCTGTTTGTTTTACATAATCCAAGTTGATTTTCGCCGCAGTATCCATCACGCTTGTTCATTCTCTGTCTCTTGGTTCCACTGTTGTTCGGATAGGACATCGATTGCGAACGAGTCGCTCGTGGTGGGATGACTACGTCGTTGTTGTACCGTGGTCAATTGACGTGATATACCTCGTTACAATGTGGACGAAATACAAGAATCACGGTGCGTGCCTTGTTATTCCGCAAAAAGCTATTGACCTTCGGCCAGATATCTCGTGGTATATCCCTGATCCCTCTGGATTCGTCTATTCCGCGTGGTTTGAAGCTTTTCTGTATTTCACGGAAATCTGGTATGTCGTCCAAGTGTTCCTCTTAGCACTTCTCAACTACTACTATTCCTACTTTTACACAGGATTTCGCGCATCAGCCTGGCACTGTCTGTGGCGAGGATATTTCTTCCTGGACATCGATATAGAAAATGGGCATTCATCTTTGTTGTCATTCTCTTTTTACTCTATCTTGCCAGCCTATTAATCACGACATTCGCTTGCTCTGGGTCCCCGTGGTGGAACCTTGACTTTACAAATTGCGTAACAACACCATCTGGAGCAGACGTTGGATCCATTGTTGGCGTCACCAGTAAGCCATCATCATTCTTGCCAATTAACTTCTTCTAAGTCGTCGATGCTCTTCACCTATAGTTGACTTTGCCGCTGATGCTGTCCTTGTCGCGGGACCGCTTCTGATGTTCTGGAAGATTGACTTTCCTCCAAGACAACGCGTCCTCGTTTTGGTCCTGTTTTCCTCTAGCGTCGCCACGATGATCGCGTCTGCATTATACTGCATTATTTGGTATGCTGCATCGCGTTTCGGGCCCGACTCACGATTGCTCTTTACGATGATGAGCCATCTCCAGGTCAGCTCCTTATGCACCGGACCTATCGATCTACGTTTGGGCTAACAATTTCACCGCGACCTAGGCTACCCTCTCGTTGCTAGTCTGCAATTTACTTGTCGTGACGATGCTTGTATATCACAAGTTGCGTGGTAGCGAAGAGATTATTCAAGCACGAATAGCACGGTGTCCAACCGATTCGGAAAAAGCAAATACCCGTGAAACCCAGAGGACGACGGAAGACCCGATCAGCACGGCACCGTCTTACACAGTAATACCTTTATCTTCTGTTTCTGATTCGTCTGGCCGTCAAACATCCACGCACTCCAGTGGGCTATTATCGACGGCGAGCGAGGCAGTTACTTCGTCGTATTATACCAACTCTTTTGTTACCGATTCGATAACCCAAGAATCGAGACGCTCGTAAATTCATTCAAGTAACCATATCATTACACCGACAAGTTAATGAAACACACGCTTACATACATGTTTAGATATCCAATATTCAATGTTCAATAATTTGCATTTTCCGGTGTAATATTTACACGGAATTTTTTGCTGTAGTGACTAACCTCATGGAACTGGGGCGCTAGAAGTATCTTCATGCCCATCTTATTATGATACGCATGTCACTGTCCACGACAAAGTTCCTCGCCTTGACCAGTTATATTCTACTTATCATATGGATTTTAATCTGATGAATAGGGGCAATTCGGATCTGTCAGTAGACGCATCTCAGTCCGCCCACATGGAAGTGCCAGTAGATATTCGTAGATTTTGCTTTACGGATCCCAGCCAAAAAAAATTCGGTGCATATGGCATACTATACCGCGGAGACCTCGTCCAAGAGGGAATTATATTTTAGCCTGGTTAGTTCCTGCCAGAGTAGGCTACCCTTGTCCGAGTCGCGCGGCCAGATCTAAACTGAGAAATGAGTCCCAAATTTAGCCAGGGGCGGGATGGTCGGGAGGCGGGAGTCACGAGACCGCGACTAGAAGTGTCACCCAGACTGTCAGGAATTTCGAACAAACCTGTTATTTTTCAACCAGCTTTCTCTCTCTCCATATACATGTTATGTACCCCCTTCACATCTTCTCCAACGGCCGAATGCTTAACAACCGCATCGCACCCCCCAACACCACCCGCGCACACTCATAAAGCAGCATCTTCGCTTTTTTTTTCTCCTGATCCTCCTCGCCTTTCACCACCACACCGTCCCACGCGCCCGAAATCGCGTGCGCGAGCTTGAACGCGAACGTTACCACCCCGCTCGGCTCGTGCGTCTTTAGTGCTGTTTTTATTACGTCGGGGTAGGTCCCCAGGAGGAAGGCAAGAGCGCGGGCGTGTGCGTATTCAGCGAGCAGGTGGGTTCGTATTTGGGAGGCGCAGGGGAGGGGGAGGAGGTCGGGGTTGTTCCGCCTGAGAGAGGCGAGGCGCGCGTGTGCGTATTGGAGGTAGGGTCCGGTGTCCCCTTCGAAGGAGAGCATGCGGTCCCAACTGAAGGTGTAGTCATTGATCCTGCATAAAGGAAGCATAAGTTAATTGTTATACGGAACGAAATTAGGAATGAAAGCGAAAAGGACTCGAGAAAAGAACACACCGTTTCGCGGCCATATCCTGGATCTTAACACCCGTAATCCCAATCTCCAAACTCGTCCCTTCGGGGTCATCCACGGCCTTATACTTCTCCTCATTCTTCAACATCTGTGTGTGCATCACATCCCCGGCGGTCTTGATGATGCGGTCGAGGAAGACGGCGGTACCCTTGCGCGTGCTCATCCCTTGCACCATGCCGTAGTTGACGTGCAGGAGCTTCGGGTTTTCGTTCTGAGAAGAGGCCCAGGGGAACTCCATGAGCTCGAGCACTTTGAACAACTGCGCGAGATGCAGATCCTGAGCAGCGCCGACGACGTAGATCATCTTTTCGGGCTTGTATTCTTCGTACCGCTGGATGGCAGCTCCGATGTCGCGCGTAAAATAGGTCGACGTTCCGTCTAAGTGGGTGTCAGCGACGGTTGAAGTTCAACAGGCAGACACAAATAGTACGCACCCGTCTTACGCACGATCGGTGTCATAAGCCCCCACTCCCTCAAATCCACCACCTTCGCGCCCTCTCCATCCACAAGCAGCCCCAGCGCCTCCAATCTCTCAAGCGCGCCGCCCATCGTTTCCCGCTTTACCTCACTCTCCCCCGTGTGCACGTCAAACTGCACATTAAGCTGGACATACGCCTCCTTGTACTTCTGCACGCTCAGATCGCGCCACTCGCGCCACTGAGCGAGCGCGGAGGCGTCGCCGTCTTCCATGCGCTTGAACCACCGCGCAGCGTCAACTTTGACGCCTGGGTCGGTGTCGAGGTCTGCGGTGACTTTGACGTACACGTCGTACAGGTGCCCAAGTGGGTCCTGGTCCAGTGCGACTTGGGAGCCGTATTTCTCGTACCCATTCGCGACCATGCCGAACTGTGGGTATAATCAATTATTCGAGCCTCGGATCATACGATATAGAAAGAAGAGACGCGTACCTGGGTACCCCAATCGCCTAAATAATTCATCGACACGACTTCCCACCCACATGCCCTGTACAGGTTCGCGACGAAGGCGCCGATGATGGTGCTCCGCAGGTGTCCGAGGTGGAAGGATTTGACGATGTTAGGAGAGGAGAACTCGATTACGACCTTTTTTCCTTTGCCGCAATCGTTGGAACCGTATGAAGACTGCAGAGCATCTACTTGGCCCAGGACTTGGGATATCATGTTCGCAGTGTTTACGCGGAAATGGAGGAAGGATTTCCCGTCGAACGTAATCGACTCGATCCATTCGTCTGGCTTGAACTGCATGGCAATTTACTTGAGATTTTAAAATGCAAACTTAGAAGGCAGAGCCGACGTACGCCTGCTAAAACCTTCGCAGCTACATCCGCCACATTTCCAGGCAATCTGAACCGAGGTAGCGCAACAGTGAAATCTTCGCCCTTTTTCCCGTAGTCTACACCTGAGAGGGCTTGTGAAAGGGGCAGGGAGAGTGTTTGTGAAAGGCGGAGGGCAATCGCCCTTTTGAAGGAGTCTAATACCAGTACTGGGTGCGTTCCTGGTGGAGCTGGCGGCTCGGGAAGGGGAAGGGGGGAAGACGACATTGGGACTGAGGTTGGCGGACAAGAACGATGACTCACTTGGGTCGTTGCACACCAGCTTTATCTTTTCTTCGGTTATATAAGCTTGGATTTTTGTGGGTCCAGTGCAGGCATGTGTGAGTCATATTTTTAGGCGGTGCTTGAACTTGAGACAGTCATAAGAGGCAGTATTAATGGTACCGTGGACCGGGGCAGGAAGAAAGAGGCAGCGGCAGCTGCAAACGGCTTTTGCCTCGATGTTCCACTCACTCAGAGCTCCCTCCCTCGCGATCTAAAAGGGAAGGAGGGACGCGGTGGGTTTGGCGTAGACAGGACATCGAATATGTACTTGAGAGCCTTAAACAAGTTCGCCACACGTTCAGGAGCCAAATTTCTTTGCTTTTGCTGAAGTACTACCCATAAATCCATTTGTCCTGCTCAAATTGCCTAGAAAACAAAAACGAAAAACTTTTTGGCGTTAGGGGAGCCGAGAACGTTTCTCGCCACGGTTTCTGAGCTGGGTTAAGGGCTGCCAGTGGAGAGTGTGTTTAAGTGTCTAGGTCAACAATTCCAGAACCTCCAAGCTTCTAGCTGCACTGTTAGTGAAACTGATGAAGGAGAGAGTCAGAATTTCGGAAAGAGTCTTAGAAAGAAAGCATGAACTTGAACGTGGTGACAGGTCAGCCCAGGTTGGTGCCAGGTGCTTCGGGAGATCATTGTGAGTCTTGGAAAAGTCTTCAAGGAAGATGAATTCATTCAATCCGTCGAGAGCAAACTCTAGAACATGGAAATATATAAGGGCTTGGTTATAGGAGTAGTATGCAGAGAAAATTTAAGCAAGTGCCAAGTGCTAAGTGGATTCATGTCTTTTGTAATTTCTTATTTGCACGTATTATGACTCCATTCCGACGCCTTTCGTTATCTTATCTTCCTTTTCTTGGTTCTGACCACATTGTCACCACAATGACCTCGCTGCCTCTCCGACTCCCCCACACAACCCAACATATCCCAGACGCAGCAAGCGCGTACAATACCTGTCTAAACCTCGAGAAGGCTCTCCAGGAGGCCATGTACTCGAACTTGGATAGTAATAACAGCGACGATCCAGATGTCCAAATCGGAAGAAAGATGATTCACATCCGAATTCTTGGGTATCTTTTACACTATGCCCCCACGGGACGAGGATTAAGAACAGTCGTAGAAGAGATTAACTCGTGTGCTGGCGAACCCAGTGCTTTATTGGAGCTTGGGAAGATATATTTTGATCATTTTATCAGGGCGTGTAAGGAGGAAAGTACGAAAGTACCGTCGTTCTTTCGTTCTACTCAACAAGTCGTCTATCCAGTAAGAGCCTCCAAGAGCCACATATCCAGTGCCACCCTATCCAATTATGAATCTCCAGCTTCCTTCGATGCAATAAACGAACTAATCACCTCCACCTCAATTTCTCCGCCCCAGTCCTACGCTGAAGCCAGGAAACTTGTCCTCCACCTCTCTTTTGAATAAGTACTCACTAAAACAACCTGACCAGGCCCTAATTCGAGACGGATACCGCTGCGTTATAACAGGGAAATACGACGCCGAATCGGTGGCACAAGTCCGAGAGCTGCGAGACCGGATCGTGCACGATGACAGTTTGAGGAGGGAGGCGACGGAGTGTGCTTATATCTTTGCTCCGGAGTCCACTGAGCCCAATGTATGTCTTCTAAAATTGATTTATTCCATTTCTTGATTCTCATCTCATCTAGCAGGACTCTTACTCCTCGATGTGGACAATAATTCGCCAGCTCGGCCACGCCGACCTCTTTGATAACTTAATAGGCTCCGAAGCCCACAGCTTAGAAAACGCCATGACAGTAGTGCACGGCTTTTACGTGGACTTCAACGAGCTCAAAGTCTGGTTTCACCCAACAGTGCGTCCTTCGAACCACACCCTCGTTCTTATCTAACGAACCCTGATACCTCTTGCTTTCGTCACGCCCTCAGGAAGAGAAGAATAAATACAAACTCCAAGCCACAGACAGCTTTATTTTACGCGACTACCCCGAACACATCACCTTCTCATCGCCAGATCCCGTTAATCTGCCTCTCCCCTCCCCTGCCTACCTCGCACTACACGCCGCATGTGCACAGGTCGCCCACTTGTCGGGTGCAGGCGAGTCCATCGATCGATAAGTTCTACCAAGACATGGACGACATGTCGACTCTCGACCCCGATGGCGGCTCTGCCTCTGCGGAGATGTTGGAGCACGCACTTTTCGATGCCGTTTCAAGAGGCGGCGGTAGGTGAACGTCGTGAAGATCTATTTCGGCAGGGTTCCGTGTAGCACTCTTATTGTTAAATATTCTCATATACTCGAGTACAGAAATAATTTCTTTGCTAAAAAGAGTGCTTGTAGACCCTTTTTTCGGTTTCAGTTGCCACAGAGTATCTCATTGTTCCAATAATTTACTCTGAAGACCATTTCAGTCATATTCAAAGATAAAGATGATAGAGAAAGGAAAACATTGTTCACAAGTAAGTATGCAGGCCATCATATTGGTGTAGCATGAAAGTACAAGATCAATAACTCTTCAAGCAAAGTTCCATCTCCAATATCCACTCCCAATGAATCCAAATCCAAAGCAAGACTAATACGTATCCCCACCAACAGAGACGTACTGGAACACCATGCTCGTCCTCCTTGCCTCCCGATCCTCATCCTCCTCCGCATCCAACTCGCCCTCGCCTCCAAGGATGCGGTTCTTTTTCCTCCTGTACCCCGTCTCCCTATGCCTCCTATATCCATACCCGTTTCCATCCTCGTCCTCATCCTCTTCTCCCTCCTGGCCGGTGCCGACCTTGGCAAGCGTCGCGCCAACGGACTTTTGCACATCCAAAAGGTGGACAAGCTGGCGCGGGGTATGCGCCTTACCCTCAGCGGTGGGCGGGGCTAGCGCCGCCAGCGCCTCACGGACGAGCTGCGCCGTTTCCTTCACATTCATCGTCTCCACCTCAGGAAGCGGTGCGACCCACGTCCCCGCCTTCTTCTCCTTCTCCTCCTTCCTCTTCTTCTCCTCTTCCGCCTCCCGCTTCTCTCTCTCCTTCCTCTCCTTAACAACCCGCAGGCGCCTCTCCATATCTTCAACCCACTTCCCAACAACGCCCACCTCCAACCCCGTCTTCCCCGCCTTCAACTTCCCCTCCAACCGCCCAAGCACGCCCCTCACTGCCTTGAGCTCCTCCTCCACCCTCTCCACCTCCGCCGGCGCCATCCTCTCAGGCTGCACATCCACCGCCGCATCCGGGTTCAGCGTCCCCGGCATGAAGCTGTATATATACGCCCCCTGCGCGTGGTTCTGCATCCGCTGATTGAGCTCGAGCAGCGCAAAGAGCTCGGCGGGCGTGCTCCCGACGCCGTTCTCCATGCCGAGCGCGGAAGGGGCGGCGGCGAGCAGGGCGCGTGTGAGGGAGACGTGGAAGTTCTTCACGGCGCAGTGGAGCGGTGTTTGGCCGTCGATGTCCCGCACAAGGAGGGCGGAGGGGGAGTAGGCGATGAGGGTGTTGGCGAGCTCTTTGTGTCCTTTTTTGACTGCTATGTGGAAGGGCTGGGAGAGGCGGTTAACATGTTGAAAAGTAAGAAGAAAAAGGACATACTGTGTTGAGACGCCTCGTAGATTGCTGTGCGAGCAGTGCTTCGTTAACATCCTTTGGAAGCTTGTTCAGGAAATATTTCAATAACTTGGCGTTGTTCAACTCGCAAATATGATGGTAAATATTCCACCTTTGCAAACGAATGGAATAATTAGAGCCATTAAAAAAAGAGAATTTAACATACCCTTTGTTAGAGTCCCGCTCAGCAGGAGAAACATTCCTCGACAGCAGATAGTCGATCAACTTTTCGTCGCATTGGTTGCGCACGGCGAAGAGCAGAACATTCACGTTGACGAATTTGATGCTTGGTAAGTCAAAAACAGTTAGTCCGAGTTCACAACTGAAAATTAAAAGCAACGTACTTAGTTTTCAAAGCCTGAGCAGTCAAGCCCGGCTCCAACTTGGCCAACAACTTCACAACTTCGAAGTCTTTCCCGATAATAGCTGCAATAAGCGGCGATTCGCCCAGAGGGCTGATCGTCCACCCCAACAACGCCGACAACCGGCTCTCCAGCTCCGCAGGTGCCTTTCCGGCATCACCGTCCTTGCCCCCGAGCATCCGCCTGAACCAAATCGCCTTCGCATCAGAGTGCGTCGCCGCAAAGAACTTGTACGCCGCCAGCGGGCGGTCCGACGCGAGGTAGCTCAAGATCGCCTTGGCCGACACCTTCGCGGCCTGCCACACCAGCGGCACCAACGCCTTCTTCTCGTCATCGCCAGCCGCGTTCGGGTCGTTCTTCCGCGCAAGGTCCACGCGTTTCTTCCCATGCACGTTCAAGCCAAGATACACCCGGTTCGCGTCATTCGCGGCGACCTGCAGCTCACCCTCGCCGTCCTTCAACCCCGCCGCCTTCCGTGCGCCGGCGACGTCGATGCCCGCGCCTGTGCGGCGGATGTACTCGTCCAGAATATCCGCCGCGTCCTGCTGCATGATCGTGTGGAGCACGTCTGCGCTGAGCGTCGTCGCCTGCGGGAGGGACTCGTACAGCCCCGCGACGTGCACGAACGCCTCAAGGTCACGCTCCGCGACGGACTTTGTCAGAGGATCCACCTGGAGCCCGCTGATTCCACCCGCGGGGGCGTCGGCAGCTTTGCGCCAGTTGATGCGCTGATCGAGCAGCTTCTTGGGGTGCACGTCTGTCTGCACGGCGGAGGGCCGGGTGGCGATGTCGATGAACTTGACTTCCTTTTGCTCGACGGTGATGTCAGAGTCGTCGGAGTCGTCGCTTTCGTTGTCCGAATCGTCGTCTGAGAATTTAAATGATGGCGTGAGTTTACTGCGCGAAGCAAGGACGAAAGAACGCACCCATGTCGACGTCTGTGTCGAACTTGATATTATCCTCTTCCTTTTCTGGGTGATATTGCGCCGTCGCAATGGCAAGAACGAGTTTAGCCGTCGACCAGCGGCGCCCAGCAAGAGCTGCAAAGAGAGGCGAATAGCCTACAAACAACCCATCAGTCTCAACTCGCAACACTATTACCTCCAAAAACTCACCAGTCGCATCGTACCGAGAAATCGACTTGTCCACCATCTTGACCGAGATATTCAACGGACCAGACAACCCTGGCGTAGCAGTCGCTCCTTGCCCCTCAGCAGGCAAACACAGCCTCTGCACCTTATCGTTGTCTCCCGAAAAACAAGCCTCGAAAAGCTCATCATAAGCGCTGATCGTGTGTTCCGGCACATTTTGCCTGTTGTATCCAGAGGAAGCGATGAATGCGTAACTGTACTCCTTGTCTTCTTTCTCCGTTTGAGCTACTATAGACCTGAACGGATCCGGAATATACTCCAGAGAGGCCTGAGCATCGAGAGAGGGGTAAATCTCTTTCCAAGTCTTGCCGCCACCTTGAGTCTTCAGCAAATTTTGCAGCTCAAGCATAAAATCCCTAATATCCTCCAACCTCTCCTTCGCCTCCTTGGCACGCTTCACTTCGTTGGCCTTGACCTCCTCCTGGAACGCCACATTGTCGCGGGTAGAGAGCCACTCGGCATATGTCTGGTGGAACGCCTTCCAGCCCTTCTTTTCCTCGACCTCCGCATCAGCCATGGGGGTGTCCACCACCACCAGCTCCTCCGCCTCCTTCTTCGCGATCTGCGAGGAAAGCGAGAGGAGCGCGTAGTCAACCCACTCACGAAGCGTGCGCCGGTTGCGGGGCTGCGCCCACTGCGAGAGGCAGTTCATGAGGCCCACGTCCGCGGGCGCGCCGAGCGCGACGAGCAGTTGGCTGAGGTCATCGTGGTTCCGGACGGCGACTTCGAGAGGTTGGTACGCGAGGTGGAGGTAGTTCTTGACTTCTCCATACATCGTTAGGTTTCTCCTGACATTGGAAGAGCTGATTTTCCGAAATCAAAATTCATAGAAAACGGACGAAGATAAAAAAAAAACTTACGCAGCCTCCTGCGCCCTCGTCACATCCTTCTCATCCAACACCAACTTAGCCTCATTCGCAAGCAGAAGCGCAACAAGCGCATAATGCTTCTTATTAATCGCCGTCACAATCGGGAACACCACATTCTGGTTCTGCAGCACCGGGAAATCCAGCACGCTCCTTGCATTGGGATCGCATCGTAACAGCGTCTCCACAAGCTTCGTCTTGCCGTTGAACACCGCCGCATGGAAGATAGTCCGCATGTGCTCATCCGCCGTCGAGCTCGACGCGCCTGCTTTCACCAGCCTCTCCGCAATCGCACACGCCTCGTCCTCGTCATCGCGGAGGATGGTCAAGGTGAGAGGGTGCAGCCTGCTTCCCTGCGGCTGCGCAGTGGTGGGCTTAGAGGCGAGCGTGAGGTCCGCGCCGGCGACGAGGAGTACCTCGAGTGTGCGCATGGAGCCGAAGAGGACGGCGTAGGCGAGCGGGGAGAACCCAAAGTCCCAGTCGAGCGCGTCGATGTCGATGATGTCGGGCTGGTCGGCTTCTTCCTCGGGGATGTCGCCTGGTTCGGGGGTATCTTTGGCGGTGGTAGCTTCCTCCTTCTTGGTGGCGGCCTTGGGCTTGTCGTCGTCATCGTCATCATCGTCGCCGTCTGCATCCTCATCTTCATCATCAGCCTCAGACATCTCCACATCCTCGTCATCATGCGAACTCCAATCGTCCTCCGACGACGGGCGTTCAGCAGCAACTTTCGCAGCATCCTGCGAGTCCATTTTATCCCCCTCCTTTTCCTTCTCAGCCTCCTCAACATTCCTCTTATTCCTCTCCAACAACTTCTCCACCACCGCCACAAGCTCAAACCGCGACCCAGCAGCAAGGTGAAGCGCCCCTCGTCCATCCACAAGCCTTGCGCTGATTCTCGCGCCCGCGTCGATAAGATCGCACGCGATGTCTCCAGCACCGCACAAGATGGCAACGTGAAGCACCGTGCGCCCGACGTGGTCTCGCTGGTTTATGTCGAATGCCTTTTTAAATTCGCCTTCGCCTTCAGCTTTGTCTTGGCTTTGAGCTTGGTCTTCGCTTTGAGGAAGGCCTTCCGCAAGGATCTTCTGCACTGCAGCCCTATCATGCGCTGCGATCGCCGCGAACAGAGCCTGTGTCGGTTTGACATACACCTGCTCGCTCCACTCGCCGACATCGATGGGCGCGAAACTGCCGGATATGCTCTGCCGCCCAGGGTTTTCCTCGATGAATCTAGTATTTTAAAAAAAAAAATGTTTTGTTAGTAAATGATCGTGTTGGATGGATGATAGTTAAAAATGAATAATAGTTAGAACGAGTATTCGTCGGAGAATAAGCGAGAAAGTCTGAATTGGCTTGGAAGGGCGACAGAGACGGATGGAGTGGAACGAGCGAAAGGAAAAGAGAGACGTGACGTACGAGATGCGTCCGCGCACATAATTCTCGTCTTCCTCTTTCTGCAGCGCAATTTCGTCTTCGTCGATGGGTTTGGGGCAGTTCTAAATACCAGGGTCAGAAATATAATTAAGAGGGGCTCTCGGGGGTATCGAAGGAAACAAAAAAAAACAAAAAACTGATGGATTTTTTTTATATCACGTACCTCGCAGCAATCTTCCAAACACTCCTCAATGGTTCCGAAAAAAGCGGGATGGCGATGCAGGCGCCGGCCTTTGTTCTTGGGGTTGAACGTTGCTAGAAAAAAAATGGGCATCAATTTAATTGAGGAAACAAAACTGGCGTTTTTGAGTGCTTACAGTTCATCCCAAGGTCCTATTTGACACAAAAAATCAAGTCCATCAGCAAACACACTCTAAAGCCAAAGCGAAGGGAAGGGAAGGACACACCGTCTGATACACAAGCTTATCAATCCGCCTCGCATCCCATCCAGGCCCATACGGAACATGCAGACTCGCAACATCATAATCGTTCATCTCCACACCCATGGTATTCTCCGCCTTCAGATCCCCCTTATATTTCTTCGCACTCCGCCTATGATACCTGCTCAACGCGTTCGGCCGTCCCCTCAACTGCCTCCTCCCCTCAAGGAATGCACTCCTCTGATTCTCGTCCTGTAACTTTTCCAATACCAACAGCCTCGCGAGCCCTTCTACGCGGCCAATCGCGCGCTCGTAGATCGTGGGATCGACGTCGGCGCGGCGGAGGGCGGGGACGTAGATCTCGAAGGCACGTCGGGCGTACTTTGCGAGGCGGACTTCGTACGAGGGCGAGCGGCGCGAGGGGGAGACGGTGTTGGCTTGTCGGATTAGGGCGGTGAGTGCGCGGGGGTTCGCCCATACGCGGTTGCCTTGGAGAGGGGAGATGTTAATGACACTGATGTGGTAACGGGGAGGAACGTACCGTCGTAGGCGCAACACGGGGCGTCAATGTCGAACCCTGCGAGGATCTCGGCGGGGGATTGGTAGAGACGGAGCACGATTTGCACGGAGCGGTACGGGTATTGGGCTACGAAATAAGGGAATTTATCACAAAAAAAAGGGCGAAAACTGACAATGAATCGACACGGTATGCTTGGTGCGGATGCAGGTGACGTCCCATGGCACAGAGTCGCGCACCGCTTCGTAGATCGCTTTGATCTTGACTTCAGCCTGCACAATATGAACTGTTGAATAAATTTTACAGTAGGAAAAAAAAATCATTTACCTGTTCCGGAGTCAACCCCCACAAAAACAGGTCCACATCCGACGTCGGATACGCATTCGAATGATAAAACTTTCTAATCGCCCTCTTCGACACCTTGTCCGCCTCCTCAAGAGGCGTCAGGCACGCAAGCACCGAGCCGCCTGCAGCCACCACGTTGTTCCAGTCCAGCAGTTGCGACAGCGAGCCTTCAGTAAAGATCGCCCAGTTCTTCTTGAACTCGTCCAGATCGTCGACCACACACGGCGCACCATCCTTCCTCCTGTTGTCCTCGGAGAGTGGCATGACGTATTTGGCCGACAAATCGTCTTTGCTCTGCACGACGCGTGCACGGGTGGTGCGGATGCTCGGGGGTGCGGCGAAGACGTCGACGAGCCCAACGTGTGGGTTGGAGAGGCGCGGGTTAACCTTGTCGGTGGCGAAGAGCCTGCGCAGCTCGGCTTCGTCGTCGAGAGAGGGCTGCAGGGCGGCGTCGAGGGACACGCCTGGCCCAGGGGGCAAGGCCGCGATGCGCGCGATGAAGGCGTCGATCTCGGGTGTGGGTTGCATTGTCGTTGTTCTTGACGTTGTTGTAAGATGATGGTAATTTGTGAGATCGATATCGATGATACCAAGCAAAAAACGCGCTCCGTATTTAAATGCTTTCGGACCGTCGGCACCCTGACTCCTGTGTGTGTGCAAATTCCAAAACATAGACGTGATTCACCTCGCCGTGACACCCGTGAAGCGGAATTGATGCGCCCGAGCCCAAATTAGGACGTGCGTCGCGGGTGCGGTCCCGCCTCCCGACTCCCGACACGACAGTTCTGACTGGACTTGTGTGTGATGGGCGGTGACTCAGGATTCAGGAAAAATGGTGGTAGACAACCGTTTTATCGCAAAGATACAGTGGTTAACGACTGTTTCCGGCGGTACAGCGTAGGTACAGCGAACTTTGGGCCATTGCACTGAATTGTATGGTTTTAGGTCACATTTCCAAGCCTTTCTCAGATAGTATGTTGCAGAAAAGTAACTCACGTTATTTAAGCGCGAAATTTCACACATAAAGTGGTCCAAAAGAGTGTCCTCGTATGCAATACTCGGGGATGCCGACTGGTCTCTCAGGAATTCAGACAGATTGAGTAGCTATTTATGAATTGTTTTAGTTCGTATGTTGTTTTCTGTATAAAGTTGGCTCTTTTCAGGTACTTACTCCCACTACGGCCGTATGCCGTCGCGCGGACTGTATATTTTCGAACCCCTTCTTTCTCTTGCAATTGTCTTGCAGAATCAGGATCTACTGACTCATGCGCACCTCAGGCCAAGAGTTTCGCGACTCTCGTTACCACCCCTGGCTGAAAGTTCCGCAAGAAGTACTGTCCACAGTGCCAGTGTCCAGCTGGACACTCGTTTTGCACGTTTTCCTAGGCTGGTTTATCATAGATTCCCGACTCCCGACTCCCGATGCGACAGGTCCGGATGTTTGTGGGTACGCGACGGTTGTGAGTACTGGTGAGTCACGAAAGTGTGAAAGAGTGGTTCTTGACATCGTCCGGTATGCCACGCTCATGACTCCGGCGGCGGTCGTCTGTTGCTCCACACGTAAGTTGTTACTGTTGGTCCTGGTGAAAGAAGTCGTGTGAACTTTTACTGGTCGTGCACTTGAATTTACTCTACATCTTGTGAGGCCTGATCATGATGTGAGTCGGGTTTTCATTTACGTAGATGAGTGTAAACTAATTGTAATATTACAGACGAGTGCATGCACCCCAAATGCACCCTGGATATGGATATCCTTGACAAGCCATCTTACGACCTCCAAATGACCGTTTCTTCTGCATATATGCGCTTCTGTACTTCTAGTGAGCAAGT
This sequence comes from Galerina sulciceps, assembly GCA_023014345.1. Taxonomy (NCBI): domain Eukaryota; kingdom Fungi; phylum Basidiomycota; class Agaricomycetes; order Agaricales; family Galerinaceae; genus Galerina; species Galerina sulciceps. Next base: position 694,397 of record JAEDXJ010000020.1, on the reverse strand, counting down.
TTCACCATCAGTTTCTTGACTTATCACCAACCTCTCCGCTCTCTGCTCGTAGACTTAGAGTCTGCTCTAGCGGCTTCTTCCAATGTTCGCATTCAAGTCATTCTTTGGCAGCGGCCACAGCAGGCACTCTTGAGTCTTGATATCCTCAATAAACCATCTTACGGCCTCCGAGTGGTCTTTTGGACCATTTATCCTGCATATATGCGCTTCTTTACTTCGAGTGAGCAAGTTTCACCCTCCAGTTTCTCGGTTCATTACCAACATTAGTGGGTTTTCTATTCACCAACATTTCGATGACGATCCGTTTACTTGTGCGGTTTTTGCCCAGAGCACCCCCCAACGCAGTCGTCATTGTTATTGCTGTATATTGACTGCAATTTGTCACGTACGTCGTTTAGTTTTGACTAGCCGTTTTTGTGCTGATCTCTCTTTGCCTTAATGCGGTAAGAATGGGCTTAAAATGACTGCGAAAGTTTGCATTAGTCGCATTGGAGAGCTGAGGTGAGTCCACTGTCACTTGTCCATTTTTTTCCATCTACACTAATCTCGATGATGTTTATAGGTTTTCGTTGTCCTTCAACAAGCCTGGCCTCAAAGTGGTACGGAGGGGCTGAGCACAGGCGACTGTGGGTAGCAGCTAGATGCAGATAGACGCAGGTACGCAGACAATATATCTATTTTCTCGTATGGTCTCCGATTAAAGGGCAAAAATCTAGCAGAGCAAGAAAAAATGCTATGTTACTATTTCCGTAAGTAGAGGCCCACTGCAGAGTTTCGCAGAGAATCTGGGGAAACAGCAGAGAAATCTGAGTCAAGCTTCGTTTTTTTGAAGTGCAGATATTTGCGAATATTCGCAGAAAAAAATCTGCGGCGAAAGGGACAAAATCTCGCGTTATCCGCGACTCTCTGGCACTCCGATGGTCACTGGAATCTGCAGAGATTTTGCAGAGATCTGCAGCTAAACGCAGAGTCGACTTTCACTGGGGATGAACAGTAGTTGGCATGACCATGCATATAGCAACAACGTGAATCAACATATCATTAGACCACATTTCAGCATCATCCACTCGCAGGTAGCTTGAACTAAATATCTACTTCTACTTGAAAAGCAAACCACTCATGAACCTCAGCAATGGGTATTCAATATTCAGCAACGCAAACACCAGTAAACCAAGACGCGCAAACGGCGGCGTAGAGACCTCTGGTCTCAGGCTTCATCCCGAACCACGAGCCCGGAACGCAATGCAATCCTGACCCCATCTCATCCTCCTTCCGCCCTCCCTTCCTTCTCGATAACCCCAGACTACTATCCCATCGTCAATACTCAATACTCGACGGTCAATACTCTATACTCGGTACTCAATGCTCAGTGCTCAATGCTCAAAACTCAAAACTCAAACTCAGTACTCAGTGCTCAATGCTCAATCCTCCTCCTCTTCCATTTCGCCTGGCCCAGTGTTGATGCGCATGAGGAACGACCCGTCCAGGGCACCTAAATGAGACATGATAAATCAGCAACGCGAAAACAAACCAAAAAACTTTCAAAAATAAAACTCACGACCCACATCCCCGCCACCCGCCTGCCTATGCTTATGCATATGCCGCCCCCTATACGCCGAGATCACAGGGCTCGGCGTGGAGAGGTACTCCGACGGGGTGACCGAGGACGCCATGCTCTTCGTGCTGGCGCTCATGCTCATCCCCATGCCCATGGTGTTTGAGCTGGCGCTCGTGCCTAAGGTATTTGGGTTCGCGTTCGCATTCGTATTAGAGGAGAACGAAGCAGAAGAGGGGAGGGTGTAGTTCATCACGCGGGACGGGGTCGAGAGCGGGGAGGGCGGGTATGGAGGTGCGTTGTGTGTTTGTGGGTGAGGGGCTGTTGAGGTTGGAGGTGGGGATGTCGGAGGAACTGGGCCTGATGAGGTTGAGGTTGGGGGAGGAGCTGGGACTGTGTTGTTTGAGTATGATTTGTGTAGCGCGATGGATGCGGATGTTAGTGAGGATGAGGGGGAGAAGGTGAATGGTTTTTGCGGTTGGGGACTTGACTACAAGGAGGAGGAAGGGTGATTAGTTTGAGTCGAGGCTGTTAGGTGAAACCGAAACTACAAACATTCGGAGAGAGGACCTTGAAAGCCCTCTTCGGAGTGGTGGTTGTGCTAGACGGCACGTTGGACTTAGCCTTGGCGGGGGACGTGATGTAGGGCAGCGGTGCGCGGGGGTACTTGAGCGCGTAGAGCGCCTCGAGGATATTGTACGCGAATAGCGCGATTAGGGCCGTCTCTACAAAAAAAAACGTCATCAACACTATAGCAAAAAAAAAGAAAATACAAAAGACTAAAACAAAACATAAGCAAAAACCCACCTAAAACACAAGCCCACTCCCAAGCCCACTCCTTAGTCCACGCGTGGTACCCATACCCGCTACTGCCGTCCACAACACGGAGCACCGTCCTCAGCGCAGTCGGCAGAGAAGGAACGGGCACCGTCCCAGGGAGGAGGTAGGACACGACCAGGGTGGTTAGGAGGCAGAGGGCGTTGGTGCGGATGCGCTGCAGGGCTTCGGCTTTGTGTGGTTTGAGGTGGTTGGAGAGAGTTGTTAGAGTTGTGGAGAGGAGGCTGGGGACGGGGGTGGAGGTGGGCGGGGGTTGGGGTGGGATGGGTGGCATTTTTTAGGGGTTTGGGGTTGTGGCAATTGAAGTTGAAGACTTCAGATCTCAGAGGCAATCTCGAAAGGACATGTACAGTGCAAATAGATTGAGAGAGATCGTTAGAGACTTGGAAGGGTTCGTCAGTAAGAGGAGATGGTGGTTGAGTTGTGAGGGAGTGACACGTGCTAAACAGGATCACGAGATCACTCTCATGGAAAGTTCGAAACTCCGCCGCGCATCGCGTTCAATTAGGCACGTCGTAGACTTCGACTTCGACGTCGACACAACCGGCCCATTGTAATAACACCTCCGACCTCTCTCACTCCCATAAAAAAAAACGAAAACTAATAAATGAAACTGAAGAGAAGCGCGATCAACGATGGATAAAAAAAACTCGACGCCCTAACAGTTTGACAATGCCCCTGCTACGTTAATATTATTTCTAATTGCTCGTATTTATACAGTGCATAAATTCGTCCAAGTCCTTTCTGCTACACTGCAAATCGAAATCATTACTAAACCCGAGAAAGTGCTTCACAGTCCACTTCCCCCTCATCGTCATCATCATCCTTATCCCTCTCATTCCTTCTCCTCCTTCTCCTCCTTCTCCTCCTCCTCCTCCTCCTCGTCCTGCTCATCCTAATCACCTCCACCCTCCTTATCAACATACACATCCGTCCACACAGGGTTCATCCTCCGCCGCGCAGCCACCCTCGCCTCGACCTCGCCCTTCGGAGCCCCGGGCATAACGCCCATCGGCAATATATCCATTTCCTCATCCCCAAATATATCCGTCACCCAGTCCCCGTCCCCGTCCCCGCCACCATACCCATACCCATACCCATTTCCATACCCACCATTTCCATACCCACCATTTCCATACCCACCATTTCCATACCCCTCACCACCACCCGCAGACCCCCCACGCCTGCGCCAGCGCCCTTGCCCACGTATAAGTCGGAGTATGTACGAAAAACGCTGCCCCCACCCCTTCTCGATGAACCCATACGACGCATGCGAGAGCCCTGCGATCCAGATGTCGTATGCAGTGTATTTATCTCCACCAGAATCTGGGTCCGCGCCTGAGTCTGAGGAGGTTGTATGTGGTGGTGGTGGTGGTGGAGGGAGGTCGCGCAATATCACACCCGCCTCCTTATCCGCTGCGCCGAGCGCGAGGACCATGCGGATGACCGGCGGCGGCGGCGGCACCTCTTCACTTCCCTCTGCATCTGCAGAGAACAACCCCACATCAAACGGGTCAATCTGCTCGAAAATCGCCGCTCTCACATTCGCGTTCGGGGTGTGATCGCACCCCTCCTCGCCCCTCACCCGCACCACAATCGCAGACACCCTCCTCCGCACGACTTGGTCGCCGAAAAGGACGGGTATGAGGATGTCCACCCCCTTAGTACCAGACGCACAGATAGCAGCTGCGCCGCGCACAAGCAGGCCAAAGAGGAATTTCTGGTCGACGGGGACGGCGTGCGTCCCGTGCACGCGGACGAAGTGGTTGAACCACACCCACGCCTTCCCCCTCGCGAACGCGTCTTCGAGTTTCCGCGCACCCTCTCCAGCCGTGTATCGGGACGGAAGCGCCTTCCTCACCCTCCTCCTCGCGCTCGGAGACGACACAGCCCACTGCGCAGGCAACAGCGCATCCAAAAACTCAAGCACGCCGACCACCCGCTCCGCACCATCGTCCTCCAACGTGCTCGGCACCGCCCGTCTGTGATTCGGCTCGCACACCGCCCCGCACGCCTGGCGGTCCGCGAGCGCTTTGTCTCTCGCGAGCAACAAAAGCAGCGCAGCGAGGACCTCGCCTCGCCTGCCCAGGTCCGCCCCTTGCAGCTCAGCACACTGCTCCAACGCCCGCGTGACGTCGTAATGTTCCATGCGGCGCGTTTGCCTGTACGCGGCTTCTGCCAGCAAAGGCTCGGAGGCGGAGACGGTTGTGAACCCCTGGCGCAGACCCGGGGAGGCGGAGAGGCAGATCCGCATGTGCATTTCGACGAGGCTGAGCTCGGCGTCCCTGTCTTTGAGGGTCCATCTCTCCTCGCTGCTGCCAGCGAAACGAGGGGGAGAGGAGGCGGGGAAGGGGAAGGGGGCGGTGAAGTCGAGCCCGAGCCGAATGGTGAGACAGGCGAGCTTCTCGATCTCAGAGAGCCACGCACTGCCGCTGGGCGGGCGGCATAGGAGCTTTTCCTGCGCGAAGTAGACAATGGAGTTCTGGAGGTGCTCAGCACCGTTGTCGTATCGCGTTGCGAACCTGGAGTGTACGTAGACATCTCGGGTTACAATGACGGGCAGACGAGAAACGAGAAGGGGATACGTACAAAGGTCTCCCAAGATGCGCGATATGCGCCGTCGAAGCCACTTCCGCAAGTGTCAGCGTCGACTTGCCGTTCCCATTGACATTGTCATTGCCAGCAGGCTCGACAGCCCGAGCGCACTGATCGAACCCGACCTCTGTAATCGGGGAGAAAGGCGAAACCACCCCCTCGCATGTGCAAGTACACCCAGTCCCAGTCCCCGAACCACACCCCGCACTCCGAGTCTCCCTCGCCACTCCCACCGCCCTCGCCACCTCCCCCTCGAACCTCAGATCCGTGCCCAAAAAGACCTGCACGACAGGAAACGCGCGTATCTCGTGCGCCGCGCGGAGGAGCTCCGAGAGCCGGGTCCAGCGCTTGTAGAAGAGGGGCGTGCTGAGCGGGAGGGATTGGTCCCATGATATGACGACCATGGGCTGGGGCCGGGGCTGGGGCGAGGTGGAGGTGGGGGTGGAGGGCGAGAGGAGGGCGAGGAGGGACTGGAGGGCGGATTTGAGAAGGGTGTGGGTGGTGGTGGTGTCCTGCGGCTCGGTGGCAGGCTCAGTATCGGGTTTGGATGCGAGTTTGTTAAGAATCTAAACAGAGCATGTTAGACGGGTTTCAAACCCAAGAATTATCGATCACCTCAGAGGCAACCGCCACAACGCGCGCATAGAACGCGACCCTGTACTCCCCATGCCGTTCAAACCTCCCGCCCTCCGCCATCTTCGCGCGGAACTCGCCAGCGAGAAACCTCGCCCGTTTCTTCGCTTGTTCGACTTTGATTTCATCCTCTGAACGTAGTCCGTATTCGTCAGGGTTTTCCTCTATAATCCCGACGAGTCTCTCGCGCGTGGTGACGAACAGCGCGGCGAGGAAGGCTTGGCACCGGTTTTGAAAGTCTTCTTGCGACTTGAGGATGTAGCTCAAGAACCAGTCGTGGGCTAAGGGGTCTCCGGGAGGGTATGCTGGCGTAGTATGATCGATTATTTATTAAAATCAGATCAATATTAAATAGTCAAAGACGTGAGCAAGACACAGCTCTCAGAATGAAAGGGAGACGACGCACAATAACTCTTAGCAGGGGCCAAATTAATCGGGATGTACAAAACCCTCTTCGCGAGCTCATCGTGCGTGCGAGACTTGCCCGTGCCGGAGGACTGCAGGTGCATGATGTAGCGCGCGTATGGTGTGGGCGTGCGGGTCTGTAGACTGTCGGTCAGGATCTGCTCGACGAGGTCGGCGGCGGGCCCGAGGAAAGGGGTGTGCCATGCTTTGACGGTTGCTTTGGGTGTGGGATTTGAGAATTAGAATTGGCCAATGAGGTGGGTAATGAGAGGGTGTCACCTTTTAGACTGTCTGAGTCGACGACGAACATGGGCTCGTTGTCGTAATCGTAATACACTGGCTCTCGAATAACATCTTATGAGGTTATGAGGTCACCCAATATAAGCCCGAGTGAATGCTTGTAAAAAATGGGGTGCATCGCATCACGTACCGAGCGACCTGAGCTCGCCATACCTCCGCGAGTTGTATGCCTGTAAACACTTGTCGAAAAGCCCGGCTATCCCTATCAGGAGGTGACCAAGGCTGTCTTTATCGTCTAGCAGAGCCTTATTCATCTCACGACCAGTTTCGATGACGGCAGCCAGCACGAAAGGAGCGATGATGAAAGAGTCGATTGAGGCTATCCGCATATCAGCCATCTTGGATTGGACAATCTGGTGAGTTTCCTCGTCTAGTGCCGCTTCTTTATCTGGGGTGATCATAGAATCCATTGGTGAGACTTGGGTTAGACAGGTTGGTGGGGGAAGATTTAGAGGAATAATGAAAAATAAGAGTCGGGCAGAGTCTAAGTTTTTCAATAAAATAGAAAAGAGACGTTGTGGTCGAAGTCTAAGAACTTAGACAAGTGCTAGCAACTCCTAATTATACGCGACGCGTGTCTTGCGCGTGTCTTGGATATATCTCGTGATCGCGTATGGCACATATATTGTAAAATAATTCAAGTTACACAAGTTGACCTGTTTTCACGCATGTTCGGTCTAAATTTTCAAATTTCACGCATGTTTTGTAATAAATCACACAAGTTTGGGATCTCGCCAAAAAAAATCATGCACCTTTTCCGGTATTGCGTAAGTCAGGCTCGGGGAAATTTAAATCTGAGATTAAATTCGTGATTCAGGAAAATATAAGTAGAGGTACAGTAGCTTCGAGCAAGCATCACACTCACGAGTTGAATTGAAATCCCTGCTTGATTTAATATAAGAAATAAATATACAATAAAAGCCGTCCAGACTCCAGCGAACTACCCAAAATCAGCAATAGTAGCACCAGAATGATCTTAAATCGCTGTCAGTGATTACTCAGATGTTGACCGACCAGGATGGAGGTACAATTTTAGAATTAACTACTACAATTGGAAAGATGTCGTATACGTAAATATCTTAGAACTAAAATTCAAATTTATAGGGAGGCAAGGCTTCTTCAACCTGCACGGGTCAAGGGGAATAACTCCGGTACGGTACGCATAGCGGCAGTCACACACTTTCGGCCTTCAAAACGAGATCAAGAACAGAATTTTTGGCCCAAAAATGAATGAGATACGGCTGATTTCGTGAAATTCATCGAAACCAGCCATATCCTACCTATTTCTGGGCCGTTTTGGACGTTCTTGGGCTCGATTTGACGGGTAAGCCCACAGGAGTCGCAGGTACGACTGGCGGTAGGCGCCGAGATACTCGTCGATCTGAATTTACCTAAGTAACAGGACTTCTCGGGTCAATTCTTGATTGGATTCAGGACCGACTGGCAATTACCACCCAAAAATTAAATCTGAGATTGAAAGAAGTGGGACCTGTGTAAAAAGTGCCTCTGTCAGACGTGCGTAAAAAAAAAACAGTCAGAAGAACGTGCGAGAAACATGGGCTGAAAGGTGCGCGAAAAAGAAGGTAATTATTTTACAATATATACCCCATAAATCGCGTGATCCAGGCGCTGTTCTGTACATGCCATTCCAGACTTCCAGACTCAAAAAACATACACTGAAGATCTTGCAGTCCATTCAAAAACTTCCACCACTTCAAATCCTCTTCACGGGTTTTCCCAGATGGAGATGGCTGAAAATGCTATGAAAGGATTATGTTCAACAATGAAACAAGTCAGGTAAACGTACTGTCATGCTGTCCTTGGACAAGCCACCACCAGACAAAGCGGTGCCTGCAGTGAAAAAAGTCATCCTTGCCTCAGAAATAGAAATGATACCTAAGTGAATGGTCGCTGGTATTCAGAATGCAGGTCATGGTACAGCAAAAGAGGGCATAATAAACAATCATAAGTGGTCGAAAAACTTGAAAGGTCAATAGAACAAAGGGTTTGCCACAATAAATAATCTACAGAGCACAAAGACAGAAAGAAATGTGAGAAAGTGAACGACAACTCATAAAATACCAAGAATGAGAAAATAGATCTTAGAAAGCACCGACAACCGACCTCCCAATATAACCATCAAGAACCTTTGAAAAGAAGTCAGAACAATACCCCCAAGGGCGATTGGAAGTACGAACCTTATCCATTTCCTCAAGCTGCTTAAACCCAGGCGCATAAATTTCCCTTACAAGTGGATGCAGGCCCTCCAAGTCCAAAGGAGCCCCAAACAACAGCTCGTCCACCGGATGCATAGGTTCCTTCACCTTCTTCGGCGCCGCAGCCGATGCCTTGTACTCGATGATCGCCATCATCTGTGACAGCCCAAAGTCGTCTTTCGGTATGACCACCTTGCGCTTCTTGGGGGAGCTACGGACCTTCTCGTCCACACGAGAGAGGCTGGATGGTGTAGGCGGCGTGCCGCGCTCGCGATCAGGTGTACCGCGGCCACGGTCAGAGTAGTCGGAGATGATGGAGGCGACGGATGGGTTCCTACGGCTGCCGACTGCAGGTGCGGGTGAGGGGTTTGTCCTGTTGTTGCCGCCGGTGGGAGTTGTAGTCCCTGGGCGGCTGGCAGACCTTTCTTCTGGAACGGTGTTGGCAACTGGTGTGGCTCTCGGATTCGCATTGAAAGACGGGTCGACAACGTCATCATCTTTCTCGACCACCGCTCTGGAGGTGACCGCAGCTGACCCAGGCGTAACGGACCGTTGCTTGTCTTTCACCTCGCCCTCTCCTTCATCAGCAGACGCCGAGTACTCGGACACAGAAAGCGTCGACGGCACCAAACTGTCCCTATTCGCATCCGCTGACTCCACCGAATAATCCCTCTGCTTGCCCTTGCCCTTCCGAATCTTGTTCAGCACCCTGTCCAACTTCTCTCCAATCCCATCTTTGTTCTTGATAAAGACACCCTCCAAAAGATCAGCCTTGTTATTATTAATCTCCCTCCACTCCTCCTCGATGATATCGCTGACATCATATGTCGTTTCGCCGTCAGGCTCGACGTAGGAGTACCGCATACGATCCCCAACGTCGTACCGTGAGCTGCGCAGGACCGCATTTCCGGGGAGAAGCACGTCCATCCCACGCACGGAGTTAGTAGATGCAGAGACAATTGCCCGTTGCGTCGCACGTGTAGCAGCACGCTGAGCAGCGATGATCTCCTGCCTGGACGGCTGCTTGAGCTTGTTGCTACTATGCTCGTCCACAGGGCTTTGAGGATCCGAATTGAAGCTCGAGCTAGACTCGCGGTGCAAGTGCTGCAGCGCAATTTCATCCAAAGGGGCGGAGAAGCGTTTCCTGGAGGTCGAATTCCTGTAGGATGTGGCGCGACGAAGGACAAATACAGGGTCGTCTGGGCGGATATCCTCCAGTGAGCCTAGGAGATGGGACGAGTCAAGCGAACGACGCTTGTTGATTGCTGGCTGCCTGTCAGGCTCTCTGTATTGTGGTGGCCTTGGGAAAGCATCCACAAGTTTGCTCGACGGCGGCAATTCTCTCTCTGCAAAACCAACAAAAAATGAGTGAACCAATTACGCAGTGCCAAAAAAGATCATATATGTACCATGCCCATCAATGCTAACCATCAATCCGTACCTCACTCGTACCCCACTTCTCCTCTTCGTCGTCTTATCTTCCACCTCATCGCCACCATCGATAACCCCATCCTGGATGCCAAACCTCTCCAGGCTGATCTCCGTCACCTCAGCCACTGTCACATTCTTTGGGAACATGAAGATCTTCCGCCTTAGATTCGGAGAAACCACTATAGGCGCATTCGGGTCTGGAAGGGTGTTCTTGAACACGATCGCCTCCGTCTGCGGGTGGAACTGCATGTCGTCTGGCAGGTCCTCGGCGTAGATGACGAGCTGCATCGCGAACCGTACGGAGGGCGACCTGAATCGCTCGGGGGTGACATTGGCACCAGCAGTCAACACAGAGAGGTATTGCGATTTGCCAGGGCCACTAGCACTGGCTGCACCCGCCATCTCCGCGGACTCTGAGAGAGACATGTCTGCAATCAGTGTGTCGTCCCCTTCGTGCCCGTTCTCGCTGCTGCTGCCATCCACGTTCAGGCCATCGCCCCGCCTGTTCAGATAGAACTTGACAGCCGAATCGTCTGTGAAATCGTTCATCGACAATTTCTTGATGGCGGGGTGCATCGATAGATTACTCGAGACCGAGCTGATGCTGCCGACACTGCTTCGTTTCACCTTGGGCAGCTCCATCGTCTCCGTCACAAGAGTATCAAACACAACAAGCGGGTTCTCGTTGGGCTGCAACACCGAGGAGCTCCCACCCTCGACCTGCTTAACAGTAAGGTAATACTGGTTCTCGTCCTCCGCGGTCGGAAGCCGGAAACGCTGGATAGCTTGGCGGACGAGGTCAGAGGCGGTCGTGGAGGGGTTGAGCAGGACCGTCTTGAACGTCGCCTCCGTCTGCAAATTCTTGCCTGCAAACACACGGATGACACTCAGGTTCGCTTGGCCATCATTGGACGACGGGCTGGTGAGGATCAGCGAGCCAGGACGGGGCCGTGCGGCTGGCGGGCCCAGCGAGCTGGATAACGGTGAGCTGAGCATGACAGCAGAGGCAGATTGTAAGCCATACGAAGGTTGCGCCTCGGGAGGGGAGGAGGGCGAGCGGTTGAGGTATTCCTTGTACAGCTGCTGGTCGCGCTGCCTCAGCTGGTTGGCGTGTTCGGATACCTGAGGGGTGGTGGACCGCTCGGGCGTAGAAGGGCCGTTCGATGACTGGGCAGATATAGGTGCTGGCGCTCGGATGTCTGTAACAGCGTTTCTTAAATTGATCGCCTGCTGCTGCTGCTGTTGCGCCGTCGTGGTTGTAGGAGATACAGCTCCGTCCACAGGTGGTGATGGACGACGCCCAGATCGATTCGAGTCCTCAGATTCGCGACTAAGGTTTTCGTTGCTTTCCACTGACGCGATAGATGGACTCTTATCCTTGGTCTTGTCCTTCTTGTTCCTCTTGAACAAATCACCAAACACGGAACCCTTCTTCTTCTTGTCCTTGCCCTCATCATCAGTCGTGTCCGTCTTCGAGGAGGTGGACGGTTCCTTGCGTAACTTGGCGGGCTGAGGCTTATTATAAGTCGCCGAGCTCACAGGAGCAGCCATCTTCTCCTTGCCTCGGGTCTTCTTCTTCGCAGACTCGTCAGACGACACGTCCTCTTCACGCATCCGCTTCCGCTCCTCCTCTATGACGATGCTTGGAAGATATGGCTGTTGTGCCTGCTGTTGCGCCTTCTGTGGTTGGTCGTACTCCCGTGCAATCGTGGGCGTTACCGTCATCTTCCGTGTCTCTATCGCCTCCGCAGGGTCGATCTGTCGAGACGGCTGCGCAGACGTCGGTGCATCCTGCCCCGTTCGCTCGCGTGAGGCTGGAGGGCGAACAGGCTGAAGTGGCTGTTGATTTTGTGGCGCCAGCTGTTGCTGTTGAGCCTGAGCAGCCTGGGTAGCCTGCTGTTGGGCCAACACTTGTTGTTGCTGTTGTTGCTGTTGTAACTGCTGCTGTTGTCGATACTGCTCTTCGTGCTGTTGCATCTGCTCCTGCTGCAGCGAACGAAGCCTCTGCTGCTCCTGATACTCGCGAAGTGACCCAGGCTGCAAAGCATCGGGAATCGGTGCTGCCCTGTTCTGCATCTCCTCAACAGTCGTATCGTCCCACTGCATGCCATCGTCAACATCCACCAGGTCATCCTCGTCCATGCTCTGCATGTACATCTGCTCATTCGCAAGGTCCATGTCCTCGTCCTCGAACCCATCGGTGTCCCATTCCTCGTCCTCGTCTTCGACCTCTCCGTCTTTCAATGCTGGCACGTAGCGGTGCTGCGAGCGCACAGAGTTAAAGTGTACGCTGCGCCTGTTGGTGCTTCTGCTCGAGTCTGCCTCGGCTCGGTTCGGAACTGGTGAAGTTGAGACGGCACGAAATGCGACGTTATTGCGGGCGCGATCTTGTGCCGCCCGCGAACTCTCAGCCTGTTCGACCTCTGTAGCAAGTGCAAGCTGTAAACGTATCATATGAGATAGGGTACAATGACATGAAATAGAATACTTGCATCAACGTTGCGATGTTTGTTCAGCCGTGCAAGTCGCTCGAACGGCGTTTCGATGTTCTCAGCAGGAATATAGCCCACCTCCTGCGTCTTGAGGACTCGTACAAGCCACCAGTAGCTGTTACTGTCGTCCATGAGGTACAAGCTGTCTCCTTTGACGACGTTCGCCTGCCCTTCGACCGTTGCCGCAAAACTGTGCAACGCATAAACCATATCAAAGTCAATGGACTCGTTCGGAATCGAGAGTGTCGACGAGACGTCGTCTTCAAATACATCGTCCGCATCCTCGTTCTCCGAATCGTCCTCGAGCACCGAATGTTCTTCGTCGTCCGTCCCGTAGTTCATGGCAGCATCAGCATGCGATTGGAGGTGCTGGCCGTCGTCTGCGTGGATTTGGTCCCTCAGGTCAAAGGTATCCTGCCTCTGGGGCCTCCTCGGCTCGGTATTCATGCCTGAAAGCTATTGGAATAGCGAAAAAGAGTGTGAGGCAATTGCCAGCTGGGCCACGAGGCAGCGGCGTTGATGGAAGTCCCTGCTTCGGTCAAGGAAGGAATGTTGTGGTTTTTCGGAAAAAATAGGCCCTAATTATGGCGCCTTTGGCTATTCCAGCTGTTCGTTGTCGGCGACGATGGCAAGGGAGGATAATCGACGAGCTGGAGGATGGTGGTCAGTGCCAAACGGTAGCTCGTAGTTGCTTACATAATGATGGAAGCTGATTCCAAATTTAGCAGTCAGACGACTGCCCTTCTCCTCAGCAAGTATTTTATGCACCTCCAGCAATATTTTGATTTATTCATTTTGCTGAAGATTACTGCCAATAAAAGGCTGTAACTCGCATTCGGGAGTAAAATTACATCGAATAATTATAAAAGACAACGGGAACTTCAAGTTAACGCGAACGTGAATATTGTTCTCTTTTTACTTCATCAATGTCCAGATTGTCCAAGAAAGATACGGAAGTCCAGGTGGTATTTAGTCCATATCTGAGTCATGTTCTCCTACTGCCGCGTAGCTAGTGTCCAACCAGTAGTGGATAGAGCTTGGAGTTGCGGTTACTTATACCTTCTGGAACAAGAAGCGCTGGCTGAGGTCTCCGTTGGCTCCAATTATTTTGACCCAGGCCTACAATAATCGTCAATATGTAACTGTCAGTAATATGCCCCGAGATTGAAGTAATAATTACGCACATCCGGTTCCGCATTCCATACTTCATCAGCAGTAGGATTTTTAATCTAGAAGAAGATCGGTACATTTCAATGAATGACGGGTAAGGAAAAATGAAGCGCATACCACATAGGTTCCATTTCCAGCACATTGTATGGCGAAGGCCACTGGAGTGACGCCCGTGGTAGTATACGGTTGCAGGCCCTGTCGAGAAATCAACCCTCGTTGTACTCATAACCGCCAGCTGCAATGACTTACACTGAAACTAAGAGTCGACACAACGGTACCCTCGCCGACGTTGGAAATATGATAGGCTGACTGGGGTGCGTTAGCCAAGGACCACTGAAAAATTCATCGCAATTAGTGTACGTAGTTGCAAACTCAGGCGAGATTTTTTACTCACAACGCCAAGTTGACCAGCAGGTGGATCTTGGTGTGAATCGATAGCAGGAGGGGCATGCGAATGGTGGTATGGACGAAGCTGCCAACCAGTCACAGCCGATGAAATCGTGTACTTTCCGGGGGACAGTACAACGCAAGGCTGGGGAAAAGAGATAGTGAGTAGTCAGCTATTTAATCAGCGTTTTGGTCATAGGACAGCAGCATACAGGAGCAGCGCGGGAGGCTAAAGGATTTGCGGCCGCGCCAAGAGCGAGGAGAGTAGAAGTGAGAAGAGCTTTGAGATACATAGGTGTCAGAGATGGAGAATACTGGGAAAGAACTCGACTGAAGTTAATAATTGAAAGAGGCTCTCCGCATACTTATTATATAGCAAGCTCTCAAGTCCAGGCACAGCCCTTCCCGAAGGAACCAGTCCGGTAAGCATCGACTTGTCCATGTCGGGGCAGATGGTTATCCTCCTCGACTTGATCGCCGCTCTAGCAGTCCAGCACTCGTCAGAACGCAGAACGTTCTAGGACATGATATGTATCTCCCAAGGTCATGCGATTCATTTACCGATCAGCTCGAGAATGAACAAGGTCGCGCCAAGTGGAACCGCACAGGAACTGCCAGTGCACAGAGGGTGTAACATAGACCAGATTGGCTGCTAGTCCGCCCCACTTTCGAGTTTCAACTTGAAATTGTCGGCTCGGATCCTTTGATGTACAGTCGTAATACGCCATTTCGTGATGCGAAGGCTCTTAAATGGTAAGGGCCAGTACTTGGCCTCCACAGACCGCGTCCGAGTCTGTCGAGAGGCTTCGAGGTGCATTCAAATTTGGAAGGCGCGCTCTACGTCCATGCTTCGAAATTTATCCAGTCTGGAAAATGTAGAAAGTCTGAATAATCGTCGAGTTTTTCTGAGATAATGTAGCAAACTCTAAGGTTGAAAATGGGCGGGGGCATAGAGGCGCAGAAGTTGACATTGACAATGACTGTTGGTGGCAGAAAATGAAGTCTACAAATAGCCTGAGCTTGGCGCTTGCTCACTCATAATCACATGATCATCCCTTCATGACTGACCAAGTCGCGACGGGCAAGCCACCCCGTCGTCGAGGCTCATCGCGGCTCTCAGTAAAATAGCGCTAGCCATGTCTCGGTAGGCACCTAAGTATTGTGGTCTTCTGTAGCAGACACATCCTGACTTCTCATTGTCACTTTCCAGGCGGAATGCGGAGGACCTCAGATCCCGAATGAAGTAGGCCCTACGTCAATTGGACGGTTGGGAGACTCGGAGGCTGGGAGTATTGAAGTATTCCAGTGCAGAAGACAGGTGCAAGGAAGAGCGCAAATCAAGTAAAAATTATCAATCCGATTAAATAAAAAACGCGTCAATGTATATTTGTCAAGCATGACCAATTTCTCTTCGAAATGTTCAGGACATTAAAATGGTTAAGAACGAAGGGAGCGACAGCCGATCAAAATGGAGACGACCATGGCATGGTAGTGCTGAGGATAGGTTGGTGCAGAGGACGAGGATGAGAATAAACAGAGAAGAGGCAATTAGGCGTTTATTTGACAATGAGGCGGAAGAGGAATGGTGATGGGTATTGCCCGAATTATAACGTATGAGCTTACAAGATACACGATGTATTTGAACATGAATGAAAAGTCATCCGATGCGAGAAACGAGCAGTGGAAGTCTGGCGCCTTCGACGCCTTTGAGCTTGGGCCTGGCAACAAGAGAGAAGTGTACATCGATTGGAGTTCCAGGGCCCTCTGGCAACTCGAACATGAAGTCGCGAAGAAGACTAGCCAAAACAATCTGAAAAAAAATAAAGGAAAGTTTAGATGAACAAAAGGAGGAGCGCACATACCTTCAACTGCGTCAAAGCAAATGCCCTCCCCACACAGGCCCTTGGTCCATCGCCAAAGGACCACAGGCGAAGGCGAGCTGAAGTGATGTCATTGGAATCGCGGTCTGCCTTAAGCAGAGGATCGTCGATCCAGCGGTCTGGCTTAAACTCATGAGCATCAGGTCCCCAAATGGACGGCGAGCAATTGAGAAAATGGTTGGGAATAATTATTTTCGTCCCTTTGGCAATATGAATTCGGTCCACAAGCTTTCCAGAGGCATCTAGAATGGGCTCCTTCAGCGGGAGAACATCGTCCTCATTGGCCTAGACCGAAGATTCAAGAAAAAGTCGAAAAAAAAAAAATTCGGACAATAAACAACTCACTACACGAGGAGTCTCGCCAAATGACGGTCGCATTCTTAATACTTCTAAGATCACTGCGTCAAGGAAAGGACAAGAAAATTGGAGATGGTTCCAGTCCAATTCAGCTCCTGGTGAAGCACATATTTCCTGTCGCAGCCGCATTTGTACCTCTGGGTTCCTGGCGATTTCGAGCAACGTCCACTGTCACGAAACAATTACCACTTAATATTATCAGTTTGAGATAAGCGCGGACAATTTACCACAGTGGCCACTGGAAAGGAAAAGAAGGAAGCATTAGAGGTCAGCGTCTATAAAAAGTAAGAGACGAACATGAAGGAGGATCTGTTCCAGCTATCAGAATCGCTTTCATCTACCATAGAGCCACTTGTGTTACTTCGAGACAAAATAATGTCCTCATGAATAGAATACCTGGGCAACGATTTCATCTTTCCTTTCCTGAGTCAGCTGACACGAGCCGATACTTTCCGCATCAACTGTGAATGGGTATGAGCATTAGACTCAAAAAGGTTTTCCAAAAAAAAAAAAGCAAAAGAAACGTACGGAGAAGCTCAATAAGTGATTTCTCGCCTACTTGAGTTTCCTCTATAAGTTTCGCACTTTCTTTTTCTTTAATCAAGGTTTCTAAGATCCGACGAGCCGAATCCGAGAGATTATTGAGCAGTTGATTCCGTTTCGTTGGTATCTTTCCAACCCAGGGAACGAAGACAGATGCCGCATAGAGGACCATGCTAAATCCTGATGGGCCCGTTGTGTTGAACATCTGAAGTGCCTCTTCCACCGACGAACGTTCCCCTTGGAGTGCGTGGAACTCGTGACCAAAAGCCGCACGTCCTATGATATCGAGCCTAATATTGAATAGGTAGGATTTATCAAGTCAGTCAGGCCTCTCAAGTGAACGTCTTACGTTAATTTTGTCGCCCTGCCGTGAATGGGAAAGTCAGTCAAGCGTGTCGACAAGGTATTAAAAAGCAGTAACATACCACTCGTGTAAGTCTATTTCGCCCTTGAGGCCCGTTGGACTAGAATCAATGATTTTATCCCACTCATTCTTTAACTATGTCCTGTTAGATCGATGCAATCAGTGAGCGAAAATGTCCGACTTACTCTGTATACAGTGTCATAAAATATCGGGGTCATATCCTTGATATTCCGATAACTGAAAGCAGGATTTAGAACCTTCCTCTGCCTTCCACGACAAAGCAGTAAGCAATTGAGAAAAAAGGCGGTGAAATAAATTTACCTTTTATGATCATCGCCCTCAACGAACAGAAGACCGCGCCCGATGAGACGTTCAATCAACAATCTCAGACCGGCGCTCCTAACATAGGTGAACGTGTCTTTTGCGAAAATATGAGTGGCAGCTTTTAAGTCGGCAACTACGACCGCTTCTGTGCCAAACGGAAGTGGAATACGGTAGATGGCGCCAAATTGGTCAAACCATGCTTCGTAGAAGGCCGAGGGGTTTGGAGAGACGCGAATCTGTCGTGTAACGCCTAAGAGACTCTTCCTTGGCGGGCCACTGAGAGGGGTTGCATAGGTTATTTTGGGCGGGTTGAACTTTTTGAAAAGAGCTGAAAGGATCAAGAAAAGTCCCGTTAAAGCTGGAGCAACAAGAGTGAGGGCGTAGGGGTCAAGACGGACCATGATTACATACCTCTAGCATAGTTAGGGAGGCCTCTTATCTGAAAAAAAAAAGTGAAGATTTTCGGACTGTCCGTACTATCCGTAACAAAAGCATGGCAAGCCCACTGGTCCCGTTTAAGGGCTCTTCAGGGACAATACTTCACTTCGTGGATATATTCGCGGGATTCAAACAATGAACGAATCACTTGTCCACAGACATCTTTACTTTGATGGGTGGCAATCGCATGCGTCATGCGCCTGCCTTAAGGATATTCAACGCTGATGATGACGGCATGTGTGCGAAATGGCGTGAACAGCAATTGGCTCACTTGGAAGCTCGAGTTTCTAATAATAAGCCTTGAGGAACACGGCAGATTTGTGACATTCCGTGATGCTAAATATGGGTCTGCACACAAGAATATGTGAAGTATCAGACGAGTCAACTGCCGACAAGTCTAACACACGTACACAAATATGTAGTCCTTAGATAGAAAATCCACCTTCGCCAAAAGTTGTCACTGAATAACATAGGGAGGTCAGGCCACCAAAGTCGTCATACCACATTGAAAGAGAGCCTTCACGAACAATTTTAAGAATGGACCTTGTCAGTCATATGATCGAACATCATTGAACTCTCCACAGAACTTTGTCCGCGCTTAGTAAATGTCCGTTATCGTTGAAATGAACGCCTTCTTGAGATAAAATTGATATCTTTTCGTTGTATCGCGTTCCGGTCTTGTGATCTTTGCCCCATTCACCGAAAAAGCCACCGATGAAAAGATTTGATGCTATGACGCGGTGGCATGGAACGTAAGGGTTGAACGGGTTATTTCGCAGTGCACTCCCGACTGACATAAAAATATACGATGTGAGCCAGGGATCGAAGACATTCGTGGTCGAAAGCCGAACCTGAACGCGGCGAGCCGCCGATAGCAGAAGAAACCTCTTTGTAAGTCGTAACCTTGCCTCTTGGGATGGTCCGAGCGAAATCGTAGACAGCCCACTGGTGGGCTGTCAATTTCTACGAAGATCCGTTAGTCTGTGTGCACGATAGTCATACTGGCTTCATCACCTCACCTTGCCCGTTTTCGTCCTATAGATATCTCGTTCTTGGCTAGCCAATGGATAAAAGATACCATGAGTCGCTCCATTGGTTGCCTGGACATTTATCGGTGTTTGTGCGTTGACATCTGGGAGTGATTTGAGGCCAGGAAAGTATTTGGAGTTCGTGGCAGCCTGTGGATCCGAATCAGCTTGTGTCCTGGAGCTTTCATTGACTTTGTTAGGCTTGGTTCGCTGAACAGGCATCGCGGAATTATAGTTCAAATGACAATGTTTTACGGGTAGTTGAAATGGAGAGAATTGTTGATGGAAATACTGTTGACGGTTGACAATGACCGAGTCAAACGCGTCGGCTCCTAATTAAACACCATCACGTGTAAACTTAGGGCCGGTCTGCTCGTGCTCACTGCCACAGGCCATCCTCTGCCATCATATGCATGAACTTTGCATCAACCTGGGTCATCGTAGTAAGTCCTCAAGTTTTAAGCGAGTTCTTGTTTATATATCAAGGACTGAAAGTGAAAACCCCACGGAGTGGTACGCTTTTTTTTTCTGCTTGTCAATGAGACTGAATGCGCTGAAGCGGAGGCCGAGTACCTTCAAAATTTCTAGGTCTTCTGAGGGTCTTGCCTCTTTAGAGTTCCTCTCGTAATTCGGCTACTAAATGGACTGCTGGACATTGACTACATAGCGACGGGGCTTTTTAAGATGCTTACTTGGGACTCAAAATGGTCGTACTAGGTCATGACCACCTCGATCTCCGAGCCCTTAAAGCGGTCGCAGGAAATACCACTGGCTCCTTGGAGAGTCGGCAAGGACTGAAAAAGAACTCCACGTAGTGGTACAAGTTTTCTTCCTGCTTGTTAATGGAACTCAATGTGTTGAAGAGTAGGTACCTTCAAGTTTCTAGGTTGTCTGAGGGTCTTGCCTCTTTGGAGTTCCTCTTGACCCAGCTGTCGTAATTCGGCTACTAAATGGATTGCTGGACGTCGACTGTATAGCAACAGGGCTTTTTGAAAGGCTCTCATCAGACTCGAAATGGTCGTACTACGCCATCTCGAATCTCGATCTACGAACCCTTAAAGCGGTTGCATGAAATTCCTCTGGCCTCTTGGTCTTTGGAGAGTCAACAACAGCAACCACGCGGAAGGGATTCAAATAATTATCCTTGACAGTATTTTGACAGTTTCAAAGTGATCCCCAAGGGTACATTCTGCCTAGCTTTGGATAGGCAACGCCGTGGTATCTCGTGACGCTATCCCGTCAAGTCTCCTTCAACAGAGGAGGTGCTATGGGTGTATTTTACTTGCATAGGCTCATGCAGAATCACGAACAATAGTTTGCGTTCTTTTGCATAATCATCGACCTTGTCAAGATCGCCAAACGCTGGAAGTTCCTCTGCGGACCACGGCCCCCGGCCTGTTTTTTTTGACATTGAATGCATCTACTAAAAGAAGATCCTGATCCGTTACTTCAACCTATACTGCGCAGTCTTCATGTCAATCGAGACAAGAGAGAGCACCCTATACCCACCGCTTATCCGCACTCATTGGAACATGATTCACGGAAATTAAACCTACGACATTGTTCAACTCCAGTGACTCTCTCGTCGTTTCATTCTTCGACTGGACGATGGGCACCTCCAATTTTCCGTCTTGATTTCGGCGATTGATCTTAGGCGATGTTGACGGTCTTTCCGTCATTGACCTGACTCCCAGGACCTGCTTACAGTTCAAAACTTGATGTCAAATTTGTCGGTATCAATACCCTCTTTGATTACGAAAATCTGGTTTCAGGCGACCAGCATTGAGTAGTCGTTTTGTTTTACTAATAAAACCATGAGGAGCTAAAATGGATGCTCCTAGCGTTTCTTTGCCCAGAGGTCCGCTGCACTTTATTGAACTTGAAGTAGTACTATCACTCTAGAGACTCGCGATATTCAACCTTGAACGCGTCATTTCGGCCAGTTGATCTCCGCTAATCCTTGAGTCTTATAGCCTAAATGAAAATCCCTACGCCGGCACCGATACGTCTGGGAGACTTCACCCCAGAATATCCTACCGAGAGCGAGAGCTAATTGGAGGGGAAAACCCAGTCCGCCCAAAGTTTTGTCAGCATTCCCACACTCATTTCTGGCTTCTCTTTGGCAGACGTTGACAGCTCTGACAGGCTATTCTTGGCGCGAAGCTTCGGCGAAGTTCGGCATTCGAATGCACTTCAATCTCCGAAGGAATTGTGTTCCGGTGGTTTGACACACAGTGAGAGGGATTATACGTATCTCATTGGGAGAATCGTCATTCCGAGAAAAAAAAATATTGTTTAAGCAAGATAGCAACCGATATGACACCAAATTTCTGAAAATGACGGCGAAAGCGGTGGTTTGAGATCAAAAATGCCATCGGAAGCTCAAGAAGTCAAGAAAATCAACCTTACCGGACAAGTACCCTTAGTGTAGTGGAATTTATGGACGCAGTTACCTCAGTGTCTACGTCTGACTGCGGAGGATCGAATCTCCTTTGTGCCCTTTTTTCGTTGTCTTTTTTTCTTCTTTCAAACAAGGCCAACATGTGTCGCAAGTCGTAAAGTGGCCGCATAAAAAAAGAAAAATTGTAATTTTTTGCCGAGAAATCAGTTATTTTTATCTTATTTCACCTGGGTCGCACATTTTCGAGGTCTGCGCGGTATTTATTGGACTTACAACGACTTTCAGCGCTCAAGGTAGCACGGGAAAGCGCGAATACGAAGCTTCTTGCCGTTTTCATTTGCAGTTCATTATTTCGGCAGCTGTCAATCGAAGTTGCGGATCAGCTTACAAATATGTGGGAATGCTGACAAAACTTTGGGCGGACTGTGTACGCATTGGAGGGCCAATCACGTGTATTTTTTAGGGTCAGCATGTTCGTGGTAAAGGTCTCACTCAACCACTCAATAATTGTGACTACTCTCCTAGTTCATTTTGAAGGTAATTACCGTTCAGCAATGGAAGATTGTGCAGCGTGCACGGCGGGGAAGATGCCTTCTCATTGTAAAGCAAGTTAGAGAAGAAATAGAACCATAAAGTGAATTCGAAGCATCCTTTCAGGCATTTGATAACTGGGACTTCATAATCTGTTCTATATAAGTACAGGTGCCGAGAGGTCAGTGTCGAGTTGCTTCATCCCCGCATCCTGAAGTCCTATACAAGCTCAATTAAAAGATGCTAGTGGAATCGTACAGACTCCCACCGACTCCCGACTATCCACTATTCATAATCGCGAAACGGTACTGGGTACACGAGTTTGAAAAGAATGCCTCTGACCCTTCGGCAATGACACTCATCGTTCTGCACTCGACGAGTTTCCACAAGGAGACATGGGAGCCTGCCCTGGAAGATCTGTTCAAGTCGGCGTCTCGAGCCGGAAGCCAATTTGTTATACGGGAGGCTTGGGCAATAGATTGTCCCAATCACGGAGAGTCGGGGTATATGAACCACCGAGCTCTAAAGAAACCGGAGTTTGCCAATTGTCAGTATTTGTTCTGTTCCTCTCATGTCGGCCTGTGGGACATTCCTTCTTGCGTTTAACCATCATCTTCCTTTCTGAATAGTCTCTTGCGAGAAGTACGCTCAAGCTGTCCATCGTTTTCTTTCTGCTGGTCCGGATCATGGTGCCCGAGTCGACTTTCGAAGCAGGAATTTGATCGGGATAGGACATTCTCTGGGGGCGAATGCATTGTACGTGGCTCTGTTTTGTCCAGGGAGACAATTGGAGAACCTAATAACATTGTCTTAGGTTGATGCTCCACCGTATCGAGCCAACCTTCACATTCTTAACTTTGGTCATTGTCGAACCTCTGGTCAGCCCGCAAGGACCACATCACCTCAAGCCTCTTCGGGAGAGGCTGGTGAGCAGAGCAACTAACCGTCGTGAGATATGGCCGAACCTGGACGTGGTCAGAAATGCTTTCACCCAACCGAACAGAACTGCTTTGAGATGGGAACATCGGGTCTTGGATTCCTTCCTGGTTGGCTCTTCATCCATTTCTTCTGTGGGTATTGACTTATATAATTTGTCGCAGACGTACGCTCTTCACAAAAGGCCGGAAGCCGACGGTTTCACCCTGTGTTGCACCGTCAACCAGGAAGTGGTCAGTCTTCTGTCTCAGTTTAAATCTCGACGACCGTTGACATAAATTTTTGTCATCGTTCAGGCTATGTACCTCGACACCGAAGGCTCAATCAAGCCAGTTGAAGACCTTGACAAAATTTGTCATTCAGTTCCCATCCACCTCATTCTCGGAGAAAAACCCGACTTCATGTGCGTCTCAGCACACTTTGCCTTGCACAAATTCACTCATTCCCTTTTAAGTCCCAAGCACGTTCATGATGCCCTACTAGACCCGACTTCAGGTCGTCGCTTTGCATCATTGAAGATAATGAAGGGCGTTGGTCACCTGGTAAGTTCCGACGAACGTGTAACCCTCCAGGCCATGAATGACTTACACGATACTTTCTTGTAGATACCACAGGAGGTCCCAACGGAGCTTGCTTCATATATCTTTCGACTTCTTTCCTCGGCCAGTCCGCCAGTACCACCTTCTAGGCTTTGATCGTGATTTGAGCCTTAATTGCGGGTGTTGGTCATTGGGTAAGTTACGACGAACGTGTCGCTCTCTGAATCTCTGATTGAGTTTGCATACTTTCATGTAGGCACCAATGGACCTGGCTTTGAAATTTCTTGACAATCTTTCCTCGTCATATTGCGGATTGCGACGAGCCGACGACGAAGAACACAGACATAGTCTAATTCATACACTTTCAATGTAATTTTAGCATCTTGCCGCAATATCAATTCTATCTCGCTGTCTAATTGCACAATGACAGTGTTGCATTTTGTGTCCGAACCTGTCCTGACTCCTTATCAGCTCATGTAACAAGTCTTATTCAACATCTCAATCTATACAGTATTATACAATCAGTGATAATAGGTGTCTAAAGTATCGGGTACTCGAAGTACGATATGTAACATACAAGCTAACATTATTCAAGGTAAGTATTTATGTAGCTGGGGTCCTGTAATATATGACAGTATGACCTTTAGGTCAATTAGGGTATTCAGTAAAAAAGAAGCGACGGTCATTCCAGCAATAGATATGTGTGTGCAGTCGGAATCCGATGATTGATGTATGAACAAGGCAGTGATGCTAGTGAAGTATATAATGCAATGGATGAATTGAGGAAATAAAAGATCAAGTCCCAGACGATAATTTATCAGGTGCACATGAGGATCCGAATCCGCGTTGACGAAGACAGCAAATAACTATTTGCGTTTCTTGGCCGAGAGGCCAGAGGTCGAATCGGTTCTTGCCCTCTTCGTCCCCTTCGGCTTCTTGCCTGCTCGAGTCGGGCTGGGCGGAGCAAACGAAGGCGAGACGGTCGTGAACGCATTATTGGCGAATGGCGTTGAAGTTGCCCCACTTCCACCAGTGGCAGTGAAAGTAAAGCTCGACGTCCGAGAGTGCGCAGTTGGGGTGGAAGGAGCCTCGGTGGCGGGTGGGGTGGGCACAGTAGGGTCGGTGATGATAGTTATCGCTGGAGGGGTATTCCTGGCTTCGAGTTCGGCGAGGATGGCGCGATAGCCTGCTTGAACGAGTCCGTAGTACTTGGCGTCCCTTGTGTAGACGCGCAGTAGGTCTTCGGCGAAAAAGGTTGGCCGTAGGTTGGAGTAAACTCCAGGTCCTGCTTCCATGCTCTCTAAACAAGTTGGAAGATGTTAGTTGACCCCGACTCATTGAGAAGTGAGACTCGTACTTGTTGGACGACTCTTTGAGTAAAACCTCACAAAGTCTATTGGGTTCTTTTCCTTCATCCCATAATGCATCATTGAGAAGTCGACTATAACATCGTCAACCTGGAGAGCATCAGAGTTCGAGGTGGTGGATAAGGCATCTCCTGCCTCAGCGGTTGGAGTAGACGGTACAGTTAGTGCCCTCGCGGCTTCCACAATCTTTTCAGGTGTGATGTTCTCATGGAAAACTGCGCGCATTGGCCAATCGATAACCTTGTAGTCGACACATTTGTACAACTGCCGAGTTCGGATACGGTCAAAGATGGCCCGAGCTTCCTCGAGTTCCTAACAGAGATGTAAGTCAAGTTTAGGCCAGGAGGATGTAACCAGATAAACTGACAGGTTCTGTAGATGCTTCTATTTGGGGCATGATCCAATCCGTAAGATGAAGGTATGCCTTGGGGTCAAAAACGCGCTCGGCAATCTTGAGATGCTTGTCCGCTGATATGAGGGCGTCGATGATCATATACTCGATAGCCTTTGCTATAAGATCGTTAGGTATTGTGAATAGAGGAAAACTGAAGAGAGAATCTACCGGTTTTATGATTATAAATGCCCTTATGAAGCTTGAAGCGAGCACCGCAGATGTCGTAGATGTGATTGGCATCCTTGATGTTGTAACAGATTTGATGGTCCAAAACTCGAGCCGACGTGACAAGGCTAAATACAGTGAGTTAAACCGAATAAACGGTGAAAGAGAGGACGACAAGCCTACCGCTCGAGCGACAGGTGGATTGGTTCTCCAATCATGTGGGAGTCACGATGGATGTAGTCGAACCTAGAACGTTGGTCAGTATGAACTCATATTGACGATATGTTAGGATTACTTGTCGACGTCCAATCCATTTCGCTTGTTGGCAACGATGTCGAAGAGGAAAGGTTTTTCATGAGGCCTGCATTGAGTCATTAATGAGAGTCAAGCAAAACGATTTCCAAAATGACTCACGTCCTACTGTGGTCCCCCGCAATCAAAGCCTTGATGAAATTCTGGTCTTCCAAAGAAATATCGACATCGTTTTCTTTCACGAGTGCGTCGAACATCATTTCCGAGCCGTCCTCGTGCTGCCACTTCTTGTCTTTCCTGTTACGAAATGAGCGACGAACAAAGCACAATGAAAAGTACGACTCACAGTGCACGTGGCATGAAAATTCCATCCCAGACATGACTCCAAGGACCATGACCAAGGTCATGACAGAGGCCAGCGACCTCTACACAGTCTACGTCGCGATCCGTAATCTTCAATGCGGGTTGCTTTTCTCGCAGACCGGTTGCCATGAGTCGGGCAAGAAATGCGACGCCTAAAGGAAGATTAAAACTCGAATAAAGGAATGGATCAAGGGTTATTACTTGCCTAAGCAATGTTCAAACCTCGTATGACATGCACTTGGCCAGACAAAACTGGAGGTCCCAAGCTGGTTTATGTTGCGTAGTCTCTGAAACTGCTTGCTAACGTGTCGTTTGAGAAAATGGAGAAAATGAGGGGCAAAAAATGGACACACGTATCGATATATCGCGCCAAGTTGGTTGAAATTGGGACTAAAGTGATCTATGAGTAAGAAAACTTGAAAGGAAAAATATTGGTTTTACTATATCCATGGATGGGATCTTTTATTAGGCGTGTAGAGGAATTTTCGTCGTCTTCTGGTCCATCAACTTCGTCGCTGTTGTCAATGATGGCGGAGATGTCCATAATTTGGCTTTGATGTAGAAAAGTGGAAGCCAGGCGGTCCGGGCCTATTGATATCTGAGGCATGGTGTTTGGCTGCGTCCTTTGGGTCAAGCGAAGAAGATTACATAACCAAAGATATTTCCGTCGGTCGCAATCGGTCCTCACAGATTTTTCAACTTGATCATCATTAGCATTGCAATTACACACCACTCCCGGTCTACTAGGCTGAAGACTTCTGCAAGTGGTCAAAGGACGAGTCACGGCTATCAAATTCCACACAAATTAAGCGGTACGTGGGTCGGCAATACGAGAAAGCAGAACTTGAGGGGTGTACCAGGTGGTTTTGACTTTCGTCAAAATAATCTGGCTCTAGTAGTGACATTCACGGACAGGATTGGCCAGTGACAGCAACTCCATTCAAATCGAAGGGGTCAGACCGTCAATAGACTGTATCTGAGGTAAATTAAAGTTGTCTTTTCGATGCAATTTGTATAATTTTGTAAGGTTTATGCCCATTCCATAGGTTTTCATATCCATTGGTCAAGATCAGCCGTATGTGAGTGCAAGTCCTCTATAGGTCGTAGATATGCTGAATATTCTCTAGAAAAATTGATCATGCCTGTCAAACGTGGAACGAATACGAATGAGTCTTCTCCCAAGAAACGGCAACGATTAGATGCGCAAAAGTATACCGACGCGTCTCAGATAAGAGCGGCATTTCGTACGGATAGTCCTGAGGTCCTGACCGAAAGTGAGTTCAACTTTTCTTATTCTAAATCCTCCTCCAAATGTAATCAATAGCTCTCACTTCTTTGCGAAACCAGTTGACCGTGAAGCCACAAGAGCCCCCAATATCACCACAGGATGAAAGACTGGCCCTCGTTAGACAATGGATGGAAAGTGCCCCGGTGGACCATGATTTATTGGGAATTTGGGATCAAGCGAACCCAGTATGTTGTCAACTGGGAACACCTTTTTTTTGCTAACTATACTAGCGTCAAGCATCACTCATTGCCTTGGTCATTTCGCTATTATCTGCCGTTCTTGACCTACTATCGGCTCACTACAACAACCACGGCTTGGGCCAACCTATCATGAAAGCACTCCTCAACCCCACGAAACTGCGACAACTGAATTCTTTTATCGGTGGCTCAAATAACGAGCTCATAATCGTGACGTTGAAGCTTCTCAACGTCATGTCTACCTTTGCAGGTGGTCGACATAGAAAATCTGTCCTAGAGGGTTTCGGTTGGGAAATGAAGGTGAGTTGTAATTTTACCGAAAGTGTTTTCTCGTTTTTCATATTCATTGAACAGTCGCTTCCCAAATTGTTGAACATGCGGCGCAAGACACACGGCGAAAAAGATCTGACTGACCCCCTCCTAAGACCAGGTAAGCCGCTTAGTTTTCCTCGTCATATCACTGTTCATATCTCCTTTAAGATATCCGGACTCTCTACGTCCTCCTACTCCTGTCGTTTGTCAGCGAAGATACCCCAACTCAAACAAAATCTCTGTTCTTGGAACAACACCGCGAGGCATTCCTTGCCATCTTCAAGGGTTTGGCACAAGACCATTACTCGCTCGCGAGAAAGGTGCTCGAAGTGTGCTGGGCCGGAGTATGGTCAGATGCCAAACTGAAACGTACTCTCAAAGTCGGCTTGTTCAACGAAGCAACACTTGGTCATGTATGTTTTTTTCCCTAGTCGTCGCGGATAAACCTTTTGACATCCGATTCCCGAAGCTCGTCAAGCTGTATGACCGTATCCTACCGGAAGACGGTAACGATGACCACGTGCCTGCAAACCTGGTTCATCACTTCCTTTTGGCAATTTGCACGCGTGCTGGGAGCGGTATCTGTTTCAAGGATCGAGGATGGTATCCTCGAGAGTCGGACCCAGACGATGTTGCTCCAGCGGAAGATGAAGATGGCCCGAGAAAGCACAAGAAGATTTACAACAAAATTCTTGCTAACTTCTTGAAGACCCTCAAGGTCAACGAAGACTCTCGACAGCAGGAGTTGGCGATCAGGGTTCTGTCAGCTTGTCCAGAACTCGTCTCGGGGTGAGATCAATCGGATCACCTACTTCTCATCTCTCTTACCGATTTACAGATACTGGTATGCAGTAGCCTTGACGCTTGAACCGCGCCTATCATCGAAATGGATCACCAACATCTCTGTTTTCGGCAACATTGTCTCTTTACCCCTCCCATCTTCGTCTTTCCTTATCCCCAATACTCAGCTATACCAGCCCACTCCACCGCCATTGTCCACGGTTCTGGATAACATCATACCTTCTGTCAACATGAAGAACAATTTTTCCAAGGGGTTACAGTCGACCTCCGGGTTGGTCCAACATTGTACCGCATTGGCCCTCTGCAAATCCCTTGTCAAATACCAGACCGTGCAAGCCACCTTCCGCAAAATCGCTGCAGCTCTGGAAGAGGACGAAGAAGAGGGGCAATGGTTCAAAAGGTGTCGCGAACTAGAACGAGAAGTTCGTCGACGTGTGCCGGATTTCCAGGTGGTGGTGGCTTTTTCTCAACAGAAGCACGCCAACCCGAAGTCGGGTCAGGTGAATCAGACGAAAATAGCGCTGCTGGCTGAAAGTGCCCAACGGCTGCTCTGGCTGTACCATCTCTGCTTACCATCGGTTGTTGCTGAGGTTCGCTTCGATGTTGGCAAATTACTACAGACGTTCGTTGAAGATCCTCAAGTTGAAAACGATGGAGCTGAAGACGAACAGACTGCTGTCGCCGACAGGCTTTATCGCGTTCAGCAACTCCATGTGCTGAGCCTCCTAAAAGACAGCGACCAGTTTATCTGGCATAACAAAATTGGTTCGTGTGCAAACATGCTTTTTCCTATGCACAAAACCTCATTTGTCTTCTATTTAGCATCGCTGTCACACACTCCTTTTCATATACTACTTACAGCGTTATCATCTGCCACTATTCCTGCTATACGAACTGCGATCACTTCTCTGCTGCAACATGTTCTATCGCAAAGCATTCTATTCCAAGAAGATCCGGACGAACCAGAACTATGGCTAAAGACCCTCCCAAGGAGGCGACCGTTTTCCATCAGCGGCGATGCCTCGCTTTTCCTGGGAGAGTCTGAAGCTGTCATCTCTTTCCTCGACGAATGCGTTCAACGTTGCCTCAAAACATCGTATCGGTACATTGAATCTTTGCACGAACTTGATGATGTGTCAGGCGCGGATGCAGTCCTTTCAGAGCGTCTGGAAATGTACCCCAGCCCACTCGCGATGACAGTCGTTGAACAACTGGACGCCAAACTTAACAACAACTCGCTTCCTTCTTCTCATATTATCGGCGTTGCGTCATTCATTCGTAAACTTCTGGTCAACCTCGCGAGCAAGACGTCGGACCTCCACCTCTTACGCTCATATACCAACAAAGTCTACGAGGCTCTGCGTGCAGAAAGAATTTCAGGAGACCCATCTGTAGCTGCCGCCGTACAGAAGGAGCTGGACATTCTTCGTGCAAGTTTATCGTTCTCTCCCTTTGGCCTTTCAACAACGACGAGCAGTCCAGAAGTCCAGCTGTATCTTGACGAAGCCAAAAAGGTGCCCATTTGTGAGTTTGAATGTATTTCATTTTTGTTGTGGCCAAACTGATTTCGGTTAATCTCAGCGGAAACGAAGGAGCTTCTGATCGCCAGAGCGCTGGACTTGATTGATTGGCTGCGCAAAACGACACAGCCATTAGGAACAGACGACTTGAAGAGTCTCGTTGCACTCGTCCCTGAAACGTCGGTTTTGCCTCTGATCATCCAAAATATGGTCCCTGGACAAGCAGATTTATGGAATGCTTTAGATTTAGCTTCCAACTTTTCCCATCTTCGGCCGCAGTGAGTGTTGTTCAACCTTCGACCAAAAGCCATTCTGAAATTCCTTTAGCCTCGACTTTGCGTCACTTTATCTCAACACATCTACTGATAATCTCGTCGACGAAAAATGCCGAGCCATTCTGTGCGACGCAGTTTTCACGCTTCCTATTTCACTCGCACAGTTGAAATGGGTTGTGAATCTCGTCATCCATCGCGTTTCGCAGTCTCGTCAGCATGACAATCTTCTTAAAAGCCATCTCCTTTTCCTCGCTCGTATTCTAAAAGTTTCAGCGACACTTGTCTGTGCAGCGGACCTGGATGGTTTAAAGGAGCCTATCTTTGTTCGAGCCAGTTTCCTTAAAGATCTAATGATGTCGCCGTCATCGTCTGAAGTCGTTGAAGGTATTATTGTGCTATTTGTCCGTCATGATATTCATCTAAAACTTTCTTAGGTATAAAATGCCTCCTGGACTCAGCTGTCGACCCTACTTCGGAACCTGATCGTATTCTGGTTGCGGACATTAGCGATTACTGGCTCAACGCGTTATTGACCGATCTGAACGACCAAACACTGCCCTTGGTGAGTTTTCCTAGAAACATGTTCTAAAAATCGATCTTGAATCATGATGCCTTCGTTCAAGGTATCAACAGCGTGCATCTGGATTAAATATCTCCAGCCATCTCACCTGTTCAAACTTCTCGACTTCCTGCAAAAGGACGCGCACAACCTGGCACCCAGTCTGATACTGCAACCTATGAACGCCGTTTTGGAAGCTCTTTACGCAGTAGCCTCCTCTGACTGGCAGGCAGAATTCAAGTTGCTCGAAAGGCTGCCACAATTGCTCTCATTACGACCAATGATGCCGGATTCATCTCTGCTAGACCAAGTGATCGCGATTGCCATCGAAGCATCTCTCCCTGTGGGATTAGACGGGTGTCTTCCATCAACATCGTCAAGTTCTACCGACATGGCAGTTGTCATCAGGCGTTCTGAAGCGCGTTGGGCACAACGTCGTCGACCTTTGGAGGCCGAATTGGATATACGCACCTTCCTCACGCAACCTACACTATCAGCCTCGGTCATCAAGATTACGTGTGGCCTCATTTATCGACGAGTATATGATCCTAAAACCTTCATCCAGTGGCTTAGGTCACCCAATAGTTCCCAAAGAAGCGCGAAAGAGCTGCTACCAATCGTTCATGCCTTGCTTGATTCCTCGGATCCATCGATAAATTCATCTTTGGAACCTGACACTTGGTTGCATATCCTGCCGAAAATTATGATGACAATCATCGACCAAAATACGCCACCAGTTCTGCAACGACAGGCGCAGCACTGTCTCACTACTATTTTATCGACCTCTGATTCTAATATGGATACGGTCCTAGATGTTCTTACAAAGAAACTCGACGCTTTGCCAGCGAAGGATGCGTCTCTCGCCTTGTTTTCTACAGGTGTCGAGATTGCCAGAATTTTCAGAAGCAAGGCGAATTCTGTACTTTCCATTATACTGGACAAGGGCATGCAGTTGTATATCGACCAGATTGGAGAAGAACAGTTGGCCCTTGCACCCATCTCGCTGGCAGAATCCCTGAGTTCGTCATTTTGTTGACACCGCTTCAATTAACTGGTGCTGAATCTTTTCAAAACAGTTACTTTCTTGGAACACGCTCCGATTCCCAAACCTCATCTTGTCGAAACGTTGTTAACTGTCACCATACAAAGGCGTTTTTCGAGTTCCGTTGCCCTCAAGCTCGCCTTCGGTTGTGTCTCGACATGTGCATTGAAGGTGCGACGGACGGACGTTCATGAGTCTGTACTAACAGCAAGCTCTTTAGCCCGTCATCATCAATCGACATTTGCAAACTATCATTCAACACCCACATTTCCTCAAGATTGGCACATCTCCGGAATACTCGGAAGTTCGAACTGCGCTGGTCAAGTTGCTACATTGTTTATTCCATCTGCACCCAATCAATACATGCCAGCTCACACACATCGAACCTATTATCAAGATTTATGGAGGAACCTTATCAAATTCCGATCTACGCATTCTCTCCATCTTCTGGTTATTTGAGGGCCAGAGAAAGTTGTCTGTTACACCTCTTCTTTGTCGATGGTCTTCAGCAACTGGAAGTGCGTCTCAAACCCCACTCGAGGCCGTCCAATCGCTAGATACCATTCTCGTTCTTCGAACATGTTTGAACTTCCCACGTTGGCGTCGTCTGGAAGACCAGTCGCAAAAGGACACGGTCACCCACGAAGGTGTATTATACGACCCTGTTTTCCTCATACTACTGTTTAGCCAGATGCTCTCGGATCAGCCTCCATCATCTGCATTTGGCTGGATCGAGTTGTTCAGGACAAACATTGTATCTTTACTCATACGGGCTCTATCGTCGAAAGATGGGCAAATTCGAAATCTTGCCTTATGCCAGGTGGTGGGATTATGGAAACAAATGCAGGAATGTGTATTGCTGGTTTCTTTTTCGTCTGACAAAACTGATGCGCGTTGCCTTCAACAGACTGCTGACTTGCAAGAGCGGCCGCACGTCTTACACATTCTTAATCTCCTGAGGGATTTGATCCCTCCTCCTGCCTTAAGCCATTCAACCCCAACGTCTGAGTTCCCACCTCGCTTGCCCACATACACGACGCTATTGTTGATGCACTCTCTTCGAGCCGTTTTCCATCCCTCTAACTTCATATACCCCATAACGGCACGATTCCTTCTACAACGCCCGTCTTTGGATATTGCAGATGTACCGATGCTGTATTCTCTGTTATACAGCAGTTCTGACGAAAATTGGAAGAAGGAAAGGGCATGGATCATCAAGTTTCTTGCTGACGGGATGGTCAGCTCAGAGGATTGGCGTGTTTTGAAACGTCGACATACATGGGATTTGTTAGCAAGCTTGTTCCAGAGTTCAAATGAGATCCGCGATAGCACCCTGCGAATGGCTATACTTGAGGTATGCCCTCGTTTTTTGTCGTTACAGGTCTTGATCAAGCTGCTAACAATTCCATCGTGTTCTGGTAGGTGCTTGCAAATTTGACCTGCAACTCACAAGCTACGGCTTCTTTAATATTGAAATCCTCTCTTCTTACCTGGATCGA
Source organism: Galerina sulciceps (assembly GCA_023014345.1). Taxonomy (NCBI): domain Eukaryota; kingdom Fungi; phylum Basidiomycota; class Agaricomycetes; order Agaricales; family Galerinaceae; genus Galerina; species Galerina sulciceps. The sequence continues at coordinate 661,001 of JAEDXJ010000020.1, read as the reverse complement.
AGCCCAAATCTTGTCCTCAACCACGAAGACAGAAGGGGTGGAATGGATCAAAATCCTTGAAAACATCATAGTGGTGGTAGATTCTGACAAGGTTGAGGCGTCGACAAGCGGAGAGTGGCGCGCCATTATTTGTCGATGTTTGGAACAGCTTTTAAATGATGATTGCAGTGCGTTCTTTTGTGCCATCCTCAAGGTTATGCTTTAAGCAGTTCGACAGATACTTCAACGGAGAATTTCCTCCACGCAGTGCCAGTTATCTTGCGCCTCTCTTCTTTACCGCAAGCTTCTTCCACGGGTCTTTCGCACTTACTGGATCTTGCAATCAACTGCTTGGACAAGATAACAGTCGATTTCCAGCCTCGTGACCATTCGGCAACCGTCCACCCATTCCCCTGCCCACCGCACCATTCCCAAACTATTCATCAGCGGCTGCACTTGGCGCTGTTTTCGACACATCCTCTCGAGATGCTTTGGAGAGCGTCCATGTCCTTCGACCGAGCATCCAATGCATGGGAGAAATTAACACCAAGAATGCTGTTGTTGGGGAGCAGGAGTAGTCATCGTGCCGCTGAGTGGACGAGAAAAGCCGTGATACGTAATCTGAAAGGCTGCTGATCAAATTTATAGCAGAGACCTTTGCCGTCGATATCGAATGAAAGTTCTGCTTTTCTACATAAACCACTGACGTACAAGAGCATACGGCGTGCATCTTTATCGTAAACAGTGCTGGCGTTATTGGTCCAAGCTAGGTTCGAAGAGCTCAGGGTTTCATACCACAAACTTCTCTCCATCTCGAAGCTTACTCATTCGGAGTCATTCGCCAGCTCCTCAGAAGTTATGGTCGTGTAACACCATCGAACCACAGGCGGTGCTCCTTAAAAAAATTCAAAACTCGAACAAAAATATGACGGATCACGAGACGAGTTGTGGCTCACATTTCTGGTCAAGAAAGTTATGAAATGTTTTTGACGAAAAGACAATCTGGATGATCCACGCTACATCCTCATGAATTGCAAGGGAACAACGAAAAGGCAGTTCTTTCATTTCGACAAGGTTTTAAAGAATTACAATAACGACATCACAGCTGTTTTCTCTGAACTTCCCTCGGTGTACAGGTTACAAGTGGTACAAGCAGCTTCCAACAGACCACTACTCGGGCTTGATGCGGGCTAACATCAGAAAGGCAGATATGCAAAAAGTATTCCCGACTCACTTTTTTGCTCACCGTTGCAATCCCTGCCCGCACTGCAATCGCCGCACCAGGTTCAGAATACTCTGGTAAAAATTTGATGTTCGTCTCAGGGCGGAAGACAAGAACGTGCGACGATCCACCAAAGTGGAACATCCCCAGCTCCTGGCCCCTGGTAACCTTCTGGCCCTCTTTCACCGTGACCTCGTTGGTCGACACCTCGGTCATCCCCAGAGAGATGAAGCACATCAAGCCGATCAGAGGGTTCTCGGACTCGATGAAGATGAGCGCACGGGTGGTCAGCGAGGTGATGAATGCGAGGGAGGCAAGATAGGGAGGTAGCACCTCCGGGTCGAGCGGCGAATTCAAGGTGGCGGGCGACTGGACGAAGTAAGTGCCCTCGATCTGCACGATCTTCTTGACGGTGCCAGTCACCGGACTGTGCCAGCGGTGATACCCAGTGACGGAGAGGAAGCCTTGGAAGACCGTTCCCCCGATAAACGCCTGCATGTAGTCTTTGTCGTTGTTGAGCATGTGAACGAGAGAGTAGGGTTCGCCCTTGAGCCAGAAGGTGTCCGTCTCCTTCACGTCGCGGGCGATATTATAGAGCGTCGATTCGCATGCCGCGTTGACGAAGTTGGGCTCGTCGGCCCACTCGAGGGGGCGGATGCCGGGCTGGAAACTTCTGACGAAAAAGTCGTCCCAGGATTTGAATCCCATATTCGGGGCGCCGGGATCGCATTGGAAGATCTTCGCAAAGCCTAAGTCGCCGAAATTTTCCTCCATAGCTTCCAACGCGCCGGGGCTGAACCAGCCACCCGCCCCGACATGAAGGGTCTTCACAGAATCCGAGGAGGACAGGAACTTTGCCCAGACGGCGAACATCTTCTTGAAGAATGCGTTCAGCGCTACGTTCAGGAACGCGGTGAACCCGCCGTTTGTGTTCATGGCCTGCGCCATGACCATGTAAATGGGAGGTCCGATATCGCCGTAGGTAGGCGCTTCTCGGAGGATTTTGTTGAAAAGAGTTAGTAACTCCTCGTAGTTGAAAGGCTGAAAGAAAAAAAAAAACCTATGAAACTCCGAAAGCAACAAAGAACGGGACGTTGCTTACTGATTCTGTTGCGCCTTCAAACATGCGATTGAATCCCATGATCATTTCTGGATTGGTCTCGATGAATTCCCTGAACTCTTTGATAACGGGCAGGACGGGAACGGTAGACAGCTCGCCGTCTCGTGGGATACGATAATCGTGGAGGGCTTCGGAAATCCATTTCCTGGCAACTTCTTGGCTGACGGGGAGCCATCCGCTTTTCTTGAAGTGTTCGAACAAAAGTTTGGAAGATTTTCGACTAAAATCGGGCATAATGATTTGGAGGTGTACGCGTAGATGTTATGGAGTAGAAAGACGAGAGAGTGATCGTACTCTCAACGAAAGACGGGGAAATAAAGCGACGTTTCTGATGCATAGACAATTCGAATAAGGCCTTTATAGCTTCTGCAGCAGATTAACGATCCTGATTGGCAGTCAATTCGCTTCCAATTTTCATCACGGTTCTAAAAAGTATCCATTCACATGAGCATCACACATCAAGCTCGATAGGCAGTATATTGAAGGTCATCTAGCATCAAATCTCGCTCCTTGCTCTAGACCGGGAATGAACGCGAAGCCACAGAGAACGATAGACAAGACGCCAATTACCGACGACTGCTTCTGAAGCTGTAATTTGTTGGTTGACCGAGCATTTTGGCATCATTTCCAAAATCGCTGAAGGGTTCCAGCCGGAATTCCAGCCCAATTCAAAGAACATCGAACCTGATCAAAAGCTCATCGAGGTCAATAACATTTTCCTTGGGTCGGCTGGAGTGTAGATTTCACCTGCTTTCTAAACTGAAATGGTAGAAAACGATAGAGATGTACTGGATGCTTGAGACTCTGATGGCGATGGTTCAGAACAATCATCGCGCGTTGCACTATAGAGTGGTTGGCTAAACAGAAAACTGGCAGTGACTACGTAGTGCCAAATGGTTCAACGAGAAGTCATCATAGTTGCTGTTGAAGTGCAGGTTCGGATTCGCACATGGAAGCGATGATGGCAATGCTCCGTGTGAAATTTTACATTGGACCTCATTTTCAATTTATCTTCTTGCTTTCTGGACTTGCATATCCGAGTCCAAATCCGAGTCTTTAGAAGTTCTCCAAGTGGTGAAGATTTGACGTACATCCATCAACGTATAGCCAGGGCTCCTTGGTCCGAGAAGTATTATACTGTAGGTGACCAAAAGTAATTCATTTGTATATACAGAATATAAAAAGTATCAGAAGAAACGATACCGTCAGATTTTGCCTTACAATGCGCAGCGGCACCGCTGACGAGATAGTTTCCAACTCGGGGGAGGACATCTATAATCTGTAGAATACATCCGTTCACGCGGCTCCTTTCATTTAGCGAGCTGCCAGTGAGAATGACGTTTCTCACTTCTTCCTTCGGCGTTAACGAGTCGCCGTGCTCCATTATTTGAATCGAAGGTGCCAAAAGAGTTCTACAAAACCTTGCTGTTTTGGCTGAGAGCAGTGTGACGTCGGTCCCTCAATTGCTGCATTCTAATCAACGACTCTCAGGAGTCAATCTAATGGAAGTCCTTCAGTGACCCTTCATGTCGCTGGAAAGACTATTGAACTCAGTGAAGGCGCAAGGATTGCAGGAATACTGTGATTCACCAAATGTCGACAGGAAGACTCCGAAGAGAGGGGATGGGTGTAAGAGCTGCTGGTGTCGATAGTTCTTGTTTTTCAAATGCAGTAGACTTGTCCATTGGTTTGATTTGGTTAATCGAGAATTTATGCATATCCACCAAATGATGATATGATGTTGGGTCCATGCAAGCCATTTGTAACGTTTTATAACTCGACTTTGTCTTGTGCCTGGCTGGTATCTCCCGGGCCGATTTGAGTTAAGCGCCCAACGCCACATTTAGCATCCGTTGATCCGAAAGACAAAAACGGAATGTCAGGGTTGCGCGCACATTGCACACGTGACGACCGCCCATTATCAATCTCACTGATTCCCAGGGACATCGCAGGTCAGCAACGCGCCATGGCGGCAGCGCTTGGCGTGGCCATCTCTTCCACCCCAACCACCGCCATCAACGACGGTGACAGGCGCCGTTTTCCATTTTCCGCATCCTCCTACCATCATCCCCCTCTGAGCTCTGGGTTCGAAGGCTTTCCTGGATCCCGTTTTGCGGCGACTCACAGCGGAAACAGCATAATTTCTCAGGGCTGCGGCGGCGGTCTTCATGGGGCTTCTGACATACGACGATCGTGATCCTCTGGTATCATATTCAGCCAGTAGGAACTGGCAGCAGGGTGGGGTGAGCGAGGAGTACAACACAACTACGACGTGGACGAACGCGGGGGGATCTACGGCGGTGTTAATGTTCTCAGGTGAGTATCAACATCAACATGTTCTGCGTATTTCCTGACCTGTCTGGGATTCTGGGTTATGAACAGGCACAAGTATCGGCGTCTACGGCACCATCGCGAACATCGGCCTCGTTACCCCACCACAATCTCACACAGTATCGATGACGGGCCGGCGACGACGTTCACAGGGGGGATGCTGACGACGATCCAGTATCGGTAGGAGTTCCTCAATAAGAACTTGTCTGCGAATGCACAGGATACGCTGCTGGTGAAGGCGGTGGGAGATGGGGAGTTTTTCTTCTTGGATTATTTTCTGGTCACACCAGCGGATGGATTGAGTACGGGAAGGGTCGGAGCACCATCAGGTTCGAGTTCCAGTTCGACGTCCTCACCAACGTTGGAGTCCTTTTTTGCTTGAATTGGGTACGTCGACAAGCAGCTCAGACATTCCCCGACTCACAATAAGAAAATGACATTCAAGGATGATCGGAGGGAGCATGCTTTCTCTCTGCGTCACTACTGCATTGGCGTACCCGGACCAAATGACAGTGCTTATTAAAATGAAGCGGTAGGGTCGGGGACTTTGGATCGAGGTTGAAAGCCAGCTGACGTGAAGCAGGAACAAAAGGCTACGGATTATCCTCAATTCCAAGTGTCTTGATGAGACTGACAAGCTACCGTGGAATGAAAGAAAGGAACGCAATGACCTTATCGTGGCTTGTAGGCCGAGTAGATAATGGTTAGGTTCAGGAAGAAATGGTTGGCAGTGCGCATGCTGCATTCAAATTTTGCATTGATCCTTGGCCGGTATCTACGAGTCCTATCAGTCGAATTGGACGTGCAAACTGGACTTGGTCCAAGAAGCTGCACTCGTAATTGTCGGACTCAATACCGTAGCCCACATCCACGGGTATACTCGAGTACAACATAGAGGTGAATAAACATACAACATCGGAAAACAATACAGTAACTACTACGAGTCCTCCTGTGGGTATCAAAAATTGAAAACCGGCTGATGATGAGTCCGGCCTGCGAAGCGGCAGCCGAAGTCAGATAAAACTCACAACGCGCAATCGCACTAAGCTGACGAGATAATTACCAACTTGACCGCGGGGCCGGGTCGACATCTACAACGCATCACCCAATGTCTATTCCCATAGCCACCTAACAAGCTCCTCGAGAGATGGCGTCTGTGAAGGAGTTCTGAAGCCGCATGCTATCCAAGCAGCGAAGTTGATGAGAAGTGCGATGGTGAGCGATATACCGTAGGTTAACCAGAGCCTGCCAGGGTTGTAAATGTACACCAGAGTGTTGGCGTAGCATTCGGAATTGGTGCTGACCAGAAAGGTCCTGGTCGCGCTATTGCTTCCTGCTAGCAAGCTGAGGGTGAAGTTTCTCATCAGGTCTTCCATGAGAGTCGACAAATCGCCATTCAAAGTCCACGCTCCACTATCTTGATCGAAGCCGCCAATTGAGCTGTACGAAACCATGCTGTTTTGGTCGAGAGCGGTACCGTTGTTGTGGCCCGATGTCGGCCCCTGAATCGCTATTGTAACTGCGCCTAGGAGTCCATCTAATGGAAGTCCTTTCGTGTCCGCTCCTGTTGTAGAATTGGAATACGGTAAAAGACTGTGTAGCGATGACGTGACGGTTGCAGGAAAACTGTGATTTACCAACACGTCATACGTGCCATTGACGACGAAGCACTCCACCACTATCGGCGCGCTTTCGTTGTCTGCCTTTGACTTCACCAACAGAGACGGATCCGACCCACCGGTGGATATGGTGTCCCAGTAAACGGTCTGCCCGACGGGGTCAGGAGGAAATGCTGTGTCGTCCGTTGGCGTACAATTGAGAGCGGGTCCCCAGAAAGTTGTCGAGTAGTAGCAATCGCCACATGGACTCGACGGGATGAGGTAGGACCCAGATATGAGGGTCTTTACTGCCACGTCCGTCACACCCACATCCACACCTAAGGTCGAATTGCTAACGTCGGCTAGCATGAATGCATTAAAGTCGAGGGTTTGAACGTCGCAGCTGGAAGGATCCAAAATGACTTGCAAGAGGCCGACAGTAAGAGAGGGATTGGCAAAAATGGGTATGAGAAGTGCAAGTGCCGATATGAGTCGGATGTATGGACGGATGGGAGGGTTCTGTAGCAATTCCAATGACCACGGGCTGATCAAGGTTGCAAAGATGCTATTCTTGTCACCAACACTCATACCAGCATGGTCTTTACGAGCCTTCAGCGCTTCTATTCGATACCAAAAAATTTGGGTAGATGCGCCGCTGATCGAAAGTGGAAGGAGGGCGTGGACAAGTGCAGAGAAGGTATTTCCGAAAATGATCACCCATTGTTGGCTGATGACTCTGGAGTTGATGGTAAGAGGCTTGACTTGGTGGTTGGAGAATCTTTTGTTTGTCTGGTGGTGTCCAAACGCGAGCACCGCGCAGAACAATAGCCAAAGTAACCCTTTAAGCGTCGACGAGACCTTACCTGCCCTCCTTATGGAGCTGCAGAAAAATTTAGTCGTTAGAACAGTACGCATGAACAGTTTGGAGAATGCGTACGACGTTGAATTGGACATTATGTCTTGATTTTTTTGATCAAGATCGTCCATTGTGTGGGCCGAATGGGAGAATGAAGAGAAGGAGGTCTCCTTGGAAGGAATGACTTGAAGTTAAATGTGTTTTTCCGAGGGAAAAATTGGTTTTTAGAGAAGGGGCGTATAAATATGACAACTGTACACTGCAGAACGCGTTCGAAATCACAACCTTTATGTGAAAATGATACAAGTTCGTAAGAATTCCAGCCCTCGGAGTTGCCAAGCCATTCAGAAAGAGGTTCCTCTCAAAAGATGTCGGATATGCCATCCGAACACATCCCACTACTGGGCCCAGACTATTTTGGCGACAGTCAAAATGTCAGGCCCAGGGCACAATAGACCCAGAGTAACTTGTAGCTGAAGGCATATGTAGCTGCCGTAATAGACGCCCGTTCACTGACATTCCCACGTGCACATCCGGAGTCCGGCCATTTCATCTTAACCCCGATTGGCGATTTGTAGCCTCATGACCCTCTAAAAGAGGAAACAAGAACCCGTGGGGTAGGCTGCGGTCTTGGAGTGGTGGTTGAGAATCCAGTGACGGGTTCATTACAGGAGCGAGATTTGGAATAACTCTTTGTGCGTTTTCTTGTTTTCAAATCCGAGCTATGAACCATGTTGTTCGAGTTTTAAACGCTTTTCATATTGATCTCTATTTATATCCAATCATATCCCTTCTCATAAGAGTCAAAACGTGAGAGGAGTGGACGATCTCGGTACAAGACTACATAGATTTCGATTTCGACAACGGTCGATTAGTGAGCCCTTTTTGACAGCTGCATGCAAAACTCTAGACAGTTTTCTAAAATCTGCGTCGGTCCTCCTGACAAAGCCTTATTCTGCCAGTGAACAACCCGCCGGCAAATTAAGTACTCCGAACATGGAGCCACTACCGGGGTCAGACTATTTTGACAAGATGTCAAAATGCCTGGGCATGTCGCTTAAACTTTGTTCTGTTATTTTGCCGTCCCATGTACCCCTCAATTGTCAGGTCGAAGCAAAATCCACTCACCCTTTTGACCGCTGGCAAAAGTCTCCGACCTCAGTAGTGAGCCCTTTTAGTGTCCTTGGAGGCTTGGAGCAGAAGTGCTCCTCCCTGCGTCAATAATTCACTGAAAATAGATGTTTACCCAAGCAGCGTCGCATAATGTGAATTATTGAAAAGTATATCTACGGTTTTGCGTGTAGCTGGAAGGGATGGAGTAACAAATTTGTTTCGTTGTTTTGTATCATAAGTAAAATGTAAGTATGACTCGGAGTAATTCCCGGACAAGCTCACATGCTGCTGATGGCGACATGAATGGCATCGGTGTGTTTATTCCGCCGTTCGTTGACTTCAAGTCCTCTGTCAATTCGAGACAGGATGAGAGATGCGGAGGTCCTTGGGCAAGGGAATGGCGGAACGTTGAAATCGTCTATATAGTATATACTCACATTTTTTATTTCGGCCAGGGAGCCTGCCCCCTCCTCCCCCTGTACCTGCTACATTTAGTAATTTTCCATGTTTAAATGTAAAAACATATCATTGTCATTTAACATAATATTGCTACGACAAAATTCACGTATAGTGCCGCTTTGTAAGTTTATCTAGGAGTGCTAGGGCCACAAGACATCTTTTTTTTTGTGGGATTGGCTTTATTTCATGGCATCGTTGATGCCAATGATCGTGTGGACCCAGTGGTGGCCCGGGTTACGAAAGGAATGCCTACCATTTTCATCTAAAAACTGCTTTATATTGCTTCTGACCTTTGTTAAAGGCGTTTAGACCTCCGACTTCACTTCTAGCGCGGCTGTAGCTCATAAATTAGTCCGTATGTAACAAAAAAAAATTCAGCCTCCGGCTGACCCCACATTCCGCCACCCCCTTGTCCGAGGGTCATTCTTAAGTGTATGTATACAATCAGTTTCTGTGATCCAACACCAGACAGACCGCAGAGAGACATTCCTGCTCAGCGTTCTTCAAGTTCGCATTTCGCGCCTGCAAATCGTCGTCATTGAAGGAAGTTCGCGTATCTCACTGCTCAGGGTTGCGCGCACACGTGACATCACCAATTGAGGGACATCGCAGGTCAGCAACGCGCCATGGCGGCACCACCGCCATCAACGACGGTGACAGGCGCCGTTTTTCATTTCCCGCATACTCCCACCATCGTGTCCTCATCCTGCGCCTCATTTTTCAGAGTTTCTGTGGAATATTCATAAAATTGAAGCCTCGCGGCGGCGCTCTTCATGGGGCTTCTGACATACGACGATCGTGATCCTCTGGTATCATACTCAGCCAGTGGGAACTGGCAGCAGGGCGGGGTGAGCGAGGAGTATAACACGACAACGACGTGGACGAACCTGGGGGGATCTACGGCGGTGCTAACGTTCTCGGGTGAGCACCAACATCAACTTGTTCTGCGTATTTACTGACCTGTCTGGGATTTGGATTATGAGCAGGCACTAGCATCGGCGTCTACGGCACCATCGCGAACATCGGCCTCGGTTCCCCACCGCAATCATCATACAGCATCGATGGCGGGCCGGCGACGACGTTCACAGGGAGGATGCTGTCGACGATACAGTACCAGCAGGAGTTCTTCCTCAATAAGAACTTGTCTGCGAATTCGCAGCATACGCTGCTGGTGACGACGGTGGGAGATGGGGGGTACTTCTACTTGGACTATTTTCTGGTCACGCCTGCGGATGGCTTGGGTGCGGGGAAGGTCGCGGGTCCATCAGGTTCGAGTTCAATTTCGGGCTCGAGTTCAACGGCTACATCAACGTCGGAGTCTTCGGTACCCTCAACCTCTTCTTCCTCGAGGACAGGTCCTTCTGCTTCAAGCACACGATCAGCAGCAGAGTCGGACACAGCTATTGATACAGACGTCAAGATAGGACTCGTTGTCCTCAGTCTTGGAATCCTTATCATCATTTTGGCCGTGATCCTGGTCTTGAGGCGAAGACGCAAAAAAGCATTTCGGAAAAGGAAGTTCGACGAGACCGAGATTCAGAGCTGTGAGTACAGCAAACCTTTAAATTCGACCCTCTTCAGCCCAACTTTATGTTTTGTTTTCCAACTTTCGATCGCAATCCGAAATGACCTCCACTAACGCCTCCACAACAGTATGGACTCGCCCCGGAAGCTCTGCCTCCTCCCAAATTACGCCCTTCCTCATAGACCCCGCACCACCTCCAGTCGTAAACCCACCAATTACTACGACAATCACCGAAAACACAGAACCAGGCACGGTCTCTCCGTACCCCTTCTTCCCGCAGTTCACCACCACGATTGGGCCGAACCTCATGGCGCCGATGTTGACCCGCAACGAGAGGCCGTTACCAACGCCGCCGCCGCAACACCAGGCACAGCAGCAGCAGCAGCCGAGCACTAGCACAGGGAAGGGTGCAGTGATGTACGGCGGGTACGCACCACTCCCTCTGCCAGATTCCGACCCGTTCGGAGCCTCCTCCTCCTCCTCCTCCTCGGCGGCGACGGCGTCCTCGATGGGCTGGGGTGGCAAGCGCCGGTTGCAGCAGCAGCAGCTAGAAGAACAACGACAGCGGGAACAGCAGCGGCTTCTAGAAGTTCCAGGGACAGTAGCCTCCGGCTCTGGGTCAAGCTCGAGCTCATCTTCCGGCCACGCTCGCACCGGCTCAGCTGTATCCAACACCACTGCTGCCACTGCTGCGAGCTCGACAGTCCCTGCGCAGAGGGCGGACCCTGGGCCTGAGACGTCGATGTACGATAACCCGTTCGAGCCGCCACCACCGGGGTACGATACGTATGCCTAGCCTTGTCTTGCGCTGCTCATAGGCTAGGAAGCCGAAGACGGTGCCTATTCGGGACGTTGGCTGGGGTGTACATAGTATGAGTACGAATTCGAGTACTCGAGTGTAGGGCAGGGCAGGGCACCACTTCCGGGACTCGGCGAGGACCATGTAGGACGTATCATCGCATGATACTTTACGACGTCGTTTACACGAACGAGTTTGGGATACTGACTACTTTGTTTATCATACTCACTATATTTCACGTCTTGTTGTTTCCAGTACCTACATAACATTTTGCATCGCAAGTCATTTCGCTCATCTATGGAGTGGTTTTCATGGGACCTTCGTCCGTGTGAGAGTTGGTGACGGCAAAGCCAATCCAATCACTGATACTTGTTCAGCACTCAACTACAACTACGAAGCCAGGATATACACCATTGGATCACCCCCACACTCCCATTCAGGTTTCAGACACCTCGAAATCTCTCTCAAGAAGCAACCGCGCATGCAAAACTTTCCCCATTTGCGTCATCTCAAAACTCATGCCCTTCCTCCTCAACCCGAACAGTGTCTTCAACAGCGCAACTGGACTCTTGTCAAATAGACACGTGTGCACCATCTCTCCAACCCTTGCGTGCTTCGGGACGAATCTGTCGTTCTCCATGGACACGTACTCGCCCATCTCGCTCGAGGCAAGCCCCAGGAGTAGACAGAGCCGAAGATAGGTCTCGTAAGAGTCGAAATACAGTTGGCCGGCCCACATGTTGAGCTGGCATCGCACGTCGAGAGTGGGAGCAGGAGCAGGAGTGGACAAGGGCAGAGGAGGGACGCAGTAAAACGCGAGGTCGTCGAAGGGTTTCATCGCCTCTGTGGTTCGCGGAGCGTACATGTGCAGGCGGACGTGCTTGCTCTTGCGGAACTCATGCTCGAGGGCGTTGACCTCGAAAGGGCTCATCACCACGAGAGTTGTCTCTCCGTCTTTGTCTCCGGGACGAGGCACAAGTGAGACGATCCAGTTGACTGGACGCAGGTAGTCGCTGAGCATTGTCTTTTCTTTCCCAGTCGCAGTCGTGGTCATGAAGTCGCGAGTGCACAAGAGGCGTTTCGACCATGGATTCGGAGGGCTAAGGCTATCGGCCAATGAACGAAGCGGAGTCAAGAGGGGGAAGAAGGTGCTGGAGCTCGAAGGAATCACCCCTTGCTGAACGAACCGAAGGACCTCTTGGTCCAGATGATGCACCGCGGGCTCCACTCTAGGCGGCCTCTCCATTTGCAGCTCCTGCTCGACCTCATGGCTCACTTCCCTCTCTTGCTCCTCTTCCATCTGCGCACCACGAACCGTCTTCACCCCGAGCAGCTCGAGCCGTTCGCGCATTGCTGGGATTTCGCTCACCGCCACGCTGTAGGGAGAGGGCATCAATGTTGTGCGACCGTACATTTCTTCCAAAGTCTGGGCCGCGGGCTGAAGCCAGGCGTTTTTCAGCTCTAGTACGTCATCATCCGTCTTTTCAGAGGCTGCAAAGGCTAAATCGGCAGCTCGTCTCTTGTTGTAGTCGACACCCTGTTGGACCCAATGAGGTATATGGTGTTCGATGTCCATACACGTCTGGGACATCGCCCAGCACAGGACATTGAGGGATGTTACTGCAGAGGAAGGCGAGATGCTTTGTTCATCTCGGATTCGTCTATCGATTTCGGGAGGAGCACAAAACACAACACATTGGCCATGACCCAACTTCCGCATCCTCATACAGCCTGTAAAACCTCATCAATAAATTGAAGGCGTCGAAAAAGGAATAACATACCTTGAACTAGCCGATCTTTTGTGACCTTTGGGCCTAGGGTTACTGCTGCTCGGAAATTACGAGGAAGCTTGAGGTCAGTGCCTCTCGTATGTGCGTCATCCAGATAAATAACACAACGATGCAGTTCCTGGAGGAAGGTCGAAGAATAAAGCGGTTCGACCACCCCATCTCGGGTGAGAACCGCCAACGAATCTTCATCGTCAAAGAACACGCCCGCCGCCACGTCCTCCCTCAATGATAACCATTGCTCAACCAATTCCTTGTTAGTCATTTCCAGCATCTGCCGTAGCATAAATGTTAGCGGATGTTTTGGATTCAGCGAAATAATACGAAGGTTACCTGAGCACCAACATCGAGCAACACTCTAACCTCCTCCGCGGGCGGTCGATCGACTAGTAGTTTCAAAAGTTCCTTAGCCGAGCACGATTGTCCGTCCTTGGTTTGCGCGCAAACATATCTGTCGTTCTCTGGTTGCAGCAAATACTCTAAAACCATTGCATTCGTCTTCATTTGATTCACCGGGTCGCTTTGAGTGATCGAAGTCGGCAACAGATCAGAGTTGTCCTTCGTCCCACTGAACCCAGTAGTGAAGTTTTTAGCCTCGGGATGCGGCTCCTCCACCAAATCCCATCCAGACGTGCTAAGCTTGTACGGAAATTCTTTAGCTTCCTTCGGGAAAACAACTTGGGCCAGGAAGAAGTCGATAGTGGATTGGTTGTGTTGGAACTTCGGAACGACGACGTTCATGAATGTTTGCATGTCTTCCGTATTGACGCCAATCAGCTGTCGAAGGGACGAAGGGATGGTTTCACCGCCTCGTTTGACCCACTTCTCGTACTCAAGCGGAGGATTGTCGAGCTTGAGGAGGAGCCTGAAGCACTCTCGGACTTGCGACGCCGTGAGACCGCCATAGTAATAACTCAAACACGTCAAGCAAACAGCCACGTCGGGGTGGCCAAACTCGCTCCGCAGGCTGGGCATATCCTATAAGCAAGATAAATGTCAGCTAACATTCGACAGATAAGAAAGGTCGAGTATGTACTTTGGCTCTATAAGGAACAGCAAGCAATGAACGGTTTGGGTCGAGGCCATAATCTACCCGCCACCGCTGTTGGCTGAGAACGTAAACCAGAATACCGTGTGCAAGGAGACCGCGAAGCAGGAGGAGACCTTTCCAATGACCGGTGTTTTGATAAGAGTTTTTGACAGAGTGATATGTTTCATCATTGATAGCTTGGTTTGTGATGAAGTCCTTGACTTTAGAACGGAGAGAAGACCCTGTACTGAGACCGACAAAATTTAGAGAGCCAAGTGCGCCATTCAACACATCTTCAGCGACTAGAGATATGAGTTCCAGTGAGGGGGCAGATTTAGAACCAAGGAGTCGTGCATGGGAAAATGCTCCTTGAACACAATCGCTACCAAATTCAACATCTTCAGGAAACTGCCCACGAAGCACGCTCATATGTCTGTGCGCAAGGTCCAGTATTCCTTGCGTCGTAATCCATCGGTCTGGGCCATCGTCAAGTTGCTGTTGCTCGTCCATGGTATAGATGAGTTGATACCGAACATGGAGAAGTTCGTCGCTTTCGTCCAAAATATTTCGCGACGTGGACGACAGCCATTCTTGTGTATCGTAGAGTTTCCGCGCGAGGTCGTCCAGGGGAGAGCCAGAAGATAGTATTCGATCAATCACCATCAGACGAAAAGATAGAATGTGCTCCGGTTGCGCCACCAAGATTCCTTGACTGCGGGCACATTCTTCGAATAAATTTCGAATTTGCTGGACCTGATTGATGTTCATCTTCACATCGCGTGAGAAAGGCAAGTAAAAGATTCTACGATTGGTGAGGCCGGATAGGCGATCGACGAGCAAGCGGAACATTTGAGCAGCTAATGGTTTCAGAACAACAACCCGAACGAGCTTGTTTGAATCGGCTAGAGCTGCCGCGACGAGAGGTACTATGACATGGGACTTGCCCTCTCCCATGTTGAGTTGAAGAACTGTATTTTGGCCTGATGACGGTGTTATCATCTCTCGTGCAACAGCTGACTGTATCGCTCGGGTGATGAAATTTCCTTGAATCTGAAGGAGGTAACATAGTTAGAAAACCTGGATCTAAACGTCATTGAAGATCGATTTTTTTACCTGTATTAAAAGCCAGTCAGGATTCTCCTTCGCATCCAACTCGTTAAAAGAGGCGTTGTCAACCTCTTTGTAGAAATTATCGATTTCTTTGCGAAGCGCATATGCCACCAAGCGTTGGGAATGCTGATACTCTATGTACGTCTGAGAAAAGCTGGTCAAACACTCCAGCCATTTCGGCGGAAGTTGTATGTTAGCTGTGGATGCAAGAGGGTGCAACAAGGAACGGGGGTGGATATGAGGCCATAACCCCGCATTCTCCAACATCTTTTCAACACGAGTCACAGGCGCTAAATCAGAGCGAATTTTCGATAAATTGCGGCTGAGACGATCCAAGCACTTCGTCCGGTAGTCGTCTGGGGCTTGCCGATGGGACAGCTGCATCCGACTCTCTTTTAGGCGCTGGCTATACGATCCAGTAAGCGCTGAGCGACTGCTATTTTGGAATTTGTTGATAAGATTGTCCAGTGCATTTGTGGGTGCGCATGAGCCAAACACTGGAGTAAAACAAGCTGTGGCTGTACGTTCAGAAAAAAGATCCTTCAATGTCAAAGTCAAGGACGATGGAGCTCTGCTAAAGCTTGCGCTCACGTCATTCCTGGTGACGAACTGGAACCTGGAAATTTCTATCCCAACACAGGGAGACACAACAAAATTTCCCTCCAGCGTTGTTGTGAGCCCAAAAACAAAATTGTCAAATTCTGCATTGCGGGAACAGCTTGCGAAATATTCCGTGATACGAGTCATTGCGCTTCTAGAGTCGAACCAGTCTGAGTCGTCGGCTTGCGATTGCGACTGAGCCATCAAATTGTTCACGATACGCTGGATTTTAGCTTGGGATGTGTCATTGTAATAAACCTCCTTTTGTTCATTGAATTGTCTTGCGGTCTCCCAGGATCTTTCGTTAAGTCGCCCAGCGGGACTGTTGGAGAGTTTGCGGAGTTCAGAAACTACTATAGAATGCACCCGTTCCCGAACAGGAGCAACCCCATCTGCTAGATTATACGATGAATGCGGAGGTGGGGGCGCAAATGTCTTGGAGGGCATAGTGGCAAAAGTGAGAAAAATAGGGATTAACTTCCGTGCGCATGGTGTGCTGTAGGCCAGGGCAGCAAAGGTAAAGATCACCTCAAATTTGCTTGCCACGTTTTCTGCACTCAAACGGCAGAGATCGTAAATTGTAAGCCACTTTGCGGCTAAGTCAACTTCCAGCCATTCTTGGCTATAAACCAAAGAGACATTCGAGATAGGTCCATTTATGTAGCCCCATTTTTTGAAGGTCTCAAGAAGCTCAGACGACTCGAGACGACGAGTGAGACCAATAGGCCAGGCATGCACAAGCCGCGAAATGTTAAACACCTCGATCCCATCGTCATCATAACCTTCAACGTGAGGAGAGTCCCGGGAATGATATGGACGATCCATATTGGCTGCAGCACCATTGCCCGCCTCGTAGTACACAATGTTCCTGTGCATCGCACGTTCCATCAAGGGGGTATCACCGATAAGTTCGCATTTGAGATCAATTCCTTTATAGCTTGCTTCCTCGAAGATGGTCAGGGATCGTGCATAGTCTAGGATGCTCCGTACAGCGCTGTCGAATCCTCCATGCTGAGATAGCACCGGAAGGTGAGGAGACCATTCGATGGACTGCATCGAGGTAAGGTGTTTCGGATAATAATTTCGAGAAGGCGTAATGCGCCTAATATGCCGAAGGATCTCGACATCAACTTTCGTTAGCTTCTGAAAGGAGAAGCAACCTGCAGCGTCAAGTTGCTGCAGAGCATAGTTGGTCCCAGTCTGGCTTGTTAGTGGATCCGGGAGAGGATGGCTGCACAAAGCATGCAAATAGATCATGAAGAACCGACTGCTGAGATTGCCGTTCCCGACGAGTAACCCAAGGTCGTGGTCAACTTCGTATTTATGCCACGTTACTTGAGGCAAAAAGCGAGTGCGAGTATCGATCTCTACACGAACATGATTCTGGTCCTGAGAACGAGAGAATTTGACGTCTCCATAGGGTATTAGCACGTATCGAGACCGAGGGAGACTTGCGAAAGATGGTTCTTTATGGCGGAGAACGAGCTGATTGCGCAGCCCAATCATAGTCCCTGTACATTGGTTCTCGTCGATAACCATTCCCTGGAAATTCCTGGACTCCAACTTGCCATTACTCAAGAAAAACGAAAGCCGTAGTCGAGGTAGGTCTATGGTAATGGCGCCGGTCTGAGTGTCGTACCCGGCGGTCAGGTATTCTGACGCCTCCAATGGACCAATACAAGCAGCGATATCCCGAAATATCCCACTTTGGAGGTCAATAAGATGACGGGTCCCTGTACTCCCACAGGTCATCCTATTTGGACTATTCGTCGCAGGTGAAAAGAAAAATCTCCAATTTTGAGGCGATTGCTCCCATGGATGATCAAGCGGTCTAAACTCGACTTCGCCGGTTTGGAGGTCTATCCAATGAGCATATTCCATGACAAAGAGGGTAGGGAAGTCCTTGCGAAGGACGTCATGAGGAATTAGCTCAAAAACCTGGCCGGCATGTTCAGCACGTATAATGAGACTGCGCTTGCCAGTGTCATCACGAAGAGCAAAGGAAACCTAATCGAAGAAAAAGCTTTTAGTTATAACATTGAAACGACGTAGTGAAAAGAAATATACCTTGTAGCCGTGGACTAGAGATCGCGTCGCATAATCCATCCCAGGCAGACTAGCCGGGATTACATCTAGAATTTTCTGAATAACACATGGTTCGGCCTTATAATGCTGAAGCCGACAAAAAAAATCATACCTGTCCAAATATCCGTCGATAAATGGGGTGTTCGACAATGTCACCTGGAAGTCGTCCAAGAGGTTTCCCGTCCACGAGCAGTTTCCCATTCAGCATATTGTAATGAACTCGCTGGGCTTGTTGGTCGGCCAATGGAGTGGTGAATGTCACCAGCCATCGCGAGTTGGGCTTGGGCAGTTGTTCCCAGCCTTCGCTAGAGCAGTACTCCGGCCAAACTGATTGGATGGCAGTGTTCAATCCGCACCACCCCTGCTGATGAAGCAGCTCGATAGTGGGCGATTCGAGGTGATGAGAAAGCCGGCGGTCCCGGTGTAGTAGCTTTTGAAAATCCAAAAACTGGCAGCCAAGATTAGGTGGAAAGTTGTCATGGACCATTATGCTGCACTCGACCAGAATAGCAAGGTCAGTTGGAGAGGAAAGAAGAGCATTGAGGTGGCCAGTATCGACGTCGAAGGTAGCTCGGCAGGTTGCGGCTATCTCGCACACTCGCCGTTGTAGCACACTAGCCTCGTTATCGTCAGCGGCGTCTTGAAGCTTACGCGCAATATCGCGCATCCATTGATGTGTTACCTGCCGTGCCTTGCGCAACAGGTCGTATGCTTCTTGTTGTGGTCCAGCGACGGAAACGAGAAGGCGGCTGATAAGATAAACTAGAAAAAGATAGCGATTGATGTGTTGTTCTAGTCGCCCGCGAAACAAATAAGACGTACTGATGCTCTTGACCGTCGTTCCTTCCATCCAATTTTCTGCGACACGCGTCAACAAGTCCGCCGCCTCTCGGATCAAGACAGCACCGAATTCTGGCTTCCCAAGGTCGAAATGCCACTCTCTGGTGTACCCGTCACTCGAAAGAGGACCTATCTGCCACGCTGCTTGTGTAAGAAGTGAATGAACCTCTTCCCGGGAAAAAGTCAATCCATTGGTCCGAAGCTCACGAGCAATGTTTTTCCACTGCAAGTGGGGTCCACAGCGAAGGTTGGAGAAGGCTAGTTGTTCGTGGATGCTCAGGTTGATAGGACAATCACCCTGATTGACGATAGTTTCGTTGTGGGTGTGGGTTGTGTGAGTCACAGAATACTGGAGGTGGTGGTATACACCATCTTTAGGCAGATGAAGGGTGCAGTACGAATCGAGACAGAGATCGAACGAAGGGCCGATTTTTTCTTCCTTCAAGGTATCGTATAACCTAAAGCGCAGGCCATTGTTGACACAGACACTATTTTCGCTTTGGGGGATCCGAATGTCGCGGTAGTGACTCGTCCGAAATGACTTTGTCTCGGACCCTAGGGTTATCCGGCCTGACCTCTTCTTTGACCACGTAGCAAGACCGTCGTACTTCTCAAGTAGAGCACGTGGAGAGAATTTCTCGTGCTCAATATGCGCCTTGCCATAATCACGAAGGATTTGATATGTTCGCGTCCTCCAAATGGCGAAAACAGGAGGACAGTTGAGTTCAAAAACAACGACTTCAGCTTCCAAAGGATGAGCCGGCAGTGGCCACTCGTGAACGCTAATCCGCATATCCTCAACCTCTCTCCTGAGTCTACACCTGTGGCACGAGGACCAGTACCGATAATACCTACAATCACATCCAAGGCTCGCAAGTTCCGCGGAACGCGACGCATGCTTCACGTTCTTCTCTTGAATCTCTTTGCGCTTTTCTTGACGTTCTTCAGAAGCGACGCGCTCGATAGAGGCCTTGACCGCCCGGAGGCTAGCTGTCTGTCGAAAGTAACGAACAGAAAACATCGCACCGTCCAAATTGTCGTTGAAGATGGAGTGCCTCGCAGTTGCGTTCGTGTGTCTAGAGCGTAGGTAGCGTTCTACGCGGGCAGCCCGCTCGATCGGTCTTGCGCCACGAAGCAGGAGTGGGTCCAAAAAAGAGGCTGGGATTTCGGGAGAGTACTCTGAAAGAAGTGGACAGTGGCGTATCGCGACTTGATCGATGGCGACCCAGAGCTCCATGATTGTCAAAAGCATGAGGGATTTGGCCTCGGAAGTGGAGTAATGTGACTCGGTCGCAGAAATGTATTGCTCCAAGCAAGATTCCAAGACCTTGCATGCCGACTCGTCGTGGCTGTTCTTCGTGACCCATCCGTCGAGATGGTCTTGGACGAAAAGCTCAAAGTCGGCGAGCGCGATGTAAGGGTCGTCTTGAATCGCGTTGGCAAAGCCATCCCTAAGCCCTTCTAGACCATCCATGCCACGAAGACGAGGGGAATGCGACGGTTCAAACGAAGGGATGTTATTTAAGGCGGTGGCTGGATGCAGGACGTTTGAGAGATATGCACGAGATTCTGCGATTGACATCGTGATATCTTGATCGATAGTAGAAGGGATACGAATTTCGTATGGAGCACCGGCTTGCCGACTCTGTTCTTCAAGCCATTTCTCCTGAAGGTGTTCGTGTACTTTCTGACTGACACTTTCCACCTCTTCCACGAGGCGAGGTGACGCAAAAGCGCCAAGCTTATGCACGCGTCGGATTGTCTTGACTCTGGCAGCATGAAGCAGATCGGACGAAAAGCCATGGTCAAGAAACAGCTTCAAAAGTCCCGTCTGAAAGAACACCATAAATTGTTTGTACGTCTCCCTCATCTCAACGGTCGTTTGGATCGCGACACGGAGCACAAGCCAAAGTGCCGACCTCCGCCACGGGTTCCTAGCGTCCAACCAGCACACATCGTCCGCGATGCGTTTCTTGACGCGCCTAACCTCAGCCTCGTGGCCCATGCCGTGGAGGATCATGATGAAAAGTTGCGTGATGTAGCGTGGGTGGGTGGTGCCTCGTGTTTCTGGTACTGTGGATCCGGCTTTGGTCGTCGTCGCCTCGGCGTCCAGCCGGTCGATGTCCATGTGAGAGAGGAATGAGGCGAGCTGTTCGACGAAATTGAGGTCCTGGGCGACAGTTAGAGGAAGCTCCACGGCTGGGCCGGGATACGAGCATATAAGTTTTCCTTTGGCGCCCATGACTTGGTCTGGGGTGGGTGAGACTTCGAAGGCTTCAAAGATCATTGTATCTTTTTTCCGGCGTAGAATAAGAGCTGCGTTTTGAGCCCTGATGTGGAAAGTAAGAACATCTAGAAGTCGGTGAATGAGTAATGTAGAAAGTCGAAATTCGAACATCAAACTGACCACCATCGCCAAGGTCCATTATCTGTTTTGTCACCTCACTTTTGTCAAATACAGCTGTGGTATCGACCAACGCCTCGAGAATATTGATGATAATAGACCAATTTTTCTGCTGATTCTCTGGCAGAAACACAAGAAATTCACAAGATGAATGGTACACCGAACGAGCAAGGAGAACGTCGAGCTCTTCCTCGGCGTCGTCTTCTTGGGGTAACTTTGGTGGTAGAAAAACGTGATGGAGCATGTATTCGAGATCGCGTCTCGACCATTGTGTAGGATTTAGGTCTGCCATGGTGAGCACAAGAGGAAAGAAAGACGCGCAGTCCTTTCTTTATCGAGGGCAATCGCTGACGGGCCTGCCCTAAATTTGCAGAGAGGCCTTTCGAATGCTGCGAGTAAAGTTAAATCGTGTACTTCATGTGGGCACACCGGCCGGGCGGTCGGAGCTCGCAGTCGCGAAGTTTCATTTCGTCCGTTGGTGGATAGTAAAAACCACTAGTAGGATCTTCATGCCAGTCGTGACTGGGTTTTTCGGCATCGAATTCAACAAAGGGACATAGGGTCGATATATCCTAAAAGAGGACGACAGCCAGCCAATAAATCCTCTAACAATCCATTAATGTGCCGCACATGAGTGCCTTCTTCATGCATCCACCGACCGGTTCTCGATCAAAATCGCACTTTCCAGTCGGAAAACACGGGGCTTCACGTAAGGTAGTCTTCTGTAATTGCTAAATATACCCGGTGAGCGGTGCTCTGGCTAAAATGAACGCCACTAAAATAAAAGATGAGTTCCGCTCTTCGAATCAGAGTGCCTCTTGTACTTACTAATAGTATAAAAGACTGCATCATCATCGTAAGTCAGTTAATAGAAGCAGATACAAGACATCTGAGTCGAGAGGGCTATGAGCAATCAGTGACAAAAAGAAATGCTAAAAAGAGAACCTCAAGCGTCAGGAATGTCACTCGGAGGAGTTGATTCCCAAATGAAAAGACTGCCTGCAGTGCACTCGACGAGGATCTGAGTCAACCCATTGACAAGATAGTTTACGCTGCCAAAGTTATTGATAAGACTTTTTGCGGTTCTAAAGAAACATGAGTAGAGTTAGTAGAGTAGAATACCTCCTTGAAGCATGATCAGTTACTGCATAAACTGCATAAACCCGGGTCTTTCGAACTCAAAGAGTCCAGTTGGAAGACCAAAGTGAACATTTTATGGGCCACCTGGAGCACCTGTAACGTCTGTGTGGATTTCTTGTCGAGTAGCATTCCTTTAGTGCCAAAGTTAGAAGTGAGATGTGAAAGAGATGAGGTGACCAGCGGGGTGGCGGACATCAAGCAGAGATCAGGCGGAGTCGGAGTCGCGACACATCTAATCACGTGAGAGGTCAGTTTCTCCGACCGACCTGTTTCTTCTACTTACCACCATGATACTGGGATGCAAAAAATCGCTGCTGAAAATACCAGTAATCAAAAGCTGAAAGTCAGCTTAACCAGTCCCGCATTCCACAATCACCTCACGCACAATGACATTCCTTTACTGAAGCCGTGTATTACCGTTTACGGTGAGCTCCATTCGCCAGTGTGTGAGGTGCTTGTTTACTCAGAATTTACATAGGACGAGGCCTTCCTTTATTGAGAAGAAATGTAGGGAATCGTATCATGCTATACCAGAACAAATAGCTGGGAAGCTACGTCCAAGAAGGAAAGATTACCTACCATGTTAGGAAGTGAGATGATTCTTGAAATCCTTGTTCTAGCAAACATGGTGCGTCGTTGTTAGGCTCGATGGGTGCAACCTCATTCTCAAAAGTAAGCCAACCACTTGCGGCTTAACTGGTTAACTCCGAGTCGGTGGAGGAGGAGGAAGAACGGTTCCAATTGTCGCCTATAGATCTACTCCAGCAAATTCGGCACTAATTCTACTTCTAAATAGCAACAGTAATGTGGACTGCCTGTGTTCTGGCTAACCTCAGGGTGAGAGAGCGGATGTGGCGTAGAATACTTGGTATGCCCATGTTGTCACAAGTTGACGAGAAGGGGACTAATATAGGTGTGAGCTACTTTATTTGGCATCTGGTTCAGTTCTGGTTAGGTCGTCAAGTTGCTCACTCGCTAAGAAAAGATAATACGCACAGGACTTCACCGAGTATAAATACGGCTATAATCTAGGCCCACTCCTCGTTCAACTCGGACTCCTCGACACGATAACAAATGAAATTCTCCCTCATAAACGTCCTCCTTCTCGCATTGACCTCGGTATCTTCCACCGTCGCCGACTCCATCAATGAAGCCGCCAACAGACGTCGTGAAGTTAACGAGAAATTTATTTCTCCCCAAAGCGAGTCCATTTCGCTCGATACGCGCGGAGCACAGGTTGTGCCAGCCGTCATCCTCGGCCTGGCCCTTTTCACCGTCACCACCGGAACGATTCTCGACAAGATTAAGACTAAGCCCGAGGCGACTATAAAACCGGAGGCTAGTAATCCTAAAGAGGTAAAAAAAAAAATTCCTCCGGTCTACACACCATACGAGGCGCTAATGACAACTTATTTCTACCAATGATTTACCTACCTACCTAGTCAGCAATCGCGATGCTGCAAGAGGGCGTGAACTACATTTCGGAACACACGGTCTTCACAGCGATTGCGGTCCGATCTGGCGTCCCCGTGTCTGTTAATTTCCAGGGCGACTTCGGAACAGACTGGGGGTCGTCCGCGCTGACTATTGACGCTGCCGAGGGAACTAGCAAGTAGGTCATAATTCCCCTTCCTTATCAAAATCGAAGATGTTGCTCACTGTAATTTGATTTGCGACACGAAGGTGGACTTTCTATTGGGCTAGGTCCGGTGGTCTTACTGTGGACACTTCGAATCTGGTGCATGATGTGAGTCGCCAGTTATACGTATATATGTTGCCTGTTTTTTTCTGACGAATTACCATACCTTCTCCCCTGCAGGTCGTTCTTGGTGGTTCGACACAGTCGAATAATGATTCTCATAGCAAGTGGAGGTTCACCATCCTTCCGCACTAGCTAGGCCTTATGCCCGAGGAACTTCACGTATTCTGAAGAATTTTTTGTCAGTATGTAATTAGGGAAGTAGGGGAGTGTGACAGTATATGGAAGATGATGTTTTGAATTGATTTACGCACAAAAAATCAAGGTTGATGAATGACGTGTCTCCCGGTAGTTTTCCAGTTGTTAGAATAAGAAATTCAACTCGATATGAGTCTGAAATAGGGCGGTTGGAAATCCATAGGATCTCGGGCTATACAAGACGCTGCGAGAGTTTATTAGCCGTCGACGGAAGGGAAGGGTAAAATTTAACCCTGGTCGACTTGCGTGAGTATTTATGAAGGGCGCTACTGGACAAAAATAAATTAACATTGACAATGTCTAGCCAGATGTAAGAATAGTCAATATTGTAATAGATTGCTCTGGATAGTTTACAATTGTGCAGGATCTCGTGAGAATATGCACAATCTCGGGAAATACAGCACGTTCCAGGACGATCGCGCAAGATTGGCACTCGTATAAATGGATTTTTCATTTACATTTACAATTGACTTAATTTCGGAAGATCTTGCGCAAGCGTACACGATCGAGCACGATCCTCCGCAAACCGTGTTTTTAGCTTTGTTGGCATCTGTTGCAGCATCGTCCCGTTGAAGATGCTTGAGGGCGGGTGAGTTCGGGTGCTTCCTAGAAAGGAAAGCGGGTGCGTAAACTCCGTTTACGCGAGGGTTCGAGGGGATCCTAAGGAAAGTGGGTGGTAGTTAGTAGATAAATGGTAATAAATTTGTTCCAACTAGTGAAACGAGAGCGAGACGACGGGGAGCGATCCAGAACGATGCCAGGCGACGTTTCTATCGTAGAAACCAAGCCGCGAGGCGCTAACGACGATGGGGGGAGAGGAATACTCGGATTCAACTGCTGGTCTACTACATGAGAGCCTGTATTTAAGGACTATGTAGAGACCGAAATGGGTAAATGAAAATTTGTGAAACAGGAGGAGAGGGGATGAGAAGAAACCTTCTTTCAGAACTAGTGAATAAATTAAACAACTAACCAAAAGAATGTATTTCGTATGTGATCGACGATGTGGCGCGTCGGAGATACATACGAAAACGGAAAGCTATATAAAATAAAATTTACCAAACGTGCAATTCGGAACCGGGGGAAATATCGTGTATTTTGTGCCTAGACCGAGGGGCACCCTCACACCGTTCTCAATAAAATAAAGACGAAAGCCTCGGGTAAGTGCCATATGGCCAAAGTGGCCTGTTTCCGCACAGCTGAGCGCTATATGTTCTTTTCAGATCTCAATATATGCGGCCTCTGCGCCTTCCTCAGTCGTGAGTAGATGAACAAGTTTTGTTTTTTCGACGTTACTTCTGTTGAACCGCCATACACTGCCTCCAAAAGTTTAAGCAGTATCTGAAAGAGCAGTGTATTACCTACAGTTATGTACGTACAGAAGTCTTCGGCACCCTCAAACGCTCACTGCCATTTGACGCGCATCACGTCGGATAACCAAATCGGGCATGTGAGTCAATGAGTCATTAAGCGCCGGTGTAAGAACACTGCGCACTCATATATTCTAGTATGTTCTACTGACGGAGTGTCTACGCCGTCCCGTAGATACCTGGAGTCAGTGCAACTACCAAAAGTGATTGGGATTAGTCAAAAGACTATTTAGCTAAAGTACTTGACTCGGATTACAAACACGCGTTGAACATAGATTAAGGCTGATCCTTAAAATAAATACGTGCCTTGGGGTGCATATGGACCCCTTCGAGTGACCATTTGCTCTGCTTTGGGATATTTAAAGAGGTTAAAATGTGTCCAGGATCGAGCAGGATCGAGCACAATCTTGAACAATATATAACATTTCATGTCTTTTGACCTTGCAATTTTATTGTCACACTTACCGCTCGATCTTGCACGATCCTGGTAAATCGGGACTTCATCGAGACTTTGCTTTTGTAATTCAGGAAATTCCTTAAAAATCAATTTTTTGTGCATTGTTAGTCAACGACATTTACAAAGTTGATGTATGCACTAGATCTTGCTTGATAGACCTAGATTGTGAGTGTTAGCGCTGGATCATGTACAGTCTAACAAGAGCTTGCAAAATAGTTCACGATCGAGCAGACAAAGTCAATGTTAATGTATTTTTGTCCAGTACAACCCGTCATAAGTATTAGACTTAGTCGACGCAGGTTTTCCCGATCAAAGGCCCCCCTCGATTCAACACGGCGAGAAGTACGATAAAAGAGCTCCAGAACTTCGAGAAATAGAATTCAACGCACTCTCCAAGCAAAAATAGAGCCGGAAGATGCTTAAGCCAAGCTCAAGTCGGAACATGAGGACATGTTGAAGATAGAGAGGATCGACTACAAAGTCTAGATGCTATAGAGTACATGGTATTAGATATGCTAAGATTCGGGTGGTGAAGATAGAAACATAAACCAATGAAATTATGAACTGCCAGTGGAAGGCGACACATCCTCACCGTCCTCTGGTAATTTGCCAAAAGGGTAGAAAAGCGACGCGTTATTTTGGGTGACTGGCCTATTGAACCCAACAATTGACCCAGGATTGGCCTGCTTCTGCTTGATTCTCGCCATGTTGTCCTTGCAACTATCCTTACCCTGGGGATACCTGCTACCGATATAGTGTCTTTCGGCAGCCTCGTAGGCGCTATAGGCATTCTGGTAGTCACCTTGGCGGAGGTACCCAAAGCCCATGTATTCTAAGGCATCGGCTGTTTCATATGTGTTCCCAATGTGCCGGGCAGTTGTAAGGTATATTTGAAGGTACTTCCATGCTTCTGCATCCCTATCGACACTGAAAAGGATCCAGCAGAATTGTGCGGTGACAGATACATGAAGACCCGGAACGTCTGTTGTTTCAGCCAGCTTCCATGCCTCTTCTATGGCCTCCAAAGCCTCGGAGAATTGTTGCTCTTTGTAATGCACCAGAGAAACGATTTGACAGGCCTCAGCAAGGTTGGGGACATTCTTCGCAGCCCGCAGTAATGCACTGCCTTCATCCAGGTAGGGTAGAGCTTCCTGAGATCGAGAAGAAAAGACCAAAGCCATCCCAACAAAGACCAGACTCTGGCCACGTATGTCATCCGAAAGGTCAGAACACTTTTCTTTGACCTCAAGGGCCAGTGAAACATAATCTTTGGTATTGCGTACGTTAGAACCCCCAGCACGAACAAGATCCAATCCACACAGGCCGCCGAGCCGTCGTAGTTCGGCGTCAGCGTTGGGAAAGCTGTTGAAGAGTTTGTAGGCCTTCGGCAAGAAATCGTAGGCAAGTTCCATATTGCCTAGGTTGTCGTAGGTGTGGCCCAAGCACCACATGGCCGAGGCTATGTACCTATCGACACCATACGTTTCGGCTGCCTTCAGTGTGTTCATGGTAAGGTCGGGATCAGGCTTCGTATAGGCCCGATACCAGCAAAACGTTATGAGAGCTTCAAGCGTTTTGTCGGATGTTGGCGGACATGGTGTCGCTGAAGATGAGTTGAAAAGGATGGACTGGATGTTCGTGTCTTCGGCTGCTAGGACTTTCGAGTAACTTGAGAATATAGGTTCATTATAACGACAGGCATGGTCAAGGACAAACTGGCAGCACGCCTGATAGGTTTCATTCCGCAGGTCATTGGTAATCCGGTTGTGCTGCATAAATGACTGGACGACAGGGACTACGAACAGCACAGGTGATTCCGTATCTTTCCGCTTGTTCTCGACCAGTAATCCTGCCTTTGATAGGGTGGCAATAGCGGAGAGAATCGTGGATGTCTTCAACGATGGGGCCCACCATCGAAGGTGCTCTTTCGTCGTTCCAGCTGGTAGCAGCGAAAGCACAGACAGGAGGAGGACAGCATTCGGATTCCGCTGCACGAGGTCGCTGTCGACAGAGAGGCTAATGCTCCGATTCATGCTTTGTTCAGGATTTTCGGAGAGCAGGTCAGGACCCGATTCGGACCATGCAACCAGTAAATCCTTTGCAGTTGAATGAGCGTCTTCTGCTAGACGCGCCATGAGGGTGACGGCGAAGGGCATGTGTCCCAAAACAGACAATAAAGAAGGAAGGTCTGGGTCGTCCTTCGAAGTCGGATTTATGTCGCGGAAAATACGAAGACAGGATTCTTCGTTTGTGGGTTCGATGGTTTTGGATTGCCACTTGATTGCGTTGTAGCATGGAGGATTATTTCCGCGCATTGTAACCAACATGGCGATATGTTCCAGCTTGGCCAGCTCCCGGAGGATATCTTCGACCTGTTTCTGGGATCCGCCGGGTGCATTCCATGGCGTTTCGAAGTTGTCAAGGATAAGTAAGCGAGGATCCGTTGAGTTACTGAGCTCGGCGATGATCCTGTCAAGTGAAATCTGCTTGTCTCCCGGAATTTGTAGCTGGATGTAAAGTGTTTCGAGGAAGAGAGTTGCAGACGTTGCTCCTATACAAGGTACCCAAACGTAATTTCCTTGCGGAAATCGCGCCTGGACGAGAGCCGATTCGACAACAGCCAAAGAGACCGATGTCTTCCCCATCCCGCCGGGGCCGAGAATGCAGACCCGAGACGTCTCCTCCTTCACCAGAAGCTGGGAAATGTCTCTAACGAGATCCTCGCGTCCATGGAAGACCTCTGGCTTCAGTGGCATTTGTTGTCTCGCAACTGCGTCTGATCGGGGCACCGCGGCAGATCGCTTGAAAACCTCTTCAAATTGTCCAAATCTGTCGTCGAGATTCTCCACTTTGGTGATTACAGTTTTCATATCTTTGGAAATATCGTCGACCGTGCTGGCCATCTTCCCGAGGCGGACATGGAGTTCCTTGAGGAGGTCGGAGTCACGGAGGTCGTTGGCGAGCTGCACAAGGAGTAGTGTTAGCAAAGTGGGTCATGAACAGCATCAAAGTCAGCAGAACCTACTTTGAACTTCTCGAGAGCAGCTGAAAGCCGATTCAAACAATCTTCGATCGTACTCATGTTGAGATCTTTGTAAATCGCTATAACCCATCCGTTCTGCTCGCTGATTTTCGCCAAATCTCCGTTGATGGTTTCAAGTGTGCTGGGAGGTCATAAGCAAGTTTCTTTGAGCAAAACTCGGAGCAGTATACCTAAGCAATCCTTTGACATCCTCTTCAATACCCTTCGCCGTCTTCACAACTACCTCCTTGCTTCCCTCTTCGTTCTCCGCGGTTACGTGTGCCAGGATTATGACCATAAGATGCCCAACCCTGTCTTGAAGCTCTTTGACTTTCGATTCAACAGCCGACGCCTCCTAATGAGAAATCTTCAGCCGTCTCTCAAAATGAAAAGACAGAAAACAACGAACCTCGCATACTTCTATAATCTTCAAGGCAACTTCAATCGACTCTTGCAGCAACGGAACCGGTATAACCCCAGCAGCCGATTGTAACAACGACAGCACCTCCTTCACACTGGCCGCGACATACTGTGTTCTTGTCGGAACAACCGACGACGTATTTTCCGATGTTTTCTGTATTCAACGGTTGGTCAGAGTTTCGAAGGTGATTCAATCTTTAAGTCCTCACCAGAATGATACTTCTGTTCACAATTAGATTTTCGCGAGCGGTGTTCTCCGTGGTTTTTTGAACAATAGCACGTTCATTTCCTGGCAATTCCTAGATGCGGCTATGTATCACCAGCCAGCATGTTTTTATAAAAAGAATCAATGCCTACCTTGTCAAGTTTCGTTTCCGCTGAACCTTTCTTCAGGCCTCGTCGTTTTGACAGAGAAAACCAGGAAAAACATCCAGCCGACATGGTTAGAGTCAGCAGTATTGAGTAGCAGAAATGACAACTTTGTCGTCCGTGTCGGCGTAGTCAGAGCAGGAGATGGGTCTAGAGGTCAGATACACTTCCAGAGGTGAGTTCTTCGTCCAAAATACAGGTTAGAGTCGTCTAGACTCCATTGCAGGGCATGAACGGCGGACATGGCAGGCGGTAACGTGGTTGGAAACCAATTGGAAACAAACATGGAGGAAGACGGACAAACACGGGCCGATTCCAGGCACGGCATCAGTTGAGGGCGAAATCCATGTTCACTGACGACGACGACAAGCCAAGGAAGGCATACCGTGAATATATCTGTTCATAATCTGATCTCTATGCTAGTCTGAGCGCACGAAAGGCTTTGAATCCATGACTTGGCTCTTCCGACTTTCCTTTCGATTTTTGCAGTCGTATCTGGACAAGAGAAATTGTGGCCCGTTGGTTGTTGATATATGGTGTGTTTTTCCGTTTATTCATCTATACTCAGTTTCGGACCTCATCTACCTTTTATTTCAGAAGTCGGACAGCGTTGAATCTCGATGAAGCTTTGAAGAAAGCCCAATTTATAAATTTTACTAGGACCCAAATATCCTTGTTACGTCGCTTCCTGTATTTATGGATGATGCGGCAGGAGTATGTTTGAGATCTCTAGAGTCGTCAACGGGTCGAACGGTACTTCATGAACGTCTGTGCCCATTTTTTGATCTAGGAAGCTCAAGTCCAAGGTCGAATTCGAGACAGTAACTTGTCTTTTTCACTTGGTACGTCCGACTCTCAAGTTCGTCACGTTCTTAAGTTTTAACCAAGCGCCCTGATTTATGTTTAAAAATGAAGATAGACCGCGGTTTGTTTGTTTGTTGCTTCAAGTTCTGCCGCTGCTCGTTTATCCTTCTCAGAACAACACATCGACTCTCGCTCTCGTCCAAGAAAGCTCCTCCAGCCCGACGAACAATTCTCTTCAAAACTACCGTTTTACACTCTATTCTACTCTAGTGTCGTGCCACTTAGTCCGTTGTATCTCGCCAAAAACCACCCCTAAACGAGCTGGCCATGGCGACTATTGCCTTCCGAAGCGGATTGTCCTATCGACAGGCTTTCTACATTGAGGGGTCGAGAATGTCTTCCTCGAACGTCTTTCCCACTCACCATTTATCCTAGGACCCTCATTCCTAAGCAAATGAAATGTCAGCAGGAACACCCTTCTCGGCCAAAGCTACATGAAAGACTTGGACCCGTTTTCGTGGAGACATGGCGTAGGGAGCTTATAATAATACGTTATATGGCATGTCGTACACCAACAAACGGTTCGGCTGAACATCCTTCTCCTCCCTCCTAGAAATCACCCGAGACGAGCTCATCTATCTAACACCAAGCAAATAGCATTTCATCCATTCTACATCTCCACCCTTGAGCTTCCGAGAGACTCGTTATAACTATAACACCCAAAAGCCGTCTTACATCCCACGACAGTCGGACAATAAGTAACAGAGATTTTTTTTAAAAAAGGGAATAGCTCAAAGCAGACATTAATAAAAGGCATCCGCCAACGCAAAATCAATCAATCAAACGAACCAGTGCATTCCAGCACCACTTTCTCCAACACCAAAACAGTGAAATAAAATAACCACCCCTCATCTCGACGGCTCAGCGCTCAGCGCTCAACACTCGCTGCGCGTGAGCCTCCACACGCCGAGTCTCTCAAATCCCACACGCCATAAGTACCCGCCGTCAGCTGCGCAAAGAGGTGCGTCAGTCGCGTTGGTGTAGATCCGTCTATCCAAAAAAAAAAAAAAAAAAAAAAAAAAAAAAGAGAGGGAGAGGGAGAGACATACCGAGTTATAACACGCATCCGGAGTCGCGAAGTGCCGCCCCATGAAATCGGCGGGCGTGGTGACGCACATGATCTGCCAGCTCGAGCCGGGTTGGAGGTTGATGAGTTGGGATTCGATGCGCTGGGAGTGGGTTTATGGGTTATCATTATTATGAGATGGATGGGGAGGATAGGGAGAGGGAGAGGGAAGGGGAGGGAGTACGTACGCGATAGGGTTGTCTTTCTCCTCCTTCTCCTTCGTCATCGAATCCCGTTGCACAGCCCTATGAGTAGAAGTGTTTAACAGTTCGCCTTGGTACAAGAAGACGAAGAAGAAAGACGGAAACCAAGACAGAGACGAAAGGGAACACCCACCAGATCCACGAAATCCCCCCACGCAGTCTCACAATCCCCCTCTTCAAAATCGACCGCCCAGTACCCCCACACGCCCCTCCCGAAGCCCTAATAACCAGGCACCGCAAGTCGGGAAGGAGGGAATCAGCTCAAACAATATAATAATTCAGGAAGAAAATAATTCAGGAAGAAAATTATCTATTTGTCCACGTACCAGGTCTTGGCAGAAATCGGAGAAGAGCGGGCGCCCGTGGATAAGGGCGGGGGTGTCTTTGCATAGCTTCATTAGGTCCTGGGCCTGGGCCTGAGCCTGAGCCTGGGATGGAGCCTGATTCGGAGCCTGAGCCTGACCAGCGACGACGAGTTTTGCGGTGTATTCTCGTGTTTGATACCGAAGGCAGTGTTCGCCGCCTTTTAGACCTTCCCATGATGCTTCGCTCGATGGGGCGTCAGAGCTGGCGGCGAGGAATTCGAAGGGAAGATATGAAGCCCAGCGGTGTATTGATTTCACAGATATGCCATGAAGAGGATGGTCGAGAGAAGAATTGAGCGGCGCGAGGAGAGAGAAGAGGATGAGGCAGGGTATGAGAGCGATTGTTACGCGGTGGACCCATATGCGAAATCTCTGGCCAGGTCTTGTCTTTGGCTTCGAGAATTCGAACGGGGATGAGGAAGGGGGTGGGGATGGTCGATACCTTAAGTAATTATAATAAATACGTATTGTTAGGGAATTAAACCAAAATAATGGGAAGGTCGTACGTAGGAAGCATGTACACCGTCTAACTCGTACCCTTGCTTGCGCACTAAAATTCGTCTGAATAGTTCGATTGGCCCTTGGTCAGAGTCCGCAGAGAAGTTCGAGGAAGGGTACGGGACGACCAGGCGCTGTAGAACCCAGTATTTAATACAGAAGAACAGGAAGGCCTTAGAGCGAGTTCAATTGACTGTGGCACAGTCGTTCTTTGATGAGTTCGTAGTCGTAGAGGCTGATAGGAAGGGTAAGAAGTTCTTCTGCTTCGAACCGCAGAAGTAGGTCGTCCCTGCGTCAGACTCTAGGACTTCCAGCCGTCGAGGACCATCCAGACAATCCGAGGAGGCTGGAGAGCCAACTCATAGGAGGTGCCCTTGGTGAGGTGATGAAATGAAACCTTCGCAGAGGCACCGAGGCTTTATCGCCATTGATGGCGAACTCGTTTGTTGTTGGAGAGGCGTTGAAGCTGCACGTGTTGCATGGTGTGGTGTGAATGCTGGATGGTGGATGGTGGATGGCTGCTGCTGCTGCCTGTATGGAAAGAGATAAGGCAGTCGTCGTTACATGGTGGCTCGTGTTTCTGGGGTAATGAATGACGTTCGTCTGGCAGAGCTGGTTGGGGGGTGTCTGTAAATTCGGGGCAACTACATTTATATACGTCAGATAAGATAGGCACGGCCTGGAAGAAAGCGTCATCGTTTGAAAACCTACGATTGACAGTAGTGACTGGCCAAACGTGAAAGAGGCGCATGGCGAGTTGAAACATAAAAACCACGCGAGTGGATGATGTCAGGAACGAAACCGCTGCGGTCGTCCTGAATACTAAGTTTTTCTCACGCCCCATGCCGCGACCATTCTGGACGACCGTAACCCAGCCAATACAAGTCCTACTCTCTTCTCTCTTCTTCAAGTTCTTCTCTAAACGAAATACCTCAAGTACACGCCAATTTGATACCAAATTGTCCAATCACTCCGTCATTGCATTGCATCATGATCATCGGTATTTGCAGTTATCTTATCAGCGCGAGGACCCATCATTTCTGATGCATCCACACTCCCCCGTCCTCCATCATCATCAGACTCGAAGGACAAATCCAAGGAAGCAGAATCCTTACCCAAGTACGCGCTCACTCCCACCTCCTCTCTTATACCCCACCCTTCGCTCATTGCATACTACATCTCACCCCAGCTATGAATCCGTTATAGCCCGGTGCGTCTCCCCGTCTCTATCTCTCCACGCCAGAACTGCAACACTTTACCATAACACCCCCCCCCAGGAAACCCCAGCCCCCCGCGCCCATCGTCTACACATTCACCTCCTGGGCGCAAAACTCCATGCTCCTCATGCCCCCGCGCGACGCGGCGCTGCAGCAGCAGCAGCCGCTGTACCGCATCACCGTCGACCTCGACCTCAACCCCTTCCTCCCCGTGTCGTACGTCACGCGCGTCTTTCGGTGCGGAGGGGGCGATGCGGATCTTGTTAGCGAGTTCGCGTGAGTCTTCTTCCTTCCCTCCTTTCCTCCCTTCTCTTCCGTGTTCGTGTCCGTGGCCGATGTTTTGTATGTGCGGTTTATCTAACGAACGAACGAACCAGACTGGCGCTGAACGGCAAACGCGCGGTCCTAAGCATGGGCGACACCGCTACGCGGCTCGAGAAGGCGATATACAGCATCAACTCCTCTCCTGTAAGCCCCCCTCCTCCCCTCCCCTGCCTCCCTGCCTCCCCCTGCCTCTCACTAACTAACTCACTAACCCACTCACTAACTAACTAACTCACTCACGCACGCACTCACCCACTTATGAACAGAGACACTTCAACTGGGTCCTGCGCAACAGGCTGCACTGGGACTGCCGCGAGACGCTCGAAGACGGGTCGCCGATGTGTATCGTACGTCCCCCTCTTTCTTCCCTGTTTCCCATCCTGTCCCTTCCCCCTCTCCGCCTCCTCCGCCTCCCTTGCCATCCCTCCGCCTCCCTTCTTCCGTCTCCCTCCCTTCCTTCCAAAATCTAACCTCCAAAATCTAACCTCCAAAATCTAACCTACAAATCCAAACCCAGTGCTACCTCCCCCCCTCCTCCCACCCGCCCTCTCACCAAACCGGCACAGAGAGCAGAAGCATCCAAATCGCCACCTTCGTCCCCCCGCCCCCGAACCGGTCTCCGCCCATCCCAGACGCGACGCTCACCATCTTTCCTTTCGGGCACCGGTTGTTGGATGAGATTGTCGTTTCTGCGTTGGTTGTTGAGCGGATGCTTAATCGATGAGAGCGAGGGGAGGGAGGGAGGGGGAGAGAGAGGGAGGCTTTTTGGATATTGTATTGTACATGTATCGCAGATAATTTATTCTCGCTTCGTGTTTTCCTATCTTAGTTATCTTAGCAAAAGGACTCGGGCTCAATGGCTTCGAATGAAAACTAAATTTATCGGGTACACTTACACCCTGACTGAGCCATCGTCGTCGTCGTCGTCGGGGGTTGGTTGGCTTCGCATGGAAAGCCACCACGGCCATCACCCCCTCCGCCTGCCTGCCCTCCGCCTGCCTGCCCCCGCTCCGCCTTCCCCCACCACCTCGAAGAGCATAAGTACTCGACCTTACCGCCCGTGGCCACCGCCCACCGCGCTGGTACTCGGTTCGGAGGACGCTCTTGCTCTGTCGCCGTCTCCTTCTCCGTCCCCTAAGCCCAGCTAGGCCAGGCAAGTGCGGAAGCGAGACCAAGAGGGCTGAGGGCTGAGAGGGCCGGGGCGCTCTCGTGGTAGGAAAGGAAGGAAAGCAAAGCAAAGAAAAGAAAAAAGAAAAGGAGGGTCAAATCACAAGGAGGACTCGAACTCAAGTCTGAACCAAGTCTGAACAATACATACAGTAACCTACATAACGCACATGCATACAGCCTGAGTAGATGTGAGAGATTTGAATCCCAGCGCGGAAAGCGCCGACCAAACTGCATGCATATGCAAGCGCCTAACTTGCTCTCTATGTGAGTCTTGACTAATCTTGAGAGGATGAGAGGAGAGGAGGATGAGAGGAGAGGAGGATGAGAGGAGAGGAGGAGAGGAGGAGAGGAGGAGGCTGCTGTCCGTGGACAGTGGAAGCCGAAGCCTCTTGGACGACGATAGGATACGTCTAACTTTAAGAAAAGACGAGGACGAGCCTGAGGGGTAGTAGGAGCCTAGAGGACGGTCAAAGCCTTGAGATACCTGATACGAGGAGGAGGACTCGGAAGTGCGAGCCTATTCCTACTATCCAAACCATCTCCCAGGCAGGCAGGCACGAGCTTTTTAAGGGAACGTAAGGGGTGATCGCAGTATCTCCTGCCAGTGCGCCGCAAAGTGAAGCTTTGTTGAGAGTGCGTAAGAATCATCGAAAGAGAGAGGGAGAGGGAGAGAGCAAGACGGACACTTCTGCACCGCGTTTCGTCTCAGTCTCAGTCTGCGGACAAGGACCCAGCAGCGACGAATAGTGCGCGTGGACGAGTTGCATCCAAAGAACGCAGGTCGTCCTATATATATCCTACAACACGGAAAGCATCACGAGGAGTATCGCTGAACAGTGAAACCCAAGCCGCAAGCACAAGCGCCGCCTGGTTGGAATTGGAATATAAGTAATCGCAATCGCATGCAATAGAAAATGAGAGCTGAGACCGAAGAAAGAAAGACTGAATCAGAATGGCCATGGAGCGCGCACAGCCTAAGGTACTCGAGTAGACGTGCCAGACGATTCGAACTTCGAAGGAAGGAGGCTGGGCACGACCCACGACCCCCGAGGTCGCGCAGTATGATGGTCTCCGGGGCCGCAGCCTTCCGCCCTAGGCCGAAATCGCAGTACAATTCTGTTAAAAACCGTTTCTGTCATTCAAGTGAGTGGCTTGAATTCGAGTCTCGACGAGACCTTGCGCTTCCTCAACTCTTGGAGCCTATAGTCGTTCGGTTGGAATTAGGAGCTCCTTATTGCGATTTGAGTGCTTCATAACCGACTCGGTTGCGCGGATGCATGACCATGACCATGACTGTTCTGGATGAACGAAGGCAACCCAGGCAAGCCCAGGCACATCGAATTTCGACTTTCGACTCTCCGTGTAAACCGGCGACGGGCCAGATTCGCGTCATCTGTTAACCGAACGCTTTTGCCCGGAGGAAGTGGTTCACAAGAAAGAGATTCCCATTCAAGGAGTCAAAGAAGGCTTTGGGTTTTCTGAACATATTTAAAACACGCAGATGAGTACATATTGGATGAGGAGTTTATTCGATTAAAATTTTACAATAATCTATCAATATATACGACCCAAATATCCTACCTTCAAGTTTCAAGAAAAGAGTCGTCACTAGCCACTCCAAATTCCTGGCACACATTTTAAATTGTTGGGTACAGAGACTAGAATGCCCTAGCCAAAAATGACCCCGCAGCAAAAACGGCGACGAAAAACGCCAGCAGGGTTGTTCGTTTGATGGTTATCCCATCGGGGGAACCTTTTTGTGCGATGTAATGACGAGCAAAGAGGTCGTTCTGAATCCAGAGCAGCTGGAGAAAGCCGGTCTTTAGATAAGTGTTATCAAAGGACTCGGATATGTACCTTGTTAACGGCTCTCGCAACGGCGTTCTTAGTCTCGAGCGGAAGGTCTTCATGCGCCATTACAGCATTGAGTAAAATATCCTCCACATATCCCAGTAAAATAGCACAATGAACATACTCCACCCTCAAAGCCGGCTTCGTCACGCTAATCATGATCATCAGTCAGCTCAAATAAAATTCTGATAAATGCCTGACATACCGATGCGCAAAACCAGCCTGGCCAGTATGCATCAACCCAACCTTATCCAAGTACTCCCAGCTCTCCATCCTCTCATAGTCCATCGACACCACTTTCACCAAATACCCCCTCAAAAAGTCCTTCCTAAACGCGATCTGCGGGTGCGTCAGCGAGAGCTCCGCAAGCGACGCGGGGGCCTCGCCCGCGTAGCCCGTCTGTCGGGGCACGAAGGACTGCGCGGTGATGTCGAACGAGAGGAGCTTGACGTACACGGCGTCGACGACGGCTGGTACGAGCGGGGCGACGACGTCGCGCGCGGCGTGCAGGGCTGCGGC
The DNA here is from genome assembly GCA_023014345.1 of Galerina sulciceps. Classification (NCBI taxonomy): domain Eukaryota; kingdom Fungi; phylum Basidiomycota; class Agaricomycetes; order Agaricales; family Galerinaceae; genus Galerina; species Galerina sulciceps. Next base: position 623,331 of record JAEDXJ010000020.1, on the reverse strand, counting down.
GTCCTTTTCGGTGAAGGAGATGAAGGACCGGAGGTATTGGATGCGGGAGGGGAGGGAGAGGAGGGAGGCGGGGGTGATGTGCTGCATTGATACTTTTGGGAAAATAAAGAGACTGGATGGAAAAATTCTGGTGGGCTTTCTTCTTCTTTTAAGCTTTCCGCTTTCGAGGCTTCGAGAACATTGGGAAGGAGGGGAAGGATCAGCCAGGATCAGCCTTACACACACATACGCTGATACATGATACATGATACAGAGATCGACGGCGGACGGTTCATTCATTCAGTTGGGGTCTGGACGATCAGAGTCGTGATCGTTAAAAATAGGATCAACGGTTAAAAAGCTTCCGCGTCGGGTATGTTCTAGGCTCAGAACATAGGCTGAGTTATCCGACCGGGGATTGACCTTGGTGCTCACGCTGTATCTGTATAACGTGGCTGGGCCCATCGCATTTTCGTCTTTGAGGGAACATCGTTCCGAGTCGCACAACCCCCGTCCTTGGCTTCACATGTTCAAGCATGCAACACGAGACCGAGACCGACGTTTGTGGGTGGCTTTAAAGATTCGAAGAAAAGCCGAGCTATGTAGTAGTTAGCTGGAGATGACGAAGTGAGTGAGTATCTTGTATCATATTCAGATGAAGAATTTGCTTGGAAGGCGATGACTAACCCGACTATGTTAATATGTATGATAGATCCGGCTTTGTTAATCACACTCGCTATCTTCCTTCCTATAACATCGGGATTCGGGAATCACTCGGAGAAGAGCTGCACCTGCGGGAAGACTCGGATGAGGGGGGTTCGCGACGACGGGCTCGTCGGACCATTCTGCGTCGATTACTGTCAGGCCGATTAAATCTTATCCCAACTTGTCGAAATCTGGCTCTGAGTATCATTTGCTACCTTTTGTCGGGGCAAACTCTATGAACGAAGACCTTCGGCCACGACAGGCCGCGACGTGTTCCAGGTCATCTACGTCCAAGCCAGATCTTCTCTACTGTCTTGGCCCGCGCAATTCATGTTCTTCTCAGCTTCAATAACCCAACCTAATTTCGATTCGAAAGTAGAGACGGGTACAGTTGTCAGATAAAGATGATCGACGAGAGGATGTTGTCAGGTCCGTCAGACATGGTTCAACTTTGGAGCTCAGCTCTATGGAAGAGTAATGTTCATCCAAGACACCGACCACTTGTAGTAGTAGTAGTAGTAGTAGTATAACCGGCATGGTCCAATAGCTGAAAATATGCCCACGTACCACTCAATCTGCGCCTTCTCGCGTCGTAGAGCATGATGTCACACAAATGAACGTCAACCTAGATTTCAAGTCATTTGTAGGCAGTCATACCGAACGGCGACGTTGATGACGTTAAAACAGTTATTTTGAGGTATGTGCGCGAGGATGTCGGGGGACCGTTGGTCAAGGTATATATTAGAAGTGGATAATGAAATGAACGAAACAAAATTATCGCGACATCGTGGTCGAATGCAAGGAGACTCGGGCACAGCCACTGGGAGGTTTGTTCTAAAAATACACCGCCAGCGATTTTCAACTGTTGAACCAAACCGCCATGCTTGCTCACACTTTCATTTCGTTCAAGCTCCCTTCTTTTCCGAGGCACTAATGCTATACTTTAGGCTAAAATAAACGCAGATTATTCGGTTCACTTATACATTGACCAAACATCTATTGAAGAGTTATAGGCACAATCAAATCTCCTTTCCGGACAGCCTGATTCAACTTGAGGTTGAAGTTCAGAACAAAGATGGGTTTGGTACGTGAGGAGTTGAAACTGAAGCTTAAAAAGTAATGGTTTTATGTTTATAGCATGTAACTTACGCTGACGAACTTATTCCAGGTCCTAGAGGACTCGCCAGTCGTCGGCATCTTTGAACCAGACAAAATGGACATATGCCGGCCTCCAAATGCGACAAATGTAACAAAAATACTGGACTATTAAAATCATAGACCCCAAACCCAGGTCGAGGTCCGACAGCTATCGAAGTCGGAATTTAGATATCATGTTCTGAGCAGCAAAATTATCCGGGTGCCATCTATATCAAGGTATTTGACGAACCTTCAGCTAAATATACTGGAATCGTACTCACGACTGCCATGTAGGTGATTTCTTCGTCTTCGTCCACGAACGAGGCAAACAGTTCACACCGATGCTAATTTGATCATAGAAGACCTCTCTTATCAGGAGCCTCATACACCTGGGAGAATCTCTTCAAGTTGCGCCACGATGATAAAGCAGATGTTAAACAGAACATCTATCAATTCAACAGAACACGGGCGGGGGATAACTATTCTGGCTCTGATAGCATAGAAACAATCAGATAAATGCCACACCCCTTCCAGAGATCTACATGCGTAAATGGATAGTCACCCCACCTCATCGCCTCCTTCAGACCCCAGAAGCACCTACATATATCTAGCGGGAATGGCTGCGAATTCACCACTCCCCCCTTTTGAGAAGGCCAGCCCTCTCCTTCTATAGCTCAGGAGCTAGTGCTTCCCGGTCTTGAAGACCCTCCACGTTCTTTTCACCGGCACCGGCAGGCCATCGTCATGTTTCAAACTCCAACTCCTGGCGCACTGCAGGACCCGAAGGCCCTAATATCCCAAATCCAACCCAGCAAGTTCTTCGTCGAGTCGAATGGGATCCTCGGCGCCATCGAGGTAGCCACTTTCCTCAGTCTGGTGTTGTACGGCGTCTCCCTATCCCAGGGATTCACGTACTTCAGATATAGTGGAGGAGACAGGGTAGCGTTGAAGTTGATGGTACGCCTTCCCGACTTAAATGCTCCAGATACTTGGGATATTCATCTCGTGTGGTGAATTATTTATAGGTTTCGGTTCTTCTGTGAGTCAAACCTCTCAATCATAGCAGCTCGATTCTCATCAACTAATCCCTCGCACAAAGGTGTCTGGAAACATTCCACTCTTTCACCGCCGGAATGGCCATCTACTATGACACAGTCACAAGATGGAGGTCCGCCGAAGCGAACTCATACCCCATTTCCACGAACGTAGTTTTCGAGATGCTCATCACCTTTTTGACTCAGGTACCCTTGCATTGCCTTCTCCTTCACTCATGTTAATCATCTTGACACCAACCTGACCCCCAGTGCTTCTTCTCCCTCCGCGTCTACCGCCTCTCAAAAAAGCCTGCTGCCGGAATAGCCTGCTCCATCCTCGCGCTCTTCCGCTTCATCGCCGGCTCCATCATAACAGTCGAAGACTTCCTTGACGTCCCCAATATACCGAACGGCATCGCCCAAGTCGAGCGACTCAGCTGGCTCATCACAGCCGGGCTGGCCTGTGGGAGTGCATCCGACATATTGATTGCTATTTTCATGACGTACTACCTGAGGAAATTGGCTTCACCGGATAATTTGGATTCGTGAGTGTTCCGCCGTCTTATGTGCTGTGTTATGTGCTGCGATAACTGATTGTGAGTTATGGCAGGACGACGGAAATTATCAATCGTCTCGTTCGGTTCGCATTACGTGTGTTTTTTGCCTTTCGTGATTCAATTTTGCTGCTCACACTTGGTCCGTATCTGAAGAGACGGGTCTGATAACAAGGTCTGCCCGCTTGATACAAGAAAAATACATAAAACTGACCTGGTTCATAGCATGACATCTTTAGCGGTGATCAGCTGCGTAAGTGATTTTTTAGATATCGAAGTGGCATACCCCTTTATTGACATCGCTAAAGTTCCAAGCAATGCCTGACAATCGTGAGTTTCTCATATAGTTCTGATTATAGTTTCCCGCCAGAGTCTCTAAGACTCCTTAAATCTATCCAGAGGTTTGGTTCGGCATCTACATTCTTTTAGCGAAACGTAAGTTCTTTGAACTTGAATTCATAAATACGAGATGCAGAACATTTATAAATTACAAACAGTATACTCGAATTCCCTCCTTGTATCGTAAGTGGTAAATCGCCAGATATTTATATGTCACTGTTGACCTTTATTCCTTCAGATTAAACGCCCGACCTAGAAAACCAAAAATCAGCGACGTAGAAAAAGGGAAAAGGAGCAAACTCATCTTTGCGCCTTTTGATTATTCCGGTCCAGTTTCGGTGTGTAATTATAACTATTATCTCATGTTGACAGTTCCGAGGAGGCTCCTCGCCTCTCATCTTGGTACTGAGTATTGATGGTATGTGTGGTGGCAGATATCGTTTCAAGTTTCGCGTATCGGTGACGTATCAGAACGGGCGCTCCCGCCGCCTCCAAAGGTTCGTCGAGAGACTACTCGAAGTTGTATTGGACGACTAAACGTTGTACAGTCGGTCACACATGGGAACGTTTGATCAGTTTCCGTCATGGAAAATTGCTGAGTGCTTTCGGTGTTGGTTTTTGTGACGGTTTGCCTGTAGATGCCTTTTTATCTGTATCATTTGTATGTAAGTAAGACAACGTGTATACTATAAACAAGCACCCTAGAGGGGCAGACCATCGACATAGATATCGATGTGGAGCATGACACCTCAAGCTACTGAGAGGAGATCGTTCTATAGCTACCCTGGTATCTCCAACCTGTATCAAAAGCTTTCCGTCCTTACAGACGCCAGCACATCATACACGAGCCCCTAAGTATATGTGCCACCTAGATAGACGAATGGAGTTAGGTGTAAGGTTATTATAGTCGGTGCTCGGCATACCTCAGTGAAGGATCCGAGTCGTATAGGTTCAGAGCCCAATTTCACGTCATGCTTCCCGACATCAATAAGTTCGTCAACTGCGGATTGTTGAATACTATACTGGACAAATCTAGAAGACGACCTAAAACGTCTGGTACTTCCTGACCACGAACCGAGTCGGTTTTCTTGTTGACAGCATTGAGGTTCCAATGGACGACCTTCTATAAATAAGAATGTTCAGCATAGAGTCAAGCCTGCTAACTGCTCGCAACAAATCGGTACCTTCAAATTTGTATAGATCAGCCTCGGGCAACCCTCGCAGTCCAGGACGTCAAACATAAGTCCGCAGCGGAAGCGACTATGGTCAAATTACTATTCTTGTTACATGGTCTGTCATATTGCATTCCGACTCTCGCCTTCCCGGATTGATTCTACCTTAAGAAGGAATTGATTCAGCTGAAGTATTAGATTGTTCTGACCCGAACATGTCGCATACTTTCGGTCTGTAGCTTACTGCCCATTTCTTCTGTGATGCGATACAAAGACCCATTTGTAGTTGTCGTAACTTGATTGGCTGCCTTCATATACAGCTATAGATGCCTGTAAGTGAGGATAAAGGTGTGCGTTCTAGGTGACTTACTGTAAAAAGGCGAACATAACAGGTATTGCCTCAGAAGTTCTTCATGAGCTTAAGACACGGAAGCCGTGGAGGAACAAGGGTGCGAGAACACAAAGTTGAGACACGGCAATGACAACATGCAGCACGACTGCTAGAGTCCTGAATGAGAGCCAAGAGCACAGGTGCCGTTGATGAAGCAATCAACCGCGCTAAATCATCGCAATCATTGAATGCGCCTCCACATCCTGATAACACGACCTCGCATTTCAGGAGAGCAGCAGTGGAGGTGGGCTCAAAAATTATGCCACGTCTCCGAGAGGGTTGGCTCCGAGTTTTGCCACAGATCTGTTCTATGAAGTAGAAAAAGGTTCGGGAATTGAGTAAATTGTCAAGCTTTCAGCAACGAGTCCCACATACCTTAATCCTGCATCGATCATCCACTGTCCAAGTTCATCCTCAGTCGCCAGCACCCGTACCGTCAAATGTCAGAACCGGATTCATGTTGTAGCTGGTTTGTTACACGTCGAGGCACGTCCTAGCTCCAGGTTAGTTCCATGAGTCGACCTTGTCGTGGTTGTCTGAGTCTAAGCTTCATTCGCTGACCGACCCTTTAATGAGCATTTAGCAGAACGTCAATCATTTCTCGAAATGCTATGTACTTTCAGAGTTTATCTTCAATCCTACTGGCGTTCGCAGTCGCTAGCACGTCAGGAGCACGAGCTCCAAATTACGAGCGAGTCTTCATTTGGGCAGCCACCTGAGCGGACTTCACATTCTGGTCCCGTTCAGTTTGATTTTAGGTAGAAGAACGTTCAGCCAAATTTGATCGATCCTCAGTGGCGCCCACAAATGTAGGAGGGCGTACGTTTAGTCGAAGTGTCAAAAACTTTCGAGATGCATTGCACACCTCAACTGCCAGGGCTGAAAGATAAAGCCACGTCTCCGAGAGCGTTGGCCTCGAGTTGCGACATAGATTTGAAAGACGAGAACAGATGACTTGTTTTTTTTTATGCTGACGATGATGAACCCCTCGAACTGTTGTCGAGGTGATTATAGAAAAAAGTTGCCTTATACAGCGCCAGGCATTGAGGGTGGCTTGATGCTGGGCTTCCACGGGGAGATAAAGTTGACTATCCAAAGGAGATGAAAGGTACATAAGCACGAGAGGTTGGTAGCAAATAGTTCGTATAATTCCTCTTACCTTCAAGTTGCTGTTTCTTATCGACCATCACAGACCCGATACCCTCAGGCTCTTCCACATCACCCCAATAGAAAAACTTGGCCCGCTTTATGGACTAGTCCGCCAGAGAGAAGAATGGAAAAAGAGAAGAGGGTCATTACAGTCGTTGACGGCGCTGTATGGGTGTGTTATCGAAACCAGGAGTTGAGCAGAACAAAAGAGTGTCGATCCTCGACGTCGTCGTCATTGCGTGACATGATCTTCACCACAGCCACCGCTCACCTCCTTAGATTCAACTGCCAGTATGGATGAAGGCGCGGAAGTAGGGTGGGGCCACAGCTTTCTCTGTAGCGTCGATGTCTGCTGGTTGTTTCTCCTGGTTTCGTTTACAAAACGACGACGCTCAAAGAAACGCTGCGCGAAGACGAACTCCGGTGAGGTGAGCACTCGTTAGCCCTATGGACACTCAGCAGCTGCTGAAATATAGCTACTTACAGGTACTGCCTGAAGATCAACAGGCGGTCGTCCTAAAACCTACGGAGTACAACGTTATCGAGAATCAAACGACGAACAGAAATGTGGTGAGAGCCAAACATCAGCAAAACGTCCAAATAGTTTCCGGGTTTTCGGCGGTTTTCGGTGGTTTCCTGGTCTTCGGAAACCTGGAATGGCAATTTCTGTCAAAAGGTTACCGAATATACTAGTCAGGGTCTTGACCCTGCCCCCGACCCCCGGCCGGTTTCCAGGAAAAGTGACATAGGTTACCGAATACGGCCAAGTTCCCAAGTCTCATGGTTTTTGCCGGTTTTTGCCGGTTGCTCAGGTTGAGAAACCCGTGGAAACCAAACTGCCTGTTTTCTGATGAACCATCGATTCAACCCGCTCGGTTCTAACTATATAATCCTTGTTACCAGAAACCATCGGAAAATACGACAAGAACCCAACGCGTCGCGGCCAGCGCAAAAGAAGTGTTATTATTGCAGTCGGCTGCTGAGGTCCCATTACTGCAAGAGTCGATTAAAGTCACCTTAGAGATCATAGAACTATGCGAGGTTCGTTGTCTCCGTCTTTGATTTGGCGAGACCGTTGAAGACAGGTTTCTTATTAGGAGGCGTCGACTGCTGAATTAAAGCTCAAAGAGCTTCGAGAGACTGTTGTACATCTTATGGTTGTCATCGTGGCCCACGTAATAGCGGACAGCGAAGAAGGCAGTAATGAGGTGGTGATGAAAGCGGCGAAAGGTATTGAAGACGATATCAAAGAACTGCTTAGGTATGCTTCTACGAATGTTGTTCGAAGAAGGCGGCTTAGGATATCTCAGCACACTCGGTGCAATTCATGGAGATTTGATGAAGATTAGCGAGCAGAATGGATGGGTGCTGGCACTTCCTCAAGATGCCGACATAAATACGATCGATGGTTGTTTGAATCAGCTTTCAACCGCTCTAGAAAAGTTGAAAGTAGGTTCTGGTGACTTTGATGCTGTTCTCGGAAAGTTGAAAGTAGGTTTTGTTGAATTTGATGCTGTTCATGACCCATGTTTCTAAAGCTACTCTACTCCTTGTTCAGCTTCCTAACAACTTACGTGACTCCAACCTCCTCGATGAACTCCATACCCGCCTTGACAAGATGGCCAACATGGTCAATGATAGTTCCAAGGATACGAATGCTGTAGTCACCGAAGTGGAGAATTTTGACAAAGGGTTTGGACCATTTGAAGAAGTTTTCAAGCGAACTGCCCGGGTGCCCCGCTCAAAGGTCGCAGTACAACAAATACCACAGAAGCCAGAGGTCTTTCATGGACGGGAGGCCCTTGTCGAAGAAATTTCCCAGTTTCTCGTAAAGGAGGAGACTTCTCGCATCTGCATTCTCGGTCCAGGTGGGATGGGGAAGACATCGGTTTCTTTGGCTGTCGTCGAATCGACTCTTGTCCAGGCGCGATTTTCGCATGGAAATTTCGTTTGGGTGCCTTGTATTGGAGCAACGTCTGCAACTCTCTTCCTCGAAACACTTTATGTCCAGCTACAGATTCCAGGAGACAGACACGTTGCGCTCGAGAGAATCGTTGCTGAACTCAACAGCTCAGAAGATCCTCGCTTACTTATCCTCGACAACTTCGAAACACCATGGAACGCGCCTGGTGACTCCCAGAAACAGATCGAAGATGTTTTCCTCGCGCTGGCCGAGCTGGACCATATCGCTATCTTGGTGACGATGCGCGGAAATAATCCTCCATGCCACAATGCAATTAGGTGGCAATCAAAGACCATCGAACCCACAAACGAAGAGTCCTCCCTTCATATTTTCCGCGATATAAATCCGGCTTCAAAGGACGACTTTGAGCTTCCTTCTTTATTATCTGTGCTAGGACACGTGCCCTTCGCCGTCACTCTCCTGGCGCGGCTAGCGGAAGACGCACATTCAACGGCCAAGGATTTACTAGTTGCATGGTCCGAATTGGGTCCTGACCTGATCTCTGAAAGCCCTGAACAAAGCATGAATCGGAGTATCAGCCTCGCCGTCGACAGCGATCTCGTGCAGCGGAATCCGAATGCTGTCCTCCTCCTTTCCGTGCTTTCGTTGCTGCCAACTGGAACAACAAGAGAACATCTTCGGTGGTGGGCCCCGACACTCAAGACTTCCGCCATTCTTTCCGCCATTGCCACTCTATCAAAAGCAGGATTGCTGGTCGAGAACAAGCGGAAAGATACGAAATCTCCGGTTCTGTTCGTTGTCCCTGTCGTCCAGTCATTTATGCAGCACAACCGAATTAAAGATGAGCTGCGGGATGAAATATACCTGGCGTGCTGCCAGTTTGTCCTAGACCATGCCTGTCGTTATAATGAGCCCGTATTCTCGAAATACTCGAAGGTGCTCGCAGTCAAAGACACCAATATCCAGTCCATCCTTTTCAATCCATCTTCAACGGCACAACATCCGCCACTGTCTGACAAAACAATTGAAGCCCTCATTATGTTTTGCTGGTATAGGGTTTACACAAAGCCTAATGCCGACCTTCCGAAAACTGCACTGACGGCAGCCAAAACCTACGATGTCGATAGGTACATAGCCTCGGCCAGGTGGTGCTTGGGCCTCACCTATAACGGCCTGTCTATATTAGAACCGGCCTACCATCTCTTGCAGAAAGCCTACCAACTTTTCAGAAGCCTTCCCAAACCTGACGTCGAACTACGACGGCTTAGTACCTTGTGTGGACTCGATTTTGTTAATGTTACAAATCCTACCCAACGTCATACTGAAGAGAATATTGCCTTGGCCTTCAAGGTTAAGGAATGGTGCGCCGATCTTTCGGATGATATTCGTGGTCAGAGTTTGGTTGCTTTAGGAAAGTACCTATTCCTTGCTTCTCGACAATATGAAGCTTTACCCTATTTGGATGAAGGGACTGCATTACTACGGTCTGCGAATAACATCCCCAACCTCGCCGAAGCCCTTATAATCGATTCTGCGTCGCATTACATGATCCACCACTTCTGGGAGGCACTGGAAGTCATAGAGGAGGCATGGAAGCTTGCCCAAGCAACGGATCTTCCAAATCTTCATGCCATTGTCGCTGCCCAACTCTGCTGGGTCCTCTTCCGTGTCAATAGGGATACTGAAGCGTGGAAGTATCTTCAAATATGGCTTGCAAAGGCCCGGCACATCGGGAACTCTGATCAAACTGCGGAAGCCTTAGAATACATGGGCTTCGCGTACCTTCGCCAGGGCGACTATCAGAATGCGTATAGCGCCTATGTGGCTGCTTCAAAACACTACATTGGCAGCAGTTACCCCCAGGCCTCGGATAGTTGCAAGGACAATATGGCCAGAATCGAGAAGAAACTGGCCAACCCTGATTCAATTGTCGGGTTTAACAGGCCAGTGACCCAAAATGACGAGACACTTTTCTTCCCATTTGGTGAATTATTTACTGGACATGACGACTCGCCATCGTAGTCCTTTTTTGTTCACCTCTTGGAGTGACAGGGAAAATTCCAGTTTCCGCATACAATACAATCTTAAACACGCAAGATCTGGACGACAAGGAAGCTCCACGAAAGGCCCACTGGCGACGCAGAAAGGACAAAGGTGGAGGCCCTGCTAGCAGAAGTTGCCAGATAAACGAACATCGCGACGACGAAAGTTCCTCTAGATCTGTAAGTAACAGATCATCAAAGAGGGTATGGGACCTCGTTGGATAGCAGGATTGAAGGCGAGGACATAGAGGAGATTTGAGGTTCCTATCCGATATTGACCTGCAAATCAGCCTTTCTCAAGAGGTGGACGAGGAGAGTAGGGAAAATGCGAGCCTCCGACTCGAGTGTGAGGAGAGTTTGTAAAGGCATTAGAACTCAATAATGAGATATGTGAATCGAAATTACATTGTCTTGACTTGAATAACAAATTAACAATTGAGAATCGGATGAGCGCGATGCTATGGATGGAGCACAGCCACATCAAAGCTGCTTTGGATCATGCACTCAGAATTTTGTGCAAAATTTACCTTGCAAAAAATGACTACCCCTCTATTCCCGATGGCCTATGCCCATTATTTCCTGCAGATAAACACCAATTATGCCCACTGATCTGGAAGTGGAGTCCTCATGTACCATTCTTGATCAACGAACTGGAATATTTGAAGGCGATGCGGCTGGGAACCTTTCGTGAACATATGCCAGAATTGACACAGGTTGCAGGTGTTGACCAAATGTCGAGAAGCACTTACTTTCAAACCGCCACCTAAGTTCAAGTTTGCACGACGATATAGCGCTCTTCTCGTCATGTTGGGCGACCTGCACGAGTCAATGCAATCATCCTCACACCGACCCAGTGACTCTGAACGGTCTCACAATCCGCCTGTTGCCAAATCGGATGGATTTTTCAATCATAGTCAAAATATGATTGTCTCTGGAGGAACTTTCAACTACATCCAATCCAATAGTGCCAGTAAGTCTCTTGGTTTCTGTCAATGAATTCTGAATCCTGACCTGTTTGCAGACAGTGGATTACATCGCATTGAAAAGGCTGCAGTGTCCGCTGCGATGCATACATCTGGAGAGGAATTTCAAAGACCTGGATGCTACGAAAACACACGCGTTGCCGTCTTAAAGTGCCTCAGGGACTGGGGTGTTGCATGTAAAGCAGAGGAAAGAGAAGAAGGCGCAGACGAGAGGGCGGTGATGTGGCTGTACGGTGATGCAGGTGCTGGAAAGTCTGCAATTGCACAAACACTCGCGGTCGACTGTGCGAAGACGAATGACCTCCTTGGGAGCTTTTTCTTCTTCAGAAATGACTCAGACCGCTCTGACTACAGTCGTTTAGCGGCAACTCTGGCTTATCAGGTCGTGTCAGTTATTCCGACACTCAAGGCACATATTTCTTCCATCGTCGAGGAGGATCCCAAGATTTTCGAGAAAGATCTTGATCTGCAATTTCAGTCCCTTCTCGTCGACCCCCTCAACGTCCTCGTCCGTCGACCTGGATTCTTACTCTCTTCCATCCCTCACTTTATTATCATTGACGGCCTTGACGAATGCTCCACCCCCAATAAACAGACTCATTTACTGAAGGTCCTTGTACGGATGGTCGAGAAGTGCGGCATCCCACTGAAAGTTCTCATTTCTAGTCGTCCCGAAATCGAAATCAAAGCCGCCTTCAATTCGGCTCCCTTTACGACCCTGGCTACCCGTCTTGCCCTCGATAATTCATTCGAACCAGACGCGGACATTCTTCATTTCTTGCGAGGTACATTCCAGACAATCAAGGAGACCCATCCCTTCAATAACCGCATCCCGGCCTCCTGGCCGAGCGAAGAGGACTTGGAGGTTCTCGTTCACAAATCGTCCGGCCAATTCGTATACGCTTCTACCATTGCCAAGTTTGTCTCTTCTACGCGTCATAAACCTGTTCAACGACTAGGTATCATTCTGGGACTAAACCCAATCCAGTCCGAGAGAGACTACCCATTCGCGGAGCTCGATGCTCTGTACACTTTTCTCTTTTCTGCAATTCCGGCTGAAAAGCTTCAAGTAGCTCGCAAAATACTTGGGCTCATTATCGTTGGCCGCCCTCTAAACCCTAGCTCGTTGCTGAGAATGCCGCAAAACATAACCGATAACACAAAGAATATCTGCGAATTCCTATCACTGGAGTCTGAGGACGAGCAATATTATCTCGCGGATTTGGCTTCTGTCCTTCAGTTTGAACCATTCGAAGATATCGGCGAAATAGAGACTCAAATTCGGATCACTCATGCTTCGTTAAGTGACTTCCTGTTGGATCCAAAGCGTTCAAAAGACTTCTATATTTCACCCAGCGTCTTTACGACAGACATTTTACACATTTGCTTTAAACATCTGAGAGATTTAACGTTAAGTGCGCCTATGATTCAGCTGTTCTCCTTGGTCGGTGGTTAATTGTGCTCTGCGCTTTGTTCTAGGTGATCGCCTCCTTCATCAGTGCTTCTCCTACATCCCTACCCTCCTCTCTAAGGCCGACTTTACCGCTGGCGTTCGAAAGGACCTCACTCTCTTCTCCCTTCTCCCGTCGTCTAATTTTTTGATAAAGGCACATCAATTATATCTTCCCCGTGTCTGTCTTCATGTAGCAATGCGTCTGGTCGACGTTATCAGCAAACTTGTAAGTTATGCATTTCAAGTTCCACAATATTTAGCTCAACTATTCGAGACAGCCTGACTCAGGATTGCTCTTATCTCAATATCAGCACGGCTTCGATTGCCTCTTACGAAATTTCCTTGAAACATGCCGCTGCGAACACACTTTACTGTCTACAACCCTGATTGACATCCAATGGCCTCTGTCCTTTCGTCAACTGGTAATAGACAAAAGGAACATAACATTTTTTGACACTTGTTCCCGCTGCAATTCAGCGGATGTAGCTTACATCTCTCGATGCTGCATCAACACCCAGAGTTACAGTATGCAAGCCTGGATGTTGCACGAATTTTTCAGAAATCCATGGCGAGGTGGGCAGTACGCACTCAATGGAACAAGATATGCAGCTGCTGCTATCGCTTGCCTCAGGAGGGCCAAGTTTGTTCCTACTACTTTTGACTCGGGTTATATACCCCTGTGAGTGCTTTTGAATGCCTCCTAATACTTTCCGCCCTTGCTGAACCAAAGAGCAGTTCCAATCCTGACTACGAAATCGCAACGTCGAAGGCGGCACTTTTCGCTGTCCCACATCTTCTCAAGCGAGCCGCTTCTTCGGACGAGCTCATCTCCATTGTAAATTTACCAGGGTTCGAGAAGGCATATCATTGGATCACGTTGGACGCATACCAATCTCGGCAGGGCGAAGAAGTGACCCCCCAAGAGTTGATAGCTAATATCGTTCAGGCCAGTCAAGACTATCTAAAGGTCAGTAACTCGGTCATTCCACGATTGACGACCAACTTTACACCCGGATTTAGCGAACTTGCGAAACCAGGTCAGAGTCATAACCACAGGGTCTTTGCGCGACATGAATATGACCGGCATGAGCACCCATCTCATTTTTCCATCCGAATCTTATCAAGTTTAATTAGCGTCCATTTGGACGAGCAAATATTCGTTTACGTCTACCTCGGACGAGAATCAATGAAAAATTCTTAATAGACCAGTTTCTGAGCGAATTGAAGAGGCAGGGTGCAGGAAGTCAAGCCGATAGAGTTCGAGCACGTGTTAGTCAATCCCAAAAATCATCTTTCATATATCATAATACTTTGTATTTTATCCGTTGTTCCCCCTACAATTCCATGCTAATCAAGCATCCGTCTGGATACTATGGACAGGCGCCAAAGCATCGGGTTTAGCTAGTGTGGAATTATGGTGAGCTTCCACTGGCTATGATCGTTAGGATCATTAGACGAGTGTGTCGAGCCACCAAGCACGACCTGCGGAGGAGATTTTTAGTTGTCAAGTATAATTGAGCGACGTGAATAACTGGTGACTGACATCATGCGCTAGGTTCGAAGTAGTCACACTGATACTTCCGGTCCTTGCCCAATAAAAGGTCCACCTTCAAGTTCGCGTCGCAAATGACGGATGAGCAACATTCATCAAGCTGATGAGATGGAAAGTCGTGACTTACTTGCTTGTTCCCTCATGGGCGTCAATCGTTAGCGCGGAAGACCCCCAATCTTTTCCGAAGTCGCCATCGAAGCCAACAGACGTGGAAACACCAGATCGAACTGCAATCGCCGTGAAGACTGTGTGTTCTGAGATGTAGTTCACGCCCTCTTGAAGCATTCTGAGAGCTGACTAGACGGGTTGTGGAGGTTAGAAAAACCACTTAGGATCGAGCACTGAACAGCATGTTGAAAGGGGGAATATTCACCTCGTTGGGGTTGCTAGGCTCGGGTTTTATGGTTGCCTCTGGTTTGGTCCTGATCTCGTTGAGAATTTGTCCACCTACAACGGTGAAAAGGGCCAGACCCAGAATTACGGCTGGCACAATCTGGGCCCCACGAACGTCGAGGAAAACGTCTTCAGCCTGCGGCCGAGGACCCATTTCGTCATGAATTTCACGGCGTCCGTGGTAGGCACCATTGAGAGAGTTGGCAATGGTGGACGATACCGTCGTCGATGCGAGCAGGAGGACGTTGAAAACGGAGAGTTTCATTGAAGCTAGTCTGTTGTCGTGTCGAAGATTTCAAGTTTTGGTTGAAGGAGGAAAGGGGAGATTACCGCCGTATTTATACTCGGTCTCTTGTGTAGTGAGATTTTTAGCGTGCACATCCGCGTATCTCCAAGTTGTAGAGCTCCACAAAAGTTAGCACGAATGGGGAAAACTAGTTTCCCTATTAGTCGAGGTCTTGTCAAATGACGGCATGCACGTATGTTATTCTGTGCTTGCCTTAGGTGCGGCCAAAAAGTATAAGTTCATGTTTCTGTCATTATTCGAAGGAGACCTTAGAGTAGTGTCGAAGTTTGACGGATCTATTGGGGACTTCTCAACCCGCACCTGTTAAAACGCCTGCATCTTACCGAGAACGAAGTTGAAGCCAGCAATCGAGCCTAACAACCACTCCTGCATGTCTTAGAGTTAGAACAGGCGATAATGTGGATAATAATGATGACAAGTAGACCTTTCTGGAAACAAATAACTGCACCATATCGAGGCCATTTCTACGCCTTCCCGGGAAAAGCTTGACGGTCATGCCTTCTGGCACAGAATTTACGAGCCCCAACTTTCTTCTCTTCTACGAAATTTCTCTATTTTTACCTGCAAAGAATGTTATCAGATGACCTCGCTGCAGTTATATGCCATTAATAGATAGTATATACCAACTGCATTATCGAGATACATAGATATGAGTACAGGGCTTGCTGTCAAAAATGTCTCGGTGCCGTCGTCGAATGACTGGTGTAGAGTTGTGAGGACAAAGTCTCGAGTAATGTTGACGCAAACAAAGACTCACATAATTGTCGACGTCCAAGTCCTATTGTCTTCGAAAATCGCGTTTTATCTCCTTCCTCGGTTCTATCCCTGCCAGTGAGTTGTCCAGTTCGAGCCAGCTGTTTTTAAAATTCTACTAGCAAGTTTTTATTAGCACAGCAGGAATGTATGCCATTTTGGGCTGCCTTACATATCGCGACATGAACCAGCACCCTCTCGGTAGTGAGGGTTATCAACCGAATGCGAAATTGTAAGTTTTGCTTCGAATTCTTTCGTCACTATCGATCAAAGAGCCTCTTAGTACAAGTCATTCGCGAAAAATAAAAGTACTCACCAACCCCACGTCATATAGTAAACTGGCTAGTAAGTGCCTTCTGGTACATTTCGTCTGTAGCGTCTTGGTACTAGGTAGAGGTAGAGGGTCACTAATATTCGGAGATTCCTTCGCCAACTTTACGCCAATATCCTCTTGTGTTTCCGTTACTCTGAAGTCAATCCTTCAGATCCCTAATCAACAAAATGGGTCTTTTTGGTCACAAGCACGAATGAATACTTCATGCAGCGGTAGTGAATGCCACTGGAATCCAAGCCAGAAGAGAGCGACAAGCTTAAAGAGAGCTCGAGTATATGTAGTTCCCTGAACTGGGTTGGATGAAGTAGGAGCCGACGTTGCGTTTAACATTGAGCATGATGGACTCAGAACGAGGAGCGGTCGCGATCGACTCCTGAGGGCTATCACATGACGTGTGTGAAAGCAGCCGTACGGACCGAGTTTGGCTCCATCCGGAAAGGTCGCCGAGACTCCGACAGGATTCAACCATGTCAGCCATCTTACGGCGATTCGAGGTCATCAACACATTTACTCCTCCCTAGGACTCAGAGTTGCTTCTTGGCTTTTGTAGACTCAAGGCACGAACTTCCTCCCAAATCTGCTTGACTATTCTCTATAAATGCAAACCACAAGTCTGTTGAACGATATTGGGAAGCCCTCTCACGTCGGAAGCGGCGGCGTGCATGTGGGCACGACGAGGTTCTTTTCCTACGAATTTCTTCCAGTGACATGAATTCAGGCGGCAGAAATCTGGGGCATATGTCACGCGCACACCGACTGAGATCCTCCTGGGTCGCAGAATCGTATTTCTAGCACTACTCTTCCAGGGTCTGATCTTCATGTCATCACGATCGTCGCATTAACTAAAAGAAAGTCAGTCATCGGTAAACGCTCCTTACGGGCCCTAACGGACGATCTGGATTTTATAACCGAGTTCATTCATCAGGCCATTATTAATTTTTTGTCGAGAAGCAGTTCTTGGAGAAACATCGGCAAACGCTTGCTGGACGGACCGCGTCTTCGTTAGGATCCAACGAGAGCCTCGCGAAATGTGGATCAGCTGTTTCTACCGACCTCTTTATTTGGGTGCGCCAGCGAGACAAAGACGATGCGACAAACGACTATTGACATGCGTCTATGGCCGCCTTCTCGCCTCATGGAGCTACTGTTGGGTTTATAAGAGCTTTGTATGGCACTCCAGATTTTTTCTTGATTTCGGCAGAAATCTTTCTACCCCATGGGTTCCAAGTCTTTTGCAGCGCTATTAGCGCTCATCTCGTGCATTGGGGCTTTTGCAGAGGACACCTTTGGAGTTCAAGAAGGGCTACATTTCTCTGTCGAATCTAGGGCGACAAATATCGACGGCTCTGTACCCATCTACAAAAACCCAAAGGCTGCCATTGACGACCGTGTAAATGATTTGATTCCTCGCATGACTGTCGCCGAAAAGGTCTCCCAGATGTATGATTTCTTCTCGCACCAATTCAGACATCCGTATCTGACTTTAACCCTTAGTATTCAAGGTGATATAAATGGATGGATGAATATGAACAATCCCCTCGACGATACTTTGACCTTCAACCAAACTGGACTGGCGAGTTTTCTCTCCTTTTTTTTGGGATATTTTCTAAACGACTCGTAGGTACAAATGATGGCAACAAAAGGAGGTAGTATATGGGGCGGTTACTCCGTCCCATACGACAAATTCGTATTCGGCGTCACAGTCGGGCAGAAATACCTAATGGAAAACACGACGCTCGGAATCCCCGCCTTAATCCAATCCGAAGGTAAGTCACACCCTATGCAATCTCCAAGTCGCAAACCCTGCCACTCACATTCTAACCCCAGGCCTGCATGGCTTCACCAACAAAGGCACTATCTTCCCCTCCCCCATCGGCCTCGCCGCATCCTTCAACCCCGACGTCGTCACCCAAGTCGCCAACATCACCGCCTCAGAAGCCGAAGGCCTCGGCATAAACCACATGTTCGCGCCCGTGCTCGACCTGTCCCGCGAGCTGCGCTGGGGCCGCGTCGAGGAGAACTTCGGCGAGGACCCGTTCTTGACTGGCGAGATTGGGCATGCGTTTATTACGGGGCTGCAGTCTGGAAGACGGAGGAATGCGAGTAGCACTGCTATTGCACGTCTGGCAGCGACGTGCAAGCATTTTGCTGCGTTTGGGAGTCCGCAGGGCGGTTTGTGAGTGGATTTTTTATGTCACTGGTAGTTGTAAAGATTTACCTCCATATTCTTCCAAGGAATCTCGCCCAGGTATCGGGCGGCGAACGCGAATTGCGAACTACGTTCTTGAAGCCATTCAACCGCGCCTGTCTGGACAGTCTATCGATAATGACGGCCTACTCGAGTTATGATGGTATTCCAGCGATCGCCAATTCTCGTAAGTCGGAAATTACTCTTTTTGAATCGGTGACCCAATAATAAACAACCATCCGCCAGATCTATTAACTGATATTGTCCGTTTCCCCGTATCTATTATTGCTAATTTAATATTAATATCCACTGCAACTTTAGCTTCGTACCGAGTGGGGTTACAAGTACTGGGTCACTACCGATGCCGGCTCCGTGGATCTGTTGATCAACATGCACGGAACTTGCGACACGAGGGAGTGCGCGGCCAAAGTTGCTCTCGAGAACGGCATCAGCGGTGAGATGGGAGGTGGTGAGTAGCAGAGCGCTGTAACCCAACGTGATTTGTTGAAATTAAGTCGGTACTAGGCACGTATACGTATCTAACACTTCCAGGTGAGTAATTGTCCTTCGACACCAATACGAAGAGTTCTGAGGAAATTATGTCCACCTAGCTCAAATCCAGGCTGGAACTGTCGATGTTAAATTTCTCGATGCAACTGTTGCAGGAATGCTGCGGGCTAAATTCGCCCTGGGCCTGTTCGAAAGTGAGAAACCGTAGCTCGTTTCGCCAACGAACTGGGTCTAATTTATTGTCCCCCGAAGATCCTTATCCATATCCGGATTACCAATCCCTCATCCGAACCCCAGCTTCGCGTGTCGTTCTCATGCAAGCCGAGTCCGAGAGCATCGTTCTCCTCGAGAACCGTCAAAACACCCTTCCATTGAAGAAAACCGCCAACTCCATTGCGATTCTCGGACCACAAGCTAACCGTGTTACAGTAAGCGATATTCCAAAGATTTATTCAGGTTCCTCCCTCAATTTTCACCCACAGTTCGGAGACTATGTCTTCTTCAACGCATCTCTAGCTGGCATATCACCACTCGACGGCTTGAAACAGTTCATGTCCAGCAACTCCATTTCTACGAAGATCAACTTCGCTCAAGGGTGTCAGTTGTGGTCGAACGACGAGTCTGGTATACCTGCCGCTGTCCAAGCCGCGCAGGCGTCCGATGTCGCTGTTGTAATGGTCTGTACGTCTCCTTCAAGAAGATTTTCGTGTTCAAATTCATTTATTAGGTGGGCACTTGGTCCCTTGACCAAACTTTGTTGTGGACACCCGGCACGAATGCGACAACTGGCGAACACGTCGACCTTGCTGATCTAGGGCTAGTCGGCGCACAGCTCAAACTTGTTCAGGCCGTTAAGGCTACGGGAAAGCCGACCGTTGTCGTGTTTGTCAGTGGTAAACCGGTAGCTGAGCCGTGGATTCAAGCTAGTCAGTGGAATCTTCGCCATTTCCATCATAACAAAACCTTACCTATTCAGATGCCGATGCTGTCATCCAACAATTCTATCCTGGCGAGCTTGGAGGTCCGTGTTTCTCTTCAATCCTTAGAGTATAATGTAACTGATCCTCTCCAAGGTCTTGCTCTGGCTGAAGTCCTCTTTGGCGCAGTGAATCCTTCCGGTATATCCCATTGGCTTAGGTCTTTAAATTTACAACTAACAAAATGTCTCCAGGAAAATTGCCCGTGTCGTTCCCGCGTGATGTCGGAACCACTCCTGTTTTCTACAACTACCTGAAAGGAAGCAGACCGATCGACGCTGGTCAGGTCATGGACAACGGCGTTCTGAAGTTCGGTCACCAAGTACGCATCTTCTGTTTCCTGAATATTGACCTCTCCTAATCTCTCCGTCTGCTAGTACGTCCTGAACAGCCCAGTTCCGTTATGGAGCTTCGGTCATGGGCTGAGTTATACGACGTTCAATTAGTACGTTATTTAATTTATCTCGCTAAATTTTACTCAATATTCGTTTCCTGAAGCTCTAATATTCAAGTCTCACCCAAAACAATCAGCACATCTCAAGACTTCACAGTTACCGTCACCGTGCGTAATACGGGAGCGGTAGCTGGAAAGGAAGTCGTGCAGGTAAAAAACGAATTCAGTTCTTCTCAAATATACGTCGATTTAAATCTATCAGGTGTACATGACGGACGTCGTGAGTTCGGTGGTAACTCCAAACCAACAATTAGTTGGATTCCAGAAGGTTAACATCCCGTAAGCAACTTCAGCATTTGATCCATGAACATAGAGTCTTAAACACAATGTTATTCTACAGTGCTGGCGGGTCCGCGACCGTATCGATCAAAGTACTCTCCTCGCAATTGGCAGTATGGTCCCTACAAAATTCGTGGGTAGTTGAACCTGGTGCATTCACCATCAAAGTGGGAACGAGCGATCAAACCTTCGCTTCGACTACCCTGACGGTACAGTGAACCCCTGAGAGAGCGAGAAAGGTAGTAAGGGAGAAAGCCCAAGGATTGACGAGTAAAGCAGTAATGCAGAGGCTCTAGAAAATTTTATAATAACCAACTCTACATGCACGTATCTGTAGAACTCAGGGGCATGTGACTTTGCGAAGTACTAACTTTTGGGGTCGGATGGGACATTGTTTCTTGAACATTGACAGGAGGGTAAAATATATTTCTATCGATGTCTTGTGTAAAGCCAATTGGCGCATCGGGTTCGCCAGTTTCTCCTTGATTCTTGCCATGCTGTCCTTTCTGCTTTCCTTTATCCAGCCGTCAGTTGAATTTTCTGCACCGGCTTCAAAGGCGTTTTGGTAGTCGCCTCGCAAGAGGCACCCATAACCCATATACTCCAGATATAGAGTCTCTTCAGTCTTTTGCAATTGGTAGCTAAACATATTGAGTCACAGGGTTCAACTTGAAATTCAGGACTGCATTGAATGATTTAGTTTCGTTCCCGACGTTATAGGGCACGATCTCTACATCTGAGAGGCAGGGCGGTTAGATTAGATAGAGCGGACTTTAGAGTCTTCCCTTTTTTTGACTCCGATTTGATTCTCCGCCGGAACTCTCCCGAACATGAAAGAGAATTTTTCAACAAACTGTCGGCACGAGCCTTCCGGCAGGTTCCTGTGCAGCATTTCATTGGTAAGCAGGCATGTCGGACGGTCAAACTTGTACCAGTACAAGTACGACTGACTCTCTTTGCCACCTGCCTTGTCGTACTTACTGGATGTCGAAATCTGCAAGCAAAAAATGCGAAAGTATTACCTTCCAACGCTCGTTGACGACTCCAGAAATCTTTTCACCTCGCTAGCGGCTAGCTCGCTGAACTTGGACCCGACATTCAACCTTGCCACCTTGAGCTCACGTTTTCATGTCACTTCTGAACGCCGACTCTGGAAGGAGAAAAACATTTGAAAAGATGCCGGGAACCTTCAAAAAGCAGTCCCACTTTCGTCTTCTCTTCGACAGTCGGGTTTTTCTGCTCCTGAGATTCCTTTTCGAAGAAATCTCACTGGCGCAGTCAATGTCTGCGCCTAGTCTATCTACAGTCTCCTTTCTTATTCTAATTCAAGCGATGCAAACTCGACCACGCTACTTCTTCTTCCAGGACTTATGGCTTTCCATGGGCTCGTCGCGTAACATGTGTTATTTCTTTCCATGTTGTTATTCTTGCCTTACCGTCCTCGGTGTCATTTTCAATTTGATTCCGGAGACAACATGGTCATGGGTCCTTATTTCTTATGCCGGTGGAGACTTATACGCTTTGTAAGGAGACATATTCCGACTTGGATGACTGTCAACCTCGTAGGGAGTTGATGGGACTCTTGGGAGGGGCCAGGTTTTGTGAAGCCCATATCCGAAAACGCTGCTTATCCGGAACTACCTAGGAGCTATAAAAACGTGGTCTGTCACCCTCCTGGTTATGTTTGCTACTCCAAGTTCAATTCGTTTGCTTCTGCTTGATATGTCGCGGACCGCGCGGACCGTTCCGTCACCAGTGTATTTACAGGTTCGTTCACTTGACCTCGAGTTGTAACCAGCGGAAGAATGCAGGAGGGGAATCTCGCTCTAACGAGGGTCTTTGGTGTCGCCTCTTGGAGCGAACGGCCACCGCTTTACACTTGACCTGGTTGCATTTGAATGTCCTTCACTTTCCACAATGTGCACCGGACCGCCTCGAAGCGCGTCGCTCCCTGTTGCGAGCTATAAACCCAAGTCGAGGGCAATGATCTCCTCACAAACATGATGTCCGTGTTCTCTGTTTTGATACTTCTCAGTGCCGCAATACTCGCTAATGCAGCTTGCTCTGCAACTATCAACTCGTTGGCAGGTGAGATGGACTTCATTGTTTTGGTTCGCCATTATAATCCATACGTAGATGTGGCCAGCGCCGTAAAATGCAACAACATAACTCTTAACGGGTTCACAGTCCCAGCTGGACAGGCTTTGACGTTGTCCCTGGTTACTGGTACAACCGTCACTATGAGTGAGCGAGGCCTGTGCAAATTCGAACGAACATGTTTTGACGGTTGTAGATGGCGATATCTCTTTCGGAAACAAGAGTTGGGCTGGACCACTATGCACTATCAGGTTTGTGAATCACACTATCGTATAGGGATTTTACTGAAGTCACTACTTTCGCAGCGGAACATCGATTACATGTAAGTTCGTCGGTCAACAATAGTTGCGTTTTAACGAACTTGTTTCTCAGTTAACGGAAATGGTCATCAGTTTGATGGAGGTGGGCCTTTCTACTGGGTAAGCACTGCTATCCAACCAAAACAATACCCCTTCAACTAAAATAAATTCCCGTAGGATGGTCAAGGAGGCAACGGCGGTGTGCAGAAACCTTCCCCGATGATACAGTGCGTTCCATTATAACGGTTTATGTCTTCGAGTTTTGAAAGCTTTTAAGAATGAATATGTCAGGCACCTTTAAGGTATAGCTCGCTGATATCTTAATGTTTGACCGGAACTCTCATCATCGTACATCAGAACGTCAAAATAGTCAATGCTCCAGTTAAAGCCTACTGGGTTTCTAATCCAGCCCCACTAACGATGACTGGCCTGACAATTGATAACTGTAAGACACCTCGCTTTTCTGTCAATCAAATCTGACTATACACTGCGTAACAGCCCTAGGAGACCTTCCAAATAGTAAAAGTGGAGGATCTGCCGCGGGTCCGTCGTCCTTTTTCTCGATCCAAATCTCTTCTAAAAAGCTCAAAGGTCATAACACCGATGGATTTGACATTCGTGGGGCTACCGGCCTCACGATCCAGAACAGGTATGCATAGAAAAGTTCGTTGGCCCAGCTCTTACCCCCCCCCTTTTTTTTTTAGTAATATTCACAACCAGGTGGGTGCCCTGAACAGTTGGAATCAATAGATCTCATATCCTTCTAGGACGACTGCATCGCAATTAACATAGGTACCAATATCGTATTCCAAGGAAACACTTGTACAGGCGGGCACGGGATTTCTATTGTAAGGACTTCTCATCTAGTAATCTGTTTCGATCCTGACCATCCTACCACTACCAAAGGGATCTATTGACTCGGATGATACAGTATCTGGGGTTGTTATCTCAGGAAACACGATCATCAACAAGTAACGGCGGCGTTTTCATTTCAATTTGTTCTGAATCACTGAACTGCTCCCTATAGCGACCAGGCTCTCCGTATAAAAACAAAATCTGCAAGTAAGAATAGTATTGTTAGCAATGTTACATATTCCGTGCGAGCTATTCAGAGTTATCTTCCTCTCAATCCTGACGCAATCGTAGGGAAATACCGCTACTGGGATACGAAAATTCGGAGTTATTATTGACGAGGTATGCATAGTTTTGTTGCATTTATTATTAAAAATAATCCTTCGTGATTTAGAGCTACCCAGACACACTCGGAACTCCAGGAACAGGCGTTGTTATCTCGGTGAGCTCTAGATTGCCGCCCCACATTCACCGTTTTATTTAGACCAATTACCACTCTAAAGGGTGTAAACTTTGTATCTCCAGCGACATCGATTACCGTTGCTAGCGGTGCGCAAAGGGTTGCTGTAAACTGCGGGAAGGGAGCTTGTACAGGTGACTGTTTAGAACTGTCGGTTATTGCTGAAAAACACTGAATTTTTTTTACCCACTTAGGAACATGGAATTGGTCGAACCTTAAGGTATCGGGTGGTGTGGCAGGTGTGCTCGGTTTTTATTTCTCAAGTTACCCAACCAACTCCTTGATAGGCAAAATCACGAACGCTGTAATCTCTGGCTACAGTGAATAATTTATTACGAGTGCAGAACTTCGAGATGTACGGAACTTGATAAATTAAAGGCAAAAGACTGGGCCTCGCTCTAGAGCGTACGTAAATGTGGTATGAAAGAGGCTGGCTTGATGCGAGTAGAACCATCTCAGAGGCGTCCGTCTGACAGTCGTAATATGTGAGGAGCCAAGAAAGCTTGATTTTTTAGATTCGATATACAACGGCCGAAGCCGTATGGCATTCAGTCTTTAAAATCGGTGAAGACAGATACTTGCTTCCACTCCTCTAACCGTTTCAGCGCACTTGATGATGCATCCTTAGCCACACGGTAACTGTCTGAACCAAGGGCAAGCCCAGTCGGGAATTCCTTCCCTGCACATAACCCCTCACCTTTCACAAGGTCTACCATAACTTGGACGCCTTTTAAGGGGTTTCCGAGTTGTTTTCCATTTACCGCTGGCCGAAATTGTTAAGTATATTTTGAGGGAGCAATGAAGGAGAAATCACCTTCAAGATTCCCTTCCACGCGTTCACATAATTCTTTGTAATCCGCGATCCGGGCAACCTGAGGCGCACGCTGGTCTGCCTGGAGGAATGGTGTTCTGAAATATCCTGGGTCAATGCAGATACTTCGTAAACCAAGCGGGGAGATTTCATCGTGGAGAGTTTCGGAGATTCCTGTAAGCGTGACAAATTTGACGTCTCTTAGATAGTCATAATTTATAATACGTACCTCGAAGAGCGAACTTTGTGGCGGCATAGAGCCCAGCATATGGTACAGAGCTAAATGAGGGATTTTGTGGGGTTGAGACGTTGTAATTCGGTGATCTACTCACTGCCAACCACCAAGCGACCCAATGAAGATAATAGTCCCAGTTCTCTTCTCTCTCATGTAAGGCAGGAATGCTCTGGTAACATTCAGCGCTCCAAAGACGTTTGTGCTTTCAGAAATCAACACAAAATCGAGCGGCGTGTAAAGAAATCAGCAAAACGCTTACTTGAACTGTTCAATCGTTTCCTGTGGTCTGCATGATGTTTCAGCTAAGCAATTCTCATTGTCGACCCGACGCTCACGTATTTTCTTCAATAGCTCCGACGACCATGTAACCTATAGGCATATGAATGACTGAGAAGCTCTGACCCATGCATAACGCACCGGCATTGTTCACGAGCACGTCAACTCTTCCATGTATAGCAACTGCCTTTTTGGCGACTTCTTCGAGTGTTTCAATAGAAGAAGTGACGTCCAGCTCGATTATATCGGCGCCTTTGGTTTTCAAGTCTTCAAGTTTGGCGACGGATCTCGCGCGCCCAGTTGCGATGACCTTTTCACCCCGTTTCAAAGCCTCAAGCGCAAGGTCGCGTCCAAGTCCGGACCTGTTTATCAAAGATAGTAATGTCGTGACCATCAGTCTTTGAAAAAAAAAAAAAATCAAAAACTGACGTAGTCCCAGTAATGAGCCATACGAGTTGAGAACGTTGAGATGCCATGTACAATCAAAGGAAGCGTCTGAGAAAATGTCTCGCCCACCATGTATTTATGGGAGGTTGGATTAGAAACAAATTCGCTGACTTTGAAGTTTGCTGTACGTCATCTGGTCGAGATCGTCCAAATTACTAAGCCTGCCTTCTGCCTTCTATGCGGGATCGCACGGGGACTTTGGGAAGGCCCAAGACCAACTCCGCTGAGGTCCATGCGGTATCTACTACTGTCGAACAAACTGTCAATATTTTCTACGGCTAAGCCACAGACTAATCAAAGGACCTTTCTGTTATTAGTGAGTCTGACTCAACTCTTTCCTGCATTGAGACACCACTTATTTTTGTAAAGATTTCAGGTGAGGTTAGGATTCATCGAAAACGTGGTTCGGAGCCTCATAGACGAAAATTTTTTCCTCTGA
The DNA here is from genome assembly GCA_023014345.1 of Galerina sulciceps. Classification (NCBI taxonomy): domain Eukaryota; kingdom Fungi; phylum Basidiomycota; class Agaricomycetes; order Agaricales; family Galerinaceae; genus Galerina; species Galerina sulciceps. The sequence goes on along the minus strand of JAEDXJ010000020.1, from coordinate 596,806 downwards.
GAGAACCGAGGTATGTATGATTCTCCTGGTGAGAGCCGATCGACTCTCGATTTATATCAGGATTCAGCACTGGAACCCAGGCAGTGCTACTTCAGCGTTGATTGCATCTGGAAATCCAGATCTTCATTGACATTTCTCCCGTGCAGATCGCCGAATGAGACTGTTATCATCAAAAGTCGAGTCACTTTACCAAGAAGTAAGTAATGACAGTAATGTCATGCCCAAGTAAATTTTAGCAGTAAAGAAAGACCGTCACTCGGAGAATATCAACTACCGAAGCTCAAAACGAATATACGGACCTTCAATAATCGTCTGACTGACAACCACTAAATATGTAGTCTCTCAATCCTGCACAATACGATTTTCTCGGGATTGTGTTGATTCCAATCTTTGTTTTCCTTCAATTTTTTTCTTCTTCAAGTAACACTGCCAGCCTTACTAAGTGAAATACAGGTATCCGCCCCCTACCAGTTGGACTCGACACCGGTACCTACTATTTTCACGCGATGACATGAAAAGAGAAAACGAACTGTTTCGCGATCCTTGCTTCCATTTTGTTTAAATTAAGACACGAGTCCGCCAGCAAACCCATTGGCCGACGTTCCTAGCTAACCATCCTTTTTTTGGCAAATCTTCGTAGGTGGTCGCTTGGAAGTTTGTAAAACAACACATCTACCTAGGAAATGAATACATGGGCGAGTAATCCTAATTTTTTGTGTATTCAATAGAGACAACTCCTTTATTGATCAGTCCATCCGCTCGTAGCATGTTCAAAGTGAGTACTCCGTGGTATTCCTGCTATCCAGGGTTCGAGGGAGGCTCATAACGCGTAACGAGCTACTTTAACTCATCCAAGGACCACATCCAAAGCGTCTCATCCCCAACAGTAGTCGGGGTTTGCATCCATCATCAACCTGTTCGCCCTTGAGTTAGGTACGCTAGTGAGATACTCGAGTAGAATTCTGCATCTCTGCATCAACGTACTGTAGGTTTAGATTGGTGTTACGAGACATCACACCGCGATACCCAGAAGCCAATTTTTTCACTACTCAACACCGTGAACCCTCTTCGAATCATGTTTATTCTCAGTTGATCTCAGAGGAACCTTTCAACACAGGACCTACATCAGAAAGGGGTGATATCTACTAGAGTGCATCAGGATAGGGGCTGCGGTCCGAGACAGCCGGAATCACTTTAGCCATCAAAAACGTTTTATCTAAGATTCTACTTGCTCCAGTAACGTCATTTGTCCCTTTCCTAAGAATTGCCAGGATTTTAGGCGCATCTCGATATTTCGTACGAACTTCTACAAAGTGACAGGATTCAGAACTCAATCTGACCGATTCTGACACAGGTTCAGCGGTATATTTCCAACGATGTCAAATCCACTGTTCAACAAACGACCTCACATCGCCGCACTCCTCATCGATATTTCTGGCACGCTCCATGTCGGAAGGAGCCCAACTTCTGGCGCAGTCAACGCCTTTCACAGACTCGGCGAGTTATCCATGCCGTTCAGGTTCTGTAGTAACACCAGCAAAGAATCTACTGCATCACTGATCGAACGTCTGCGAAGGATGGGTTTCAATATTAGCGAGACAGAAGGAAACGGCCGCAGTATCTCTCATCCTGGTGACAAGGCTGGGACACAGCGTCTGGTTTGGACAAGTATCGGTGCGGTCGCACAGGCTATTCTGGATATGGGCCTCAAGCAGTGAGCTAACATTCGTATGCCGTTGATGGTTTTAATAAGTCCTGATCACGATGTTCCCGGCATCCAGACCTTTCCTTCTACTGTCAGACTCTGCCTCCAAAGAAGTGATCGATACGTTACGCAGTTCCAGTGCTTCAAGCGACACGAAATCAAGTGATCCTCGATATGACTCCGTCGTCATCGGTCTTGCTCCTGGTTCTTTCGACTACTCCCATCTAAATGTCGCTTTCAGACTCTTAAAGGGAGAAAATATGTCTATTTTAGGGACCGGATCTCCAAAAGGAGTCCCATTAATTGCGACGCACAAAGCAAAATACATGCAAACTGAAGATGGCCTATCTTTGGGTCCCGGGCCCTTCGTCACTGCATTAGAAAATGCGTCTGGAGCAACGGCTCATGTCGTGGGCAAGCCCACAAGAAAGTTCTTTCAAATGGTAATAAATGATTTTGGAGACCAAATCCCCGGAAACGGTGGCAAAATTGCAGTGATTGGAGCTGACGTCGAATCCGACCTTGGAGGTGGTGCCCTTGAGCTCGGCTTGTGGCGCGTCCTTGGTGAGTCTTCTCTCTTGCATATTTTTGTGTTCTGTGTACCATTCTTCGCGCCGAAATTATTGATTCACTATCACGCCATGGTTGATTTCAGTCAAAACGGGTAAATATCGCCCCGGTGATGAAAGAAGGGCAGGCCTGGTTCCACCTGACGAAGTTTTCGATTCGTTCATTGACAGTCTCTCGTATGGGCAGAAGAACAAGAACCGACCTGTGTTAAAGTTGTAATTCGGTGTTTCATCCCACTCCCGTCAGAATACGGTACTTCTAAGGGTTATTAGAATACATAGGTTCCGATCGAGCCTTTAGCAGCGATATTGGTGGTTTTGGACAGTTCATCGCCAATTTGGGAAGGTTTTACTTCCGTTCGTAAGTTCACTGATTCTCTGACAACACACGGGCAGCCTCACCCGCTTCTCCGGGTGTTAGGATATGAGACGAGTAACTACATAATCCCCGCTATCTACGGGTGACAGTGTCCGAGGCGTGGGCAAAGCCTGTTAATCGTGTGCTCAATACTGCGGGATATATGGCCAATGGCCATGTGTAGCCGCTCGCAGAAAACGCAGTAGCATCTAGTAGCATCAGTTACTTGTAACATGATAGATATCATGTCCGGTATCTTGACAAACGAAGTAGACATGAAGCTCTCCCAACCGTTGAGCTTTTCGGAAGAGCTTGCCGGTATTCCAGTGAATGATTTTTCTTATTACTCTACAGGAATTAGCACTTCTCTGACGTTCAGTATGTAGTGTTATATTAGGACCTTAATCCGATCAAGGAACTAGGACTGGCTCCTGCTTGTTTATAGCTGAACATTTGTCACTTTGCTTACACCACAGAAAAGAGAGAGGAGGGTATTTCGGACCGTGTCCTGATGCCGTCGTTCCGTTCATCCTGACAGATATGACGACGTTGGCCGTTCACTCGCTTCTCACCGATAGTCCAGGACTATCTGATAATCCACTCCACCAAGAAGCGGCGGTCTTCCGTGTTTTGCAATGCTTTGCTTAAGGAGAGCAGAGGCACTGATAACCGGCGACTTGTTTGGATTGCCGTGCGCCCGCCGGGTTTTTTTACCGGCAGATCAGCGTGCCGAGTATAGGCAGGTAGGTAAGGTAACTGTGGAGAAACCCCCATTTGGCCGCGCGTCTATTTGGGGCTACGCGCAGACCGCTAATCATCGTGTTACAGTTACAAGTATGACGTCCGACTCACGCTGTCTCGCGCTATGTCGAATTTGAGTGCCTTGAACGTTGGGTGGGTTGGGGAGGCTGCTTGGGCTGGCGAGGGGCGTAGCCTGGAGTCAGTCCAGAACCACCTGAGGCCGGGGTTGATGTCGGTGTGCGCGATCATTGGGCACTAATTATGGAACGCAGGAACCAGGATTTGAGGGTAAGAGGCATTGAGAAGAAAAACCTAAAATCGGGGACGCATGTATCGGGAGTGCAGGCCGCTGCGCTCGCACCCCCAGAACGCGTGCTTCTGCTTGTCTATTCCGGGATGCATCCGACATGCAGACAAACGATGTTCTGGGGTAGTACTTTCACCCTTTCCTTGCATCAATCACCTCGTGCAAAGCCCGCTATGGAAAAGACCTTCATCTTCATCATCTTCTTCTTCTCAGTATTATTCATCGTTACTCGTAGCTCGTAGCCTATAATTTTTTTCGTTTAGAAGCCGCAGCACGCGCGTTCGAACTTCGAACGGCGCAACCTGTCTCGGCATTTAATTCTTGTTTGCTCTGTGCGAGGATGACCGTTCACGCACGCCACGAGTGGGTGAATTGGGCGAGGTTCGATTGACTACTGGTCAAGGTTAAAATAATTATACAGTATCGGAAGTGCCGCATCCCTCGGGATTCGGTGATCAAAACGCTTGAGCTAGTGGGTCATCTAATTGACGATAAATCGGGGTTCGTTTGACGTACGGGTGCAAGTCTAAACCTCGATGACTATAGCTCGTCGAGTGTAATTCCTTTAAATTCGTTTTGCTACAGAGGCATTTAAATAACTTATAGCGGAATTGAAATGCACGACGCAAAGGTGACTCAGCGATACACCCTATCACCCCACAATCACACCGATTGCGCACGAGTGTGCGCTTAAACCTATCGCACCACGAGCTAGACCTTACGAGCCGGCGTTAGTGCTGTCTGCTGTACATAAGTAATTGTGATGAGGTGACCGCCTTCACGTCAACGTCCGCGTCGTCCAAGGAGCTATCGGTCATCAGACGTACACGTTACGATAGTGCTAAGGACAAGGTTCTTAGTTTAGTTAACAGTGCCTCAGAGGGGCTTATTGTGACCCCACTGTTTTCCCTTACAGGCGAGAGGGTCCAGCCCACGATCAGTCCTGTCGGACGCCACATATGGGCTGACTGGGTGAAGCACCCAAAAGTGATTGCGAATCGCAGGAAACGTGACTGCACACATTCCATCCAGCGTCTTTATTGTGTGAGCTGCTGTATGCGGTACTTCGCAGCCCGCTTTAGGAGATGATTTTGCGTTTTAATCAAGATTATTTGATGCTACTAACGCCAATAATTGCCGTGGGACAGACGGCATCCCACTCATCTGAATCCGCCATGGATGAAAGGGATCCTCATCTGCCACATTGAACACCGGCCGGCCATCTGGGCTAGCGAAATGCCCACTCAGGCGACTTGATCGGCGCGTAAAGGCTCTCTGAATTAGAGACAAGGGGGGCTAATGGGGACAGAAGGGACGAAGGCCTCCTCCACGGAAGCAACTTGTTGGGAGAAGGCGACGGCGACTTGATGGATAGCCGAAATTGCTTAGGCTTGCACTGTCACTTGTCGCTCCGATTGCGATTGTGAGAAGGTAGTCAATATGTACTTAGGCTTTTGCGATAATTACGATCTTGTGGACTACGCCTCAGAATGGAGAAAACGCTTATTTCTGATTGGGCGAGATGTGTCCTCTTCATGGAGGTCGAGGAGGGATGGGAATGGTTGGCTCCGCAGAGAGGAGGCAGACACAGCCATTTGACTCCATGAGGCACACTGTCAAGCTCTTCCAATGCGGAAGGCGCGGTGCAGATCATAGGCCCCTGTCGACACGTGGGAAGTCATCGTGTTTACGGCGTTTTGGGGAGAGATTCAGACCGATATGGTAAGGAAGGTAATTGGATAAGAATCTATCTTGCGGCACCAACGCAAGACCTTTTTCTGACGACGAGCACAGCGAATACCCAAGCCAACTGGGATTGATTTTATGGGTGATAGTTGCAGGCAAATACGAATGACTACTTGCATTGCCAAGTTTCACTGGATATACTATTCAGCATAGAGGCCCGATGGTGGTGATTTTCAACTCGTTCCTGGGACTGCGGACTTTTATTGATGCCTTTCCCGATGTGGTTGCGATACGCGGTGCGATGTTGCCCATGAGCGGCGGTGGCAATTCGCCAAAAACGCAGCCATCTTTGTAAACTTGGTATTGATCTCGCGTTTTGGGAGTAATTTTATGTGTTAACTATAGACTTTAGGGCAAAAACAAGACCGCAAATCCCCATCATGGGTCTGACGTGACACAGATCCAGTCGGACAGGACCGTGGTTTCAAGTATCCCACTTTCCGGCGTTTTGATCAATTACTCATTTAGACCGCCTTGAAGCCCTTGAGCGAGACAAGACAACGTTAGTAAAAGGGAGGTGGATCGGATAATTAGTACGTTTTCCTCGGATTTGCAGTATGATTGCGCAAGGTAAGGATTTGGGTAATGTAAGTTTAGAGCCGCAGATCGGTGAATAGGACGTCAAATGGAGCTTTTTCAGTTGAATCAGGGTTGCATTGTTGACTAATACAAATCACAAACGCCAATCCTTTTGGTTCCTTCTTTTTTAAGCCTCGGGTTAACCGGCATCGCTCGCGGGCTTTATATCAGGACTGATTCTCTTCCTTAGCGTCAATCCCATAAAAGGAGCCAAAACCATCGTCGGCGAATCCCCTTCCCGTCCTAACTACCCACTCACTCTCAAATCCTCACCGAACAACTCTCGGTCCATCTCAGCCTCCTTCCCTTACCCTCGACAACTAGGATCCTTGCCGGCGTCAAATTTTCCTGCTCCTCATTTCCTACAATATTAGATCGCAGGCAGTAAGAACCATTCCCGATCGATCGGTATAATACCCTCACCTGCTGGAACGTTAGCGAATGCTATATAATCAGCGCAGTTTCTAAAAGTCCTCGGTTTTACAAGTCTTTCCCCAATTCGAGTTTTTACTTTTCTGGTCCAAAATGTCTTCTTCCCAACACCCTTCGTCGTTGTCGACCGCTTCGACGACTGTGTCATTACCCAGCATCCATGAAATGTTTCCAGGTATGGCAAGTTCTCGTCTTGTTGTGGTGGAAGAGAGCTCATGTCTTTCTGTGATGACCACCTCTATTTCACCGGCAGATCATTTAATGCGCAAAGACGCTCATCACTCCTATGACAGTGAACGCCAGCGCTCTCATGGCGGGTATGGACACCCCGAGGTGCGTATTTTTACTTTGGCCCTCCGTGCGTAGCCGGCTGATGTCAAACCCGATGCTTGCCCTTTCTTAGTCACCCGGACTTCGTCACCCACAACAGCACCACCGGCACTCGATACCGTCGCAGTGCGCATGCCGCAGTGGTGGATCCCACGCAAAATGTTTCCACAATACGCCAAGAGATGCGGAGGTCGCATCAGTCCATGAACAGCGGTTCTACGAAGCCCAAATCGGGAAGGAGCGCCTTTCACCGCCGAACTCGTCCCATGGCGCTTATCCGTTCAACGCGGTTCGCTCTTCCCCTGCCTTATCCGCCGCACAACATATCCCATCGCCTACTCAACAAAGCAGACCCTCGAATTTCGGCTACAGCTCTCCCATAGCGAGCGGCAGCTCGCCTGAATTCCGCGTTTCTGCACACCACCCCTATTCCGCACAGGACGATCGCCATGAGGGCCACCCAAAAGCGAGGCGTGCTGCCGGGCGGGAGGCGTTTCCTCCTGACACGCTCTCGCCTGAGGGTCGTCCATACGCAGCAGCAGCAGCCGTCTCCTCGCCCCGAACTCGTGCCCAAGCGGGTATTGATCCGTATCCCGCGATCATTTCATTTCCTTCTCCATCACGCCCTGGTCCTGGTCCTGGTCCCTTGCCTCCCGCCCCCTCGAAACACCACCATCAGCATCATCACGGCTATCCGAATAGTCGCTACCCGAATAATCATCCGCAAGGGCTTGGACCGGCAGGGCCACACGATTACGAGGAAAGATACGCGAATTCGAACGGCATGATCGGTGCGCACGACGCAAACGCAAATGAAGAGGAGGACGATGCGGCCGCCAGTGGCGCTGACGACAACGATACCTCGAATGGGAAGAAACATATCTGCCCTACATGCTTCAAGCGTTTTAATCGGCCCAGCAGCCTGAGGATCCACGTGAACACGCACACTGGGGCTACGCGTAAGTTCATTCATTTCCGTACTACAATTTCAATCCTTTTCTTTTGCTGAGCACGATGCTGATATTTCGCGTATGCGTATGCTATTTCATAGCTTTTAGATGTCCGTGGCCTAATTGCGGCCGAGAATTCAATGTCAACTCGAACATGAGGCGGCACTACAGGAACCATACCTCGCCTGGGTTCTCTCGCTCGCAAATTGCGGGCACTGGCAACAGCAATAACGCCAATCCTCAGCAAGCGGATGGGAGGCGCAAGAGGCGCCGCGTCAGCGCACCGCAGATCCCCGTACCCACGTCTGCTGGTGCTGGTGCTGGAGCTGCTTCCTTTACCCGCGGCCCAGCATCTTCTCGCGTAGAGCATGCGCCGTATCGGACCGAATACCAGCAGAAACACCCACCAGAACCGCTGCATCGTCCGCCGCCTCACCCTCTCCCCCACGCTTCTTACCCTGCGCACCACGCGCAGGCTCCTCTTCGCTCGGCTAGGTCTCGCACTTTTACTCAGGAACATCGGCAGCAGCAGCATCATCCGGGTTCTTACCTCTCCTCGCCCCCCATCTCTAGCCTCTCCGTGAGCGACGACGACGACTCGAGCACGGGGTCGGACTCTGACATGGACGAGGACAAGTACAAGTACAAGTACCCTCCCACCCACATGCACCCGCATGCGAATGCGAAGGAGCTCGATAACGACAACGACGACCAGTTGATCGAGTACGAGCCCGATGCATCGTCGCTTGGCTATCGGACCGCGAGCCTGACGCAGTCCCTCGCTCGCGTAGCCGTAGGGGTAGCTTCGATCAACGAGCCGACGACGAGGATTCAGAGAAGCCACCACCACCCGTACGGGCTGTACAGCCCAAGTCCTACCCTCGCCCACCAGCCCGTTCCCGTTCCCGTCGACACGCCAAGCCGCGGCAGGACGGAGTACGGGCACGGGTACGGGTACGGGCCCCATGCGGCGGATGGCCACCGTCCTCTGACGCCCGGCTCGAGCTTCAACTCGTCCTCGGCATCCCCCTCTCTCTCGCCTTCTCCGCCCCCTTCTGGTCGCAGCATGGAGGGCCCCGAGTCGCCCCCGTCCGCTCGCCTCAGTGCCCCGTCTGGCTCTGGCTATAAATACAGCGCGTCCACGCCGTACGTGCGCTCGTTCGCTGATTCTCGGGTGTCGACGACTCTCAGACCAGCGTTTGGGAATCCCGGCGGCGAGCGGGAACGGAGTTGGTAGGAAGTCGTTCTCGAGCGAGTCTTCCGACTAACTGCTTTGGTTCTGCCATATGCGGTTACTTTTCTTGGTTCTTGCTTTTCTTGTAGTTGTATTTTTTGGTTTACCATCAGAACTGGAAAGACATGTTGTAGCTTTTTTTCCCCTTGCAATTGGCTGTTTTCGTAAGTAATAGTATTGCTGTCGATAGTAGATACTGTTCAATTAGTTAATCCTCGTCGTATGCCCCATCGTCGTCTTCGTCTCGTACCGATCAATCGTTAAATTTGTAGCAAATTATAATTTTGGAGTTCCCTGGTCAATCAAACTTCTTTGAAACAAGAACGAGTGAAGCAGATGAATTCGAAAATATTATTAGTGCTTCACTTCACACTGCCCCTCCCCCTTGTTTTATTCCTTGATGACACGGCCATAAATTTGAATTCGCCTTCATTTTAAGTGTAACTCGCGATGAAATTTCATCTCCCGTATTTTTGTAGCCTGCAATATATGTGATGTACCCTTCGGATCACGATAATATTTTTGGCGTATTCGAATTCGCAGTCAGGGCTTCTGTAAACTGAAGTACCCTTGGAAATATTACTTCCGCAAAGCTTTGCCTCAAATATGATTTGAAGCTTGGCAGGAGACCTTCTGCATTATAACTTGGGGTCACTCGCGTTCCCACCGACGAACTTACTCAGGCCGAGCGAGTACACTGAGAACGATGCCGACGGGACGGGTCTGGATCAGATCTCAATGTGCAATGACACTCTCCATGGTTATAATTAGTGAGTTTTCCCCCGAAACGGTGATCATGATGTCAAGATTTCGACGGAGACAAAACGCTGAAAGCACTGTGTGATACTGATTGATGTGTGAACGCGCAATGAAAAAGTTCATGACCACAGACGTAATCACTCGGACATTCCTGGCGCAGTTATGTCAGTTTAATAAAGGGGTTTTAAGGTTATGAGATTTCCGCACGTTGACATGAGTAGAAACACCGGGTTGCTGTTACTGCATGTATGCATCTGTAAGGGGGTGGAAAGATTTCTCTGGGCCAAGCGAGATTATAACGCAAGCACGATTTGAACAATGTGCGACAGGCGGAATTTTATCGCCTCTCGACGTTCGAGTAAAAATGCGAATTAGAAGCCGAGGCAAAGTGGCTACGTAATTTCGTGTGCGAGCCGTGTGGCGGGCGAAGCTGCCACAGGTCTAGGTTACTAACCGACGCCAGGTACTTCAGCCTGAGGCGTATGACATCGTCTAGCCTGAACTCAAAGCCAAGGAGCCGACGGCGACGATTGCACGGAGTTCATTCTTTTGAAGGTGCTCTTAACACTGCCAAGCCTGCACACGCGTGCAGTGGAAGGAGAATATCTGAAGGAAAGAGCAAGGTACGAAAGAGTGTGTACATGGTCCTACAGTTTACTCGGAAGAGGTTGACTCTTTTGAAGAATGGATAATAGAGCGGCGGCCAGTTTAGACGGGGATTCTTGTACGACCTTGGCAAAAAAATTTACTTTCAGACAACAACCGATTGACGACCAACTAAGGAAACTTACTAGATGTCCTACATTCTCCAAGCGCGTAACGGAGGCAAAGTTCCTGCCTTCTTTAGGGTTTATGATGGATTCCTGAACATCGCGCTCACTTCATACACGCGTTAACCCACTTACAACGGCAAACAGAGGAGATAGGTAACTCACAACATATCGGCATTGTCACCAAAAATGAGATGGACAGGTACGTGTGCACAAATTTGGTTTAACCGGTTAAGTGCGTCGTAAGCGAAGAGCTTGCCTGTGAAAGCAATATTTTCTGCTAGTCTGTGTGTCGCTAAGGTGGTACCAGTTTTGTCAGGATAAAAGGCGGTTGGAAGAGACCGAAGACCATATTTCTAGGATACGTTAGTTTTACTCAGTAAAATATTTCTGCGGACTTACCACATAGGCAGCAAATACTCTCTCTTCCCAAGAACCCCAAGGTAGGCGAGACTTGAGCCAGTGAACTGCCTCGTCATTTGACTTCCAGACGTCTTTTCTGACTGGTGTCATCGTCTCCACGAGTTTGTAGATGTCAGAGTCTTGTCCATCTTTGTCTTTGCTCCAGATTGGTGGGTCGACAAGGATGATGCTTGAGAAAGGTATTCTAGAAGGCGGATTAAAGTATGACGTTGATAAAGTGCTGTCCGATAAATTAGAACGTCGATCCAAGTACACCAGGGAGTCAAAGACGACGTACACGCCAACAGCGCCCGCGGAATGACCGCAAAGAACAACCGGGTGTAGCTTGGGGTTAACGGGACCAAGTAAGCCGGATTTGAAGAGTGTAGCAAATGCGTCAGCGTAATCCCAGATTGCTTTTGATTACAAACGCAAGTTAGATGGCGCTGCATGCTATTAGGATGTCGAACTCACTTAGGATGCTCGGGTTTCGAGCTAATACATCCTCATTGACAATGCACCCTTCTCCGTGGTTTTGGCAATCGAGTCCCCAAGCCTCACGAATCGCCTTCTTTGAGTCGATTTTAAAGAGGTCTTCTATCGTTGGTTCCCAGGTTTCTTTGACTGTAGGATTAGGTCATAAGCGGGTTATGCATGTGCTCTTCATGGAACTGACAGAAGCCTGCGCCGTGTCCGAGGAGAAGGATGATGCCAGGATTCTTGGGGTCTATTGGGTAGTCTGAAAGGCGGGTATATCTCTTTATGGGACAGATAAGCGGAGTTCCATAGGTCTGCGTAGTTAGAGTATATCTTTCAACTTTCAAAGTCATGTCGAGGATTAGTTCAGAGTATAGTCACTGCAGAAAGCTTGGATCTACACCGCGTCCAAAAACGAACCACGAGCCAGCAGCTGATTGGATGCCGCAGGGGCTCGGCTCGGCTGGAGGCCGAGCTAAGTATTAGCTAATCATACATATGCATAGATAAGATAAGATAAATGTTTACTAATGTGCATGGGCGCTTGTTCGGCGACAGTATTTCATTCCGTCTACAGTCCGCATTCATACTGAGGGAGAGGTGTTAGCTTGGCCTACGTTTTTGGAAGATCTCAGTCAATGGCACGAACGTTCGAACGATCATCAGGTGCTTTGAGCAGTCACATTACGCAGTTACAGGGGTATTATGATAGTGATCTGTGGAAAGTTAGCTTAAATAGGGCTTCTTTGACCCCTCTCATTGTGCACCAACATGTCTACCACCACTGAGAAGGGACCTCAGGTTTTCTCCTTCCCGCTATATGATGTTTTAGCCATCTTGATCCCCACTTGATTCAGCCTACGCAACCGCAGGCGATGCCACCCATGACTGTTCCAGGCGCTGGGAATAGAAATGTACACAACCTTCCATACGACAATGATGGTAAACGAGACTGGAGCTTTGGTATTCTTTCCTGCCTTGGAGATGTTAATACTTGTGCGTTGTATTTTTATTGTGATCCATGTAAGCTTGTTAAGACCACAATCCGTCAGGCTGCCTAGCATGTTGGTGTCCTTGCATAGCTCATGGAAGAAATCGCCGACGCCTCGAATATCTGAACGTGAATGGGGTTCCTGATCCGGATCGTAACAGCGCCGTTGTTGGTGGGGATAGCGTCCTCTATGCTTGCCTGCAAGTTGCGTGTGATGTTGCATGGATTTTACAGGTGTGCTACAGCCCATTTTTTTTCCAACGCGAGGCTCTCTAAAATTTGTCATAGATTTCTACTCGCGAAAATATTCGACAGAGATACAACATCCGAGGAAATGGCGCCACCGACTGTTGTGCCGCATTCTGCTGCCAGATGTGTGACCTTGTCCAGGGCAGCCGCGAGTTGCAGCTGGAGGAAGAAAGCTTTGCCATTCAACAATTACACCCTTGATTAGTGTTAGTGATTTTTCTTTGTTTTCTCCTTTTATTCTCCCTTTCGTCCTTTGGCTATAATCACCTTTGCAGCCATACTGTCAATCATCGTGATTTATCTGTCTGCATTTCTCATTACTTGTCATCATTTTCAAGTTATCGGTTCCTGATAAGTTTCAGCGTTAATACCTCAGCTTGACTCTCATTTGATGCCATCTGCAAACTAACTGGGAACACATCTATCATGCCGGCCTGTTAACATTGTCAAACCCATAAATTGTCATGATTTTCAAATAAGCGCCTGTTGGGCACGAGATCTGATTTTCCCAGGAGTCCGAGATCGATGGCTGATTTCGATAAACAAGACATCTTTCTATCGATCCACCATGAAGCCTTCCAAGTCCGCAACCGACGATGCAAAGGTCTCTCCGCTCTGTAAGTCCTGCATTCACAGTCCTCAACCTGTCTTACCTCGATCAGTCAACGATCCAGGCGCAGATGTAACATTCAAATCGTCCGACAACGTCTTATTCAAGATTTATAAGACACATTTAAATACCGCCAGTAGCGGATTTGCTGTTCCTGAACAAGTCGTGACGGACTCGGAAGTCATTCCTTTGAGTGAAAGCTCTGAGGTCCTCGAAATCCTATTCCAGTTCATCCACCCATGTGGGGAGTCTCAGAAATACCGGCAGCCATCGATCATCGATATGGAAGCGTCTCTGTTTTTTTCGGTGGCGGAAGCGGCGGAAAAGTATGTCGTATTCGGTGCCATGAATATTTTCATTACTCGTATGCAGTTCGTGTGCTTTTTTTTATCGAAACTTTTGGCGATTTGACATATGTGCCTGGTTATAGTGAGCTCGCCTCTCAGCACCCTATTGAGATATTGAACTATTCTTCGAAGCATGGCTATCCTGACATCGCGGACTTCGTGGCCCCTTTCGCACTTTCATTGCCGTTAGGTAAGGTCGCTGCTGGTTTGACACAGCCAGGTCTCCTAGCCAAATGGGTGCGTCCAATAATGTTCCCTTAAGTTTATATGTTGAAGCCATCCTTTACTGCCCAGTTATTGTACTACGACAAGTGGCTTGAGGTTGCTAAATCACAGTATTCGCTAATGATTGGAAAGCTTGGATCATGTCCTTCCTTCAATTATCGATGCCAGTCGTACTTAGCAAGAGTTACACTCGACCCAAGCTTGGGATCGTCTTTTCCCTCAGGTCATCCCGACATCGCGTGTAAAGACTACGGCACCTGCCAGACGGAATTTACTAAAAAGTATTTAGACCAATTTAAGCAAAACTTTGCTGATATTCCAAAATTCAGCTCTATGTAGACGTGATGTATGTCTTTTTCTTACAAAAATGTCTCGTCGTTTATTGTCCAAAAATTTTCCTGTCAATCAAATGTATTTTATGCTCAGAGTCGGTGGTTTAAACCGGAAGATCGAACGCCTACAAATCGCATACTTACTATCGTCATCCACTTTGTCGAGGGAACATTTTAAATCATTTTTCTTCTATCATTCAAAATTTTCTCATGTTCATAACTGTACATACGAATACCGTGCCTGCTTTCCCACATCCCAAGGGCTGACGACAGGGAATTAGATATTGCGTCGCTTTGTTTTACACCACCCTTCAGAAGGACAAGGTCTGGCCTGCGCTCGATACCACAGACGACCGCACACTTCCGACAGCGATAAGCTTGTAAGAGTATGGGGCGCTTGTGAATGAGCCAGTCGGCGCAGTGTTAGAAGCACCACCGAAGTCGTTCCCGCGGGCAACTGCGAAACCGCCATCGGTAGAGTAGAGGGGCTTGCTGGTGCCGGTCCAGACGTTGTTCTCGACGAGAAGTTGAGCGCCTAGTAATAACCAAAAGGTCAGTCAAATATTTTTTGTACCAGAAGCATTGTCAATCACCATCGCGAGTGTTAATTCCGTCGTTGTTGCTGTCGAAGACGTTGTTGAAGATATGGCCATGCCCGAAGCGGAAAGATGGCGTGCGCGAGTTCAGGTTGGTCCAGTAGTTGTTGGCGTAGGTGACGGTGATCTTGGTATCTTCGGCGCCATTACTGTCGGAGTGACCAACGAGCGATGCCTTCCAGTGGTTAGAGAGCTTGGAGTTGGTAACAGTAATGCCGGTGCAGCCGTGGGTGATGTCCAAGAGTCCGTCGTAGCTATAAATCAGAGCTGTTAGCCTCCCTGAGTCGGAAGAAAAACCTTGGATCCGTCACTCACAAGTCCTGAAAATGGGGAATGAAGTAAGTATCGAGAGCTTTCTAATTATGTGTCGTGGCGCACCTTATCGTGGTCTCGATCGCTGGAGAGGTCGACGTGGTCAACCCAGACCTGAGAGGCCGCCTGAATTCCAATAGCATCTCCAGCTGAAGCGAGAACTTTGGAAATTTTGAGATTGCGGATGATGACGTTGGAAACATCAATGACCCTCAGGCCAACTCCCACAAGGGCTAGACAGAATATCATTAGTATGCTCAAGGAGCGCCTGCGAAGCGTCTTACAAGCTCCTGATTTTCCAACAACTGACGTGTTCGGTCCAACCTTGACGACTGTGTTCCCGGTAATTGTGCCTATACCATAAGATGAGCTTCGTTGGTCGGAAAAATGGAGGGTGAGGAGCTACGAACCAGAAATAACCACGATCTTTTTACCGCTTCCAGCGACGGCGGCGGTCAATGCAGCGAGTGTGCTGACAGTGGTGGTGCTACCTCCTGAGCCTCCGGTCGTACTAACACGATATCAACAGGAGAATCCTTGTGAAAGAAATCGATAGACGTACCCTCCGTTCAGGGTAGCGTAACCCAGTGTAGCAACATCGGATGTCGAGGCTCTTTTAACGAGGCCAGGCGCGCCCTACGAAGGAGGTTATACGCATTTCATGTCAGGATCAATGAGGACTCACAGTTACGGCTTGAATCGCAGTCAGGAGGAGGAGGGAAATAGTCCACTTCATGGTTGCTTGTGAGAGACGAGTAGTGACGCTTCAGAGACGATGTCTGTTATGAACGGATCTCGCAACGCTCTTTTATATCTGGAAAATGCAAGAAAGAATTAAAAATCGGAAAATACCTGTATTTCAGCGGCCCACAACGGGCCGTTGAGAAACTCTACCGTTCTATGCAATGAGCGTTCAGAAGCATACCAAGCCCAACGACGGATATCTTACTATGAAGGGAGAGACTATGTTCAGCTAGTAGCGGAGAAATTGCACCAGCTTCACCTCGAGGGGGACTCACGCAAGCGGGCCGCCAGAAAACCGAGTCTTCTTTGCTTGGCGTCTACAACTGAATGCTTAAATCCCAAAATAAAACACGGAGGGGCGTCACTGGTACTGGCTTCCCGTGAATGGGTGGATCAACCAATCATATGTACATCCGGCCTCATTCTTCATGCGCGGAGTATTTAAGGCAGCTGAGGGCAAACGTGACCAAAATTGACGCAAATTAAGATTGCAGGCTAGGAGTCCATGACATAGACTTGCATGGCCTAAATTCGGCACATTTGCAATAGAATCACGACTGGAGGCATTGAGAACCCTAAAGTCATCACATATCGTCGTCCTGGCCCCGGTAAAGTAGAGATCCCGGCCCGCTTTGGATCGAGATTTGGGAGTCTCTGTAAAGCGAGCAAGGCAGTTATGGGGACAGAAAAGGGAGAAACTTTGCTGAATCGTCGGTATCAGCGCAAGACGATCACGACATCAAAGCAAGTCATCTGCTTTTGCCAGAGACAGCTCTCGACAAGTGCTAAAAATTCGGGACATCGTCTTCTAGTTGATTATTTGTGGATACATCGACGAAGACGGTCAAAAGCTTTACCCTTCGTTGTTGCAATAATTTTCTTCGCATACTCGGGAGGTTGTTCCGTTTTGAATCTCCTGTGGTACCGAAAACGACAGGCGTGAAGTAATCACCACCTCAAAAGTTCGAGTCTGTGCGGCGTCTCATTAAGCCAAACTGTGATCCGTGAGGGATTAAAATGACACCATTCACGGACATTCATGTCGTCATCATTCATGATGTGTGTGGAAAGAGGAAGTGATCTTGGAGAAGGCCCGCCTGATCCGTGAGCTCGTATGTAGATCACTCCTGCACGTCTTAATCCAGCCATTACGAGTCAAACTTATGGTAATGTAGCCAGCTATCTCGACGTCCTACATTTCTTGTTGTAAGAGTAAATTTCAGATGGTCTGTCATGGGCCAAGTTGACAACAATCATTCTCGCTCAAAGGTGTGAGCAAAATTTGGTGGCTGAACACAGGACGGCCGTGGTTAGACCGAAATTGGGTACGAATCGGAAAATCTGTAACCAGTCTGACGGTGTGGCGTAGTTTTTCTGACGGCAGAAGACAGGTGGCCATGGGCAAGGCAGAGATACCTTTGTCCAGACGAGGACAATTGGATGTCGAGAACACATTTAGATAGAGAGAAAAAATTCCCAGTACTTTGCTAACCGCCCCAATCCCCGAGCAACAATAAATTTAGCTGCTAGCATGTTTTCAGCCCAGCGCTTATGCCAAATCGCCCGTTGCGAGGCTTTGTTGAGGCTTTGCCCATGCATAACAGTGTGCATGTGACCGCATGATCGTGTGAACCTCACATAGTTTATAAGCCTATCGTTCCCAGGCTCTCTTTTTTCTCTGATTCTTCCACAATCAATACCGCCCGTGATGATATCCTCTGGTGCAACGACTTGAGCCGACCTCGTCTCTTCTGAGGCTTGAGGAGGCGTTGACATCGCCCGTTCGGCACCGCATACCTTGTTATATAACATAGGGACGGGCTAGGCTTATCTGATGGCGGTTCCCATTCCTTTCCCCTTCTCTCTTTTTTCGTCTCCTTGAAACGACTTTGGATGTTTCGGTTGAGTGGGGTTCGCGGGTATCGGCTACTTGTTGTTGGTTCGTCTCATAGCTTTTACTCTTTCTCGTCCATCCTTGACGGTTTCGTAGTTTCAGAGACACGTCATATTTGTCGTCGATGTTGTCAGGGTTTCCCTGTTTCATGCTATGCGGTTTATCGAGGTTTACCGTCAAGATGTAGTAGGGGATCTCCTTGACCCTTTCAACTTCTTTGGCATTGTGTTTTGTGTTCTTGGTCCACTTGTCATACTGTCCTGTGTTGCCTATACTAATCGTCGTTTGATACGATCAAGCCCCATTAAGTCATACAGTAAGCAAAAATCGTGTATTAATCAAGTTTTAATTGCTGACACGTTGTTCATAGCTCGTCGTCCTTCTATCCAGAGGATGGATCTGATCCGGCCTGACATGTATTCCCCGTGGCCACTAGATACATAAACTTTTCTGACAATATTTTATGGCTTTAAGGCTGTCGCCAAATCGATCTGAAGTGAGTACTGCCTCTCTTCATTTTCTTTCCCCCTTTCCCCCCTTCACCGTCATTCAAAACTTGTGGCGACCAACGATTTAATGATGACATACCTATTTACTGTACCACGAGCGTCGTCCTTCTGGGCGGCACTGTGAGTTGACCTTCACTACAACGGTATCTGACTACTCGTTGATCATGCTTGACGACAATTGCTATTCGTATACGTGTTTCCTTTTCGTTCTTGTCCCTTGTTTTCATAGCTCTTCAATAGAACCTTCTGAGCTAATCTCTCTCTATCTGTCAGGTTCTTGTATGATGCTCTAAGATTTGGAAATAAACCACCTCTTCGTTGTTGCTCACATTGTTCCGTCATTGGAATATACCCCTGGGCTGCGAGCTATTCGATGTATGTTGGTCTATTTCTGTTGAGTGGCGAGTTCTTTTGTGCGTTTCATCTAAATGTGACCATCGTTGATACTTCATTCTATTTGTAATACATTATCATCATCAAATGGACAATGTCATTATATTTTTTTTTGATCTCGTCCTCCACCCCATAGAAAAGACTGAATCGTACGCTAAGAATATATGTTCGGGTTCCTATGTTCTCACCATCGCAGAACTGGAATAACGGTACCAGCAGACGAACACAGAGGAACTGTTTCGTCCATTGTTTGGAACTGTCAGTCTAATTTTCAACATCAGACACGTTTCTTTACTTTCTTAAAATACTCTAATGCCAATGGAGCATGGATAAGTCGAAGTCGTCTCGTGGTCACTCTGTCATCTGACGTTGAAAATGCCATGCAAAGCACGACGTTTCCTGTGCAAGCTCTTTTAATGTCATTGTAGATAATTTAAACATAGGCCTGGGATAGGCGACGAATCCATTGTTTCACAGCTGGCAGATTCGACAGAAGACGTACAAACGAACACGGGGTGCATGATGAGGGGTATCAATGAGATTGAATTTCTTCGGAGAGATATGATACAGAGTCCGTTAACGGGGGGTATTCTAGCTAGTGTTACAACATTGTTCGACTTGTCCTTTACTTGACTGATAACTTAAGCTGTGGGGGTAGGGATACCGATAGTGTGGTTCCAAGCAACGGAGGAGTGATGGTACAATTTTAAAGCAAGGGGTCGAGACTCGAAAGCAGAGAGCAAATCGAAAGCGAAAGTTGGAAAAGCGATGTCCGAAGTTTGAGCTGGGGTTGGGTTCCATCAAATACGAGGCCGGGGTATTGTAGATTAAAACGATTCTGATTGATACTTATTCTTGTTCGTGGGGTGAGTTGAAGTTGGGGTTGAGGCTTCGGTGAAGGAGGCGACCTGACACGCAGAAACACATATCTCAGGCTGACGCACAGAAAAATGAGAGTGAGAGTCAAGACAGTCAAGAGACGAGCAATTGCTCGACAACTAGCAGGTGTGAAGCACCCAGCAGTTGTTTCCACCAGGTCGGGGTGTCAACCCAACGAACTTGGTGCGGCCGAGCACATCAACCCGCTTATTTGGAGCGCTATGAGACGCAAACGAAGCATTATGATCTCTATGATAGGCCATCTGATGATGACTATTAGTAGCCGCGTTCGCTTGATAATTTTGATAATTGGGCTCTTGAAGATAAAAATGGATATGCTCGAGCACCGATTTGACGGTGAGCATGTCCGCGGTATGCACTCTCAGAACCCACATCGGGAATCTTTCGAAAACAATTTCCATGTAGGTCATGTTAGGCGAAAAAGCAGGACTATCGATGCCAGCATACGTGTAAGGAGGCAGAGACAAGTCGATACCCAGCCGTCCATCCTGCAGTCCCGGGTGGAGATTGACATATGGAGAGGCCGGCGACGGACCTGGAGGGTTACCGAAATAGGGAGGAGCTGTCCGAATAGCGGATCAGTATGTTGAGATCTCTATCAGGAAAAAATCAACGAGGTAAACACACCTTGCCCACCGACCGTCGGCACCTTGCTGATCGTCGTTCCCAACGATTGAGGAGAGCCAGGATATGAAGGCGGCGGCGACGTATACGGCGGTACCGAATGACCACTCTGCGACCCCCATGGAGACACATTCGAAACTGAGCCTGGTGGGCCCAAGGAAAAGTTGTTCGTCGCGCTCAACGGAGACTTGGTAGATGCCGTACCCCACGACGAGGCCGAAGACCCAGGGGCAGGATGGGCGTAGTACGGGGGTGAGGAGCCGGTACCCCAGGATTTGGT
This sequence comes from Galerina sulciceps, assembly GCA_023014345.1. Classification (NCBI taxonomy): domain Eukaryota; kingdom Fungi; phylum Basidiomycota; class Agaricomycetes; order Agaricales; family Galerinaceae; genus Galerina; species Galerina sulciceps. Next base: position 576,441 of record JAEDXJ010000020.1, on the reverse strand, counting down.
GGAAGAGCTGTCGGAGTATGGGTATGAGTGTCCGTGGCTCATGTCGATCTATCGAGGGAGGGCGGGTTTGGCGGGAGCTGTTTGACGTGTGCGGGAGGGGTGATCAGAGGGCGGGAATTCCTATGTGAGTCATTCGAGGCGCGCTCCTCTTATAAGGCGCACTTTGTTGACCGACACCTCGAGTGTACAAATTTCCCGCCCCTGCGCCTGGCGGGACTCACGGCAGGCCAGAACCCGCCCCGAGCCCTATTTAGTATAGATTAGCGTCGGGCGCGACGTGGAAATGATAAGTGACTCATACCCAGGTTCTGGGTCGGGTCACCCGCTTGGTGTGCATATCCAAACAAAGGCGGGGGTGTACAAATGATGCCTTTTTCCGGCTATCAATGACGAGCGCCTAACCCCGATTTGGTTACGGGGGCGGGAATCTATTCTTAAGACGCCCGCCCTTCCCATGGATGGCCGCATCGATGTCGTACGGATGCACTTGAAATGAGCCAAGACGCCGATAAGAAGCGCTACGTGTCGGCAGAATAATGATGTGTCGATATTCGGTGGGGCGCGCGGTTCCTGTTCGTCCCAAATAGAGGAATGGTGTTCCATGGAATTGTCAGAGCTGATCGACGTTTCAGAGTCATAAACCTGGTCGAAGGGCATTCTGAATCAAGAGAACTTTTTGTTCGAAGTTCGGTTTTGAGAATGGGAATTTTCAACATTGCGTGACGACGTGTGGGTAGTGCTGCCGCCACAGCGCAGTCAGTGTGAGGTGACTGTGACTGCACTGTGAGATTTCAAACGCCATCACACTGCACAGCGGAACAGAGTGCCATGTGAAGCGGTGTGAAGTTCGCCTCTTCGACGAGTCTTCGTCATCGTCCTATGAACCCTTTCCCTTTGTTGGTTACTGTTGCCTAGAATGGGTTAGGCTACACGTCGGTAGCCGCCTTGAACATCAACGAACACATTCCACCGAATTCTAGACCATTCTTCAATGATGTCATTGTGCGTTTGACGTTGTCGGGATCTTAGCGCGTGGCGTCGTGACGCCGACGTCGTCTGCGCGTCTGCGCTCTGCCCACAACTTCGCGTTATCCCGCTTACCTCTCAAGCTCAATCAAAATTCAACAACTATAGCATCTCTCTCCGCTTTACCCTATGATAATGTCGTTGTAGCTACTGAATATATGCTTCAAATGCTATTTAATGTTGAAGAGATTTAAATTTAGAACGATTTATAAGCAAATTCGGTCAAACTTCACAGTCCTTCACAGCACACTGTGATCACAGTGAAGCGTATCACAGCTCCACCCAAAACCGCTTCACTGGCACTGTACTGCACTCTGCGGCAGCACTACGTGTGGGTTCAACAAACATTTTATGCGGAGATATCAGCTTACGTAAATGATCCGAACAGCGATCATGCTAATCCGCCATCAGCATCGGTGTTCGGCCTGGCAATCATTATTACTACCATATGTCGTCAGCTAACCATGGGCGTCAATTGGCATTCGAGGTCCACCAGAGGAGCACCAGAAGCAATTTGCTTCTCCTCTAGTCTTTCCGTGTCTTTTACTCACACCTTCCCACAGAAGGATTTTAGAAGCAACGTATAGCGGAAATATCCGTCATCAATCCCACTAATATGACGGCGGACAATGTGTCCACAATTGTGGGCGTACTTGGACATTTGGTTTCCACAGCATCCATTCTAAGAACTTGATATCCAGCTGTGCGTTAAATAACACTAAAGATAACCATCGATTTTCGGCGCGATTTACGTTGTTGTGAGTCTCTGTATTTTTAAACTGATAATCGCTTCTTCGGATACCACATTAGGGGAGTTTAAAAACTGTCAAACTTAGCTGCAAATAGCGGCTGAGGAGGCGGTCCTACATTAGCATACTTTCAATCATTTCTTATGGCGCGTCCCTTACTATTCACAGTCTTTTCGATACTGAAATAACCAAAGGTGTCAGGAGAGTATATATGTAACTCTGTAAACCACATAAGTGCACCAGTCCCTCTCCTCGTGCATAAAGCATGTCGGTTCTATTTTCGGTTTGATTGGACGGGTACGCTTTAAAGTGAAATGCAGACCATATCGCCACTCTAACCAATCTCACCACCATACGGTGCAGGGGTTCCGGTTACGTTGGCGTTGTGTTGTCAGCCTAGGAGCCTTAGAAGAGTCACAGGAACCCCTCCCGGTAAACCCGTACCACTGAGTGACCCAGGTACCGGTGCTTTAGTAACTCGAGTGCTTTGGCACCTCTCTCCTTAGTCGCAAGGAGCTATGACACCTCCTAGCGCTTTCCATGGCATCTGGGTCGGAACCCCTACAACCCAGTTCTTGCCTTTTATGCAGACCACGCAAGAGAACCGTTTGAAGAGAAACCAATTGTTGACACGCGATTCCGCTTCGGGTGTTGAGGACAGTGTCGCAAAGTTCAAGCACGTTTATATCCTGTCAGTCGTCTGTCCCCGTGTACCGTCTATCGGCATACTTCTACTGAACAAGTCAAAGAGAACGGTTGTTTGAAGTATTAAAAATACACGAAGCATGTGGTCAGTGCTGTCCGGTGAGCGGTCGAAGGCTCAAGGGCTTTCTGTATCAAATTTGGGTGGTTCAGGAAATGAACATATCGGATGTGAAGTCGACTTGGTGTGTCAGTTTTATCCGACGGCAAGTGCTTGATAGTATCATATGTCGGACCGTTGGGCAAAATTATTCAGCACTATTTCACCGTCAAGGATCAGGAAAGAAGCTTTCCGACCGTTTCTATTGAGGGTGACCAATTTTAAATCCACGTTCTTGTTCGACTACTCAATATAAAATCAACATGACCGCCCGATTATTGATCATTCCAAGCCGCTTCATCACCTTGCAAGTAAAAATTCAATTTTATAGGTTTATTCTCGACTGGCAGCCATATGCATGGATAGTACCTAATCTTCTTGTATATGGAACCCTATTATGAATCAAAAATAACGCGGTCCGTAGGATTTGCAAACACAGCTAATTAGAGTCTCGAAGCCGAGGTTTGCGAATTATTTTGGCGCACGAGGAAATCAGCAGGGATTGGGCTGAGCCGCTTCCTGATGTACCTTGAATATATCTATACCTCGAGAAGGAGAAATAGCCTAAATATCGGTGCGATTGTGTAGCCGCATTTTGTTGCATAGCTGAGAACAAGGACGCAGAGGTTTCCCTATACTTTGATATCATGAGTGTCTGCATAAGAAATCTTTTGAATTAGCAATAAATAGCCATGTCGAGACATGGGATTTGTTTAATCCTTTCCTTTAGGCACTCTGAAAAATATAGTATAGGTCCTGAATGTTACCTTCGAATCGAAGTAGTCGTAGCCCATGTTGATCCGTTCCAATTACAACTACAATATGATCCTAGTTATTCGGGTCTGGTCTCTGTGTCTTCATTTATAATACTGTTCACTTTCGTTGAGGAAATACGTGGCGAGTACGGTACCATCTCGGACACAAGCCCCCCTTCAGCTTCTGAGTGAAGGAGCAAAACAACTCTACGGAGAAACATTGTTCTCGGGACGATGTACCCCTGCCCACGTGGATTTCATTTTTATTTCTGTTTGCCACGCGATCGACACGTTTTCGAAACTGGCAGCTACGGAATGAGTCCTCGTATTAGCCAAATATCGAAATAACCACGTCGTCGCATCTGTGGAGAGGTTTCAATGGTTGAGGACAAGCCTGTGAAGGTCAGAGTTATTTAATATTTGAGAAATTGAGTATTTCTCGTAACGACTTTAAGCTTGCGACGGAAAAGCAAACTCGAAGGGTAAATGTTGAACCACAAAGTTGCCCCTTGACAATCCGATGAAGTGCCGGTCTATGCAAAGAGTCTTAGGAATCATCAGCGTGGAGAAGCTTCGAAGGCTGACGAAGGCGATAAATCAGAGTTCCATTGCGGCTGTTTAGTTTAACAGACAAGGCCACCATTCATCATTCTCAAATTCGAGACCAGGTGCCATTTGCACGGAAAAATAGTGTCTGCAGACCTTCGAGTTCCCCACTTATAAAAACCAAGCGCATTACTTCGTCGACAAGCGCAAATCAGCAATGTTCACCTTCAAGTCATTCATCGTTGCAGCAGCTATCAGCTCGGTGCGCGCTCTGACGAGCTCGCTCCAGCAGGTGACTGCGAACTTTGGTTCCAACCCCACCAATGTCCAGATGTATCTCTACAAGCCGACGGCGCTTGCCGTACCGACACCGCTTATCGTCGCTATGCATTATTGCTCGGGTACGGCGCAGGCGTACTTCTCCGGGACGTCCCTCGCCCAACTCGCAGACCAACACGGCTTCATCGTCGTCTACCCGAATGCCCCAACTGCTGGCGGGTGCTGGGACGTGCACTCAACCGGGACACTGACCCACAACGGGGGCGGAGACTCGCTCGGCATTGCCAGTATTGTCCGTTACGCCATTGCCAACTGGGGCGTCGACTCCACTCGCGTGTTCGCGACTGGCACCTCGTCGGGTGCTATGATGACCAACGTCCTCATGGGCGCTTACCCTGACCTCTTTGCAGCTGGGTCTTTGTACTCCGGTGTTCCGTACGGCTGCTTCGCGGGAGCCAGTGCGTGGAGTACCCAATGCGCAACTGGACAGCTCATCCAGACGCCACAGCAGTGGGGCGATTTGGTTAGAAGCGGGTACCCAGGATTTACTGGCACCCGGCCCAAGGTTCAATTCTGGCACGGCACTGTGTGAGCCAATAATTTTTGAGATGTTCAGGCAATTGACTCGCTGAAAAATGCAGAGATACGACTCTTTACCCGCAAAACTTCTGGGAAGAGATCAAACAGTGGACCAATGTCTTCGGTGTCAGCCAGACGCCTTCCACCAACTTGAGTTCCAACCCGCAGGCTGGATACTCTCGTGCTTCATTCGGACCGAGCGTTCAAGGTATTCTTGCTCAGGGCGTCGGCCACACTGTCCCGGAGCATGAGACCGACACACTCGATTGGTTCGGCTTGAGTTCACTCACCCCAGGAGGATCTCCTGTAACCACCACCAAACCAGCGACTACGGGGCCAACCACAACCCCAGTAACATCGACTGTTCCTCCAGTAACTACTGCTCCAGCTACAGGCGCGACGGCAGCTCACTGGGCACAATGTGGAGGCATTGGCTTCACTGGACCCACAGGTACGTTTACCCCTTTCCAAGCTTCTGCGTAGGATCGAAGCTGAGTAACTTTTAGTGTGTGCGGCTCCCTACACCTGCACGTACTCCAATGCATACGTGAGTAAAATTCATTGAACGTTTCGCGTAGCTTAAGACTCACGATTTTTTATTACAGTATAGTCAGTGTCTGTAATGAGATTGCAACGGACTTCGAACCTTACTTTCATTTCGTACTGCAAAAATCGAGTGTATGCCATCGAAATAAAAAATAACGGTTTGACCCGCCAAGCTCCAACATTCAGCGAAGCCGAATGACTGTCTTACCATGCTGAATTGCAGAAAAAGGGTGAATAAGGACTTGCTACGAACAGAAGTCGAGGTTTGACGCTGAACATTGAGGACGTCTGAATGGCTCGCGATACAGACCTTGGGGGAAATTTTCAAAGTTCGATAGAAAAGGTAGGAAAGTCAGATGATCGTGAGGTTTTGTGGCGTGAGTTGCTGAGCGCTGAGTGACCAGACCCGCCGCCCACGGGTTTAAGTACATGTCTACAGTCTATCCAAGTTCAATCTCATGCTCTCGGACTGACGGACACGTGGGTATAGAAGAACGGAAAATGGCGGCATCGGCACAAAGGTGCGAATCTCTTGTATCCTACCCGAGCCACCGTTTTCATTGAAACTAGGTTGTTAAACGGTTGGACATGCCGAATCTATTGAGGTCTGAGAAATCGGAAAAAAGGTCTTTTCAGATCTCCATTGCAACGGGTACATATCTGCGGGAAAGCATAACCATATAACTAAATACTTGGAAAAGATGTACAAAAAAAGAAATCGAAAATTTTTCAAGAGCTTGAACTGCAAGTGCAGTCTAAACGACTTTCAGTATTATGTATGCATCGATATAAATCATGAGAAATGCACTTACCAGATTCCAACGGAAGCACGTAAGCGACAATACCTCCATCAGTCCATCCCCACCGATTAACCATGTCATCTCGTTCACTCGCAATGGTGGTATAAAAATGGTCAGTCGCAGAGGCCAATGACACCACATAAAGCGGCACACTACCGCAGATCTGGGTTGGATACACGTAGGCCGGAATGAAGTTCAGGGTGAACCCGCTGACGGTGGGACGGGTGCCATCCGCATTGGCCATGACGAAAATCCAATCTATGGCATTGCCAGCAGCGTTGGACCGGAGGAGGCGATAGAGAGGAACGGTAAACTCCTGAGGAGTATTCCAGGCACGAAATATCTCTCCTTGTAGCGTGAAGTCGCCTTTTCCGACTGTAATAGATTGTACAGCTTCAGTTCGCATCTGGAGGAGGTGTGCCGTCTCGCTCGGCTGTAGTTCTGGACATAGATGTTGGCGAGGGAGGGGTCTGCACAAGTATTAGCGGCACGGCGCTGGGGTAATTAATTCGAAAATCAGTAAAGATTTTACACCCATATACCGAGAGAGCCTTTCTGAGTGTACACACCTGCTCTGTAGAATTACTAGCTGTAAGCTTGCTGCAAAGAGCCGAGATGTGGCTTAAAGAAATGGCGGTGAGGATCGTTAGAAAAGAGGTCTTCATCGGAATAATTTCTCTGAAAGTTGGAGGCTGGAGAAGGAATCGGTTTTTCCTTCAGCATTTATAGTGAAGAGGGCATGTTTAGACATGTTTTCTCCGGGTTCTAGGAGTCACGCAGCATGATCACTGTCAATAATGCCTGTTGGACGCGCACGACGTACGCTGGACCCAGGTGTCCTCAGTGCTTCTGTATTGGAAGCCCTTGAAGGCCTGTGAAGACCAGAAAAGTAGTCTTCAAAATCCCGTCATTAGACGCCTGCTCCCTTTTGACCAGCGCCTAATATCATGGAAGTTACATAAGCTTTCCGCCTATCGCGGCACATACTAAATATTTTTCCTTGTCTTATTCCCAACGACAGTATTAATAGAGTGATCGTTGACCTTGGCCCGGGTACTTTTTGTACGCATGCTTCCATCTTGGTCACTTAACTTGAGATGTTCAAAGTGCTATCTAAACGACTGCTTGTGCGAGGGTCATGCATCGTTTGGAAAGTCCTTCTGCAAGATTGTATGCATATTAAAGTGGCCAAGGATTAATGATTGAATTGAAAATTTTGATAGAAGATCTTTAGATCTGTCGGATTTAAAATTTGAAGGGCATTCTTTTTGGCCATGACATGCGGGAGATCTGCCAGCGTTTATAGGGAGGAATTAAATGTACCCGACTATTCTTGGCACGGAGGTTCTCATACACCGACGCCTTCGAATTCTACTCAAGTGTAACTTTGATAGAAGATGGACATGTTTCATTCTCTGCCAGTGAAATGTACAAAATATATTTAGCCGTTTTTTGATCTTTGGTTCGCTGACGACCTAGACTAAATCCCCTGCCGTGTCATTGGCGTGTGAAGCATAATGCTTCTCGTCAGAGATTTCGCCGACTGCTTGGTCGCGACTTGTTTCTTCGGCAAAATTCAAGAAGATCCACCACCTCGTATGGAGATCTGGTATACCCAATTGTTGTCTTATTCTTTTGTCTGGAGTAACTCTTCGACTCCGATATTCACGCAGAACAGGGAGGAAGGCGTGAATCGCAGGTATGTAGTCCCAATCCTCGTGCTCCAAAGTGTGCGGATCCTTCATCAAAGTCGAACGGGCATAATATGAAGAGGCAAAGAATACGAAATCCGATCGCAGGCTGAGCTCTCCGCCGAGGTATGTGCGTAAACTTGATGTTAGTAAGTCCACGATGCGTTGGATTTTGTCTCGAGATTGCCGAATGATGGCATATTTCATGAGATCTCCAAGCTCCGCTGCGTGATGTGAAGAGAGAAGCATCTCGTCAGGTATGTCTATGTTCGTGGCAGTGTGAAAAAACGTTTCCATGATCTGAGAGAATTGAATAGAAATGTCTCGATACAACGGTACTTTAGCTTAAAAAAAAGAACAGAAAGAAAGAAACAGTGCTTACGGCGGCTAAACGTACTGAAACCATGCTTTTCTCCTGAGTGCCCGTCTTTTTTGTACGTGTATTTGAATCTATTGGGGACGCAGTCGTAGCTAGGAGATTTTTTTCGCATTTCTCGATGCATAGTTGGTAGCGCGTGTGGTGTCCTAGGATATAAAAAATTCATCAGTCGAATGTGTAGTTCAGCGAAATGGGCCGGGCCAGGGTTGTCGGGGTTTGGTATGTTTTTAGACGAGTCCCTGAAGATCGAAAGAAAGAAAAAAGTATGTTCTTCTTTCGCGAAGGCAGTATCTAGCTTTTTCAACGCATTGAAAGATGACAATACTTCTTTCGTAAGCTTTCCGGTGACCAGTCTCTTGAAATATTGGCTGTAGAAAAGCCGTTGATGGAAGTCGGGATCGTGTTCAGGATATTGATCGCCAATAATTGTAGGAAGGAGTTCTTGAATACAGTGATACGATCGCTGTTCGATAACCTCCGACATTTCGTCGCCAATGAAGGATTTGATGCCGCTACACAGATCGTACACCGGGCCTGGTCTGATACTGTATGAATAAGATAGCCAGGGTTTTGTTTCGACGATGTTCTTAGCATAAGTGTCCCGAAGAATAGTCCATTGAAGGTCAAATTCTAGCCATGTTTTGGCTTTCCACGTTTTGAATATTTCATCCCATGCCCATTTCTTTCCCGGTTCCCAGTGTGAATTCCATTTCCAGTCGTGCCTTTTCTTCCGAATTACATGCTTGAATATCGAACGTGGAAGCGCGACAAGGAAAGAATGCAAAAGCCTTGTAACAAGGGCGTAGAATCTGAAGACGCGGCGGGAAAATGTGAGAAAGTAGCAAAGAAGGCTGGATTGCGGGGATTTATACGGGCATTGTGGGGTGACCTGTGGGGAGAGAGTGGACAATGGTAGACAGAGCTGGAAGGCTTGGAACATGGGGAAGACGGTGGTGAAGAAAATAAAAAGTACCGGTATTCCTATAATTGCGACTATAGGAAAGGCGACTTGCGGTACCTGTGCGATAAGGAAATCCACCAGACCGACAAAAAATAATATAAGAGCGGCTTGCAAAAGGAGGGGCAGCGAGGCAATGATTTCCGGCACATGCCATGCCCTTAGTCCTTCAGAACGCATGTTAAATACTGCGAACTTATCGCGCGGTGTGAGTGAGCTTGAGTAATGCTGATGCTCTCTTAACCATTGCATCGAGATAATACCAATTAGGACAGTGGTGAGACTGAGTACAAGGCTGATGAACCAAAATATATTGATGCGAACCGAAGATGGTGTAGGAGAGAACGTCGAGTTTGATATTGCCAGCGGCATCGCGAGAGTTCCATTCATCGGGGCGTCGAGGCGGCTGGCTATATGCGTAAGGAGGTTCACGACGGCGTCGTTGGGGTCTGGTTGGAGTAGTTGATAGGATTCGATGATGAACGCTGTCAGCACTCCAGAGAATAGACCGGCCTGACATTTTAAAGGGGAATTATTTGCTGAAGCGCCGAAGGAAGTAAGTTATAGCCAGACTCACGAAGACGAGAATGTTCTGCACTTCGTCCTTCCATGCCTCGCATTGAACTTTGTCCTCTTCGAGGAAAGGCCTCATGAGGTTTTCCCATGGGTCTCCTTTGTCTTTTGGGATGGGAAATTGGTAGGGGTCGCCGCATTTCCATGCACTCTGAAATGAATGTGGGCTCAAACTAAACATATTGTCATGGCATTGTTGAACGCACATTAGGTTCTGGAGGGGGCTTTGGCTCTTGAAATTTTTCATCCATGTCGTCTTGGTGTGCGAAGTCAAGAAGCAAGATGTCGATCCGACATCTCTTGTTTTAACAGAAAGCGAAAGACACGTGTGGGCATCGAAGCGGTCGGTCGTCATATTCTCCGTGATCGATTAGATCAGCTTAGATGTAACCAGGGCAACTTCGTATTAGCGCCCGTGTGATACAAATATAACCCCTCCTGAAACCCACATATCAAAGTCCGAAGTCAACGGCGTGAACTCTTCCTTTGTTGCAGTGGACAGAGATCATGATACCCGCGATGTCACTTCTAGGCCGCACTAACAAATTCCGCTGAGTAAGGTGGCGTCTTTTTTCCTTGACGCTGGAGGCCCATAGAGGGGAACTCGAACTTGCTAAGTGTCTGCTTATGTAAGTCATTTGGCGCCGGCGCACGAGTGGTTCGTAGAGGCTCGGTCATCAATTCAGTAACGAATCCCGCCCGAACTGAGAAAAGAACAAATATCGGAAAGGCAGACCAAGGAAAGTTATTATCGACCCCTAACACTCGCTAACTTGAAGACCAACCGCGTTAATTATGGGTCATTCCTCGCCACACTCCAATGCTCTGTTTGCTGCGAGTCAAATCCGGGTAAATTCCTCGACGGATCGACGGCTGCCCTGCGGACGTTGAGAAGGACCCGATTTCCTGACACGGTGGACATCGCAATGGTGAAGTAGACTGGAATATCAGTGAAGCGTATCTTCGTTAATCAGAGTCAGAGTTAATCCCAGGATATAGGCAGCGGATGAGGCTGGAAGGATGTAAACCTACGGGTGCCTTTAACCACATTAAAAAACATGTCATGTACGTTGCGCCGATGCTAAGTAAAGTCAACACACCATGCTCAACGATCAGATTTAAATCGGTGAATGACCCAAACGAAGCCACTTACATCAAGAAGTAAGCAATCGAATCCCTCACCAAAATGTCCACAATGCCGACACGTGCCATACGAGGCTCGCTCGTCGCCTGCTTCCTCGTTCTGAACACCGAAACGATGGCGAGAGTGCACAAGAGGACCTCAAACACGAAAATAGGAACCCAGAACGTCGGGAACCACGAGGGCGTCGTTGCTTTTGGGGCGCAGATTTTGCCTCCCGTTGGGAGGGGGAAGACTTGGGCTGTGTTGCGGATGGAATTTTAAAGTAGAAGGGTGAATGGGATTGGTATAAGGAAAAATGGATGGGAGTACCTGCGCTTTGTTTCTCTAAGTTTATTAGAATTATCAATGAGGCGGTTGAGGTGATCGCGAAAGACACCAGTAGGAGGGAGAGGATTTTCTTGTTCATCCCGTATAGGGCGTATATTCGCAGCTGCAGAACGCCTGGTGGACGGAATATTAGTGAAAGTATGTGTCAATGGGCAAAATTTGAATTTGGAGATGGGTAAGAACGGACCTTCGGCGAGTAGCGTTATCGTCCAGCCAGACCATCCTTGAAACTTATTGGTGTGCTCGCCTTGTAGTTAGCCAGGTCAGCCTTGAGCCAAAGTAAATGAGGCAATACGTACAGCTGGGGAAGTCAGCTTTGGACAGGTTAAAAATGTTCTCAAGCGTACAACTTTGCAAACCAATGGGTGAGAAATTGGGATCTTAGAATGAATAATGGGAGAACTCACTGAAGCAGTAAGGTTCGGAGTCAAAATCGCTGGAATAAATTCGGTTCAGGTCTTGGGGCGAATTCAGAGAGAGATTTTGTTACCATAGGCCGTGTATCTATACCAACTCAAAGTCAATCAAGTTCGCGGTTCAGAGCTGGGTCTCACGTCATGATGGCAAGACCATAATATCGAATCTGGTTCAAGGTCAAGGTCAATATATTCAGGAGAACCCATCAAGGGATAAGTTGAAAATCTTACAGTTACAAAGAAGGCTTTTCCGAGAGACCATGAACGATTCTAGTGGAAGTGGTTTCAGCATGCTTGTTATTGGGTGTGGCAGGCAACATCCATACCCATATGAATTCGACCTGTTCAAAAATGCCTGTTGGTAAGAATGGAAATTTTGTTGGTACTGAAAGTTAGGTACCTCGTCGTCCAATGTGATCACTGAAAATAGTACGGTAAGCAACAGGTCTGCCTTTGAATAGCTCGTATAAATTCTCACCGTGATCGAAGGCGACTAGAGTCAGGGCGGCCACTGGCAGGTGCAGGCATCAGTATCCTACCAGTCTCTGCCAGTGAGCAAAGCCTATACGTACCTGCAGCGTATTTAGTAGCTTGAATAGCCGACAACTCTTCTATAAAAGTATGCAAAAGCGAGCTCAGAGACATCCTGCAAGTGATGCCAGAAAATACCAGAAGGTGGGGGGCCGGGGCCTTCAATCGATATACCCGAATCGAATCATGGTCATTTATTTGTATTGAGCTCGAGTGTAGTCAGACGAGCGTGTTTGACGTGATAATCAGGCCTCTTAATAGCGAGGAGGTTGATATCGAGGGACAGGATCCGAGAACGGATCATGCATGATACGTGTTCTTGATAGCCCAACGTAGAACTTCATAAGCCATTCGCAGTTGGTTCGCAGAGCTCAAAATACCACAGAGCGCTGCAGCGCCGAGGTGCTAGACGTCAGGGGTGAGCGCAATCGCCATAAATAAACGAGGAGGTTTTGACGTCTGGCGTAGTGACCTCCGGTTTTTCTACCTTGCTCGAGATCGAGATCGAGAAAGGCCCAGAGAATTTCTGTTCGTCCTCACTTTCCTTCTTGTTTGCAGAAATTGGGCAAGCGAAGAGTGATACAGAAACCAAAATCATTCCAGAAAGCTGTGGGAGTATAGAAATGATCCAAAGCCGGATCACGTCTTCGTGCTGCCATTGGAATTAAAAGATTGGCTGAGGATCGAGCGCCGAGTGCGGGTCATGCACGTTTCGCCTCTGTTCTTGAATTTAGCACAACTTTGATATCGAGCGTCGAGACGAAGAACTCGGTAAGCGTCCAGAGTAGATGGCGAGAAGTCCTTTCCATAAGTAATTAACGTGTCGGTTCACAGCATGGGATTTCAATCATTGTCCACACTAAAAGAGAAACTGCAGCAGGGCGTCGGCGTCAAGTATTTCAGGTTATAGATCTGTCAATGTGGAGTCCGCTGGAGGGTCGTGTTTATTATAACTAGTATCCGCCCCCCAAAATAATTCTGTCACATTCGGTGAAATCAATGCGTCGTTGTTGTCAGAGGTATGCGGGGAGCGGTAAGTAGATCTTTGTATAAGACAAAGGTCGGTCTTCAATAACAGTCCGCCTACAAATTGGGTCGGAGCATCCGGATTCGCTCAGGCTCCCGAGTCGAGCTTGAGCCTCGAGCCTCGACCGACATTGACATTACATAGGCAATTTTCGTCTATTTCCGTGGAAACAGGAGACAGGAAGCACCTTAGTCGACATCGAGCGAAGCGAAGAACTGGGTAAGTATGCAGTGTGGATGCAGAGATGTTCTTTCTATGATCAATTAACTTGTCTGTTCATATCATGAGCTTTCGATATTTCGACCATCCTCCACACAGACAGAGAAACCGCAGCAGAGAGTCGGCGCAGGGCCACTCTAGACATCTATCAATGTGGAGTCCACTGGAACGTCGGGTTCTGGTACAAATCCCAAAATAAGTCTGTCACCTTCGGCGAAATCGATGCGTCCTTGTTGCCAGAGGTATGCGGGGAGCGGTAAGTGATCCTTTCTGTGAGACAGAGATCGATATTTAATCACAATCCGCCTGCAAATAGGGTTGGAGCATCTAAATTTCCTCCAGCTCCTGAGCCGAGCTTCGACACTGGACAATTCTCCTCTATTTTCGCCGAGAAAGGGCGAGAGAAAGGATCGATAGTAAATTGTTTAGTCAATGCAGTGGATAACCCAATATCAATTGAGGATTTTTCTTCGTTTTCCCTAAGAGCGGTACTGTAGACTGCAGCTGCGTTGGGTGATTCCAAGCCATGAGTAATTTTATATCCCCAGCGAGAAATGCCTCGAGCAGGATCGAGCAGAGTCGTGTGATATCGTGCGCCATCAATCCAGTCGACAGCAATCTATCTCGTCCGAAAAGTGAGAATGTCAATGAAGATTGCGACCGTGAAAATCGTTCAAGGATCCATGGTTTGTCTAGTCCTGTTTTTACCGCGCCCCCAAAACCGTGTCAGAAAATTGTTATGTAATCTTCGGAGCTTCAAATATCGTCGCGTCGAGTTGACGCGACCGGTTAGATATTTTGCAAAATTTAATAGACAGAGAATAATTGATTAGCTTCAAGAACATTGGGTAAAAAATTTGTCTTGAACGGTGGAGTTTTCGTTCTTGATTTCACTGTTGTGAGACGACAGGTGAAAGTACCTTACATAATCATCAAGGATAGACGACCAATTGCCTAACTCTTGCACATCACCTCGTATTCTCCTAAAATTTTACAGGAATGATTTTTGGGACCTCCTAAAGATTTTTGTCTCCAATTTTTAACCAAAACCCTCTTCCTCGTCAAGAAATCGCGTACGGCAGGTTTTTTAAAGTCCGAAGATTACATAACAACTTTCTGACACGGTTTTGGGGGCGCGGTAAAAAACAGACTTCATATATCGTGATCCGAAGGGCACATCACATATATCGAAGTCTGGCTAGGAGAGACTATGGTTTGTCAGCGCCTTCCACGCCCCTCGAGTCCAAGGCATGCCAAGACTGAGAGCTTCGGCAATAATCCGACATTATCGTGCAGCCACTCGAAGACCCTCGAATTAACAAGTCTCATGGGATTATGCTGGAGGTCTATTTCAGACAACCTCACTCGAGAGTCGAAGGTTTTTTTAATGGGAATCATCGAGGGTTTATTAGGAAGGCAACGGAGTCACATCACGTTCATAACGCGTTGTGTAACGCAGACGCGTTATCGGTTTCCCACGTAGCACTTTCCTTTCTACCACATCTCGAATCGCTGTTCCTCCATTTTTCCGCGTATAAGTCATGTGGATTGCATAGCGGGATTGTACTGGAACTCCTTTCCCGTCTCCATGAGACACAGTGGTCGCAGAGGTCCTCCGCAGCGCATACCCTAGTCTCTACTGGGAAGCTACGTGTGGTTCATCCAATTTTTAGGCTCTAGATACTGACACCCCTCCACTACCCCCGTACCCATTCAGCACCCCCGCACCCGGTCATCAATAAAGGCGCGTCAACGACTTCGAGTACCTGGCAAGTACAATAGGAGACCGAGCCACCCGAGCCCCCTTTCCTAAAATCCAAGACAGTTCACTCCTACACTCATACTCTCAGACAGAGTCTCTAGGACATTTGGAAATCCACCCCTTTCGACTTCAAGATTTAAAAATCGACCGCCCACCGCTGGAAGGTCTCACACCTCTTGCTTGTCTACTCTCACCATCTTATTCGTTTACCCCCGCTGATCGTTGACCGCTCATCGCGCCTACAACTACTACCCACTCTTTGCCAACTACCGCTCTTTCTTTTTCGACAACTCTCACAACCACCACGTTCTCTCTATACATCTCTACCCACCCACTATGATCGTCCTCACCCGAGCAGACCCAGACCCCACTTCCTCATCCACGTCTATGCTCATGCCCACGGCCTCTGCATACCCACCCGCAGACGGCCCAGACGACCCCCCGCTCTCCAAACACACAACGCTCTGGGTCAAGATATATGCGTTCGGCGGCATGGGCGTCGTGCTCACCGTCATCATCCTCTCGCTTGCGTATTGGGCGTGGAAGTACTATAAGAAGGGCATCGTGCCGCCGTGGTTGATTCCGCAGCATGAGTCTATTGTGCGTCTCGTCTCATATTTCTGAATGACTTCTCCTGTGACTGACGAATCATACTTGTACAGAAAGTAGTGAGCAGAGACGAGAAACACATCTCCGATCTGGAATCGGACCGCGGCGACGCGGAGTCCATCGTCGGTCGGAAGTCCAGTTTTTACTACCCCAACCACGACCACGACCATGATTCCGACGACGACGACGATGGGGAGTTCCACATCCCGCCTGTACGATATCACCGTAACTCCCTCTCGCGCACGCGCTCGAGCTCGATGCCTACGCTGCCTATGTATCGCGCCGACCTCGACCTCGACCGAGAGAGAGATAGGGGACGCAGTGGACGGGGAGACAGGGATAGGAACGCAAGCCTGTCGAGCCCCCCTTCTGCCTCCGAATCCAAGCGCGTGAGCTGGGCCTCCGGCGCGCCGACGCTCGGTGGTGCTGGCGGAGATTACTCTGAGCATTACCCACCCCCTTCGTTCCCACCTCCTTCATCCTCGTCTTATTTCCCTTCACGTTCCCCTCCCCCGTCTTCGTTCCCCCCTTCCCATTCCCTTCCCCCTTCCAATTCTTTCTCCCATTCTCCCCCGTCGTCGAGACGCCCCTCCTCTTCTTCACCCCGTTCCCCCACGCGCCCATCCACTCGCCGCTCCTCGATATACTACCGCCCCCACACAGAAATCGACGCACCCCGCCCCGTCCCGCTCGCGCGTCGGAGTCGCGGTGTGCGCCGGTCGTCGACGGGGACGCCGACTTCGAGGGCGGGGCCGAGGGCTGGGTTCGGGCCAGGGGCGGAGTCTGGGCAGGGGGCGGGGTCGAGCGGGAGGCAGGGCGGGAGGCGGGTGGTGTCCTTGTCTCAGGCTCGGGCTGGGGGTCAGGCTGAGACGAGGTCTGAGGCTCGGTCTGAGACGCATACTCATACGCATACACCCCATCACCGTCCCCATACTCCCCGTCCCCGTCCTCATACTCCCCATCCTCATCCTCACCGACAAGGGGAATACGCCTTCCCCGACATGAGCCTTCGCGAACACGTCGCTTACGGCGCCTACGGAGATGATAAGAGGGGGTATTGTGAAGTGCTGGGACACCGCGACTGAGACTGGGTTCTTGGTCGTTTCTTTAGACGACGGCGGGTGGTTTCGTTGGGGTGTTGTTTTTATTAGATGAGATTAGATTAGATGCGATTAGATGCGTGCTTGGATATTGATTGTGTAGCACTTTAATATGAATTCGTTTTACCCCCCCTTTTACGTTGCTTGAGCGTAAACTCCGTCTTTGAAAAGTAAGCTTTCAAATGGAATTCTACCCTCGTCTGACTTGACTCGTAAGGCATATGCCGTGCACTCGTTGCGTGCTTTAGTACCTGGCACAACTGCTGCGCTCATCACCTCTCGTGCGTAGTCGCGTCCGAGTCGTTCAAAGTCGCGTCGCGTAGACCTGTCTTGTACAGTATCACGTGCCGTGTACTCGTCTTTTTTTTTTTTGGACGCGTTGCCTGATCAGTGATCATGACACTCTCTACTCTGCCTCCAGCCCTGCTCATTCCTTGAAATACACTTGTTCATCTACAATGATTCATCGATGATGGCTACTCGCGAAGAAAACGATGATCTTCTAATGACGTGAATTCCTTCGTCGCTTTCTACCACCGTCGAGATGAGAAGCCGTACTTCGAGGGGATAGTGAGAGCGAAGGAGGGCTACACGAGCAACTCGACACTTGAAGCTAGCGAGAGAGAGGCGGATCTGTTGAGTCGTTCGATGTGAGTCACTTTCTTATGTGTTAGTTTTTAGGCCGTTCTCTGAATCTTTTTCATAGATGTTTCCAGCGCAAAATCGTGGAGCCTTACTCGAGAGACGGACGGCTGTCGGCTTCCGCCAACTGTCTGAGTAGCATTGACGCGTTGCAAGCGTTTTCAGTACCACAATCGACACAGGTAAGTCTAATTGCGCTGCCTCTATTGTTGATGCGTGTCTAACAAACCTTAGGTCCGTGCATAAGAGAGGCCTCGAGGAAACAATGGTCGCCATCCCTAAGATTCCAGGGTTTCATGAGTACCTCGCTCTACACCACCTCTAGCTACTCTTCTTCGTGGAATTCAATCTTCAAGGCGCGCTGGGCTCCGGTTCGAGATGAATAGTGCGATGTTTGGTGCGAGGACTGTGCAAGTGTCGTGCGTGGCGTGCTTTCGGTGCGTTTTTGTGTTCCGGCTTCCTTCGTTTCCTCAGGGATTAAGACTTTATTGCCTGTTAGATTTTCAACGCGCATATACGAGCCTATAACCGTGACTAGGCTTGTTGAGAGGTTTGGATGAGGATACAAAATGGATATACCTGGTTGTATGCTCATCTTTCCAACCAATTCCCAGTGCCCTTATCAAGGTTCGTTGGGCGTCGATACTCATAGAAATTAACACAGGATGCTTAATTTTAGGTCTCGTTTCTGATGGAAGGATGACAGGTCTGGGCTTTGGAGCTGTGTAAGTGGTTCTACCACTTCCCACTATTAATATCCCGAGAAGAGCTTTTCCGCGAAAGGGGACTCAGTCATATCCGGTCACACAGGACAGCGGCCAATCCCCTCGTCCTATGATTCCCTTGGGGTATTACTTCGTAGCTCACCGGGTGGGATCGTGGACTGCCACGATATGCTGCTTGGGACATTCGAGGCGGGAGAACACGGATGGGACGAACTGACTCCATGCTTCCTTCCCCCAAGCAGACACATGGGGCTGGAAATTCCACTACTATCCCATGTCCTAGAAAACAAGCCTCCTAACAAAATTCGAATTCTCAGAACCTGCAGGAAAAACCAGTTGCCGAGATGCAACCTGGTACGATCAGATAGAACATCTAATCTTATCTCTGACGTCAACTTTAATTATAAAAGGTCTCAGTCGTGCGTATCTATGGTCTAACTTTCTTCTTTTCTCAGTCTCAGCTTCGAGTCTTCGAACGCCCCGCCTCACGATCTGCGCATTCTCACCTCTCACCTCTCGCTATAACACGGACATCAAACATGGCTGCCGCATCCCCGACCAAAGATGATATTGGCCTCCCGCCATACCCGCCATTCACGAACCGTGAGACGGCGGTGAAGAAGGTCAAGGCGGCACAAGACGCTTGGAATACGAAGTAGGCGTATTGGCTCTTCACATTTGTCTGCTTCCAGCTCTCACACGATTGTTGTAGGAATCCAGCAAAGGTCAAACTCGCCTATACACCCGACTCGATCTGGAGGAACCGGTCCACGTTCCTCAAAGGCAGAGACGAGATCGAAGACTTCCTCACCAAAAAATGGGCCACCGAGAATGGGTATCGCTTGCGCAAGGAGCTCTTCGCTTTCAAAGACAACAAGGTTTTTCTCTTCCTTTGGGGGTTACCTCGTTGTGAATCTCTTGCTGACCATGGCCAAACGTCGCAGATCGCGGTCCAGTTCTGGTACGAGTGGTACTCGGCCGACAGTAAGGGGACGAAGCAGTGGTTCCGCACGTATGGCTTGGAGGACTGGACCTTTGCCCCGAACGGGCTGATGGAGAAGAGGCAGATGAGCGCGAACGACGTGGCTATTTCGGATGAGGAGAGGTGGTTCAAGGAGGGTGTCGATGTGAACAGCGTTGATATCGGACCTGCTCATTGGTAAAGAATTTTTTTGCGGAATGAGAAGAGTAGGAGGGGCTATTGGTTTAACAGGCAGGAATATGGAAAGGTTCGTGTTACATAAATTTTATTTTCTACGCGTTTGGCAGGCATGAAAGTGAATGAGTGTTCTGCGGTTGTAAGCAAGAGTAGAAAATCATTTTAATAACAAACTAAAGCGATGTATCCATGTCCGCGTTTGGTGCCTGGCACGACTCGATGTACCTAGTGATCGCTTCCCTTGCTACTTTGGTTCTACGGGGCCAGTCTTGACAACGGCTGGAGAATGAATGGCGAGACGCAAAGTCAACCAGCTCCTTTGAATACGCTGATCGCTCCAAGAGACGACAGAGGCACTTTAATAACCACCGGAATACTCGTGATTGACAATGGTCATGGTTTCCAACGAACAGCTTGGGATGAACTTCGTGAAGGTAAGGGTCTGTTACAACACCCTCCTTCTTCCATAGATGCCTTTTACATCTCCTTAGGGCCTTATCATTCGGCCCAATAAATTTCCTCCAGATCCATGGGCTACTTCTGCGGATTTCTTGGTTGCGAAAGTCCTGTTTCCCGGGAGGTATCGGCGATGTTTCGTTGCATAAGAATTTGAGACAATAGAGCGCAGCAATGGCGAATCGTTCGCCGTTGAATGCAAGTGCTCCAGATCGTGAAGGGTCTAGGAGAAACATACAAAACTGTTGCCTGTATTTTGGTGAGTAAGTATCTGATATCAATTGCCGGATGTCCAGGAGATCCATGTCTAGGAAGCGGGAGGGGGGGAAGAGACCCTCTAAATCTCCATGAAATCGCATGAATTCCCGCTTGCAGGGAGAATGAGAATGGTGAGTATTTATCCCCACAAGTGCAACAAGAAATATATGAGATCTTGCAGTGTAATATTCCTCTAAATGGGCCATCATGTATTCGTCGAATATCTTACGAAACGGGATGGGTTGGGATTTGGCAAAGTCCTGAAAGCAAGGGTAAGTATACAGTCACTGACGTCGGACAAGAAGACGCACTGAGAAGAGCTGCAAAAAAATAATCACTTCAGAAGGGGTACCATTCTCTAATTTTTCAATTCTTGGCCACCTTCTTGACAGGTCAACCAGAGAAAAACCTGAAAGCTGTTGCTGAAGCTTAGGTGTCCAGCTGGCACCCCTGAGCAAATATTGTAGGTCACCCCACCACCTACTTGGCGGTTCAACTTCTGCTCTCGACCAATGTTTGTTAGAATAAAGTCAATAGAATTTAACAGAAGCCTACCCGATCGATTAAGGATTGCGAAACACCGCCCTGCCAAAGCTTCACGCCTAGGGCCAAGATTGATATAAAAGACCTTAGAACGTGCTTGATCTTGAAGAAAGTCGAAAAATGAAGCATGGAGGAAGGAAATGTACGAGTCAACTTTCACAACAGCTGAAAGGTCAGACAAAGCAATTTGAACATCCCCTTTTTCTAAGGAGAGAATTACCTCCACAGCTGACACCCAAAAAACAGACCTGGGATATAAAACAAAAGCCAAGATGTTTAGCACCAGTTCTATACCATAATTTTCCGCATTGATGGAAGAAAGAATATGCATGTACAACCCGTCTAGCTCGGAGAATGGGTTCTGGCCTTGAGATGAACGCAATCCAAGAATAGCATCCAGGCGGTAGTTGGGACGGTGGTGGCGAAAAGATATATACTTGATTACCGTGGACGCATAGATAAATTGCCCACTTGCATTCCGCACCAGTGTTTCGAGAACATCTGGAAGAGGCCAGGAGGCAGGCAGGTATTTACGCAATGGATGAGAATTCCTCAACTCTTGAAATTCGTCTTCGAGGAATACCCGGATATCCTCATCTGGGAAGAATGAGTTGTCAAGCATCAGGCGACAAAGAAGCCCGTTGAAAGACTTGGAAGTAAATGCCCCTGATAGATGAGACTCGGGACGACTGGAAATAAGAAATAGGAGGGGGAATCCAGCCATCTTTAAAGCGTTAGTGATGGCCTTGAGGATTGCGATCTGAGCATCGGGGCCAGAACATTCGTCGAGGCCGTCTATAATGACGACGCGAGGGGAAGCAGGGAGCTGGAAGTAACCCCAGTCGGCTAGATTTCGAATTGGTCCTGTGACTAGAGTCGAGAATTGGGCGTCGATGGAGAGCTTGAAAATGAGGGGATTCCGTGTAATCGCCTGTGAAATCGGCTCTTTGAGAGCAGGAACGTGAAGGGCAGCATGGTATGCAATAGTGGGTACGAGGCTGTCCGCGCTGTTACGAAATGGATCCGTCCTCGAGAAGAAGAAACTGGCAACCAGACGCTTCTCCGCTGCTAAGCGCTCGGCCATTGATTGTGCGATCGATGACTTCCCGACACCTGCGCCTCCGTTCACCCACATCACAGGCTCACCAGGATGCTCAATTCCGTCGATCCAGTTGTGAATCTTTTCCAACACCTTTAGGCGTGTTTTAGGGTGGCATTTCGGCACATCGAATCGGTGGCCTGAATTGTGGAACGCAGTGTGCGAGGCATTTTGTACGAGTAGTTCGAAACCTTGAGTGTTGTAAGCGCTAAGGCCGTACGGATAACAGTGCAGATCTTACCGCCGGAACTTGAAAGCTCTTGTGGTAAGTAGATGTGTTGGTGTTGGTTGAATGAGCTGTTAGCGACCGTGAAGTGATGGCTGTTCTCAAGCATGGTTTGGTTTGCAGGAGGCCAACCTCTGGATGTGGAGTTCTGCATGGGAGAAGTACTGTCAAGGGTCGGTAGTGGGGATTGAAGTGAGGCGCAATGGCTGTACGGGCTTGCAACTTTGTTTATATAATGGGCTGTTACATACCTGTTTTCCACGCAGTCAAGGGAACTGCCTTGGGACTATTCTCGACGATGCTGTGCGTAATCGCGGCATGTTTTTATTGAAGTATGTAGCACCAGAAGTGAACAGTGCTGAGCTGGTCGATCAGATTAGGCTTAAAAGAGGATGGAAAACCGGCTTTGTTATTGAGATTGGGATTGGGAGAAATGGTGGAGTAAAATGGCACGTGAGGAGGACGAAGTGGCTGCGTATGTTAATTTAAGACAAGGCTATTCTAGCCGAGGTCGAATGCAAGGCTTCCTGGGAGCCATCATATGGTGCAGTGCCTGTCGCGTCGTTCTCGTTCAGGCGTTTATTGTTTGAAATTTCGACGATGGAGTACACTGGGTGATCGGACGCCAAGTACCTCTAAATGCCAGAGTTAGCGGGCGCCGGGCAGGAAGAAAGCAAGATAAAGGAAAGCGGCAAAACAATGCGTGTTGGACAGGCAATATCGATGGGCTGGCCTGACCTGGCGGACTCGGAGGATCGTGATATGCAGCGAAATCCAAAGGAGAACAAAAGAGACGAACAGGAGCGATGGTCAAGATTGAGATAATTGCCAGAATAAAAGCGGTTTATCCGATGACGTGATGAACCCACTCAAGCCGTTAAATTGTCATGAGGATATGCTGTGGTGCTTATCTCGACGCTAAGTTCAACTTGAAGTCCAAGGCGTCGAGAACGTTGAGTGTTCAACGAGACTGGGATCGTAGCGAAATGAGAGAATATGCATTTTCATGGAACGTTGGCCATCGACAACCGCTGTTGATGTCGTCGTTGATGGTGGAATAGCGTGAGGTGATCCTATCAAAAAAAATCACGATGATCCCGAAGATCCCGAAGAGCCACGTGTTCCACGCGGCTTACTGTACCTTGCCCGGATTCAGGTAGGCTCGACACCAGCCGTTATGGATAAATCTACTCTGTCCTGTCTTGCCCCGCATTCGCCCAACCCTCTACATCAACACCCCCTGCGCCGTCGCACGTCTCACCCATCCGCCCCCCGCAGGCTCCATACCTGCCGCGCCATACTGCTTGTTTTCTTGGTGCACCGTTTGCATCAACACCGCCGCCTCTCTCGCGTCACCTCCCGTTTCCTTTCCTCCATCAAGTCCTAGTGCCGTTCGGCCGCCGCTTGCTAATCTAATTGGTGATATCGACAAAAATCTCCCTTCATCAAGTAATAAGTGGCCAAGACCTTCATGAAAGGAGGTAGAAAATGTGGAGTCGGTAATTCATATCGATCTTGATGTACTTATCGATGGCTGTAATCGTGCTATGAACCTTTCCGTGGATTAAATAATGTACCCCCGCCAGAGAAGGCTGAACGTTACTTTTTGTTTCTTGTCAGGGGTGCGAGCTGTCATTCCGTCCAAGTCGGGTGTCCATGCAACAGTGACCTTGGGTGTTTGCTTGAACTTCGAGCATTTGTCCTCTAGCGTCATGGGTATTATTCATGGTAACTCGGGAGGGGAGTACATGGTTGGTCTAAATATTTTGGGGTCGTTTTAATAATGTGGCCAGCACAATTGAACAGAGTAGAAAAACCTACCATTCCTCCGGAATATTAAATTGAGCATTCCAGCATAAACGAAGCAAGACATCAACCTGGCCAGGAATGGTGAATTTGATAACGTGCAGAGCCTCGCTGCAAGGCCAAAGTTGAAGGGAGGTATGAGACAGCTAAATTCGGACGCCTAGTCATGGAACTGTGCGGGATAGCGAGAGGATAAATAGGCACCGTCTATAATGTCATGTGGTTATTGCTAACCCATCCTTCGACGTGCAAGAGTTATGGATCTTCAAACGGGAAGTTATAGCATAATTAGCAAGGCGGGAAACCTATTCGTCGGGCGAAAGGCAAAAGAAGATCGCTCCCTGAGGCCCAAACAAGTTGTTACTCTGCCTAGAGACGCGGACACTCCGAAGGTACAGCGGTCATAACTTTTGTGCGTTCTGGAAAAGTACTGAATTCACCCAGTGGATTATTGAAGCTCTCGGAGATGGTACCTACCTATTATCCATCGGCGTTGGTCGCACAGCAAATATCAATCAACTTGTGAATGCGGTCCTTCGTGACCAGCCCCCGCCGACTAAATGGAAGATTAACCCACAATTTCATCAAGGAGGAAACACGTTCACGTAAGAAAATATCTTTTTAGACGAAGTAGTTGCTCAATATGCACTTAGGATTAGTCTCGAAACGGATATGGGTGAAGGATGGCAGGCCTCCGTTGGTCCTGACGCTGGACAACAGGTAAGGATTTTAAACTCTCAAAAAACAGAGGACAAGTTCACGTGAAGCGGGAGTAGATTGCTATAAAGCGATACACTGTGGGACGTTCGCTTCCCCCCACCTACCGTCCCCAAGACCTTTTTATCATTACCAAACTTGATTGATAGGTGCTGGGCCATCGAAATTTTGTAGTTCGTAGATTTTGACCATCGTGATCTTCCACGAAAATAAATGAAATTACAACTGGCAGAAACCTGTTCGGATGGCTTTAAATCATCAAGAGATTTAAATTGAATTCGTTATTTTCTGGAGGCGGAACCTAAGGCAGTTATAGGGGTTTGATGGACCACTGGAGCAGTCATGCTGCACTTTATTTATAACTGACCCAGTGAAGGTTCGCGCAATCGAACGCGTGAGTGTTTCAAGTTGGTTTGAAGGCATCAAACAAACAGTCGCATCGATAACATCGAAGCCCTGAACAGCCACCTTTGCCTTCCGACACCGAAACTCTTCGTAAAATAAGAGACAAAGCCACAATGGCCCACACTGATACGAACTCACCCATATCCCACCTTGATGACGACATGTTGTTGCACATTTTCAAGACTAATGCACAAATGCCACCGCCAAGTGAACGCGGTTAAGCTTATCAGTTGCCTGGCTCCAACTTAATTCTAACTTTCGCGCAGGAACCGATGCACATCCTCTGGATACTACCCGCCACACTTCACAGGTGTGCCGTCGTTGGCGGTATTTGCTTATCGGCTCCCCTTCGATCTGGGGAGGCATGATCGACCTTGATCTGTTCAACGCACTGAGAACTGAGGACTGGAGGGACGAGGTCATGAGCAGGACTGGGGATTCACTTCTCACAGTTACGGGACAAATACAATCCAGTCCAAAAACAGCGCGCGAATTCCTCTTCCATTTGTTAACGTTTCAGTGGTCCAGGATACGAGAATTTACAGTGTGGATCTCCCATGCACTTGACTTGGTCCAGGGTTTGACCCTGGATAATTTCTGGGACAGACCAGCTCCAAATTTGGAGATTTTCTCCCTAGAGCACGCCCTCGGCCGTCCATTAATGATTGGGCACTCGAAAGGAGAAGAAGTTCTTTTCTCGGGACATGCTCCATTACTACGATCCTTCCGGTGTAGCATACTCAATTTCGACATCCTCCAGGCATCTTGGCTTTCCCAATTGCACATCCTCTCCATATCATTTCTCTTTACTGTCATCGAAGTCCTTGATGTGCTTTCTCGTACCCCACACCTAGAATCCCTTGTCATCGACAATTTCGTCATGAGTTTTCCTGAACACTGGCAACTGTCTCGTAGGCACAACGAAATAATACTACCGTACCTCCAGTACATCCAAATTGACAACGACCTCAGGAATAGCCTCATACTTCTCCAACCGATTGTCCCAGCACATTCGTGTATCCTTTATCTTGCCACAAGTGACTACAATCCCTCCTATTTTGACAGCGCCGCCTTGACATCTTTTCAACCGGTCATTTCGCGATATGTGGAAAATTATTTCAATTCGACAAAGGTGGTCGGTCTTTCAATAGCGATGACAGGGACAAACTTCACCATGTTCCCATTCGGGCTGGTGGCTCCATTAACATTCTGTATTACCATCACTTGCGACTCCAATTTCAAGTTGCCTACAGGATTAACTGCGGTCCTACTTAGCACTTTGCCGAAACACCTACGTGCTGGTGTCACAAGCTTGGGCCTTACTTCCGACAGTACTTCCGACATCAGCCCAGAAGACCCAGAATCTGTCAAATTTATCTTATCATTTGTCGCGGTCGAATCCCTGACCGTCTCGGAACATTCAATCAAGTTTATCAATACCCTTTCATTGGATAACACCGTTGCGTTTCCGTCGCTGAAGATGCTCAATCTACGAGGAACCTCGCAAGACACACTGACATTGGCCGAAGCCCTTGTTCCTTTTCTCTCTCGCCGGAAGGACGCAGGCGTGCCTGTTCACGAGTTGAACATTTCCAAGTTGGCTTCCTATGAAGCCATGAACTGGGAATTTTTAGATGTGATAGAGGGATTAAAGGTGTTGTGGGAAGCTGGTGGCGTCGTCCACGAATATGTTTGTGGGTCTGGAAAATCGGAGAGACTGAATTTTTTATTGTAAGTAGGCGTTTGGGTGATAGGTAGGCGGTCATCCTACTTGAGTATGAATAAAGGTTATGGTTTAGGGATAAGTACAATAAATGGAGAGGGCGAGAGGAGGGTAGCAAAAGGTTCACGTTTGATCATCTACTGTAAGCGTTTTCTATGGCGGAGTACCTGAACGATGCGAGTTGGACGGACGGGTAGGTGGGATCGATATCAATGAACTAGCGGAATTGGGGGTATTGTAATTGTGGTCTGATATGCCGATATGCCCATTCGATATCTTGTAGTCCTGCACAGCAAATCCGAACATGAAAGCGAAAGGAAGACGAGGATTGAGACGGAATGGATAGTACTCACCTTCGAACTCGAGATAAATGCAAAAGTGGGAGCGGTTTATCCGATGGCACCTTAGGTAGGATTTTCAGAATTCATAGTGCTTGACTGCGTGATTAGGTACCGTCCCGGAGGTGCGCCGCGATAGTCTTTCAAGATCGATGAATGGAGCGGTATCTTTGAATTCGAAGTTTCATTGACATACGCCTTAGCTGGCTGAGCCTAGTCGGATGGCACACGATTAGCTCAATATTGACGATGACGCCGTTGAGACCGACGCTGACGCTGACTGGAAGGTTTCGGATGACTCGAACGCAGAGATCGGGGCTGGTACTGCTTACTGAATCAGTGGTAAGTGGGGACGTTGAATTTGATCTAGGGTTCTGTTCGCTGTGCAAGGTCGGACTCGAAAACGCCAGCGTCGATGTTATCTTTGGGCATGAGACCGCGCTCTGAGCATTGAAAATTGAACGTCACTATCGTTGGGTTTGGGCTCTGTGAGCGAGAAAAAAACGGAAAAAGTGCTCGATGAGATCCAGAGAACAAGTAGAACTAGGTAGTAATCGAATCGAAGGAAACAGTCTAAGAACAGAATGTCGTCGAAGGGAGGCTTGCTGGATGCTTGAGTTTATATACTTTATAGTTTTTGAGGATACAAGTTGTCGAATTTAGTTCTGGGCCATAGTTCTGGAACGAAATGAGTACCCGAGATCCAGGTGACATTTTGCATGGAGTCCAGGGATCGTGGAGGCCTAGGTGTCGAGAATGAAGGAGATGGCCGACTCCAAGATAAGAAAGGATCATAACTCAAGAAGGTAAGATGGGACTCGAAACTGAGAGCAGATTTCAGCCATTTCGCAGAACCTCGGCTAAGAGGTCGTCGTCGTCATCGGAAGGTTGATTCGGTTGAAACCGGGACCATGCCACACGTGCCATGCGAACGCACTCGTGACAACTTCCTATTCCAGGTTTATCGGTTTACGCCTTTTTACGCCTTAGCCATTGCTCATTATCACAGCAGTTTTTCTCGATACAACCTCGTCATTTATTTTCTTCGGTTCTCTTTCTTTCACCTTTACTTTCTCTTTTGGACATTGGAGGTCTGAAGTTTAGTAGCAGAAGACTGGCCAGTCCACGCATGTCCGAGTCAAGCTCTGGGCTACTAAAACTGGGAAACCTACCATCGTATTGTATCGGGCTCACCCTCACTACTCGGTATGTATTGAACTCTCCTCCTTGTTTTCTCTGAAACTAGATCTCTCTTTCGTTGTAGACCTTCCTTCCTTTCGTATTCGTGTTCCGCTCTCTTTTGTACTCAAGGCAGCTTTACGTCCACATTTGGTTCTAGTTCTACGCCTGCTACCAACGACGAACTCGAACGGCCACCTCTGACGCAGTACAGGCAGAAAAGCCAATGCCGTACGTCTCTGCGCCAACAAGCGGCCCGACACCGCTTCCCGCTTTCGAACAAGCCGCTCATCCCGGTCTCTCCGCCTTTCATCGTCGTCTATGTGGCTTCCTTTGACAGCAAGGGCTCAGTGCTCGACGGAACCACAAGGAGGAAGTTGAAACTGAAGACGACGACCTGGCCCCTTCGCACTCACATATTCGACGCAGATGTATCGGCAGTCATCGACATCGTTGCTCGTCTTCCCGCGTTCGCAGTCGCGGCCGTCCTTTCATTGGGGGTATTGCGGAGAAGACCCAGACCATAGGTGGACTTTGGCTGTGGTGCTCGAAGCAACCGCGTATGAAAAATAAATCCTTGACGGATATGTAGCAATGCATGTAGCAGAGCAGGAGGCAGGACAGGAGAAAGTGCGAAGCACTTTCCCGGCCAATGCTCCTGGATCCCGAGACAGGGTGTCCGAATGGCGCTGCGATACCCAGGTGTTAGGAGCCTGGCGACGCGTCCCAGCGTGTGCGGATACCCAATTATTAGGCGGCAGGCCCGGGATCTTCTAGCATGTAGCAGGTGCAATGACGGAGCGGTACGTCAGTTACACGAATAGCAGTAGCAGCGCATGACGGAGCGGTACGTCAATTACGCGAATAGCGGTAGCGGTAGCGGGGCACAGACGGAGCGAGTGGTAGCGTGGCGCAGACGGAGCGGTATGTCAATACGCGAATAGCGGTAGCAGCGTATGACGGAGCGGTACGTCAATTACACGAATAGCAATAGCGGGGCGGAGACGTAGCAGTTCGTCACTCATGCCAGTAGCATTGGTATTAGCATTAGCATTAGCATTAGCATTGGCATTAGCATTGGCATTAGCATTAGCAGTAGAAGGCGTGGCAGATTGTCGAAGCATGATGGCCACGATAGCAAGCCCACGACGACCCGCAAACTCAAGCGGTGTGACCCGCGAGCTTAAACGGTTTGTCGGATGCGTAATGGCAGCAATAGCAATAGCGAGCCCACGATGACCCGCAAACTCAAGCAGTGTGACCCGCGAGCTTAAACGGCGTCTCCGTGAGCCTCATTTCGTGATCTGAGATGGTACTGTGAGTAGAGCAGATATCAATAATGGGAAATTGGCCACGTATCTGTTAATCCCCGGGTTTTACAGGAAATCAGTGGGGTATCCAAAATCCATGTTCCCATCTCGTAGTGTAGGTTGCAAGTAGCAGCTTGCGAATGAATCCAGTTCGAATTTCCAACTTCTGATAGCACGGTCCAGTCGGTGTTGTTGTAGCTGTGTGGACACGATTTGCATCCGGCAACTAGACTCGCGAAGTGAAGGACAAAATTTGTCCTTCACTTCGCGAGTCTAGTTGCCGGATGCAGGTGAGCTGAGGAGCGAAGGGCGTCTCGAAAGAAAGCGAGGGCGCCGGTATGCGTTTGCAGTTAGCAGCGGAGCACGTAGCTGAAGGCTGGACATGGCTAGCAGAAGCAAAAGCTAGCCCTCGTCACACGTCAAACACGGTGACGAGGTGGTTAGTGTTCACGTGCTTTCCGCTGACCCAAAGTCGGCATTCTAATCTATGCTCGTACCTCACAAGGACGAGAATATAAAAAGGAGATCAAACCGTCGAGTACGATAGTCGTGCATACTCGCACTCCGTTGTTCGTCACGAGGTATGTATGTCGTTCCATTCTGTCTTTCGATTTGTCCTCCCCTCGTTTTCCTCCATTCTTTCATTGCCAGTTCTCTCCAATACCTTCCATTTTCTTCCACGACGACCCTTTTTGTCCATCCGACCTCTTCTACTTTGGCTGTACTCTCCCGCCTGCATACTTCTAACTCGGCTTGCTCGCTGTACTTATGCGCTTCTTTCGGGGTCTTAGCTTCCTGGTAGTAGTGGTACTGCGATCCATTCCACTTTCGGATGGACGCGGAGAGTTGGATATGTGCATTGAGTTGCGCAGACGACGAGTGGGTGATTCTGATTTGGTTTTGGTATTGCTTCTGATCACAGTCGATGCGAGGTTTCAGGTGTGGATTACATTATGCCGACGTTCCCATTTCTAATTCCTTTGGAAATTTGATATCCGACTCGGCTCTTTCGCCACGGCTCTTTCGCCACGGCTCTCTTGCTTTTCGACCACCGTCGTGCTCGTCCGCACCCGTTACTGCGTCACCCACGTCTGTTTTCTAATTGGTTGTCGGCACCCACTCTAACCCTACCTCGCATCCCGCTTTTTTTCCCACCACTTTCTTTCTTGCATCAATCCTGTTTCTTGCGTCTTGATGCTTTTCGTTTCTTTTCAGTTGAGGTTTGCGTTTTAGGTTCTACTCTCGTGGCGTGATTTATCCGCTCTGTCGTTTTTTTTCACTGCTTCAAATCATGCTCGCGTCTTCGATCTTAGGAAAATGAATAGTTAAGGTTCCGAATGCAAATGCGGGGCTGCTGGATTGGTTAGTCTGGTGGGCACCTGGGATAACGCACTTGAAATCGAATTTAAATTCGAATTAGAACTGTGCTAGTTGGTTTGTTGAACCTCTAGTCGGAGATCGAGGTCCGTCGAGGTTCCTTATTCAAAGTTCGTATGATTGGCAGCTTCTTAAATAATAAAACATGATTGGAATGAACCTTAGATACACAATTTTACAAACTAAAACTGCGTGTCCTCGTCCCCTGTCTTGAATGAGTCAATATACCTGGTGATCGCTTTCCTTGTAATTTTGGTTTTGCGGGGCCAGTCTTGACAACGGCTGGAGAATGAGTGGCGAGACGCGTAGTCGACTAACTCCTTCGAATAAGCTGATCGCTTCAGGAACTGACGGAGGCACTTGAGCAACCACCTGAATACTCGTGATCGACAGTGGTTGTGGTTTCCAGTGAGTAGCTTCGGATGAGCAGCCCTAAATTTGGGGGCCTCTACAACACTCTCCTTCTTCCAAAGGTGCCTTTTGCACCTCTTCATATCTCTGCCATTTGGCCCAAGAACCTTCCTCCAAACCCATGGTCTGCATCGACGTATTTCCTGCGTACGAGAGTCCTGTTTCCGGGGAGATATCGGCGAACCTCCGCTGCACAAGATATTGAAACAATAGAGCGCAGCGATGGCGAATCGTTCGCCATTTAGTGCGAGTGCTCCCGACCGTGAAGGATCCAGGAGGAATATACGAACCTCCTTGGTGAAAGCCCAATAGATATCAACTCCTCTTGTTCTTGATATGCCGTGCTTAAAGTATAAGTGGTCCAAATCTAGAGCGTGCAAAGGGGACAAGAGGTTCTGTAAATCTCCGTGAATGTCGCTTAGTACGGATTCACGCTTGCAGGGAGAATGAGAATACTGGATTCCTGTCCCAATCAGAGCAACGAGGAAGATGCCGAAACTTGCAGCATAATACCCTTCCAAATGGGCCATCATATACTCGTCGAATACCTTACGAAACGGGATGAGTGGAACTTTGACTACTGCCTGAAAGCGAGGCTGAGTATACTGTTACTGTCGTCAGACAAGAAGGCGTACACATAAACGCTGCAAAAACATAATCGCTGCAGAAGGGAGCCCATCCGCCTTTTCTTCAATCCGAGGCCACCGTCTTGACAGATCAACCAGAGAAAAATCTGAAAGCTGGCGCTGGAGCTCAGGTTTCCACCTCACGTTGATAAGCAGATGTGGTAGCTCTAGGTCCCAGCGATTTGGCGGCTTAACTTCTGCTCTCGCCCAATGTTCGTGAGCAAAAAATAAATAGAGATTAACAGGAGCCTACCAGGTCGATTAAGGATTGCAAAATACCGCTCTGCCAAAAATGTACTCCTAGGGCCACGATTGATATAAAAGTCCTTAGAACGTGCCTTATCTTGAAGAAAGTCGGAAAATGAAGCATGGAGGATGGAAATGATTTCGCGATCATCTATGTTCACAACAGCCCACAGGTCAGATAATGCAATTTGAACATCCCCATCCTCTAGGGATAGAACTTTCTCCACAGCAGACACAAAACATCTATAAGTCAATAGACAAAAAGCTAAGATATTTAGCACCAGTTCTATATCTTCCTCATTGATGGAAGAGAGAATGTGAATGTACAATTCGTCAAGGTCGGAGAATGGATTTTGGCCTTGAGATGGACGCAGGTGGAGAATAGTATCCAGGCGGTGATTAGGACGATGGCGACGGGATGATATATACTTGATTACCGTGGATGCATATATAAATTGCCCAGTTGCCTTCCGCACCAGCGTTTCGAGAATATCTGGAAGAGGCCAGGAAGGAGGCAAATAGGCACGCATCGGGTGAGAATCCTTCAACTCTTGAAACTCATCTTCGAGGAATACCCGAATGTCATTCTCGGGTGAGAAAGAGTCGTCAAGGGTCAGCCGGGATAGGAGTCCATTGAAGGACTTCGAAGTAAAAGCTTCTGACAGGTGAGATTCGGGACGACTGGCAAGAAAAAATAATAAGGGGAAGCCAGCAACCTTGAGCGCGTTCGTGATGGCCATGAGGATTGCAACCTGAGCATCAGGGCCGGAACATTCGTCGAGCCCGTCTATAATGACGACGCGAGGCGAAGTAGGGAATTGGAAGTAACCCATATTAGCTAGACTTCGAATAGGTTCCGTGAGGAGAGTCGAGAACTGGGTGTCGATGGAGAGCTTGAAGATGAGCGGGTCCCTTGCCACTGCACCTGTAATCGGTTCTTTCAGAGCTGGAATGTGAAGGGCAGCGTGATAGGCGATAGTGGGTACGAGGTTGTCTGCGCTGTTACGAAATGGATCTGTCCTCCCAAAGAAAAAACTGGCGACGAGACGCTTCTCCGCTGCTAAGCGCTCGGCCATCGATTGTGCGATCGCTGACTTCCCAACGCCTGCGGCTCCATTCACCCACATCACAGGCTCATTTGGATGCTCAATTCCGTCGATCCAGTTGTAGATTTTCTCCAAGACTTTCAGGCGCGTTTTTGGGTGACATTTTGGCGCATCGAATCGGTGGCCTGAATTGTGGAAGGCAGAGGGCGAGGCGGCTTGTGCGAGACGTTCGAAACCTTTAGGGTCGTTAGCGCTAAGGCCATACGGATAGCAGTGCAAATCTTACCGATGGAGCTTGAAGGTTCTTGCAAGTGGATGTGTTGGTTGAAAGTACTTTGAGAAATCGTAACGTCCTGGCTATTCTCGAACATGGCCTCGCTTTAGAGTGCCAGCCTCGGTGTGGGATTCTTGGGAAAACTGTTATTGAATAGTTAGTAGGACGTGAAGTAAGGATGTTTGGGGGTCTGAAGGTCAAGAATTCCAGTGCAACAGCTGACAAACTCGTACCTTTCTTTATATACAGGGCAGTAATTTGTTTTCCACGCGGTCAAGTAGAACTGCCTTCACGCTATTTTCGTCCATGCTGTGCGTGATTGAGGCACGTTTTCTGACTTAGATATGTGGCACTAGCAGTGAAAGCCGAGTGGTCAATTGGGTTTGCTGATGCTATTTTACAGTAAAGCTGTTCTAACCGGTGTTGGATCATTGTTGGATTGAACAATTTTATAGTCCTAGCAAGGGCGCGAACCTATATTTAGAAAGGGCCCTTTCAACGCGAGGAGTCAAACTTGCCTCGAGCTCGAGCGAGTCAAAGGTGTCGTTTTGATATATAAGTCGACAGTAATTGCCTAGAAGGTCTTATTAACAAATGCCACTAACTAGTGAGATGGATTATTTATTGAAGGCGCAAGACCACCTGCATTCCCGCCTTCCATTTACCTGTCGAGGATGAAAAAATTCTATTAGGTTTATTCATCAGTTATGCATCCTTATTAAGAAATGCGCCTCGGAAATCCACCCTATGGCGCGACTATGGACAACTTCCCCCTGGTTTATTTAACGGCCCATTAATTATAAACTTCTGAATAATCCATCCTACCATGCACCCCATTGAAAAATTTCCCCAGATTTATTTAACCGCCCATGAATTAGGGCCTTTCCATTAATTCATCCTACTACGCATCGATGGATAAAAGCAGCTAGATTTGCCCATCATCCATTGAATTATACCCTTCCCATTAATTCATGACTGATGGACAAATGCCTTTGAATTTGTTATAGAAGCGTCTTCTTCCTCTCATAAATAATTAGTTCATACATTTCCAATTAATCAAAAATTACCTTCGTAATTGTTCTTCGCATCTTGAATAATTCTCCCCTCAATTGTTCATGCTGTCCCTCCTCAATTAAAAAATCACTGCGTTTTGTCCATCCCCCGTGACGTCTACGTTTTTCTGTTTATGGAAAACAGACATACGACGTGTCCAATCACTCCCGGAATTTCCTTCCCTCAACCGAAACAGAAATGCTTATTTAGGCCATATAAAATATTATGAGACTATAGCTTAAGGTATAGGAGGGATATTCAAGTTCTTTCCGTGTTTTGATTCAGTTCGACTCATGACAAATTCCGACCAAATGCGGGCGCTTGTTTTGTTCTCGGCGCTTGTTCAGTTTTCAATTCTCCGGCGCAGGTTCGGAGTATGCATTTGACGAGCCTATCGAGTGAGACACTGGCCACTGGCATGTTACTATATACTTTGACAATGATTTTCATTTTACCAGCTGGTCCTTGCGATGTTTTTTCGGTCTCCATTGGTTTTCTTCCTCTCTTCTTCTGATATTGACAGATTGAGCGAATAAGTAGTCAAAGAAACCTTTCGTATACTAGGAACCCTAGCTCTTAACTCGATTTGTAACACACTTTTTTTCTGCTGTTTTATACAGAGTATGTCGACCCAGACGCAGACGGTAGAGTTTACTAGATAAACTACAATGACATCTGGGTCATTTTTGGCCTTCGTCTGACCTTTATTTCTACCCGGACAAGTGCACGCCAAAATCATACAGGCAGAAAGCTAGAAATTTAGGCTTGGAAATGTCTGTAAAATTCAAAATCTAAGTATAGGAGGGAATATTTTACGCGATTAATGGTTTTGCCTATAATGAGTTGCAACATAACCTAGATCTCTGCAGATCTGTGTCAACGTTTAACACAGCCAATAAATTAATCTGCCAGTGGTTATTAACAAGTTACAATTTATTAATCCATCGCAAGGGCAAGGACGGGTGTCAGTGTACTCTCATGAATAAATCCGGTGTAATTTATGGTTCTGGCTTTTGGACAATCAGTGTACTCTCATGAATAAATCCGACAGAATTTATTCCTCCTGCTCCTCGCATCAGCGGTTCCGAGGATTTATCTATCTAGACAACAGAAGTACAAATACTCGAGTTTTATTCATGAAGACTTCGCTTTGGGTGCAATGGAAAAAGCATGCAGAAAATGCTCATGCATACTGGGGATGTACAAATCAGGCCAGATTTGCGAATGACAAATTGTCCGTGTAGGCGGGATAATTCAGGCGGGGTTTAATATCCATAAACACCCTGTGAACAGTATCGGGTGAAGGATATGCTAGGACGGATATCCGGGATATATTGGTACTCGCTCGAGATGCACAATTCAAGGCCAATTTATAATTGGTGGTTCTTTCTAGACAATGGATAAGTCAGGGAGGATTTATCCATGCGTTGAATAAATCAATTTACATTAATTTATTAGCTAGAGCGGTGAGCCGTTCAGGCGAAGTATAAGTTTACGTGACTTTGTTAATCCGGGATGTATGATTCAAAGTCTATTTATTGTTCGCGTCAGTTTCCTGGAGGAAGGAATCCGAAGGATGAATCAGAGTAGATTTATTCATGCGGGAACGATGAATAAATCATTTCACATCAATTCATGGGGAAATACAGCCATGCCACACTGAAGTATAAGCTCAGAACAATTTGTTCATGCTGACGGAGTATGCACATGTCGCACCTGATGCAGATGTATTATCAGATGGACTATTAATTCATCGTCAGTAGTTACTGTAATTTGTTGATCATAACTTTGTGGCTACTACTGAGTACTTATATATCAGCCTGCCAAGCTCTGGTGCTCGAGCTGGACGGGCGAAATGTCCAAGGAAGCAAAGGCCGAGTATTTCAGGTATAAGCGGGGAGAGAGGAGAGAGGAAGACGATTAGCTTCCGGAATGAGAAAGTAGGTAAGCTCCAATAGAGAAAGAACCACGTATCCTGATAGCAGGAACTCGCGTTCTTCTTGACTTAAATAAGAGTGAACACTCTGTAGGTAGACACTGCGGATAGGCGGCCGACATTGAAGTAGTATGTGCGTTATGCTGGGTATAAGATTGGTTCGTTTACTTCATGTGTGACTCAGGACGTTGATTCGGGAGGAAAAAGAGAGGTTAGTGACAGAGGCACGAGAAACGAGAAATCGCCGAACTTGAAAGAGAAATAGGAAGGGTGCTGTACTCTACCGCTTTGTATAGCGAGCTTGTTATTGTCAGGTCGGCGCTTTGTTATTTCGTTGGAAGTATCGAGGCAGGAAGGAACGAAGGAGAGAGCAAAAGCCCGAACGATGCAGAACGGGTTAGAATCGATATCCATATTAGGAAGTACTGCTCTGCACCTGTCAGCATCGAGTACGAGCACTAGTAATCGTGAAAGGAGATTTGGAGGTGAGATTTAAAATAGAGAGGAAGAGACAGAAGGACGTATGGTGGGTGTGGTGTTACTTACTAGGTTTAGTTGGGTTATAATTTTCGTTCGAGTGGTTTATCCAAGTGTGGTTCAAGTAACAGTCGAGCAGATTTTGGACCTAATGCTGCGCTGTGCTCACCGTGCTGATTTTCAGCCGGGCGTTTATGTCCTAAGTCAATCAGAGGTACTTACTCGTTCCTGTACTCGAACTGTAAGGGCGCTGGGTGATGAGGACCGTCCTGGTGGTCCGATGCGAAGATTTCTCGAAATAGATCTAAGAAATCGACGGTTCATTTAGATGGGACTAGAGGGTTAGCTTAACCGTGACACCTACACTACCTCACTATAAAGATTGTCCACCCTTCTGTACACGTTATCACGAGAATGAACTGGGCAGGTGACTTAGAAAAATATGGATAATTAGCTATACCAATACACTCCTCAGATGATATTAAAACAGAGAAGATTTGACGAGATTCTGACTAATAGCGCGGAGGTACAAAAAAGTGACATTTTCCAGCTACCTCGAAACAATAAGGTTCTGAGCTGAAAAAAATATATGTTGAAGAGGAGGTCGCTCAAAGTCAGTACAAACTTGATTGAAGTTATTTCCTGCAGCGGTTTTTCAGTTATGCGTCCTCCAAAGTGGCCATTTTGACCATTTTTGGGGTAAAATTTCCTTTTAAAGCCCAAAATGGCGGTATTGATTGCTCTACAACTTTTAAAGCACTCAACAAAAAATTATCAAACAAGGTGCAATGGAATATGGAGACCTAGTGCTACAATATATATATTTTCCAGCCGAGCACCCCATCATTTTGGTGTACTTGAATAACGGCTCTTTTTTCTACCTCACCGCTACCTGTCAAAACCTTAACAATTTCCTGCCAAATAAGGATGATTATAATGGTATATCGGTCTAGTATTTTATCATTATTTATCAGTAACCTCACCCCACGTCGTTCATCGATGGCAGTTCTTTTAACGGCGGACAATCTTTTTGCCTAGTTAGTGTATACTTACTGATGCTGATATTGACCGAGAGGGTTCGAATGCTTCGAATTTGGCAATCTTGAGGTATCTGGGACGACTGAGATAGTTGTACCAGGGTTCCAGCAGGAGGAGCTCGAGATCAGTTAAGCTCGAAAACGCTGGTGGTATGTCAGGTAATTCGTGTTATCTCTTAGTTATGGAATTGGCATAAGGATGATCCTCAGAGGATAGGGACATCGACGAGCGTTGGAGTTTCGGGTTTGGGTGAGGAGCGACGCGCTAGCGATGGAAAACAATCGGAAATTAGTACTTGAGGTGCAGGGAAAAATAGAATCAGGTCGAAACATTCGAAGAGAATAGGGCTATTCAGAGTAGGCCATTTGGCCGGCATTTGACGCCATTTGAGTTTCGTTTTGATTTTGATTTCGAAGTCGGCAGCCTCGGCAGGAACGCGGTCAATTCCGAAATGGAAGATCGACTCTGATCGTGCGGTCCATTTGGTCACAAATGAAAACCTCAGCCTCTGCAGCCGTCGGGGTTCCAACATATGATATAATAGTGAACAGCCGTCTTCTTTGCATCTTCCACTCATCACGCACATTGCGCACTATGGCCACCCGTACAGATCGTCAACTGGCACTGCTGGAAGGGGAATATTCTGCGACACGCAGAATCAGTGCAGAATGTAACGTGAAATCATAAAATTCTGTGTACCGTAGAATGTAATATTTTGCTCCGATTCTACCATTTAGCAGAATTTTCTCAGAATGTACTCAGAATTAAAAATTCTAATTGTCTACTGCTGTCGGCAGAACTTCAATTTCTGCGTCGATTCTGACACAATAAAAAATTTTGTAGAATTTTACCTTTTATCAAAATTTTCCCATGACCAGAACTTATTGTTCTGCGTACCGCAGAAGGAAAAATTCTGATAAAATTCTGTGAACACCACCAAATCAACCCATTCTGCGGAGGTTCTGCGACGATTCTGCATTTTTCAAGCGCAAAATGATAAATTCTGCCAAGCGGAGAGTTTAAGCAAAATTTAAGATTCTGTAAATATTCTATTTGTTGCAGAATCTTAGCAGAAGTTGAAGTTCTGCCGACGGCAGTAATATAACATTCTACGGTACACAGAATTTTATGATTTCACGTTACATTCTGCACTGATTCTGCGCGTCGCAGAATATTCCCTTTCCAGCAGTGTGGCCGCTGACGCTCTTCACCGAGCATTTCTTGTAAATTTTATTGCGGATTTGGAGAGTCAGGAGCTTGTTTACTCCTCTGACTCGGAGGGCGACGACTCGGATGACTCGGATGATTCTATGGATAGTTCGTCCGATTCAACGTCTTCATCTTCAGAATCTTCTGACGAGGATTCTGATTTTCAAAATGCGGAGACATATGTTCACCACATGGGGAATTTATAATCTGAGCGCTATATGGTATCGAAAAGGTACTACCGTACAAGGAATGTGGATAAG
The DNA here is from genome assembly GCA_023014345.1 of Galerina sulciceps. Classification (NCBI taxonomy): domain Eukaryota; kingdom Fungi; phylum Basidiomycota; class Agaricomycetes; order Agaricales; family Galerinaceae; genus Galerina; species Galerina sulciceps. Next base: position 537,084 of record JAEDXJ010000020.1, on the reverse strand, counting down.
GAGAGATGACACGTAGACAAGGAAGAGCGTCTGCGCAAGTAAGTTATAAAGTTATGTTGGTACTCCGACGGCCACACGTGGGTGAGCTGTTCATTTGCGTTCAAATGGACCGCACGATCAGAGTTGATCTGCCATTTCGGAATTGACCGCGTTCCTGCCGAGGCTGCCGACTTCGAAATCAAAATCAAAACGAAGCTCAAATGGCGTCAAATGCCGGCCAAATGGCCTACTCTGAATAGCCCTAATGTCGTCGAAGGGTTGCCAGAGTCATTTAGAGTCTTTTTTTTTTTTTGACATGGGTTCTGAGCCATAGAACGTAGAGTAGTCGAATTCAGTTTGTAGTGTAAATTTGAGATCCTGTGGCGAAAACGAGTACCTAGCGGTCCAGGTGACAGACAAGGATAATGGAGGGTGACAGGGATTGCCGAATCTAAGCAAGTTCGACGCCAAGTCCAAGCCGGAAGCAGAGAAAGACCAGAGATGCGAAGATGAAAATAAGAGAAGGTTCGTAGGCTACACGCAGAACCTTGGCCGCGCCTCTCGTCGCAGGTCGCAGTTGTCATTGTCGACGGTGTAGAAAGGCATGTTGATCCCAGGGACCACACGTGCCACCACGCGCGTCGCGATCACGTCACAACGGCTTCACGGGCCGGGGGAAGAGGGTGACAGTCTCCTGCTCCTGCTCATCATGACAGCAGCAGCCCTTGCCCGCTCGATACCACCTCGTCTCAGGATTTAGTCTTTTGTTTTCCTTTATATTATCTTTTCTTTCTTTATCAATTTGGAGGTCTGGCATTCAGTTGCATCAGACCGACGACTGACGAACCACCCACTACCCACGCCTGTCGAGCTCTGGGCTAATAACAGACGGACTGGAGTCTTACTTGGTGTGTATTCCTCCTTCCCTTTCTTTCTTTCTTTCGAAGTCATCGTGACCCACGACGCTCAAGTCCATTACTATAGTGCCAGCACGTTCTTTCCGAAATAGCAACAAGAACGATCGTCTTGCGTGCAATAAGCCAGCTACGTCCACAACCACATCCTGTTCTAGCTCTACACCTGCCACCGACGACGAACGCGAACGCGAACGTGAACACGAACAGCAGCTAACGGTGTATCTGACCCAACACCAACACCAACACCGCACCTCTCCCCTCTTCTCTCCACCCACACACTTCCCGACCTGACGAGTTCGACCACTCTGTACCTCCCGTCGCCTAGGATGGGAACCGAGGAGTCGCAGTACGCCACCAAACATGAGCTTCCACCCGTCGGGCTCGGGTTGGGTCTTTTTGGAGGGGAGGACCCTGCTGGAGGAGAAGCGTCCACCGTCTCGCACCCACAGCTTATAGGCTTCGACAGCCTCACGCCGCCGCCACTTCGGCCGACGTCTCTCCCCGCGTCGTCGTTTGATAGCCAAGGCTCGGTGCTCGACGGCCACGACCATGATGTGGATGAAGCCGAAGAGGACGACCCCTCGCGCATACCCACTCAGCGTAGATGTACCGCCCTCCGCCGCTCAGAGCGGGTTCCCTCCCGCCTGAGGAGGTAGAAGCGTCTCCGCCGTCGTCGCCTATCCCGCGCAGGAGCCCGGGCACGCAGTCTACCGCGGGCTCGGGCTGGGAGTACTCGCAGGCAGTAGCGGAACAGACGACAGTGGTATTGTCGGCTCGCAGCTTATGGACTTCGACGCGCCGACTCCGCCCCACGCGCGACCGACGCCCCTCCCCTAGTCCTCGTTTGACAGCGGAGGCTCGATTCTCAACGTCAGCGACCACGACCACGATCGCGATGCAGACGAGCCGAAGCCGAAGAGGACAACTCCCTCATCCATAAGTATACGGCGCGGATGTACGGCTCGCCTCCTTTTAGGGAAGCCACCCACCCTCCTGCCTGAAGAGTCTCCAGTCTCTGCCAGCGTTGCTGGAGAACATGGCGTCGAGCACGGTGTTTGTGCACACTTGCGCCGACGTCGCTGTGAGGTACCTTTCTTCGTTTCGCCGGCTATCTGCGCCCTTTTCATCGAAGGCGCTAGTCTCCCGCCCCATCCCACCTCGCGTCGTCCGTGTCCTCGTGTCATGAACATCATACCACACCTACGCGAGAACTTTGGGGTATGGGAAGGCTGATCATGCTGTCATCCTTTCTTCGATATTCGCCTTAGTCCCAGGTTTGCTGCTTTTTGGGAATTCGTTCTATTCATTCATACATGCCTCTTACCTTGCCTTGACTTTATCGTTTTCGTTTCGATTCGTTTCGGTTCATTCGATTCCTCCTCGCTCTGTACTGCATTCCACTTTCGAATGGACCTGGAAAGGTGCATATATGCGTCAAGTTGCGCGACTGCAGGCGAAAAGTGAATCGCGTGGACCGGTTCTGGTGTCGTTCCTGATAGCATTTGACGCGAGGTTGTAGGGTTTTGTTGGATTGATCTTAGGGTGTACTCTCATCTTGTTCCTTTTCGAATTCGATATCCTTCTCCGTCCCTATCCTTTCTGAATCGACTTTCTTTTCTTCTTTCCCCCTGCCTCACCCTCCACTGCCAGCCGTTCTCCTCTGGACGTGTGGTAGCCCCTTTTCTATCTATCCATGGTAGCCTCCTTTTCATTTGAGCTTCATTTGAGCCTCATATGTGCGCCTGCTCGTTCATATTGCGCTACCGCATATGCGCCTGTTATAACCCCACCTTGTGCCGTCCTCGTGCACTGAAGTGGGTGTCGTACCACGCCAGAACTCGTAACGGTGGTGCGAGGAGGAGATCATGGCGTCACCTATTCCTTTCTATGACTTTGCCTGTTTTTTAACCTTTCGCGGATTGAATTATTTTTCGTTTTTCATTATTTCGGCTGATGGGTGTAGGTTGGTTGGTTGGTTCCCTGGGACAGTCCATTCGCGAATTAGCTCTGCGACTTCAAGTTCGATGTCCATATTCAATACTCACTCGTACATATTTATTTTTCTGCGTCAATGTAAATAATATGTGGTCAAAAATGGACCGTCGACATATATACAATTTTACGAACTAAAACTACGTGTCCTCGTCCCCTGTCTTGAATGAGTCAATGTACCTAGTGATGGCTTTCCTCGTAATTTTGGTTTTACGAGGCCAGTCTTGACAGCGGCTGGAAAATGAGTGGCGAGACGCGTAGTCGACTAGCTCCTTCGAATAAGCTGATCGCTTCAGGAGCCGACGGAGGCACTGCAGTAACCATCGGAATACTCGTGATACACAATGGTCGTGTTTTCCTACAAACAGCTTCGGGTGTGCTGCCCGAAATTTGGGGTCTTCTACAAGAACCATCATCCTGGATGAAAGCATCGGCACCCTCCCTAAATGCCTTTTAAATCTCCTCAAGTCCCTGACATTTGGCCCAAGAACCTTCCTCCAAATCCATGGTCTACGTCGGCGTATTTCCTGTATACGAGAGTTCTGTTTCCGAGGGGGTACCAGCGAACTTCCGTTGCATAAGATATTGAGACAATATAGCGCGGCAATAGCAAATCGTTCGCCATTGAGTGCAAGTGCTCCAGACCGTGAAGGATCTAGGAGAAGTGCACGAAGCTCCCGGTTGTATTCCGAATAAGACTCAGGCACATGCTTTATTATCCAGGTCCCGATGAATAAAGGGTCAAGGTCAAGGGCTGGGGGTGGGGAAATAATTTCCTTCAAGTCTGCATGCCTGAAGGGAAAACGAGAATAGTAAACTCCTATCGCCACAAGAGCAATGAGGAAGATGCTAGAACTTTCAGTGCAATTCTCTTCAAAATGGGCCATCATGTATTCGTCGAATATCTTACGAAAAGGTTTGAGTGGAACTTCGTCTACTTTCTGAAAGAGAACTGAGTATACGGTCACTATCATCGACAAGAAGGCGCACTGATAAATTCTGCAAAAACGAAATCGGTGCAGAAGGGAACCGACCCATCTTTTCTTTAATGCTTGGCCGCCGTCTTGACAGATCAACCAGAGAAAATTCTGAAAGCTGTCGCTGAAGCTCAGGTGTCCAGCTCACATCCGCAAGTAGATATGGTAGTTCCGAATGCCAGAAAATTGGCGGCTCAACTTCTGCTCTCGCCCAATTTTTGTAAGCGTAAAGTCAAGAAAAATGAACAGGAGCCTACCTGGTCGAATAAAGATTTCGAAATACTGCTCTAGCAAAACTGCACGCCTAAGGCCAAGATCGATATAAAAGACCTTAGAACGTGCCTGATCTTGAAGAAAGTCGTAAAATGAAGCATGGAGGATGGAAATGATTTCGCGATCGTCTATGCTCACAACAGCCCACAGGTCAGACAATGCAATTTGAACATCCCCATCCTCTAGGGACAGAACTTTCTCCACAGTCGAGACGTAACACGATACGCTTGAACGATTAAGTAGTTTGAAAGCCAAGATATTTAGCACCAGTTCTATATCATTTTCCGTATTCATGGAAGAAAGAATATGTGTGTACAACTCATCGAGCTCGGAGAACGGGTTTTGGCCTTGAGTTGGACGCAATCCGAGAATAGTATCCAGACGGTGGTTAGGACGGTGGCGACGGGATGATATATACTTGATTACCGTGGACGCATAGATGAATTGCCCACCTGCCTTCCATACCAGGGTATCGAGAACATCTGGAAGAGGCCAGGAGGCAGGCAGGTATTTACGCAATGGATGAGAATTCCTCAACTCTTGAAATTCGTCTTCGAGGAATACTCGGATGTCGTGATCTGGGAAGAAAGAGTTATCAAGGGTCAGGCGACAAAGAAGCCCGTCAAAGAACTTGGATGTAAACGCCCCGGAGAGATGGGACTCGGGACGACTGCCAATGAGAAATAGTAATGGAAAGCCAGCAGCCTTGAGCGCGTTCGTGATGGCTATGAGGATTGCAACCTGGGCGTCAGGGCCAGAACATTCGTCGAGGCCGTCTATAATGACGACGCGAGGGGAAGTAGGGAACTGGAAGTAACCCGAGTCGGCTAAATTTTGAATAGGTTCTGTGAGAAGAGTCGAGAACTGGGTGTCGATGGAGAGCTTGAAGATGAGGGGGTCCCTTGCGACTGCGCGTGTTATTGGATCTTTCAGAGCTGGAATGTGCAGGGCAGCATGGTAGGCGATGGTAGGTACGAGGCTGTCAGCCTTGTTACGAGATGGATCCGTCCTCCCGAAGAAAAAACTGGCGACGAGACGCTTCTCCGCTGCCAAGCGCTCTGCCATAGATTGTGCAATCGCTGACTTCCCAACGCCTGCGCCTCCGTCCACCCACATCACGGGCTCGTTCGGATGCTCAATCCCATCGATCCAGTTGTGGATTTTCTCCAAAACCTTCAGGCGTGTTTTCGGGTGACATTTCGGAGCATCAAACCGATGGCCTGAATTGTGGAAAGCGGAGGGTGAGGCAGCTTGTGTGAGTCTGTCGAAACCTTGTGGATTGTAAGCGCTGAGGTCATAAGTTCGGCAGTAGGAATCTTACCGATGGAATTTGAAGGCTCGTGCAGGTGGGTTTCTTGGTGGTAGAATGCACTGTTAGAGATCGTGAAATCCCGGCTGTTCTCAAACATGGCTTGGCTTCTACAACACCAGCCTCGAAACGCGGCGTTCTAGATGGGAGATGTACCGTTCAAGGGTCAGTAGTGGGGATTGAAGTGAAGCGCAATGGCTCTTACGGGCTCGCACCTTTGTTTATATAATGGGCTGTAACTCGTTTTCCACGCAGTCAAGAGAACTGCCTTGGGACTATTTTCGACGATGCTGTGCGCAGTCGCGGAATGTTTTTATTGAAGTATGTCGCACCAGAAGTGAACGGTGCTGCGTTGGTTAATTAAATTAGGCTTGAAGAAGGAAGGATGACCGACTTTGTGATGAGGATTGGGATTGGGAGAAATGGTGGAATGAATGGTGCGTGAGGAGGATGAGGTGGCTGCGTATGCTAATTTAAGCTACTTAAGGCTGTTCTGGCCAGTGGTGTGCAAAGCGGAAATCAAATGAAAGACTTCCTGGATGCCATCATCTGGTATACTGCTTGTCACGTCGTTCACGAATACGGACGAATGTTGGGTTTCGGGTGCAGTGGGACCGAAAACCAGTCCACAAAGAGAAAAGATCCTTGTGGTGCAGCAAGAGAGTAAATACAACTACAAGGTCGAAGAGAATCGAATCCAAGGGAGCGCGGTAGAATTCGAACGGAAGCCTGAGTCATCTGAGGTTATCTAGTGTCACATTTTTAGCTGAGGACTGTTGAATCCAGTTTTGTTTGATTATCAAGACTGGAGCGTAAACGAGTACCCAAGGCGTCGCAGGTGACCGGGACCGCCGACGCTAAGTTCAAGACCAAGTTAAAAGGCGTTGAGAACATTGAGAGTTCAACGAAGCAAGGATCGAATCGAATGAGAGAAAATAAATATGCAGTTTTCATGCCGCTGTTGATGTTTCTGTTGGTGGAAATGCATGATATGATCCCATCAAAAAAATTAGAATGATCCCGAAGAGTCACGTGTCTCGGGGGTTGCCTCTGATTCATCACAGCAGTTTTTCTCGATACAACCTCGTCTTTCATTTTCTTCGGTTCTCTTTCTTTCACATTTACTTTCTCTTTTGGACATTGGAGGTCTGAAGTTTAGTAGCAGAAGACTGGCCAGTCCACGCATGTCCGAGTCAAGCTCTGGACTACTAAGCCTACCATCGTATTCTATCAGGCTCACTCTCAGTACTCGGTATGTATTGAACTCTCCTCCTTGTTTTCTCTGAAACTAAATCTCTCTTTCGTTGTAGACCTTCCTTCCTTTCATATTCGCGTTCTGCTCTCTTTGTACTCAAGGCGGCCTTTACGTTCAAATTTGGTTCTGGTTCTACACCTGCTACCAACGACGAACGCAAACGCGAACTGCCGCCTCTGATGCAGGACAGGCAAGAAATCCAATATCATATGTCTCTGCTCTTATCACGGCCAAGAAACCTCTAGATACCGCTCCCGAACGAGCTCCTCATCTCAAGCTCTCTCCGCGTTTCCTCGTCGTCGTCCCGGTGGTCTCCTTGACAGCGAAGGCTCAGTGCTCGACGACTAAAACCGGAATCACGGGGAGGAAGTTGAAACTGAAGAAGACGACCCGGCCATTCGCGCACCACCCATATGCGGCGAAGATGTACCGGCAGTCGCCAACATTGTCGTTTGTCTTGCCTAGAGCCCGCGTTTGCACTCGCAGTCGTCCTTTCATGAGGGATATTGGGGAGAAGACCTGACCGTCATCACAGCAGGAAGGAGATCAAAACTTCGAGTACGATGGCCGTGCATACTCGCTCACCGATGTTCGCTATGAGGTATGTATGTCTTTCCATTCTGTCTTTTTTTCTCTTATTTTTCGTTTTCTCTCTTTTTTTTTCAATTTGACCTCCCCTCGGTTTCCTTCATTCTTTCATCGCCAATTCTCTCCAATACCTTCCATTTTCTTTCTCGACGACGTTTGTCGTCTACCCGACCTCCTCTACTTCGGCTGTATTTGTCTCGCCTGCTTGCCTCGATCTCGGGTTGCTCGCAATATGCGCTGCTTTCGCCGCGTTGCCCCAGCAGGCGCTCGTTTCTGACCCCACCTCACCTTGCGCAGTCCTCATGTCCAGCGTATCGAATCATACTTTGCGCAGCTGTGTGGGGAGATGATCGCGATGTCATCCCATCCGAATCTTTGCCTGGGGGTGAGCCCTGGCCTGGTTCTTGGGACTCTACTTTTTATACGTCGTTTTTGCCTTTCGTAACCTGGTTGTTTTCGTTTTCGTTTCATTTGATGTGAACGAGGCTGGGCTCTTAGCTTCCTCGCACTGTGATCCATTCCGATTTTAAATGGACCCGGAGAGTTGGATAGGGCGTTGAGTCGCGCAGACGATGAGTGGGAGAGTCTGATTCATTTTTGGTATTGCTTCTGATGCGAGGTTACAGGGGTGGATTAGATTATGCCGGCTTTCCCTGGATGAGGGATATGGGTAAAGGGAAGAATATTTTGAAGACATGGCCTCGAGCACGATAGTCGCGCATAGTCGCGCTCTGACCTTTGCTGTGAGGTATGTTCATCCATCCTTTTTTCTTCTTTCTTTCTTCCCTGCGTCTTTCTTCTTTGGTCCTCTTTCGTTCTCGTCCTTCGTCTCTCCTGCCTGTCGTTTTCCTTCAAAGTCCTTTTTCTGCTCTATTGTTCTTTTCTTTTACACCCTGCTCTGAACACACCATCCCGGTTGGTTGGTTGGTTGGTTCTCTGGGACAGTCCATTCGTGAGTTGGCGCTGCGACTTCGAGTTCAAAGTCCATATTCAATGTTCACTCGTCCATATTTATTTTTCTGCGTAATATCAATAATATGTAGTAGGAAATGGACCGTCAATATATATCAATTTTACAAACTAAAACTACGTGTCCTCGTCCCCTGTTTTGAATGAGTCAATGTACTTGGTGATTGCTTTCCTTGTAATTTTTGTTTTGCGGGGCCAGTCTTGACAACGGCTGGAGAATGAGTGGCGGGATGCATAGTCGACTAGCTCCTTCGAGTAAGATGATCGCTTCAGGAGCCGACGGAGGCACTGGAGTAACCACCGGAATACTCGTGATCGACAGTGGTCGTGGTTTCCGGCGAGCAACTTGGGATGAGCAGCTCGAAAGTCTTGGTCCACTACAACACTCTCCTTGTTCCATAAATGCCTTTTATGTCTTTTCAGGACCCCATCATTCGGCCCAATAAATTTCCTCCAGATCCATGGTCTACTTCGACATATTTTTCGTGTACGAATGTCCTGTTTCCGGGGAAGTATCGGCGAAGTTTCGTTGCATAAGACATTGAGACAATAGAGTGCAGCAATGGCGAATCGTTCTCCATTTAGCGAAAGTTCTCCAGACCGTGAAGGGTCCAGGAGAAGTGTACGAAACTGCCAGTGGTATTCCGAATTAGACCCGTCTGACAGGGAGTACGCGATGGATAAGTGGTCGAGGGCACGGGATGGGGAAAAGAGATCCTCTAAATCTCCATGCAATGTTAACCGTGACTTACGCTTGCATGGAGAATGAGAATGACAGGCTTCTATCCCTACAAGAGCAACAAGGAAGATGCAGGAACTCTCAGTGTAATAATGTTCCAAATGGGTCACCATATAATCGTCGAATACCTTACGAAATGGGACGAGTGGAGGTTTGCCTTTTCTCTGAAAGCAAGACTAAGTTTACGGTCACTGTCAATGAATAAGAAGACGCACTGATAAATTCCGCAAAAATATAATCGCTGCAGAAGGGAACGGATCCGCTCCGTCTTCAATTCGAGGCCACCGTCTTGACAGATTGACCAGAGAAAAATCTGAAAGCTGTCGCTGGAGCTCGGGTGTCCAGCTCACGTCCTTAAGCAAATATGGTAGCTCCGAATACCAGAAAATTGGCGGCTCAACTTCTGCACTCGCCAATGTTCATGAGCATAAGCATAATGAAGTCAATAGAATTTAACTGGAGCCTACCCGGTCGATTAAAGATTGTGAAATACCGCTCCGCCAAAACTGCACGCCTAAAGCCAAGATTGATATAAAAGGCCTTAGAACGTGCATGATCTTGAAGAAAGTCGGAAAATGAAGCATGGAGGATGGAAACCATTCCGTTGATGCTCACAACAGCTGAAAGGTCAGATAATGCAATTTGGACATCCCCACCCTCTAGAGACAGAATTTCCTCCACATATGACACCCTAAACAGACAAACGTGGATAAAACTGAAAGTCAAGATCATTAGCACAAGTTCTATGTCTTCCTCATTGATGGAAGAAAGGATATGCGTGTACAACTCATCAAGCTCGGAGTATGGGTTTTGGCCTTGAGATGGACGCAGGCCGAGAATAGTATCCAGGCGGTGATTAGGACGATGGCGACGGGATGATATATACTTGATTACCGTGGATGCATATATAAATTGCCCAGTTGCCTTCCGCACCAGCGATTCGAGAATATCTGGAAGAGGCCAGGAAGGAGGCAAATAGGCGCGCATCGGGTGAGAATCCTTCAACTCTTGAAACTCATCTTCGAGGAATACCCGAATGTCATTCTCGGGTGAGAAAGAGTCGTCAAGGGTCAGCCGGGATAGGAGTCCATTGAAGGACTTCGACGTAAAAGCTTCTGACAGGTGAGATTCGGGACGACTGGCAAGAAAAAATAATAAGGGGAAGCCAGCAACCTTGAGCGCGTTCGTGATGGCCATGAGGATTGCAACCTGAGCATCAGGGCCGGAACATTCGTCGAGCCCGTCTATAATGACGACGCGAGGCGAAGTAGGGAATTGGAAGTAACCCATATTAGCTAGACTTCGAATAGGTTCCGTGAGGAGAGTCGAGAACTGGGTGTCGATGGAGAGCTTGAATATGAGCGGATCTCTTGTTACAGCCCGCGTTATTGGCTCTTTCAGAGCTGGAACGTGAAGGGCAGCTTGATAGGCGATGGTAGGTACGAGGCTGTCCGCGCTGTTACGAAATGGATCCGTTCTAGAGAAGAAAAAACTGGCGACGAGACGCTTCTCCGCCGCTAAGCGCTCGGCCATCGATTGTGCGATTGCCGACTTCCCGACACCTGCGCCTCCGTTCACCCACATCACAGGCTCATTCGGATGCTCGATTCTATCGATCCAGCTGTGGATCTTCCCCAAGACTTTCAGGCGTGTTTTTGGGTGGCACTTCGGCGCATCAAATCGATGGCCTGAATTGTGGAACGCCGTAGGCGAAGCAGCCTGTGCAAGTCGTTCGAAACCTTGAAACCTGTCAGCATTGAGGCCCTAAGTTCGGTAGTATGGATCTTACCAACGGAATTTGAAGGATCATGCAAATGAAATTCTTGGTGGTGGAAAGTGCTTTGAGAAATCGTAACGTCCTGGCTATTCTCGAACATGGCCTGGGTTTAGCCGTTTAGGGTGCCAGCCTCGGTGTGGGATTCTTGGGAAAACTGTTATTGAATAGTTAGTAGGACGTGAAGTAAGGATGTTTGGGGGTCTGAACGTCAAGAATTCCAGTGCAACAGCTGACGAACTCTTACCTTTCTTTATATGCAGGCCAGCGATTTGTTTTCCACGCGGTCAAGTAGAACTGCCTTCACACTATTTTCGACCATGCTATGCGTGATTGAGGCACGTTTGCTTACTTAGATATGTGGCACTAGCTGTGAAAGCCGAGTGGTCAATTGGGTTTGCTGATGGTAATTGACAGTAAGGCTGTTCAAACCGTGGTTGGATCATTGTTGGATTGAACAATTTTATAGTCCTAGCGTGGGCGCGAACCTATAGTTAGAATAATAGGAAGGACCCTTTCAACGCGGGGAGTCGAACTTGTCTTGAGCTCGAGCTGGACGGGCTAGATGTCCAGGAAGCAAAAGCCGAGTATTTCAGGTATAAGCGGGGAGAAAGGAGAGAGGAAGACGATGAGCTCCCGAAATGAGAGAGTAAGTAAGCTCCAATAGAGAAAGAACCACGTATCCTGATAGCAGGAACTCGCGTTCTTCTTGACTTAAATAAGAGTGAACACTCTGTAGGTAGACACTGCGGATAGGCGGCCGACATTGAAGTAGTATGTGCGTTATGCTGGGTATAAGATTGGTTCGTTTACTTCATGTGTGACTCAGGACGTTGATTCGGGAGGAAAAAGAGAGGTTAGTGACAGAGGCACGAGAAACGAGAAATCGCCGAACTTGAAAGAGAAATAGGAAGGGTGCTGTACTCTACCGCTTTGTATAGCGAGCTTGTTATTGTCAGGTCGGCGCTTTGTTATTTCGTTGGAAGTATCGAGGCAGGAAGGAACGAAGGAGAGAGCAAAAGCCCGAACGATGCAGAACGGGTTAGAATCGATATCCATATTAGGAAGTACTGCTCTGCACCTGTCAGCATCGAGTACGAGCACTAGTAATCGTGAAAGGAGATTTGGAGGTGAGATTTAAAATAGAGAGGAAGAGACAGAAGGACGTATGGTGGGTGTGGTGTTACTTACTAGGTTTAGTTGGGTTATAATTTTCGTTCGAGTGGTTTATCCAAGTGTGGTTCAAGTAACAGTCGAGCAGATTTTGGACCTAATGCTGCGCTGTGCTCACCGTGCTGATTTTCAGCCGGGCGTTTATGTCCTAAGTCAATCAGAGGTACTTACTCGTTCCTGTACTCGAACTGTAAGGGCGCTGGGTGATGAGGACCGTCCTGGTGGTCCGATGCGAAGATTTCTCGAAATAGATCTAAGAAATCGACGGTTCATTTAGATGGGACTAGAGGGTTAGCTTAACCGTGACACCTATACTTACTGATGCTGATATTGACCGAGAGGGTTCGAATGCTTCGAATTTGGCAATCTTGAGGTATCTGGGACGACTGAGATAGTTGTACCAGGGTTCCAGCAGGAGGAGCTCGAGATCAGTTAAGCTCGAAAACGCTGGTGGTATGTCAGGTAATTCGTGTTATCTCTTAGTTATGGAATTGGCATAAGGATGATCCTCAGAGGATAGGGACATCGACGAGCGTTGGAGTTTCGGGTTTGGGTGAGGAGCGACGCGCTAGCGACGGAAAACAATCGGAAATTAGTACTTGAGGTGCAGGGAAAAATAGAATCAGGTCGAAACATTCGAAGAGAATGTCGTCGAAGGGTTGCCAGAGTCATTTAGAGTCTTTTTTTTTTTTTGACATGGGTTCTGAGCCATAGAACGTAGAGTAGTCGAATTCAGTTTGTAGTGTAAATTTGAGATCCTGTGGCGAAAACGAGTACCTAGCGGTCCAGGTGACAGACAAGGATAATGGAGGGTGACAGGGATTGCCGAATCTAAGCAAGTTCGACGCCAAGTCCAAGCCGGAAGCAGAGAAAGACCAGAGATGCGAAGATGAAAATAAGAGAAGGTTCGTAGGCTACACGCAGAACCTTGGCCGCGCCTCTCGTCGCAGGTCGCAGTTGTCATTGTCGACGGTGTAGAAAGGCATGTTGATCCCAGGGACCACACGTGCCACCACGCGCGTCGCGATCGGGACAGCAGTCCGTTCTCCGGGTGTTCTTGATGGGTACGACAAACTGATGAAAACGGGGACAGCCCGCCGTTTTCGAGAGAGTAGCGGGCTGTTCTTTCTCACACTCAGTAGGTTATATAATACATCACATTGCCGGGGGAGCGTGGTAATCAGAATCAGTGGTCTCTGACCATTCAATATTAAAAATTAGTGAATTGCTACCATTTCATTGATCAGAGTTGGTAAATTTGGAGCGTTTTACATTGAATTTAGCTGAGGTCTACCATTTCTGGTGCTCAGATATGGTACTCCTGGACTGTTTCCCTTGAGATCTGGTTTGTTTCTACCATATCCAACTCCCAAAGCTCATTTTTAACCATTTCCAGGCTTTAAAAATGGTTTTATTCAACCATTTAACAGGAGGATAGTTGAATTTCACCATTTCCAAGGCTCAGGAATGGTAAAATTAAACCAATGACCAGTAGATCAGTTGAATTTCACCATTTTCCAGTCTCAGGAATGGTCAAAACACTGCTCCTGATGGTCGGCCAAAAGTAACACCAGTGCATGGTGCAACTTGATTTTTTAAGCTGTAATTTTGTTTTAAATGGTTGTAGCTTATATATTCCAGCTTTGTAGACCTAAATCTTTACAATGGGATGCAGAATTGCAAAAATGGCTGAAATATGCGAAAATCTCCATATTTTGTATTTTGTACAATGAGTGATGGTCATAAAAATTATTTAAGGTCACCATTGACAGAGCATTTACATTAGAAAGAGATTACAAAAGGTTTTGTATGATTTGAATGATTCTGTGGAAAATTGTAACAAAAATTGTAGCTGGACACGAGCTTAATTTAATGTTAACTCAAGCTTGTAAACACCTCGATCAATTCCGTGTCTTTTGCGTGTAATCTCCTCATATCTTTCCACAAAGTTCTCCAAATTTTAATCGGTTTTTTGATCCCTGTTCCAAATAAAAATCTCTCTCGATCCATGTCTTTATATTATTTTTAAGGCCATTAATCGTTACAAAAATTGCGAAATACAGTGATTCTGTGACTCCTGTGCTATTTCCTTAATTGTGCACCAAATTTTAAAGTTATAGGCCCATGGTTTGGGTAATTAAAGTAATAAAATATACTTAAAAGGTTTATGACCTAGCTCAATGATTTTTAAGGCCCATTATTATGATTTTGGGTACATGAGAGAAGGTAACAACTCATGCCTGTTTCTCCCTGTCCCATGATACCAACTACAGTTGATTGTGTTAAGCATTCATATATATCCAGGAGAAACTTATTTACTTACAAATATTAGGGCTGGAATCCCATTATACTGAATAATGTGAACATTTACCCGCAGATTTAGAGGCTCCTAATGGCTCATTTCTGGCATATATTTCGCATAAAATAAGGTATATTAAAGTCCTGTGGCCCAAAGAACCATCTTTGACTGTTAAAATAACAAGAGTGTTGCTGGAAGATGGTTTTTATCTGGTGCAATGTTTGACTGGGGATGCGACCCGGATGCGACCATGACTGATCTAAGGCGTCTAAAAATAGCATTGCCATCAAGCGCCCCGAGGACGGACAATCAATATCTTCCGAACGAAAAAGGTGAAATTCCACTGATCTGCCAGTGAATAGTTGAATTTTACCGTTCCTGAGGCTTGGAAATGGTAAAATTCAACTGATTTCTTAGTGAACTGTTGAATTACCATTCCTGAGGCTCGGAAATGGTGAAATTCAACTGATCTCCTTGTGAATAGTTGAATTTTACCGTTCCCGAGGCCTGGAAATGGTAAAATTCAACTGATTTCCTAGTGAATAGTTGAATTTTACTGTTCCTGGGGCTCGGAAATGGTGAAATTCAACTGATTTGCCAGCGAACAGTTGAATTTTACCGTTCCTGAGGTTTGGAAATGGTGAAATTCAACTGATTTCCTAGTGAATAGTTGAATTTTACCATTCCTGTAGCTCGGAAACGGTAAAATCCAACTGATCTCCTTGCGGATAGTTGAATTTTACCGTTCCTGAGGCTCAGAAATGGTAAAATTTAACTGATCTTCTGGTGAATGGTTGAATTTTACTGTTCCTGAGGCTCAGAAACGGTAATATTTAACTGATATTCTGGTAAAAGGTTGAATAAAACCCTTTCCAAGTCTCAGGAATGGTAAAATGCAACTGATATCCTAGTAAATGGTTGAATTTTACCATTCCTGAGACTGGAAAATGGTGAAATTCAACTGATCTACTGGTCATTGGTTTAATTTTACCATTCCTGAGCCTTGGAAATGGTGAAATTCAACTATCCTCCTGTTAAATGGTTGAATAAAACCATTTTTAAAGCCTGGAAATGGTTAAAAATGAGCTTTGGGAGTTGGATATGGTAGAAACAAACCAGATCTCAAGGGAAACAGTCCAGGAGTACCATATCTGAGCACCAGAAATGGTAGACCTCAGCTAAATTCAATGTAAAACGCTCCAAATTTACCAACTCTGATCAATGAAATGGTAGCAATTCACTAATTTTTAATATTGAATGGTCAGAGACCACTGATTCTGATTATCACGCTCCCCCGGCAATGTGATGTATTATATAACCTACTGAGTGTGAGAAAGAACAGCCCGCTACTCTCTCGAAAACGGCGGGCTGTCCCCGTTTTCATCAGTTTGTCGTACCCATCAAGAACACCTGGTCACTTGCTGCCTATCCGTCGCGATCACGTCACAACGGCTTCACGGGCCAGGGGAAGAGGGTGACAGTCTCCTGCTCCTGCTCATCATGACAGCAGCAGCCCTTGCGCGCTCGATACCACCTCGTCTCAGGATTTAGTCTTTTGTTTTCCTTTATATTATCTTTTCTTTCTTTATCAATTTGGAGGTCTGGCATTCAGTTGCATCAGACCGACGACTGACGAACCACCCACTACCCACGCCTGTCGAGCTCTGGGCTAATAACAGACGGACTGGAGTCTTACTTGGTGTGTATTCCTCCTTCCCTTTCTTTCTTTCTTTCGAAGTCATCGTGACCCACGACGTTCAAGTCCATTACTATAGTGCCAGCACGTTCTTTCCGAAATAGCAACAACAACGCAAGGGGGTGGCGGAACGTGGATCCCGCACCGCGGGTGGGGGAGGGGGGGGGTCAGCCGGAGGCTGAATTTTTTTTTGTTACATACCCTACAATAAGGTCTATTTACAAGCTACATCCGCGGCAGAAGTGAAGTAGAAGGCCTACAAGCCTTCGACGAAGGTCAGAAGCAATGTAAAGAATAGTCAGTACGAAAATTGTAGTCATTCCTTTCGTGACCGCCACTACGTCCACGCAATCATCGGCATCAACGATGCCACGAAAAAAGTAAGGTGACTTGTAACTTACTGTAGCCCATGCAGATCTAACATGTGTAGGATTTGTAGCGAGTTTAACAGTGACAGCACTCTTCCATGCCAAAAATGTGGTAAAACTGATGTCAATGTCGGTTTCGGGGGGTATAAAAATCTGGAAATGCACCAAGCCTCCAAAGCTTGCGAAGCACTGGCGCGCGAGAATGCAAAACCGAAACCAAAGTTCAAGTCATTGAAGAATTTCTTTGGGCCTAAGGCAGAGAAAAATCCGTCAACAATCTTTGAACCATTGATGGTTCATGCCGCACCTATTCCTGCCCCGTCAATAAAGCCAGTCCCACCAAAAAAAGGCTGTCTTCTGGCCCTAGCGCTCCTAGATAAGCTCGAGAACAGTGCAAGAAGAATTCCGGAATCATTATCAATGGCCGATAATAACCATCCATTAGCGGTCTTCTCAGGAGATCCAGCGCAGTATGTCGTAAGCGGCGTAGATTGCTGGGAGGTTGTCAACCCGATGATGAAGACGGCATTTGGGTGGGGACTTGAAAGAGATTGGGAAGGAAAAATACAGCGAGGAGAAAACGGCATTGACGGGTTTCTAGTGTTCATGCGGTTTTGTATCGTGAACTGTGGGCTAGAGGGAGGGTTGATTGAACCAAAGATTGAATTCCTGATAGAACAAATAAATCATCAGTACGTCTTTGGATAAATTTAATTGCCAAAACTCACCGACAATTCAGATTTCCACCCCTGGACAAAATACCAACGGAGGCTGTACCAGACATTGTTGATGTTGACACGTTCGATTTGCAAAACAAGCAGCCAATCGGAATGGCAAAAATGGCACAGAAAACGCTCACCAATCTTGAGAACGGAAGTACGACAAAACCATGCATTGGTATTTGCCTGGTCTTTCCACCGGGAAAGGACCATCACACATCCTACCCATTCGGCCTCCAACTTTGACCGGCGCTCTCAGCTTCCGCGTTGAGTCAGAAAGAAAACCTGGGAAGGATTTCATACCGAAGCGTAGCAGGCAGAGCATGACGGGCGAAAGTGCGAAGCACTTTCCCGACACATGCTCTCGGATCCTGACCTAACAGGGTGTCCGAACAACGCTGCGATGGGTGGGCGGGTTGAACCACTCCATGCAGCAGTAAATATCGTAACCATGTATTAAAATACAGTTTTTTATTACCCTGTAAGAGTCAGAATACGAAAGCACATGCCGAAGGTAGATAGCATGGAGTAGCAAATGTCTTAAAAATTTGCGAGGTGAAAATGGGTGCGGAGGGTGGGTGAAAACGACGAGGCGGGTGCGTAGATGCACCCGAAGCGGCGACCGCACGTCTCGCCGGAATCGCGACGTGACGGAGAGAAGAACAAAGCGATGCATTCTTCGTTGGGTCAACGATGATGCTAGGTGAGTAGTCACGTGCTTTCCGCTTGTTCGAAGTCCGCATTCTAATCTAAGCTGCGCTAAGACGAGAATATCAACTTTGACCGGCGCTCTCAGCTTCCGCGTTGAGTCAGAAAGAAAACCTGGGAAGGATTTCATACCGAAGCGTAGCAGGCAGAGCATGACGGGCGAAAGTGCGAAGCACTTTCCCGACACATGCTCTCGGATCCTGACCTAACAGGGTGTCCGAACAACGCTGCGATACCCAACTATTAGGAGCCTGGCGACGCATAGGAGCGTGCGAGGATACCCAAATATTAGGAGGCAGGCCAAAAATAAAATCTTGAGGGAAATAGATCAAAATTGCAAGCATATCAGTTGATTAATTGTTTTCTGAGAGGTAATGATCCCTTAGGTATGAGCCACAGTGTTAGACACCACAGACAGAGAAAGGTTTGAAAAGGGAGGATAGCTTTGCAATTTTTCTGCAGTATTCGACCCGGGTAGGGATAGTTTGGGCCAGTACACGCTGGACATGATACAATGATTAGATTCCCCTCCATAATGAAGGGGTATTAGCAAGGGATAATCATCCATAGGCATAAGCACAACAAAAGGTTATGAATTAAAAGGCAAGATGGACTGGGAGCCAAACTCTTATTCAGTCGAGGTGGGGAAAGCCATTCATTATTTCATGACGAAGCAGTTCATCGTCGAAATACATGTAGCATTAGCAGGGCACAAATAACGTGATTCACCGATTACAAATGGCCCTAGCATCTGATGAGAAATGGGTATGTCCATTACACATAATGGTAGCAGGGGATAGACAGAGCCATTCGTCGATTACGCCAATAGCGGTCGTAACATATGGCATGACATAATGACAAGGCGTGACCGCAGCAATAGCAGGCTCACAGCGACCCGCAAACTCAAGCAGTGTGACTGCGAGCTTAAACGCGTCTCCGGGAACCTCGTTTGGTGATCTGAAATAGGATTGTGAATAAAGGAAAATTTGATGGGAAAGGAAGGGTTACTTATCTAAAAGTTCTCCAAGAAGCTCAGTGAGGCAAGGTGTTCCGTGATTATGATCCAATCTCGAGGTATATGTTGCAGGTTTCAATCAACGGGAATACAATGGGTAGCATGACTTGAAGGGAGGGGTTGCAGGTAGCGTGTAGCATGGTGCGTGTAGCGTTTAGCATGGTGCATTAGCGTGTAGTATGGTGCATTAGCGTGTACATGGTGTATTAGCATGTACATGGTGTATTAGCATATGGTGCATTAGCGTGTACGTGGTGTATTAGCATATGGTGCATTAGCGTGTACGTGGTGTATTAGCGTATGGTGCATTAGCGTGTACGTGGTGCATTAGCGTGTAGCGGAAAAGGTAGCGCGACTCGGCCATACTGGAGGTGCACCGGCGAGCGCCATCCCAGATATGGGGCATCCCAAACATGGGGCATCCACCTGCAGAGTGGGAAAAGCATGTAGCACAGCTCAACGGCGCACCCCGATGAGCTGTCATCCCGAAAGAAAACGGGGAGAGAACGGTAGCGCGACTCGGCGATGCTGCAGTTGCACCAGCGAGCGCCATCCCAGCCGTGGGGCATCCACCTCTGCAGAGTGGGAATAGCAGGTAGCAGTAGCACGGTTCATCGGGGCAACCCGATGAGCTGTCATCCCGCCTTGGGGCGAGGCATCCACTGATTGAGTGGGAAGGCGGCTTGATTGTGCAATATGAGGTCGGTGGTGAGCTGAATGACCAGGAAGCTGTTAGGAGGTCTATAGCGAGAGTAAGAATACGTATCTATGGGTTCCATATTCCTCTGGGTGTCGATCCCCCTGCTGACACGTGTCCTTCGCGTTCTCCGTACGACGTTCAGTGGCAATGTGAGTATGTGAGTAAGAGTGGTCCTCAGAGGTGAGAGCAGACTGAAAACGACGAGGCGGGTGCGTAGATGCACCCGAAGCGGCGACCGCACATCTCGCCGGAATCGCAACGTGACGGAGAGAAGAACAAAGCGATGCATTCTTCGTTGGGTCAACGATGATGCTAGGTGAGTAGTCACGTGCTTTCCGCTTGTTCGAAGTCCGCATTCTAATCTAAGCTGCGCTAAGACGAGAATATCACAGCCAGCAAACAATTCCCTGGAATTATCATTCGGTTGATGATCATTTCTACCTTCAATCAAAAGCATGCAGGAAATTCATACCAGTTGCCCAGTCTCCAGCAATGTCACCCGAAGCCTGCAGGCCTTGTCAGCAAATTCAGAACTATGACCAGTTCGAAGGAATCAAGGACCGACTGCACAAAGGAATTCATCCAAACACGCCCCTTGCCTTTCAGCCCATTGGAGGTCTTGTCACCATTGTCCGACGAAAGACAGAACAGGTCCAGCATTTACGATTCAAGACCCTGAATGACAGTCGGAGACTGCTTGGAAAAGCGGCGGCCTTGGATGACCACAAGCAATGGATGATGGCTGTTGCAAGTGGACGGGTGGACCGTGTTGCTGCATTGGTCCAGGCTGGGTTGGCCAGGAAAGCAGGGGTGCGAGCACTTATCGCAGAATATGAACGTGCTGCAGTGAAGGTGTACAAACCAAAAGGGTACACCGAGGCCGAAATCCAAATTGCGCTGCGTTTGGGTGGCTCACGTGTTTGCGACTTCCTTCACCGTTCGCTATCAATTCCAGGCGTCACCACTGCTCGCCGAAATAACATTCTTCGACCAATTTTAATCTCTCCCTTGCTGCCAACTGTTCCTGAGATTGAGAAGAACATTGAATCATGTCTCACACCTCTCGGAAATTTGGATGAATCTGAGTCTTTCTTCGAGTCGGATGTTACTAATATTCAACACCAAGTACTAATGTTAGATGAAATTGCCATCGAAAAACGGCCACGCTGGGACGATCGCACCAATATGATTCTAGGAATATGCCGCGAACATGGTGGGGAAACTCCTCTTGAGTTTACATCTGAGAAGGAGTTGGATCTCTTATGCGATGCTTTGGATGCAGGAAGAGTTCATCTTGCATGCGAGGTAATTCTCATTCCTATTTCAATAAAAAATACCATTAATAATTCAACTAGGCAACGGTTGGAGCCTTTGGGACACTGTCTGAAAATCCGCGTGAAGCTAGTATTCGACCAGCGGTCATTTCAGGCTTATGCAAAAAGGAGAAAGGTTATGAACATGCTGCCTTCATCAGAACAATCCTTAATGCTGCGGAAAACAAGAACAAGGCTCATGGTTCTACATATCGCACTGTTTGTATAGCCTCGGACGGTGAATCAAAACGTGGAGATGCCTTGGTTGAAGTCACTATGCGGTGGCCATTGTTATGGAAAGCCGCACCGTCAAGCTCCCAAAATAGCATACGCATCAATACGAAAACAATCTCCGACGTTTGTCAGCATGCGAGACCTCAGATACCTCAATGTAAGTTGTTGTCCTCGTTTAGGACAATACCAGTAATATATTTGAGCGTCGCATTTTCTAAGTAATTCAATAAGCCTCGGGTGTATCCATTGGTACTATCGGTCAGAATTAATGTAGAATTATGAGATATTAGTTACTGGCTCCTACAGAGCCTCTAGACGAGGTGTCGTGGCGGAAATAAATGTCGGACGACTTGTAAAACGCGAAAATGATGCGAAAAAGGGTACCGGAGCATAGGGGGAGCGGTGGAACTGAGTGTCGGCTTAATAGAGTCAATTTTTGAGTGGTCTCCGATAGTGCGCGATGTGCTCAGAGACGCGCGCCTAGTGCGTGCGTCAAAGTCCGAGTCCGAGCGCATAGAAAATCGCGACGCATATCAGCGGGTAACAAAAGATACCCATCAGGGTATAGAGGTCAAGGCCCAATTTCAGCGAGCCGGAGCATGATAGAAGCCAATGATAGTAGATACAGCACGCCATTTATAGCCCGAGTCGGGCACATCTTGCATGGAGGGGAACATAACGGTGTTCCTAAACAAAGGCGTGGCTCCGCAGTAGCGCCCGATATGATGGCGCCTTTCTTTTAGGAAACACCGTCGGGATTCAAGAGTCAGCACAGTCAATATTGGCATCGAGCACGTGTCAAGCGGCAGTATTATTGAATCAAGATTACCGATCGGTGGGTGGGATTGCCAGGACAGAGCAGCCAATTCTAACTTAGAGTCCACTGTGCATAATGAATTGCCTCTAATAGAATCAAATTATGCGCAATGTGGGCAGCACTAGGTGCGTATCAAAAATATTATAATGCTATCTAGTAAGGTGGTTAAGTAGTTTACTAAGTACAAAGTGCCCGTATTACTTGTGCGAATACTCGTCCGTTCCACCAAGTGCCTGATGGGTCTCTGAAGATCAGTGAGGAGAGCTTGATTCCAATTTGGACAGACTAAACAATACAGTGATACGCGTCGCGACTCCTTGCGCGCTCGTACCTTAGACTTTGGCGACCGCACACGTTAGGCGCGTTCACAAAGCGGATCGCGAGCTATCTGGGTCCACTCTGAAAGCAACTCTACTAAGTCGATGGTTGGTTTGATGACTTACCCCATCCCCCGAAGTACATTTTTCGCCCTATTTTGGCGTTTTTAAACACTTCCGACTTTTACTTCAAGTTCGGCCACGACATTTCATCAATCACTCTGCACGTAGCCTCACCAAATCGCTTTGAACATCTTCTATAATTGATCTTACCGAAGATATATACCTGTTTTGCCCTTTTCTGTCATTATTCTCCTCTTCTTTTTCGTGTCACCTATTTCTCTGAATCAAATTTTTACCTTTGACTCCAATTTTCGATTTATTTACTCTATAATACTCTCTTGTATTGTATTATGCCGTCAATAATTCGCACTCCCATTGTTCTGTCTAAAAACTCGTTCGATCAGTTGTTCGTTTTGCCCTCGGCTGGCCTCGTCGTTTGCAGCTTGAACACTCGTCTTCGCCTGGCCACTTCGGTTCCACTCACCTTTGCCGTTTCCGGATTTACTCTCGTCCTTGTCCTGCAACCCTCATAATTCGCTGTTTCGTCAAGTTGGTTTCTATGAACCTCAATCCGCACCTCAGAATCACGCATTGCAATCGATTTTGTATTATGTTTTAGTGCACAGCACAGGGTGACGCTGTGAGGGTGCCCCTCTGTGTAGGCACAGAAACCGCTATTGTTCGTCGCGCCGAGTCACCAGCGTCTAATTACTGGCGCGTTCGCACGGCTAATGAGACGACATCCCGCCTCTATTAAATGTAACGAGTCACGCAGATATTTCCTCTCACAATTTTAGTTCTTATTGTTCTATACTGTGACTCCATTTTCCTTATTGTTACTGTAATTACACCATTTGAGTCATTCTAGGTAGGGATTTTTGTATAAATACACCCCTCCTGTATCCTAGATAGACAGTTGAATTCGAGTATTCTTCTCCCCCCATCGTCGTTAGCGCCTTGCGGCTCGGTTTCTACGATAGAAACGTCGCTCGGCATCGTCCTGGATCGCTTCCTATCGTCTCGCTCTCGTTTCATTTGTTGAAACACATTTATTTTCGTATTATCTACTAACTACCACCTACCATCCTTAGGATCCCCTCGAACCACTACGCAAACGGAGTTTGCGCCCCGCTTTCCTTTTTTAGGAAGCACCCCGAACTCACCCGCCCTCGAGCATCTTCAACTGGAGCCCACCGCGAGGGGGTTCTAACCCAAATTTCCTCACGGAAATTCGTTTAATTCTCAAATTTTGTTTCTAATACCACATTATTCCTTCAAACAATCAATCCGTCGTAGACATCGTCATCCGCAGCCCCATTCCATCGTTTTTAAGACAGAGCAAACACTTTAGTACATCCATCCATACCATATTCATTTGAGTACCACCCCAATACGTCAGCGCAGCGCCGTCGCTACACGATCAGTCATTAAACAGCAGCGGCCGCTGCCATTTCGATCAGTGCAACGGCGAAAATTTATTCGCATATCTTCTCCAAAATGTCAAGCAATGCGATGCCATATAAACGTGACCCGAGCGCACCGAAGTTCGACGGGAAAGCATCGTCGCTTGTCCCATTCCTCGACGAAATTAAATTCTTGGCAGATCGCTGCACCCTGTCCGTACCGAGTTGCATTAAATGGACATTAATATATGCACCACCGGATGACCGAGAGCTGTGGGAACTACTTGATACAGCAAAAGGCAGCAGTTGGGATGCATTTGTCAACGAAATATGTTCGTACTACCCCGGAGCGGTTAGCGACCGCAAATATGCATTACAAGACCTCGAATTCCTTGCGGAAAAGCAGTCCATAACTCCGATCAACGATCTTCAAACATTTGGCGAATATTACCGCTCGTTTCTACGAATTTCCAAGTATCTTGAGCAGAAGAAAAGAATTTCAGTTCGCGAAATTCAGTTGTATTTTATGAATGGCTTGCATAGCGATCTCAGAGCCAGAGTACGCAACCAGCTCCGCTTAGAGAACCCTAAACATCACACCGATGATCCTTACAACCTCGAAGAACTCTACAAAGCGACATTATTCACGCTCAATGGTGATTGTTATTCGAATAATTCGACCTCTAAGTCTGCAATTCAAGATTTACCATCGTTCTTTAAGTCTAAATCGCCCGAAACCACTTTCAAACAAATTGACGTCGACGTTGGCGCTATTGCATCGGCTATCGTAAAGGAAATTAATTCTCCATCGCAACCCCAAGGATATACGAACCACGTTAACCCTTATCACTCATCATCTGTTCCATCCGACGAAGAAATAAGTCAAATTCAATTCGAGCATAGACCGCCTCCAGACAATAGCAATGTCCGAACGAATCGAGTCCCTGCCGATGTTGTGCGAATTCCAATCGCAGAATCACTAGAAGTCCAATTAAATCACTCAGTGGCATCAAATGGGCCAGACATCGAGCAGCTAGCAAAGATCAAATCGTTTATTTTGAGTTCTAAAGACCCACCCTGCAGTATTGACGACGTTTACACAGTACTATCGAATTATCGGGTTATAGATCACGCCGTGGCACCGAAATCTCTTGAAATTTACCCAGTGGACGTGTCTCGAAGTATCTCGACAAGCGCCGAAAACGCATCTCTGCACATTAATTCATATAACTCACGAATTATACCCTCAAATCGCAAGCCAAACCCTGTCGAAGCCGACTTACCAGAAATAGCGCCCATTACCGATTTAAGCGCCGGTGATCTCATCGACCTCAATAAGCCGCTCGCGAATCATATACCCCACAGGATAAGCAATATGGACACGACGGGTACTCCGGAGAGTAGATCTACATTGAAATACGAAGCTCACAGCGACGCCCATTCCGATTCTTTCCCCGTAACTCGCTTAGAACAGCCGGCATCAAACTGTGTTGACTCAACCGAACCGGCTTCGCACTCTGGCATCGATTCCATTTATTATCGTCCCAAATCTCGCTCGATTGACAACTTTAACCAGTTAGGAAGACGCTTGCAAGCCCAGGAAGCGACGTATGCACAAAACGATTCAAATCCTAACGATCTCGCCCCCAATAGATACTTTAATTCTTCCTCGATCGCAGACATCACAGTGCAATCCGACAATTCGCCGGCGTTCAAACAAAAATTCTGCGAATATCCGAGCTCTGAGGAAACTGGAAACTATGCCGTCGCCATGGAATTGCCCCCCATCGAGTCAATATTCACTTCGTCCGCCTCCCGCCAGCATGGAGAATCTTTACGCTTCGATCACGAAAGGGAGATAAGCCCCATCGTATTGTCGTCTCTGTCGGCTTTGAATCTGGTACTATACAACTTCAGAACTTTAGGAGAAGCCTTACCCTCAGTGAACGCGACCTGGACATCGCCGAAATCGGAGTTGATTACAAACAACGATCAGAAGTCCAAATTAAGCGCCCACGAATCGCACATGTATTTGCATAAGATTATAGATACTTCCAAACAATTCGGAGGCAAACCGATAGAATCCAGCGTCGAGGAGAAGACAGGCGACATCCCACTATCAATTGAGGCCATTTCTCCCCTACGACTCAACGTGAAAAGTCATCAAACCCCAGAGAACTTCACGTCGCCGATCATCCCTCATTTAGCGCGCCACAGTTACGCCATCTCCACACATCCAAGCCATCCGACTTCATGTTACGAAGCCCCAATACTTCCACGTTCACATTATCGTATTACCACCGCCATAGCTGTATCCACCATCATCGGGTCCGCCGACGCGCTGCAAGTCAACTTGATCGAGAACAATTCAAAGTCGGAGATAGGCGCCCTCAATCAGGATAACAAAACTCGACAACTCAAAAGCGAAACGATCAAATTTACCGCAGACCGGAATACTAAGGAATTCGCTTCGCCAATTGCATTGAATTTAGAGCGCCACAGCCCCCATCCATTTATTTTTCGAAACCCGACTTCATACACCAAAATTTCTACACTCACGGCATCGAGTTCGCGTCGCCTTCGTTCTCACCACTTCCCCGTTCGGAAGAGAAGACTGAAAAACTTTACCTGGAACACCCCGAGATTGGTTGACTGGGAAGTCAACATTCGAAGTCCCTGGGAGGTGTGAGGGTGCCCCTCTGTGTAGGCACAGAAACCGCTATTGTTCGTCGCGCCGAGTCACCAGCGTCTAATTACTGGCGCGTTCGCACGGCTAATGAGACGACATCCCGCCTCTATTAAATGTAACGAGTCACGCAGATATTTCCTCTCACAATTTTAGTTCTTATTGTTCTATACTGTGACTCCATTTTCCTTATTGTTACTGTAATTACACCATTTGAGTCATTCTAGGTAGGGATTTTTGTATAAATACACCCCTCCTGTATCCTAGATAGACAGTTGAATTCGAGTATTCTTCTCCCCCCATCGTCGTTAGCGCCTTGCGGCTCGGTTTCTACGATAGAAACGTCGCTCGGCATCGTCCTGGATCGCTTCCTATCGTCTCGCTCTCGTTTCATTTGTTGAAACACATTTATTTTCGTATTATCTACTAACTACCACCTACCATCCTTAGGATCCCCTCGAACCACTACGCAAACGGAGTTTGCGCCCCGCTTTCCTTTTTTAGGAAGCACCCCGAACTCACCCGCCCTCGAGCATCTTCAACGCATCTATATCAACGGAAATAAGTTTATTGCAACCAAGTTCTTTGTTATGGCGTCCCAAATGATATATTAATGATATTGGTGATTGTCCTAAGCGTTATGAATGCCTAGACTTCAAGGTACTAATATACATCCCATATTGCGTAGTTGGAATCATTAAACACGGTAGTGAATTTTAAATTGAAGCTCGATCTCAGATGAAGAACGAGTTGATGAGAAGCTCTCGACGAATGGCAACGCGTTAAGGAGTTAAACAGCTGCCGAAGCCCGACACCAAAGTTTTATGCTACCATTTCCTTTCTTCACAGTTGATTGGAAAATTCATACCACTAATCGTCGGGACTGGTGTTTCTTGATCATTCTTGAGCGGTAACCTTGAAAAAAATATTTTCCGAGGGCTTCAAAAAACGTCTACAGTCGTTATATTTTGACTCAATATCATTTGATCCATCCACGCCGTTTTCGCGCAAACTTTCCAGGCGTTGCGAACAGTTCAGCGGAATTTTAATTGGCAAGATATTATGGGAGGTCAATGAACGTAAGGTCGGTTTACCCTCAAGTGCAAATACAAAAATTTATTGGAGAATTCAGTTATATCTGCGTGATACTACCTGCATGCACCTTGTGTGATATGCGTGCAAA
The DNA here is from genome assembly GCA_023014345.1 of Galerina sulciceps. Taxonomy (NCBI): domain Eukaryota; kingdom Fungi; phylum Basidiomycota; class Agaricomycetes; order Agaricales; family Galerinaceae; genus Galerina; species Galerina sulciceps. The sequence continues at coordinate 509,618 of JAEDXJ010000020.1, read as the reverse complement.
ATGGCGCGCAACTGATACGCGCGGAGCGCAGGTCCCACGCAGAGTTCTATCAAGTCTGACGAAACCAGTGGATACATAATATAAGCTGGGCGCTCATTGGAAAAATAATACAATGGACGGGGTATCCGAAGTCCTTTTTGCTTACAAAGGCGGAGTGTGAATCGGCAGCGATGCCGTTGCTATTTTTGGAGCTGTACCTGAGCTTGACAGTGCGGCTTTCCATACATTGTCGCATGGATCACCAATCTATGCTCAACTTCACAGACTCCCACTTTTCAATTTACTTGTTGGGAAGGACGATATCACAGCAGATAAAGACTTCAAGCACATTTTCAAACGCCAGCGCAATGCTTGGATGCGTGACAAAGGTGTACTTCTCAATGGCCATCTTATCACTGCTTCTGTCCTTACAGTTCATCTTCAATCGAACAACAACTCGTCAAGTCACATCAAATCTCTCATGAATCCAAACGACAAGCAAGATGTTGTGTTAGGATATGCTCTTTTGAAGGCAATTTGGGAGCTTCCTTCCCTGAAACCTGATTCGCATAACTTTGCAATACGAGAGGCCCTCCGACTTTATGGCGAATTTGCATATTGCCTTATCTCGCCGTATATCTGCGTTGACTTGGACCTCGATGAACAACTTGTCAATTTGAGTGCTGCTGCACATCTTCTTTTTTTTCTTTATACGGACAAACAAGCACAGACAAAGTTCATCCCATCTCAAACGTACCTTGACATCATGATAATGATCAAGAATGTATACTTTTGCCTTGCAAAATACAAAGTTGACAATCCGAAGGGGAAATTCTTTCTCATCCAGCTGGGTACAGACCGGCTTGAGGGATTTTTTGGGCTCATCCGAACAGCAGTCGGAACCGATACAAACGTTGACATCCTGCAGCTAGGAAGCCGATCATCTGGGTTGACTGAAGTTGCTATGATTTTGGCAATGCATCCAGAGTGGGACCGTTCTCCACGTCGCCTCAAACTTAGTGCAATCAGAAAGGAATCTAGCAGTGATCTGACCTCAAAAGTCGATCATATCAATCCTGCGTCATGGAAAGGAAAAACTGAGGTTAAAAACATTAACCTTCATACTTGCTGGCTGCTTGGTCGGAAGAAAGCTGTCGATGCTATTCCAGAAGCCGAGGCTGTTTACCAGAAAGCAGCCGAGAACACTCAAATAGATATGTTTTCGCCGCTTGGCAAAACTCTCATCAATCAACGAGATGAAGAGGATGAATTTGACTGTTCAATCCTAGCTAGTCAATATCCGAAAATCCCTGACGCTGAACCTGATCTGATTCCGCCCTCTCACACATCTCATACCCTTGATGGTGACATGGAAGACGCAATGGCGGAGGAACTGCCACGCGGAAAAATAACATCAGAATTATTCATCAATGGCCGAAAGTCATCCAAACCGGTGGAACTACGAAATCGGATGAAAAATCGCCTTAATCGTGCGTCAACAGACCGTCTCAAACGTGTCCAGGAAATTTCATGCTATGCAGAGTCTGCATTAGACGACAATGAAGGAAATGATTGCGCAGATATCATTACCTTTGATAGCCCCCTTGGAGGACCAACCCTTCGCATTGGAAATCCCATCTCAGCACTTGTGAAATGCGAGAAGCGTGTATTCCTTGCCGTCGGCCTGGTAAATAAAATAGAACTAGGAGGTCGGAAGGACCTCCTAGGGATTCGCATCGAGACATTGAGTAAAAGCCCAGCCAAGATCAGTTTCCAGATATGTCGTCTTCTACCTGCCACATGCAACGACGATCCTGAAGGGAAACATGATTGGGTTTGGTCTGACAGCATGGAACAAAACTGCCTAGACGTACCCGCATGCGTTATTCAACCCCTTAACCCTGCCATCTCAACAAGAACCCCAGGAAAACCAACATATCTCTTCGAATCAACATTTCTCGTAACTCAGGCCGCTGCTCTATATGACGAAACACCTAAGCAGTTACTTCGGGGAATTCCAGAAGTAAAACGAACGACGTACTTTCCCTATCGTTTAGATGGTAAAGCTTGTTTTGTGTGCGAAGACGCTGTCAATGACCACACGAGAGAAGATGAATACGATGAGATTGCCTGCTTAAAATGCGGGGAGAAGGCAAACCTTTCGTGGAAAGCAAAAAGCTTGCTGGAACATATGGGCGCACACATTCTTCATGACAACGCGATAGCCATGCAAGAGGTGTGCGGGCTTTGCCTCCGCCCATCGCCGATATGTCAAATCTTTATGAAGAAAGGACGTGGAAAGAGTCGGGGTTTCACTATTGACAAGGAGCGATCATCTTGCATCAATCTTCTTCGTTTCAGCTATACTTCGGCTGCCCAGTACAAGAATAACTCACCCTGTACCAATGTCCCTGTCGTATGTCCCCTTTGCAGACCAAAGAAAGCAGCAGTGTGGAGGTATTGTCTATACACCCACTTCCGCGAACAACATGGCCTATTACCAGATCATTTTCCTATCAGATTTGAGATGAGTCCATCAGAAGAGAGAAAAATGGCCAAGAAATGGAGGAAACGACACGAGAAACCAAAGAAACAAAAAACAAAACAGAAAAGATCACCTTTAATTCTTTCTGAGGCTCATAGCTCTCGTCTTGCGCTTGGGTACGTGCTTAGTTCTCTGTAGGGGTGGGTAAGTCTTATCATTTCTGTTAGACACAATGCAACTGGTGGGCATGAAGGCGTACCTCAGTTTGAAGGCGGAGAAACTCTAGCAGATGGAAGCGGATCTGAAGATAGTGAGTTGGGTGATGACAGTGAAAGCGAGAGCGACGACTCGGAGGTTGAAGGCAGTGAGAATAGTCAAATGGCTGTTCGGTCACAAGAAAACAATAAGACAATCATCTACTCGGACGAAGACGAAGACCTTACTGCAAATTCTGCGAATCTGCCCAATTTCCAGGGGCCATGTTCTTCAAATGCCCCAGCACACAGAGAATTCGACGTCAACGTAGGGTCAGACGATGCGCCTGCGGATGAAATTCCGATAATGTCCAATCCGGATCTTGGCCCAGTCGCACATGAACCCATCGACATGCTTCCGGTTGTAGCCAATACTGGAAAGCGGAGCACTCGAACACGAAAAAGGATTCAAATGAGTGGTTGTGAGTGCGGGGAGGAGGTGGCAATTGAGGATAGGGAAAGAGAGTCGACGTTGAAGCCCAGTGAGAACCGATTCTGCACTCCGCCGCATTAATCCGCTCCGATCTGAAAGTGCGGAACAGAGCAGAGCAGCCCGGAAAAAAACACCCCCCTTCCTAAATCATCTGGGATACGTATTATTTCTTTTCTGGATTTATCTTCTCGATTCTGCTCAGATCTGAGTTGTTCTGACAGATTCTGAGATCATCCGCTTCGGATTATCTGTTTAATTATTTGTGCACATCTGCGCGTATCTGAGTACATCTGCTGTAATATGGCATCGTCTGCTAGTTAATCGTAATACTATTGCTCCAAAGCGACCGCCCATGACACCTCCTATTCTTGACGGTCGCTCGATTCGAATATGCAGATAGGTTCACTAAACTGTAGAAACGGGAAATCAGTGTAAAGTACGCGAATAAGACAAGGAATACTCAGCTCAGCACCAAGAGGCCGGCGTGCTGTGATCTCACCAGACGTCCGAGAAGCGACTGCGTGAAATTATATCAGAAAAATCGTGTAAAAGAGCTAAAACAACATACCTTCAGGGTCTCGTCGAAGAATAGGACGCCCGTGAATGCAATTCGGCTGAAAACAGCATAATGGGAAAAGGGTATCTCATAACTATTCCAAGATGACTTACTTAGAACTCGAAAAGCCGGATGCTCCAGGTTTATTCGAAGCGAACAGTTGATTGGAAATGACTAAAGGCATCGATTAGCACGCAGGGAGTAGGATATATGCGTCGAAATAGATGAGTGCATACCATTTCTGACGAGTCTGAGTATTGAGAAGTCCTCTGTATTGGATGTTGCTAAGCAGATCTCGGTGGATTGTAAATAGCCGCTCACCAGTGCCCAATCCACCACCCATTGACAAAATCCGACTTCCTTCACTCTCAGATTGTATACGGTGGCTTTCTTGACGGCGAAGGTGGTTCACGCGTGTACTGAATGCAGTGTATAGCTCTGGGAGCACGGTCGAGGTTATGGGAGTGGAGGACAGCCAAAGCTGCAACGAACTGTGGAGGGGATGGTGGTGGTTCGGAAGAAAGAGTGAAGCAATGGAACTGGGAAGCGAAGTCGAGAGTGGGCGACTTATGTCACAAAACGAGCGCGACACAGAGCAGGACGAAAGTGAGCAAAGTCCCCAGAGAAAAATCTTTGGGGTCATTGAGGGAAAGACGAACGTCATCGTGAACTGAAAAACGTTAACGACTCCCCGAGTTCTATTTTTATGCACAAGTCGCCTGAATTCCGGAAGCCTTCAGATTTGCTCGGTCTGGCACGGCTCTGCGCAGTTTTTTCCACCCTTTTCAGAAAACAGCAGAATCGATATTCACTGGGCTTCAACCCCAGTGAATATCGATTCTGCTGTTTTCTGAAAAGGGTGGAAAAAACTGCGCAGAGCCGTGCCAGACCGAGCAAATCTGAAGGCTTCCGGAATTCAGGCGACTTGTGCATAAAAATAGAACTCGGGGAGTCGTTAACGTTTTTCAGTTCACGATGACGTTCGTCTTTCCCTCAATGACCCCAAAGATTTTTCTCTGGGGACTTTGCTCACTTTCGTCCTGCTCTGTGTCGCGCTCGTTTTGTGACATAAGTCGCCCACTCTCGACTTCGCTTCCCAGTTCCATTGCTTCACTCTTTCTTCCGAACCACCACCATCCCCTCCACAGTTCGTTGCAGCTTTGGCTGTCCTCCACTCCCATAACCTCGACCGTGCTCCCAGAGCTATACACTGCATTCAGTACACGCGTGAACCACCTTCGCCGTCAAGAAAGCCACCGTATACAATCTGAGAGTGAAGGAAGTCGGATTTTGTCAATGGGTGGTGGATTGGGCACTGGTGAGCGGCTATTTACAATCCACCGAGATCTGCTTAGCAACATCCAATACAGAGGACTTCTCAATACTCAGACTCGTCAGAAATGGTATGCACTCATCTATTTCGACGCATATATCCTACTCCCTGCGTGCTAATCGATGCCTTTAGTCATTTCCAATCAACTGTTCGCTTCGAATAAACCTGGAGCATCCGGCTTTTCGAGTTCTAAGTAAGTCATCTTGGAATAGTTATGAGATACCCTTTTCCCATTATGCTGTTTTCAGCCGAATTGCATTCACGGGCGTCCTATTCTTCGACGAGACCCTGAAGGTATGTTGTTTTAGCTCTTTTACACGATTTTTCTGATATAATTTCACGCAGTCGCTTCTCGGACGTCTGGTGAGATCACAGCACGCCGGCCTCTTGGTGCTGAGCTGAGTATTCCTTGTCTTATTCGCGTACTTTACACTGATTTCCCGTTTCTACAGTTTAGTGAACCTATCTGCATATTCGAATCGAGCGACCGTCAAGAATAGGAGGTGTCATGGGCGGTCGCTTTGGAGCAATAGTATTACGATTAACTAGCAGACGATGCCATATTACAGCAGATGTACTCAGATACGCGCAGATGTGCACAAATAATTAAACAGATAATCCGAAGCGGATGATCTCAGAATCTGTCAGAACAACTCAGATCTGAGCAGAATCGAGAAGATAAATCCAGAAAAGAAATAATACGTATCCCAGATGATTTAGGAAGGGGGGTGTTTTTTTCCGGGCTGCTCTGCTCTGTTCCGCACTTTCAGATCGGAGCGGATTAATGCGGCGGAGTGCAGAATCGGTTCTCACTGGGGTTGAAGTGCAACACTCGGGGTTGCGAGACTGTTTGGGTATGTCAGTGTTTGTTTGATATTGATCTTGATGCTTATCATTGCCGAATCTCCACTCCAGTTTCATCGGCAATGCATGGACCAAAATGACGACGATATAGTGCCGAGAACATGGAGTTGTCAAAGCTGTAAGCCCACGAAGCGGCGCCGTGCATGAATTCCATTGTAGAAGCAATATGTTTAACAAAAATGCGGAAAAATAATATGTTTTTGCATCAAAACACGGAAAATTACTATATATAGAAGGTACAGGGGGAGGGGGGGGTAGGCTACTTCGGTAAAACAAAAAATGTGAGTATATATACGATTTCAACGTTCCGCCACCCCCTTGCAACAACGATCGTCTTGCGTGCAATAAGCCAGCTACGTCCACAACCACATCCTGTTCTAGCTCTACACCTGCCACCGACGACGAACGCGAACGCGAACGTGAACACGAACAGCAGCTAACGGTGTATCTGACCCAACACCAACACCAACACCGCACCTCTCCCCTCTTCTCTCCACCCACACACTTCCCGACCTGACGAGTTCGACCTCTCTGTACCTCTCGTCGCCTAGGATGGGAACAGAGGAGTCGCAGTACCCCGCCGAACCTGAGCTTCCGCCCCTCGGGCTCGGGTTGGGTCTTTTTGGAGGGGAGGACGCTGCTGGAAGAGGAATGTCCACCATCTCGCTCCTGCAGCTTATCGACTTCAACACCCCCACTCCGCCGCCTGCGTAGCCGACGTCCCACCCCACTTCCTCGTTTGACGGTGAGGGCTCGGTGCTTGACGACCACAACCACGGCCACGACCATGATGCGAATGGCGCTGAAGAAGACGATCACCTCGCGCACTCCTACACATTGCAGATGTTCTGCTCGCCGCCATTCAGAGAGGCCTCACTCCCGCCTGAGGAGGTAGAGGCATCTCCTCCGCCATTGCCTATCCCGCCCAGGAGCCGGGCTTGCAGCCTACTGCGAGATCGTGCTGGTACTACTCACAGGCAGCAGCGGAATAGACGACGGTGATATTGGCGGCTCCTCCACCATCACGCAGCTTATCGATTTCGACACGCCCACGCCTCCGCCTGCGCGACAGACGTCCCTCCCCTACTGTAGTCCTCGTTTGACAGCGAAGGCTCGATACTCAACGCCAGCGACTACGACCGCGATGCAGACGAAGCCGAAGAGGGTGACCCCCTCATCCATACGTATACGGCGCGCATGTGCCGCTCCCCTTCTTTTAGGGAGGTCACCGACCCTCCTTCCTGAGGAGCACTCTCCGCCGCTGTTACTGGAGAACATGGCGTCGAGCACGATGTTCATGCATGCTCGCGCCGACGTTCGCTGTGGGGTATGTCATTTCTTCTCTTTTTTTCTTTCTTCCTTCCTTCCTTCATCCTTTCACGTTCACCTTCGCCTTCACCTACCATTCTTCTTTCAAACCCTTCTCTCCCCTCATACATATCGCCTCCTCATCCTACCTCCTTTTCGTTTCGCCTGCTATATGCGCCGTTTTCATCCGAGGCGCTTGTTTCCTACCCCACCCCACCCCACCTCGCGTCGTCCTCGTCCTCGTGTTCTGCCTGTCGTACCAGACCTACGCGAGGACTTCGGCGGATGATGACGATGTCATCCTTTCTCTGATACTCGCGTGAGCCCCAGGCTGGGGGTTTTTTGTGAATTCGTTCTATTCATTCATACATGCCACTTACCTTGCCTTGACTTTGTTGTTTTCGTTTCGTTTCGTTCTATTCCTCCTCGCTTTATACTGCATTCCACTTTCGAATGGACCTGGAAAGGTGGATATATGCATCGATTCGTGCAGCTGCAGGCGACGAATGAATGGTCTGGACGCGTTCTGGTGCTGCTTCTGATCGCATTTGACGCGAGGTTGTAGGGTTTTGTTGGATTGATCTTAGGGTGTACTCTCATCTTGTTCCTTTTCGAATTCGATATCCTTCTCCGTCCCTATCCTTTCTGAATCGACTTTCTTTTCTTCTTTCCCCCTGCCTCACCCTCCACTGCCAGCCGTTCTCCTCTGGACGTGTGGTAGCCCCTTTTCTATCTATCCATGGTAGCCTCCTTTTCATTTGAGCTTCATTTGAGCCTCATATGTGCGCCTGCTCGTTCATATTGCGCTACCGCATATGCGCCTGTTATAACCCCACCTTGTGCCGTCCTCGTGCACTGAAGTGGGTGTCGTACCACGCCAGAACTCGTAACGGTGGTGCGAGGAGGAGATCATGGCGTCACCTATTCCTTTCTATGACTTTGCCTGTTTTTTAACCTTTCGCGGATTGAATTATTTTTTTTCGTTATTTCATATTTCGGCTGATGGGTGTAGGTTGGTTGGTTGGTTCCCTGGGACAGTCCATTCGCGAATTAGCTCTGCGACTTCAAGTTCGATGTCCATATTCAATACTCACTCGTACATATTTATTTTTCTGCGTCAATGTAAATAATATGTGGTCAAAAATGGACCGTCGACATATATACAATTTTACGAACTAAAACTACGTGTCCTCGTCCCCTGTCTTGAATGAGTCAATGTACCTAGTGATGGCTTTCCTCGTAATTTTGGTTTTACGAGGCCAGTCTTGACAGCGGCTGGAAAATGAGTGGCGAGACGCGTAGTCGACTAGCTCCTTCGAATAAGCTGATCGCTTCAGGAGCCGACGGAGGCACTGCAGTAACCATCGGAATACTCGTGATACACAATGGTCGTGTTTTCCTACAAACAGCTTCGGGTGTGCTGCCCGAAATTTGGGGTCTTCTACAAGAACCATCATCCTGGATGAAAGCATCGGCACCCTCCCTAAATGCCTTTTAAATCTCCTCAAGTCCCTGACATTTGGCCCAAGAACCTTCCTCCAAATCCATGGTCTACGTCGGCGTATTTCCTGTATACGAGAGTTCTGTTTCCGAGGGGGTAACAGCGAACTTCCGTTGCATAAGATATTGAGACAATATAGCGCGGCAATAGCAAATCGTTCGCCATTGAGTGCAAGTGCTCCAGACCGTGAAGGATCTAGGAGAAGTGCACGAAGCTCCCGGTTGTATTCCGAATAAGACTCAGGCACATGCTTTATTATCCAGGTCCCGATGAATAAAGGGTCAAGGTCAAGGGCTGGGGGTGGGGAAATAATTTCCTTCAAGTCTGCATGCCTGAAGGGAAAACGAGAATAGTAAACTCCTATCGCCACAAGAGCAATGAGGAAGATGCTAGAACTTTCAGTGCAATTCTCTTCAAAATGGGCCATCATGTATTCGTCGAATATCTTACGAAACGGTTTGAGTGGAACTTCGTCTACTTTCTGAAAGAGAACTGAGTATACGGTCACTATCATCGACAAGAAGGCGCACTGATAAATTCTGCAAAAACGAAATCGGTGCAGAAGGGAACCGACCCATCTTTTCTTTAATGCTTGGCCGCCGTCTTGACAGATCAACCAGAGAAAATTCTGAAAGCTGTCGCTGAAGCTCAGGTGTCCAGCTCACATCCGCAAGTAGATATGGTAGTTCCGAATGCCAGAAAATTGGGGGCTCAACTTCTGCTCTCGCCCAATTTTTGTAAGCGTAAAGTCAAGAAAAATGAACAGGAGCCTACCTGGTCGAATAAAGATTTCGAAATACTGCTCTAGCAAAACTGCACGCCTAAGGCCAAGATCGATATAAAAGACCTTAGAACGTGCCTGATCTTGAAGAAAGTCGTAAAATGAAGCATGGAGGATGGAAATGATTTCGCGATCGTCTATGCTCACAACAGCCCACAGGTCAGACAATGCAATTTGAACATCCCCATCCTCTAGGGACAGAACTTTCTCCACAGTCGAGACGTAACACGATACGCTTGAACGATTAAGTAGTTTGAAAGCCAAGATATTCAGCACCAGTTCTATATCATTTTCCGTATTCATGGAAGAAAGAATATGTGTGTACAACTCATCGAGCTCGGAGAACGGGTTTTGGCCTTGAGTTGGACGCAATCCGAGAATAGTATCCAGACGGTGGTTAGGACGGTGGCGACGGGATGATATATACTTGATTACCGTGGACGCATAGATGAATTGCCCACCTGCCTTCCACACCAGGGTATCGAGAACATCTGGAAGAGGCCAGGAGGCAGGCAGGTATTTACGCAATGGATGAGAATTCCTCAACTCTTGAAATTCGTCTTCGAGGAATACTCGGATGTCGTGATCTGGGAAGAAAGAGTTATCAAGGGTCAGGCGACAAAGAAGCCCGTCAAAGAACTTGGATGTAAACGCCCCGGAGAGATGGGACTCGGGACGACTGCCAATGAGAAATAGTAATGGAAAGCCAGCAGCCTTGAGCGCGTTCGTGATGGCTATGAGGATTGCAACCTGGGCGTCAGGGCCAGAACATTCGTCGAGGCCGTCTATAATGACGACGCGAGGGGAAGTAGGGAACTGGAAGTAACCCGAGTCGGCTAAATTTTGAATAGGTTCTGTGAGAAGAGTCGAGAACTGGGTGTCGATGGAGAGCTTGAAGATGAGGGGGTCCCTTGCAACTGCGCGTGTTATTGGATATTTCAGAACTGGAACGTGAAGGGCAGCATGGTAGGCAATGGTGGGCACAAGGCTGTCCGCGCTGTTACGAGATGGATCCGTCCTCCCAAAGAAAAAACTGGCGACGAGACGCTTCTCCGCTGCCAAGCGCTCGGCCATAGATTGTGCGATCGCTGACTTCCCGACACCTGCGCCTCCGTTCACCCACATCACACGCTCGTTCGGATGCTCGATTCCGTCGATCCAGTTGTGGATCTTCTCCAAAACCTTCAGGCGTGTTTTTGGGTGACACTTCGGCGCATCGAATCGGTGGCCTGAATTGTGGAATGCAGAGGGCGAGGCAGCTTGTGCAAGTCGTTCGAAACCTTCAGGGTCGTTAGCGCTGGGGTCCGGATAACAGTGCAAATCCTACCGATGGAACTTGAAGGTTCTTGCAAGTGGATGTGTTGGTTGAAAGTGCTTTGAGAAATTGTAACGTCCTGGCTATTCTCGAACATGGCTTGAAGAGTTGGTAGGACGTGAGGTAAGGATGTTTGGGGGTCTGAAGGTCAACTTGAAGAAGTGCAGTGCAACGGCTGTACGAACTCGTACCTTTCTTTATATACAGGGCAGCGATTTGTTTTCCACGCGGTCAAGTAGAACTGCCTTGACACTATTTTGGACCATGCTGTGCGTGATTGAGGCACGTCGTCTTACTTAGAAATGTGGCACTAGCAGTGAAAGCCGAGTGGTCAAGTGGGTTTGCTGATGCTGATTTACAGCAAAGCTGTTCTAACCAGTGTTGGATCATTGTTGGATTAAACAGTTTTATAGTCCATGTAAGGGTATGAATCTATAGTTAGAAATGACCCTTTCAACGTGGGGAGTCAACTTGCCTTGAGCTCAAGCTGGATGGGCGAAATGTCCAAGGAAGCAAAAGCCGAGTGTTCCGGGTATAAGTGGGGAGCGGAGGACGATGAGCTTATGGAACGAGAAAATAAGTAAGCTCGAATACAGCAAGAACCACATATCCTGATAGCGGGAATTCAATAAGGGTGGACGGTACCCTGTAGGTAGACACTGCGGATAGGCGTCCAGCAGGGAAGTAGTATGTGCGGAATGCTGGGTAGGATAAGATTGGTTCGTTCACTTCATGTAAAAGAAGAGGTTAGAGGCAGAGGAACGAAAAATCGCCAAACTCGAAAGAGAAATAGAAAGGGTGCTATACTCTACCGCTTTGTATAGCGAGCCTGTTAATTTTGTCAGGTCAGCGCTTTTTTATTTCGTCGGCAGTATCGAGGCGGGAAGGAACGAGGGAGAGAGCAGCAGTCCGAATGATGCAGGATCGATATCCATATTGAGGAAGTACCACTCTGCGCCCCGGTAGCAGTGAACGCTCAGTTGCTCAATTAGGTTTGCAATGCCAAGTCAAAGCAAGGCTGTTCTGGCCGGTGGTGTTTGAGGCTGAAATAAAACATAATAGAGGAATTCTGCGTGCTCACAATGCTGTTCAGGAATCTTATGGATTCAATTTCCTTGTCCAGGAATAGGCGTGAACCTTATAGTTATAATTAAAAACGACTCATTTGAGGAGTGAGCCACACTCGCCTTGGTCTCGACTCCGAGCTCGAGTTTGACGGAAGCACAAGTCTAGTATTTCGTTTATAAGAAGGGAGAAAGGAGAGAGGAAGGCGGCGAGTCAAAGAAAAGAATGGAGTGGAGAGGCGTGACACTGGGCTGTTGATTCTGGAGGAGAAGGAGAAAAGGGACGAGGGACGAGGAACAAAAAATCAACGACGAGAAATAGGAAGGGTGATGTGTTAAACCTCTGTTGTATCGCTCACCTTCCTTTGTCAGTGCAGCGATGCTGCGCTCTTAATGGTTACGGTGCTTATTTTCAGCTGGTGTTTAAGTATGTCCGAAGTTGATCAGAGGTACTTACTCGTATTCGAATTCGAGCTGTACATGTGCGGGTGCTGGGTACCGTCTCGGTGATCTGCTTCCGGACTCCAGTGCGCTGATCTCTTGAAATAACCTCGAAAGGTGACATTCTTCTATGAAACCCAAGGTTAATTGCGACTGGGTCATTTACTAGTAGAGGGGCTAGGGGCGGTCCAAGATTAGCTCAACACTGATAGTAGAATTGACATGGCTGACACCTACTCGAGTATATTGATACGAGCGCGGAGATTTTGGGCGTATCTGGGACTGAGGGACTGGTGATTTGTGCAGCTGCTCGAAAACGCCGGGGTACGCGGGGTGAATCATGTCATCTCTTGGGTATGATATTGGCGTAAGGATTGACCCCAATGGATAAGGATATCGACGAGCGTTGAGGTTGGGATTGTGTTCTGTGCGACGGAAAACGAACAGAAAGAAGCTTGTAAGGGGGTATTTAGAATCAGGTCGTAGAAATCCAATTTAATGGAAGAGAACACAGAGGAAGGTCGTCGAAGGGAGACATGAGTCATTTAGCGTCATTTTCTTTGTCGCTGCGCCATAGAGTCTAGTCGAATCGTGTTCTTGTTCTCAATTTAGGATACTGGAGTGAAACTGAGTACCCAGCAGTCCAGGTGACTTCAACAAGGAGGCGTCGCGAGCGACAGGGATCGCCAGCTCTGAATGAGTTCGACGCCAAGTTCAAGCCCAAGAAGCCGGAGGTTGAGTAAGACCAGAGATTCAAGACGAAAATGAGAGAAAATTTGCAGCCTTCACGCAGAAAGATGAGTAGACAGTCGTCATCATCGATGTGGTGGAAAAGCACGCGGTGATGCCATCAGAAATACCCTCCCAAAGCGGGAGCTCGTTGATTTCACGTCAACACGTGCCACGTTTAGTTGTGCAGATAACGGCGGTGACGAAGAGACCCCTGCTCATCACAACAACAGCAACCCCTTACCCGCTCGATACCACCTCGTCTCAGGATCTAGTATCTTTGATTCTCTTGTGCCTTTATATTGCCTACTTATCTTTGATGGTCTGGCATTCAACTGACGACAACCCGCCACCCAGCTCTGTCGAGCTCTGGGCTCATAACGTACAGAGTGGGGAGCCACATCATATCGTATCCGACACATTCTTACGCTTGGTACCTCTTTGCTCTGTTCCTTCTTTCAAACCAACTCTGACCTTTCTTTCTTTCTTTGCAGACCCTCCTTTCATTCACGTTCACTTTCACATTGTAAATCACATTCGGCTTGCTTTGTTCGTATCACCAAGGCCAACGCTAGAGACCGCAAAGCCCTTTCGTCGGCATCCCTTCACACCAAACCACGATGCTCAAAGCATTTACATATACAGATTGCCAGCACGTTCCTCCAGAAACAACACCTACAGCCGTAATGAATGCAATAAGAAGCCAGTTAGTTACGTTCACATTTGCTTCGAGTACCAGCTCTGCACCTACGACGAACGCGAACGCGATGAGCCAACGGTGCCTCTGCCACAACACTACAGCAGCACCTCGCCTCACCTCTCTTCTCCCTGCCCACACACCTCCCGACCCCGGTCCCAGACGAGTTTTCGAGTTCGACTTCGCTGCACCTCTTGTCGTAGTCGCCGTCGCCTAGGATGGGAACCGAGGACTCGGAGTACAACGCCGAACCCGAGCTTCCGCCCCTCAGGCATGGACTGGTCTTTTAGGGAAGATGCTGCCGTTGAAGGGGGGTGCTCCACCGTCTTTCAGCTCATCGATTTCGACACGCCCACTCCGCCGCCTCTGCGACCTCCCTCCCTCCCCGCGTCGTCGTTTGATAACGAGGGCTGGGTGCTCAACGTCTACGACTACGACCACGACCATGATGCGGATGGCGCTGAAGAAGACGACCCCTCGTGACATCTACACAGCTCAGATGTCCTGCTCATTGCCATTCAGAGCGGCTTCCATCTCGCCTTAGGAGGTAGAAACGTCTCTTCCGCCGTTGCTTATCCCGCCCAGGAGCCCAGGCATGCAGTCTGCTGCGAGCTCGTGCTGGAACTACTCGCAGGCAGCAGCGGCGGTGGTACTGACGGTTCCTCCACGATCTCGCTGCCTGTAAACTTCGACACCCCCACTCCGCCGCCCTCCGTGACTGATGTTCCTCCCCTAGTCCTCGTTTAACATCGGATGCTCGATTCTCAACGTCAGCGACCACGACCGCGATGCAGACCAAGCCGAAGAGGACGACCCGCTCGCTCACACGTATACGGCGCGGATGTCCGCTCGCCTCCTTTTAGGGAAGTCACCTTTTAGGGAGGCCACCCACCCTCCCGCCTGAGGAGCAGTTTCCAGTCTCCGCCGCCGTTGCTGGAGAACATGGCGTCGAGCACGATGTTCGCGCCGACGTTCGCTGTGAGGTATGTCATTTCTTCTCTTTTTTTCTTTCTTCCTTCCTTCCTTCATCCTTTCACGTTCACCTTCGCTTTTACCTACCCTTCTTCTTTCAAACTCTCCTCTCTCCTTATACGTATCGCCTCTTCATCTTATCTCATTTTTGTTTGGATTGTTATATGCGCCGGTTCTTCGCGGGCGTTTGTTTCCTACCCTACCTCACCTCGCGTCATCCTCGTCCTCGTCCTCGTGTTCCGCGTATTGTACCACGCCTGCGCGAGGACTTTGGGGTATAGGTGAGGATGATCATAATGTCGTCCTTTCTTCGGTATTCGCCTGAGTCCCGGATTTGCTGCTTTTTGGGAATTCGTTCTACTCATTCATACATGCCTCTTGCCTTGCCTTGGCTTTGTCGTTTTCGTTTCATTTCATTTCGGTTCATTCGATTCCTCCTCGCTTTGTGCTGCATTCCACTTTCGAAAGGATGCGCAAAGCTAGATATATGCGTCGAGTTGCACAGCTGCAGGCGACAAGTGAATGGTGTGACCGGCTCTGTTGTCGCTTCTGATCGCAATTGACGCGAGGCTACAGGGTTCGGTTCGATTGGTCTTACAGTGTACCATGATCACGCTCATCTTCGAGGTCGAATTCGATATCCCTTTTCCATCCATATCTTTTCTGAGTCGTCTTCCTCTTGTTTCGTTTCGCCTTACCCTTCACCGGGGTTCGTTCTCCTGTGTACGTGTGGTATCCCTTTCGTGGATGATCTGGTCATTTCAGGCTGCTATATGCGCCTGCACGCTCGTGTTGCGCTGCCGCATAACCGCACGTTATAACCTCACCTCGTGCCGTTTTCGCACTGCACTGAGTGGGTATCGTGTATCGTACCACACCAAAACTTGTAACGGGGTGTGGTATGAGGAGGGTGGTTGTGACGACCCCTATTCCTTTCCACGATTCTGGCCTTCGCCTTTCGTGGATTTCATCCATTTTGTTTCGTTATTTCACTACATTTCGTGGTTTCGAATCGTGTTCGTATCCGCGTCTTCTACCCTAAGGGGAACAGTTCTGGGTATGAGTACGATCGCAGTCGACGCGAATGCCAAGGCTGTTTAGCGGGTTGGTTCGAATTGATTGGCCTTTGTTACTGCTCTCTCCACTTTGTACAGCGATCCCAAATTCCTTAGCCGCACGTGAGGTGAGGTTTAACCGGCATGGTCCATTTCTGAACACCGGTGCCCAAGATTCTCCCGGTGTGGCGGGGACACACCATCGTCTCGGACCCATAGTCCCCTCCTCGACGAGCTATCCATGTTTCAGGACGTCTATCTCGGAGAGAATTTCTGGGCATAGGGTGAGAACATGATCTTGTCATTTTTAATACCAGGATTGTTGATTCAATTTGATTGTAGTGAGAGAGCTGAGAGCCGATTTTACTGGTCATTTCATATATTGTTCAAGTGGCCAGAGCTTGGATATAAGGTAGTTTTTGTTTAATTATTCAGATTGGTGGAGGCTCTCGTCAACTCACTCAAAATATTGAATTTGAATGGGAGATATGTCTGCTGATATTGACCCCAAATTACTGGTGCATCGACTCTGACTGTGCCGACATAAATCAAGGATTTAATGATGATATATTCGGGGTGCATCTTTGATTGACCGCTTTCGGCCTTGAGCGGCGATGTTTGAACGCGGTAAAAACACGATTTCGCCGACTTTTCATTAAGTTTTTCAGCAGATTATAGGCTTTCCCATTTTTCCATTAGTTTCCTGGTAATCAAAATTACATGACCACGCTCCCGGAATTAGCTTGGGGGTGCACCTTGATAGTGAAACACCGTCTGCATTTTTCAATGATTGTCCTGGGGCTGAATTTTTCAACTCCCGTGTAGCACACTTGTTTTTCGCTGCAGATCGGTATTTTATTATCATCGGTCACCGCACCAAACTGAACCCGCTCTAAGACGCTACAATTCTTTTTTTTTTGAAAATTCACAGTCCATTTGGGCCCTAGACAGCTTAAGCCAGCATCTCGGGCTCATGTTTTAAAATGCCCAACAACGTTAGAGCTATGGACTGTAAGGACTGAAATCTTCATGTCGGCCTTTAGCGAGCTTTTGAGTGCAATTTACTGCATGTTTACTGATTACTTTCCAACTTTATTTTGAGGGATAAATCTGGCGGAGTTATCTTGTCCCTCTACGTTATAAACCGTAATCTAGGAGGGCGTTACATCTTTGTCAGGTGTCGCTCAACAGTTGTTTTTATCGTTTCAGCTCGCAAAGGCCGGAGATCACCCAAGAAAGGAAACCGGACCGAAATAGCCGTCGTCCCACAACCAAAGTGGTCGAGCGGAAGAAATCGGGCGACGAGCATGAGTGCTTGCCCGACGGTTAACGACTATTTGCCCACTAGAGCCTTAGACATTCGTACTACTAGTGAGTACCAAAATCGAACAGCAATATAGGCTTTGTTGGGTGGATGGCGTACGACCCTTCTGGATGACGCTCGGGGACTCGACGGGGAGCCATAATCCTCTCTAACATCCGATTTCAACCATCCACGGTGGGCAGGGCTTCCTTTTGTACATAATATTGTATAACGAGTAGACTTAGACACGTGCATATCGACTCCGTAGACGTCGATTTTGGATGGATGCATCAACCAACGTTTGGATGACGTTGAAGAAAACCGAACAACTACGTAACACACTCCCCTCTTTTCTAGGGAGGACCAGCAGTGCTATGCAAGAGGCTGGATTTTAATGACACCCAGGAATGCTATGCAAGAGCCTAGGACCAGGAGCGCTTGACTCTTTGGACTTCGCGAGAGCCTGGATTTTTAGATGATAGGGGAATGATGATCACGCAGCGTAATGAAGTAACACCGCGAGTCTCCGAAATGCGATTCGGAGGAGTGAAACAGTCGATTTCGACGACTTTTATCGAGTAAAAACGGACACGAGCCGTCTCGGTGTCGGCAAGCCTGACTTATCGGTTCTGCAGCCAATTTCCTGGATGAGAGTAGACGAAGATCAAAATGACCCCTGAAGTAGTGAGCCCCCCATCAAGTACGCTTGGCACAGGCGGGCGGCGAAGCTGCACGCGTCAGTGACGTTTTATTTATATGCGTATTGGCTGTTGGGTGTAGGTTGGTTGGTTGGTTCCCTGGGACAGTGCATTCGCAAGTTGGCGCTGCGACTTCGAGTTCGATGTCCATATTCAATATTCAATGTTCACTCGTACATATTTATTTTTCTGCGTCAATTTAAATAACATGTGGTTACAAATGGACCGTCGATAAATATACAATTTTACAAACTAAAGTTACGTGTCGTTAACCCCTGCCTGGAATAAGTCAATGTACTTGGTGATTGCCTCCCTCGTAATTTTGGTTTTACGGGGCCAGTCCTGACAACGGCTGGAGAACGAATGACGAGAAGCGTAGTTGACTAGCTCCTTCGAATAAGATGATCGCTTCATAAACTGACGGAGGCTCTTGAGCAACCACCGGAATACTCGTGATCGACTTTGGTCGTCGTTTCCAGCGAGCAGCTTGGGATGAGACGCTCGAAAGTCAGGGTCCTTTGTGACGTTTTCCTTCTTCCATAAGTGTCTTTTAGATCTCCTCAGGGCCCTATCATTCGGGCCAATAAACTTCCTCCAGATCCATGGTCTACTTTGGCGTATTTTCTGCACACGAAAGTCCTGTTTTCGGGGAGGTATAGGCGAATTTTCGTTGCATAAGATATTCAAACAATAGAGCGCAGCAATGGAGAATCGTTCGCTATTTAGCGCAAGTGCTCCAGACCGTGAAGGATCTAGGAGAAGTGTACGAAACTGCCAGTTGTATTCCAGAGCGAATTCGACCCTTTCCTTCGATAGCATGTACCTGATGGATAAGTGGGCAAGGTCGAAGGCGTGGGATGGGAAGATGAGGTCCCATAAATTTTCATGAATTCCGGACCATGACTGACAATTGCATGAAAAATGGGGATAAAACCAGGCTCCTACCCCCACAAGAGCAACAAGGAAGATCCTAGAACTCTCAGCGTAATACTCTTCCAAATGGGCCATAATATACTCGTCGAATACCTTACGAAATGGGATGA
Organism: Galerina sulciceps; assembly: GCA_023014345.1. Lineage (NCBI taxonomy): Eukaryota > Fungi > Basidiomycota > Agaricomycetes > Agaricales > Galerinaceae > Galerina > Galerina sulciceps. Next base: position 490,807 of record JAEDXJ010000020.1, on the reverse strand, counting down.
GTGGAGCTTTGCTCTCTACCTGAAAGCAAGGCTATGTATATGGTCACTGTCGTCGGACAAGAAGGCGCACTGATAAATTCCGCAAAAACAGAATCGCTTCAGAAGGGAACCCATCCGCTCTTTCTTCAAGTCGAGGCCACCGTCTTGACAGATCAACCAGAGAAAAATTTGACAGCTGTTTCTGGAGCTCAGGTGTCCAGCTGACGTACGCAAGCAGATATGGTAGCTCTACGAACAAGAAAATTGGCGGCTCAACTTCTGCTATCCACAATGTTCGTGAGCATAAAAGCAATAGAAATTAAGAGGTGCCTACCCGATCGATTAAGGATTGCGAAATACCGTTCTACTAAAACTGCACGCCTAACGTCAGGTTGAATATAAAAGACCTTAGAACGCGCTTGGTCTTGGAGAAAGTCGGAAAATGAGGCATGGAGGATGGAAATGGTCTTGTCGACGTTCACAACGGCTGAAAGGTCGGACAAGGCAATCTGAACATCGCCTTTTTCTAGGGACAGAACTGTCTCCACAGTAGACACCAAAGACATTCTAGAAGTAAATAAACGAAAGGTCAAGATATGTAGCACCAGTTCTATGTCTTCTGCATTCACAGAAGAAAGGATATGCATGTACAACTTGTCTAACTCGGAGAATGGACTTTGGCCTTGAGATGGGCGCAAGCCAAGAATAGTATCCAGACGGTGATTAGGACGGTGGCGGTGGGATGATATATACTTGATCACGGTGGACGCATATATAAATTGACCACTTGCCTTCCATACCAGGGTGTTGAGATTACCCGGACTGGGCCAGGATGGAGGGAGGTAGGCGCGCATTAGATGAGATTCTTTCAAGTCTTGAAATTCGTCCTCGAGGAATACGCGGATGTCGTGATCTGGGAAGAAAGATCCATCGAGGTTCAGGCGACAAAGAAGCCCGTTAAAGGACTTGGAAGTAAATGCCCCTGAAAGATGGGAATCGGGACGACTGGCGATAAGAAATAGTAATGGGAATCCATCGACCTTGAGCGCGTTCGTGATCGCCATGAGGATTGCGACCTGAGCATCGGACCCGGAACATTCGTCGAGTCCATCTATAATGACGACGCGAGGGGAAGTAGGGAGCTGGAAGTAACTCGAGTCAGCTAGACTTCGAATAGGTTCCGTGAGGAGAGTCGAGAACTGGGTGTCGATGGAGAGCTTGAAGATGAGCGGGTCCCTTGCCACCGCACCTGTAATCGGTTCTTTCAGAGCCGGAATGTGAAGCGCAGCGTGATAGGCGATAGTGGGTACGAGGCTGTCTACGTTGTTACGAGATGGATCCGTCCTCCCAAAGAAAAAACTGGCAACGAGTCGCTTCTCCGCTGCTAGGCGCTCTGCCATGGATTGTGCGATCGCAGACTTCCCGACGCCTGCACCTCCGTTCACCCACATCACACGCTCGTTCGGATGCTCAATTCCGTCGATCCAGTTGTGGATTTTCTCCAAGACTTTCAGGCGCGTTTTTGGGTGACATTTTGGCGCATCGAATCGGTGGCCTGAATTGTGGAAGGCAGAGGGCGAGGCAGCTTGTGCGAGTCGTTCGAAACCTTGAAGCTTGTCAGCATTGAGGCCCTAAGTTTGGTGGTATGGACCTTACCAACGGAACTTGAAGAATCATGCAAATGAAATTCTTGGTGGTGGAAAGTGCTTTGAGATATCGTAAAGTCTTTGCTGTTTTCGAACATGGCTTGCTTTCAGAACGCTAGCCTCGGAAAATTCTGGATGAAAAAATGAAGGAAAAATGCTGTTGAAGGATCAGTAGGACGCGATATCGGTTGTTGGGTGGTGGAAGGATAAGAGATGCGTCGCAATGGCTGTACGGGACCCACCTTTCTATATATAACGGACAGCGACTTGGTTTCCACGCGGTCAAGGAGAACTGCCTTGGAACTATTTTCTATCATGCTGTGCGTGATTGAAGGACACTTTATTACTTTGCTATGAAGTGGCGTTGATTTTATTAAAGAAAAAGGCTGGGATGGCGACTAGAATTCGGATCTGGATAATCAAGGTGTATCAAATGGATGAATGGGTTCTGATACACTGGAAAATTTACAAATACTGGAGTGGAGGCGAGCCACACTTGCCTAGGGCTTCAGTTCGACCGACGAAATGTGCAGAAGCAAAGCTGAGTATTTCGGGTATGTGAGGGGGTCTCGGTGGTCTGCTGCCAGACTCCAGTGCGCTGATCTCTCGAACGGTGACATACCCCTATGGAATCTAAGGTTAATTGCGATTGGGTCATTTAGAGGGGGCTAGGGGCAATCTAAGACACTGACAATGGAATTGATACTGGTATTGACTGTGAGGGTTTGGATGACTGCGCGGAGATCTTGAGGGGGTGGGTACTGAGAGGGTACTGGGGAGATTTTCAGGGAATTTGTGCAGCTGCTCGAAAACGCCGGTGGTACGTCGGGTAAATCATGTTATCTCCTGGGTATGATGTTGGCGTAAGGCTGAACCCCAAGGGATAAGGAAATCGACGAGCGTCGGGGTTGGGGTTGGGTGTGAGGTGCGATAGATAACGAACGGAAAGAGCGTTTGTATTTGGGGACCATAGAGGAAAATTCGAAGACAAGACAACGTCGTCGAGGGGATACCTGAGTCACTTGGCGTCATTTTTTTGATATAGATTCTGAGCCATATATTTTGAGCCACTAGTCGATTTCAGTTCTTAGTTTAAATTTAGGATCTTTGAGCGAAAACGAGTGCCCAGCGATCAAGTTGACTTCGACAGGGAGGCGTCGCGAGCGACAGGATCGCCAGCTCTAAGTGAGTTCGACACTAAGTCCAAGCCCAGGAAGCCGGAGGTTTAGTAAGAACAGAGATCCAAGACGAAAATGAGAGAAAATTCGCAGCGTTCACGCAGAAAGATGGACAACGGGAAGTCGACAGGCGTCGCCGTTCGGTCGTCGTCGTCGGTGGTGGAAATACACGCAGTGATGCCATCAGAAAAACCCTCCTACTATCAAGCCCAAGGAGATTCAAAAAACTCCGACCATCGACTTTAAATTTCGATTTTTGCAACAATTTTTCATTCAAATTTTACCAAACTTTGCAGGGATTTTCTCTTCTTGTTAAGGATTTCGTGTGCAAAATTTTGGAAGATGTAGTAGAAAATTGAGCTTGGAACAACGGCGGTCAGGGAGATTCAAAAAAAAGTAACGCAAATGTCACGGAATCTTCCTGCGAGCCGAAAGCGGAGAAATCCTTGAAAATGTCACGATTTCGTCACGCTTTTCGACCATTCCGTCTACCTTACACGCTGTACTTACTTTGACATCCCAATTTTTTGTATACGGGTGTTAAATCTTTAGAAAAGTGTACCTATAAAATTTTGTACATTAATTCAAAGTTTTTCGAGCTCGAGACATAAATTTATCACATTTTAATGTGGGTAGTCTCGAAAGAACAGTGACTACAATACGCTCAAGTCAACTTTTTAAAAATATTTTTGCATATTCGTGGACCTGAGACTATTGGTATTTAGAATATGCAAAAATTTTGGTAGAAATGTAGGGTTGTAGAAGCTGTAGACACGATTTTGAATCTCCCTGACCGTTTGAATCCTGTTGCACGTGATAGTAAAGCGGGAGCACGTTGATTTCAGGTACACACGTCAACACGTGCCACGTTCATCCATGCAAATAACGGCGGCGACGGCGGGACCGGGGACCCCATACCTGCTGCTGCTCAACACAAGAGCAGCCCCTTACCCGCTCGATACCGCCTCGACTCAGGATTTAAGTTTCTTTGCTGTCTTGTGCTTTATTTTCCTTCGCTTCGGTTAACTGGCAACCGCTTGGTGGTCTGACATTCAGTTGGAGCAGACCGACGACGACCCACCACCCAGCTCTGTCGAGCTCTGGGCTCATAGCAGACAGAGTGGAGGGCCATATCATATCGTATCCAACGCATTCTTACGCTTGGTACTTCTTTGCTTTTGCTCGTTCTTTCAATTTTCAAACGAGTTCTGACCTTTCTCTCTTTCTTTGTGGACCCTCCTTTCATTCATTTTCACATTTGTATCCAGTTTTCTTTGTGTCGCTGGAACCCATTAAGACCAGCACGTTCTTCCCAAAACAACGACAACAACATTCGTAATTCCTCCAAAAAGAGGCCGTCCAGCTACCTCCTTATAGCTCTAAACCTTCACCGAACACGAACACGAACGCGATGAGCCAACGGTGCCTCTGCCACAACACTACAGCAGCACCTCGCCTCACCTCTCTTCTCCCTGCCCACACACCTCCCGACCCCGGTCCCAGACGAGTTTTCGAGTTCGACTTCGCTGCACCTCTTGTCGTAGTCGCCGTCGCCTAGGATGGGAACCGAGGACTCGGAGTACAACGCCGAACCCGAGCTTCCGCCCCTCAGGCATGGACTGGTCTTTTAGGGAAGATGCTGCCGTTGAAGGGGGGTGCTCCACCGTCTTTCAGCTCATCGATTTCGACACGCCCACTCCGCCGCCTCTGCGACCTCCCTCCCTCCCCGCGTCGTCGTTTGATAACGAGGGCTGGGTGCTCAACGTCTACGACTACGACCACGACCATGATGCGGATGGCGCTGAAGAAGACGACCCCTCGTGACATCTACACACCGCAGATGTCTGCTCGCCACCATTCAAAGAGGCCTCGCTCCCTCCTGAGGAGGTAGAAGCGTCTCCACCGCCGTTGCCTATCCCGCCGAGGAGCCCGAGCATGCAGTCTACCGCAAGCTCGGACTGGGACCGCTCGCAGGCAGCAGCGGAATAGACGAAGGTGGTATTGGCGGCTCCTTCAGCATCTCGCAGGTTATAGACCAGACCAGACTTCGACGCGCCGACTCCGCAGCCCTACGCTACTGACGTTCCTCCCCTCGTCCTTGTTTGACAGCGATGGCTCGGTACTCGACGACCGCGATGCAGACGAGCCGAAGCCGAAGCCGAAGAGGACGACCCCCTCATCCATACGTATACAGTGGGGATGTACCGCTCGCCACCTTTTAGGGAGACCACCCACCCTCCCGCCTGAGGAGCAGTTTCCAGTCTCCGCCGCCGTTGCTGGAGAACATGGCGTCGAGCACGATGTTCGCGCCGACGTTCGCTGTGAGGTATGTCATTTCTTCTCTTTTTTTCTTCCTTCCTTCCTTCCTTCCCTTTGTCCACGCTTCGTTCTCTTTGATCCTTTCACGTTCACGTTCACGTTCACCTACCCTTCTTCTTTCAAACTCCTCTCTGTCCTCATAGGCATCACCTCCTCATCTTATCTCCCCTTCTTTTTGCTTGCTATATGCGCCGTTTTCATCTGAGGCGCTTGTTTCCCGCCCCATCCCACCTCGCGTCGGTCTCGTCCTCGTGTTCTGCCTGTCGCACCACACCTACGCGAGGACTTAAGCGGATGATCATGTTGTCATCCGTTCTTGGATATTCGCCTGAGTCCCGGGTTTTCTGTTTTTGTAGGAATAAGTCTAATCATTCATACATGTCTCTTACCTTGCCTTGACTTTTTCGTTTTTGTTTCGTTTCGGTTCGGTTCATTCGATTCCTCCTCATTCTGTATTGCATTCCACTTTCGAAAGGATGCGCAAAGTTAGATATATTCGTCGAATTGCGCAGCTGCAGATGACAAGTGAATGGCGTGGACCGGCTCTGGCGCTGCTTCTGATCGCAGTCGACGCAAGGCTCCAGGGTTGAGCCTTACTTAGGAAGTTTGAATGGGTAGATTGTGGATGTATGCGTCGAGTCGTCCAGGCGGACGTCTCTGGTCTAGTTCGACCTCTGGTTTTGTTTGTTGCCTTGGTCCCGGTCTGTCAGGTTCTGGTTCTCCTTCTGATGGCAGTTAACGCGAGGCTGCAGGGTTCGGTTAGCTTGGGTCTTTGGCTGTACTCTGATCTTGTTCTTTTTCGAATTCGATATCCCTTCGTCGTCCCTGTTCTTTCCGAATCGTCTTTCTTTCTTTCCTCTTTTAACCTCGCCTCACCCTTCACAGCCGTCCTTTCTCCCTGGATGTGTGGTATCCCCCTTTTCTACCTCTCACTTTCTCCGTGGCTGGCTTCTGTTTCGGTTGAGCCTCATATATGTGCCTGCTCGTTTGTGCTGCGCTACCGCATATGCGCTTCTTATAACCACACCTTGTGTCATCCGCGTGCACTACCCTGGGTGTCGTACCACGCCATAACTTGTAACTGGGTCTGGTGTGAGGACGGTGGGTATGACCCGCAGTCGATGCGAACGCAGGCCGCTTGGTGGGTTGGTTCGGTTGGTATTTCCGTGTGACTTCGATGTCCATATTCAATTTTCACTCCTTAACATTCATTTTCCGGCGTCAATGTAAATAATTTGTGGTTGGAAATGGATTGTGGCTATACAATTATACAAACTAAACCTCTGTGTTCCCCTGTCTTGAATGAGTTAATGTATTTAGTAATCGCGTCCTTCGTAATTTTGGTTTTACGGGGCCAGTCCTGACAACGGCTGGAGAATGAATGGCGAGACGCGTAGTCAACTAGCTCCTTCGAATAAGCTGATTGCTTCAGGAGCCGACGAAGGCACTTGAGCAACCACCTGAATACTCGGGATCGACAGTGGTTGTGGTTTCCGACGAGCAGCTTCGGTTGAGCATCCTGAAATTTGAGGCTATTAACAACACGCTCCTTCTTCCATAAATGCCTTTTCCATCTCCTAAAATTCCTGTCATTTGGCCCAAGAACCTTTCTCCAGATCCATGGCCGAGTTTGACGCATTTCCTGTATACGAGAGTCTTGTTTCCGAGGAGGAATCGGTGAACTTCTGTTGCATAAGATATTGAGACAATAGAGCGCAGCAATGGCGAATCGTTCGCCATTTAGCGCGAGTGCCCCAGACCGTGAAGGGTCCAGGAGAAATGTACGAAACTGCCAGTGATATTTCGAATAAAAGTCGACTGCTGACTGTGATAGGATGTCCCTGATGGATAAGTGCGCAAGATCGAGGGCACGGGATGGGAAGAGGAGATCCTCTAAATCTTCATGCATTTTGCGCCATAAATCCCGCTTGCATGGAGAATGAGAATAACAAGCTTCTATCCCTACAAGAGCAACAAGGAAGATGCAGGAACTCTCAGTGTAATACTGTTCCAAATGGGCCACCATGTACTCGTCGAATACCTTACGAAACAGGATGAGTGGAGCTTTGCCTGCTTTCTGATAGTGAGACTGAGTATACAGTTACTGTCATCAGACAAGAAAGCGCACTAATAAATGATCCAAAAACACCATCACATCAGAAGGGGACCGATCCAATATTTTTGGCCACCGTCTTGACAGATCAGCCAGAGAAAAACCTGAAAGCTGTCGCTGGAGCTCAGATGTCCAGCTCACACCCACAAGCAGACCCGGTAGATCCAAGTACCAGTTAAATGGGGGCTCAACTTCTGCTCTCGGCCGATGTTCGTGAGCATAAAATCAATAGAAATTAACAGGAGCCTACCGGGTCGATTAAGAATTGCGAAATACCGCTCCGCCAAAACTGCACACCTGAGGGTAGGATTGATATAAAAGACCTTAGAACGTGCTTGATCTTCGAGAAAGTCAATAAATGAAGCATGGAGGATGGAAATGAACTGGTCATCGTTTATGCTGACAACAGCCGACAGGTCAGACAATAGGGTCGCTCAAAGTTGACCTATTCGGCTCATTTTCGGTTCATTTTTGATCTCCTACTTGGTTTCCTACTTGAAAAATGAGCCAAGTAGGAACTCGACTAGGAACCCGAAAATGGACGTTTTTACGAAAATGACCTCATGGGGTCGATATTTGCAAAAATGCCCATTTTCGACTTCCTATTCACTTTCCTATTCCTCCGGCAGCATTCATTCTCCGTTCTTCCCATCAATTGGCTCGTATCTCTCCCTCACCGCGGGTTTTTCTGCCTCAATAAGTCCATTTTGTCTTTGAAATAATACCTTATATGTATTCAGCCACTTTTTCAAAAAAAATATAATTTATTGAATATTCTAGAGCATTATAGTGTTTGTAGGAGGGAAGCGGCAGGAGGGGAACGGGTGAAGGTTGGATATTCGGCTCCGTGCGGAGTGCCAAGCTTGTTCCCTGACGCTAACGGACGTGGGAAGCGGACTTGGCGAATTGGCATCACCGCCGAACGCGAGCCGAAAAACGAAGGGAATAGGAAGTTTTCCTACTCGGTTCATTTTTCCAAAAAACCGTGAGGGGGGGTTCAAAGTTGGCCATTTTTGGCTGCTATTTGCTTCCTATTCGGTTTCCTACTTGACGAAATTTGGCGGGGCTGTCCGCCAAATTGACCCGAAAATGAGGTCGAGTAGGAAACCGAATAGGCTCAACTTTGAGCAACCCTAATGCAATTTGAACATCCCCATCCTCTAGGGACAGAACTGTCGCCACAGATGACACCGCATACTTATAAAAGGGAACTAAACCGAAAGCCAAGATGTTTAGCACCAGTTCTATATCACAATTTTCCGCGTTTATGGAAGAAAGAATATGCGTGTACAACCCGTCTAGCTCAGAGAACGGATTTTGGCCTTGAGTTGGACGCAATCCAAGAATAGTATCCAGGCGGTAGTTGGGACGGTGGTGGCGGGATGATATATACTTCATCACGGTGGATGCATATATGAATTGCCCACTTGCCTTCCATACCAGGGTGTTGAGACTACCCGGACTGGGCCAGGATGGAGGGAGGTAGGCGCGCATTGGATGAGATTCTTTCAACTCTTGAAATTCGTCCTCGAGGAATACGCGGATGTCCTCATCTGGGAAGAAAGATCCATCGAGGGTCAGGCGACAAAGAAGCCCGTTAAAAAACTTGGAAGTAAATGCCGCTGAAAGATGGGACTCGGGACGACTGGCGATAAGAAATAGTAATGGGAATCCAGCGACCTTGAGCGCGTTCGTGATCGCCATGAGGATTGCGACCTGAGCATCAAAGCCGGAACATTCATCGAGGCCGTCTATAATGACGACACGAGGCGAAGTAGGGAGCTGAAAGTAACCCAAGTTGGCTAGATTTTGAATAGGTTCCGTGAGGAGAGTCGAGAACTGGGTGTCGATGGAGAGCTTGAAGATGAGGGGGTCCTTTGCGACTGCGCGTGTTATTGGATCTTTCAGAACTGGAACGTGAAGGGCAGCATGGTATGCAATGGTGGGTACGAGGTTGTCTGCGCTGTTACGAAATGGATCTGTCCTCCCGAAGAAAAAACTGGCGACGAGACGCTTCTCCGCTGCTAAGCGCTCTGCCATAGATTGTGAGATCGCTGACTTCCCGACACCTGCGCCGCCGTTCACCCACATCACGGGCTCGTTCGGATGCTCGATTCCATCGATCCAGTTGTGGATCTTCTCCAACACTCTCTGGCGTGTTTTTGGGTGACACTTCGGCGCATCGAATCGGTGGACTGAATTGTGGAACGCCGTAGGGGAAGCAACTTGTGCGAGTCGTTCGAACCCTAGGGATTGTCAGCGCTGAGGTTGTAGGTTTGTCGTTAGGAACCTCACCGATGGAACTTGAAGGCTGATGCAAGTGGATTTCTTGGTGGTGAAAGGTGCTTTGAGATATCGTAAAATCCTGGCTGTTCTCGAACATGGCTTGCTATCAGAAAGCCAGCCTCGGAGCAGGATTCCGTGAAGTAAAGGTGTTGGGGGATTGAAGGTGCGTGGCAATGGCTGTACGGGCTCACGCCTTTCTTCATATAACGGGCGGCGATTTGTTTTCCACGCGGTCAAGAGAACTGCCTTCAATCTATTTTCGACTATGCTGTGCGTGATTGAAGCAGGTTTTCTTACTTAGATATGTAGTTCAATTAGGTTTGCAATGCTAAGTAAAAGCAAGGCTGTTCTGGCCGGCGGTGTTTAAGGCTGAAATAAAATACAATAGAGGAATTCTGTGTGCTCACACTGCTGTTCAGGAATCTTTTGGATTCAATCTCCTTGTCCAGGAATAGGCGTGAACCTTATAGTTGTAATTAGAAACGACACATTCGAGGAGTGAGCACACTCGCCTTGGGCTCGACTCCGAGCTCGAGTTCGACGGGCGAAATGTCCAGAGAAGCAAGAGTTTAGTACTTCGGGTATACCATGTGAGAAATTGGAGAGGAAGGCGATGAGTCAAAGAAAAGAATGGGGTGGAGAGATGGGATAATTGGTCGTTGGTTCGGGAGGAGAAGGAGAGAGTAGAGGCAGAGGAACGAAAAAATCAACGTCGAGAAATAGGAAAGTTGATGTGCTTTACCTCTGTTGTATCGCTCACATTTTTTTGGGCAGCGCAGCGCTCTGATTGTTTGTTGGAACAGTATCAAGGCGAAATGAAGCAAAGGAGAAAGCAGCAGCCCAAGCAATACAGGTTGGACGGATGGGATCAGATCGATATCGAAATCAATGGCGTTGCAGAGGTAAGCACTACGATACGCATGTCAGCCTAGCCCGCATATATCGAGTACGAGCATCAGTGCTCCTGAAAGGAGGTTTGGAGTTGAGATATAAGACAGAGACAGACAGAGACAGAGACAGATTCAAGGTGGACAGTTGTGTTTTACTGTAACTTTCCGGATAGGCAGCAAGTGACCAGGCGTTCTTGACGGGTACGACAAATCGATGAAAACAGGGACAGCCCGCCGTTTTCTGGAGAGTGGCGGGCTGTCTTTCTCACAGTCAGTCGGTTATATAATGCTCCAGATTGCCGGGCAAACGCGGTAGATATACTAGTACGGGTCGCAAACGGTGGTCTCTGACCATTCAATATTAAGAATTAGTGAACTGCTACCATTTCCGACGGTTTATTATGAAAATTTAGTTGACCTTTATTAAATAACAAGGTGTTTTTGGGCCATTGACCGCTGAATTAGGCTGGAATTACCATTTCAAGTGGTTAGGATGGTAATTTTGGAGCGCTTTACATTGAATTTAGGTGAGTTCTACCATATCTGGTGCTCGGATATGGTATTCCCAGACTGTTCCCAGATAGAATTTGATTTCTTTTGCCATTTACCAGGAGAATAGTTGGAGTTTACCATTCCTGAGCCTCAGGAATGGTTTTATTCAACCATTTACCAGAAGAATAGTTGGAGTTTACCATTCCTGAGCCTCAGGAATGGTTTTATTCAACCATTTACCCGAAGAATAGTTGGATTTTACCTTTCCTGAGGTTCAGGAACAGTTTTATCCAACCATTTAACAGGAGAATAGTTGGATTTTACCTTTTCTGAGCCTCAGGAACGGTTTTATTCAACCATTTACCAGGATAATAGTTGTATTTTACCATTCCTGTGCCTCAGGAACGGTTTTATTTAACCATGTACCAGGAGAATAGTTGGACTTCACCATTCCTGAGGTTCAGGAATGGTTTTATTCAACCATTTACCAGGAGAATAGTTGGATTTTACCATTCCTGAGCCTCAGGAACGGTTTTATTCAACCGTTTACCCAAAGAATGGTTGGATTTTACCTTTCCTGAGGTTCAGGGACGGTTTTATTCAACCATTCACCAGAAGATTGGGTGAATATCACCATTCCTGGGTCTCAGAATTGGTGGAATTCAACCATTTTCCAGAAGGCCAGTTAAATTTTACCATCTCAAGCCTCGGGAATAGTAAAATCCAGTCGTTTACCAGTGGAGCTTGGTTGAGTTCAACCATTTCAGAGCATCATGAATGGAATTATTCAACTGTTCTCTCGAAAATTTCATTTAATTTACCATTCTGTCAAATGAGTTGGAAATAATCCAACCGTAAAGCTCAGAGGCGGTTGGGATTAACCATTGCGTCCGGAATGTATTAATTCGTTTCGAGGCGCTTGATGGCGATGCTATTTTTAGACGCTTTACCCGTAAAGCTTGAGGTCGAAAACACCGGTGGCAAGGATATCGACGAGCGTCGGGGTTCAGGTAAGAAGAGGTCAGGTTCTGAGCGATAGAGCGCACTTGTAGTTGAATTCAGTTCTTAGTATAGCGTAAATTTAGCATCCTGGAGCGAAAATGAGTACCCAGCACCGGTCCAGCGGTTGACTCGTATGCATGGACGAGTCGGATAATGGAGGTGTCGGTGTGTCGCGGGTGACATTGTGGATCGCTGACTCTAAGTAGGGTCGACGCTAAGTCCAGGTCAGAGGTAGAGGAAGACCAGATATGCGAAGATGAAAATGAGAGAAAATTCGTAGATTTCATGCAGAACGTTGTACGCGTCTCTTAGCGCAGTCATCGTCGTCGGCAGGTGGAAAAAGAAAGCATGGATTGATTCCATCAAAAAAAAGCGCGTTGATCCGGTCGCGGGACCACATGTGCTTCTTTCATTCACATTTTCTCAATGACATCTCGAGCTCATTTGCACTCAGCTTTCTTTGTTGGTATAACCGAGGCTAGCGCTAGCTAGAGATTGCAACGACCATTGTCATATCCAGTGGTGCCAGCACGTTCTTCCCGAAACCAGCTACGTCCACGCCCAGTTCAAGTTCTACGCCCATCATCAACAACGAACGCGAATACGAACACGAAACAGCCAACGGTGCCTCTGACACCACAGCAGCACCTTACCTCACCTCTCTTCTTCCTGCCCACGCGCCCCCCGACGCCGCTCCCGGACGAACTTCTGGGCTCGACCTCTCTCCGCCTCTCGTCGTCGCCTAGGATAGGAACGGAGCAATCGCAGGAAGCCGCCGAACCTGAGTCTCCGCCTTTCGTGCTCGGGTTGGGACTGCTAGCAGGTAGCAGCGGAGAAGACGACGTTGGTGTCGGTGTTGGTGGCTCCTCCTCCATCTTGGAGCTTATAGACTTCGACACTCACACTCCGCCGCCTGCGCGACCGACTTCCCTCCCTGCATCGTTGTCTGACAGCGAAGGTTCACTGCTTGGCCACCCATCCGACGAGGAAGAAGAGTAAGGGAGAGAGAGAGACGAAGACGACCCCCTCGCGCATACCTACACAGCCGAGATGTATCGCTCTCCGCTTTTCAAGGCATGCAGTCTGCCGCGGGCTTGGGCCGGGACTACTCGCAGGCAGCAGCAGAATAGACGACGGTCAGGTTATAGACCAGACTTCGACATGCCGACTCCGCCTCCCGCGCGACCGACGTTCCTCCTCTCGTCCTTGTTTGATAGTGAAGGCTCGGTACTCAACGTCAGCGACCGCGATGCATGCGAAGCCGAAGAGGACGACCCCGTCATCCATATGTCTACAGCGCAGATGTACCGCTCGCCTCCGTTAAGAGAAGCTCACTCTCGCCTCAGGAGGTAGAGGTGGAAGTGTCACCGCCGTCGTTGTTTATCTTGTCTAGGAACCCGCGCTCGCAGTACTTCAAGGATGGGTAATACGCAGATGAAGGCCCTGCACCGATGGAGAGTATGGCGTCGAGCACGATGTTCGTGCCTCGCACCGACGTTCGCTGCGAGGTATGTTTGTTTTTTCTTTCTTTCTTCCTCTTCTTTCTTCCTTTCTTCCCTTTCTCCGCCCTTCGTTCACTTTCATTTCTTCATGTCCGCCTTCGCTTTCACCTACCATTTATCTTTCCAACTCTTCTCTCTCCTTCGGCGGAGTCGGAGTCCTCGTACGCATCACCTCATCTTATCTCTCCTTCTTTTCGCTCGCTATATGCGCGGTTTTCATCGCAGGCATTTGTTTCCTACCCATCCCACCTCGCGTCGTCCGTGTCCTTGTGTCGTGAACATCGTACGACACCTCCGCGAGGACTTTGAGGTATGAGGAAAGCTGATCATAATGTCATCCTTTCTTCGATATTCGCCTGAGTCCCGGATTTGCTGCTTTTCGGGAATTCGTTCTATTCATTCATACATGCGTCTTACCTTGCCATGACTTTGTCGTTGTCGTTTTCGTTTCGTTTCGTTTCATTTCATTCGATTCCGCTCCGTACTGCATTCCACTTTTGAATGGACATGGATAGTTGGATATATGCATCGAATCGGGCAGCTGCAGGCGACAAATGAATGGTCAGGACGCGTTCTGGTGCTGCTTCTGATCGCATTTGACGCGAGGCTGCAGGGTTGAGAGGTTGGGTTGACGATTAGGGTGTACTCTGATTGGCGGGTTGGTTCATATTGGTACTCAGATGTAGGTCATATACCGACGTGTGTTAGGCCTGGGTGTAGATTAGTTGATCGGCTCCCTGGACAGTGCATTCGCAAGTTGGCGCTGTGACTTTGAGTTCGACGTCCATATTCGATTTTCATTTCTTCACATCTATTTTCCTTCGTAACATCAATAATGTGTGGTTGGAAACGGGTCGTTGATATGCATACAATTCTACAAACTAAAGCTACTCTTTATCCTCGCCCCCAGCCTGGAATGAGTCGATGTACTTGGTGATTGCTTCCCTCGTAATTTTGGTTTTGCGAGGCCAGTCTTGACAACGGCTGGAGAATGAGTGGCGGGACGCATAGTCGACTAGCCCCTTCGAGTAAGCCGATCGCTTCAGGAGCCGACGGAGGCACTGTAATAACCACCGGAATACTCTTGATTGACAATGGTCATCGTTCCCAGCGAGAAGCTCTGGATGAGCTGCTCGAAAGTCAGCGTGTTCTACAACACTCGCCTTCTTCCATAAATGCCTTTTACATCTCTTCATGACCCTGTCATTCGGCCCAATAAACTTCCTCCAAATCCATGGTCTACGCCGACATATTTCTTGTATATGAGAGTCCTTTTTCCGAGGAGGAATTGGCGAATTTTCGTTGCATAAGATATTGAGACAATAGAGTGCAGCAATGGCAAATCGTTCGCCATTTAGTGTGAGTGCTCCAGACCGTGAAGGATCCAGGAGAAATTTACGAAATTGCTGGCGGTATTCCGAACAAAACTCGGATGTTGGCCATGATAGCAAGTCCGTGATAGATAGGTGGGCAAAGTCCAGGTCGTGGGATGGGGAGAAAATGTCCTCTAAGTCTGCATGCAATTCCTGAGTTGGCGTGGATTCTCGCTTGCAGGGAGAATGAGAATACTGGGCCTCTATCCCTGCAAGAGCAATGAGGAAGATGCTAGAACTTTCAGCGTAATACCCTTCCATTTGGGTCATCATATACTCATCGAATACCTTACGAAGCGGGATGAGCAGAGGTTTGTCTACTCTCTGAAAGCAAGGCTAAGTATACGGTCACTGTCAATTAATAAGAAGGCGCACTATTAAATTCCGGAAAAACAGAACCGTTTCAGAAAGCGACTTATTCACCCTTTCTTCAATTCGAGGCCACCGTCTTGAAAGATCAACCAGAGAAAATTTTGAAAGCTGTCGCTGGAGCTCAGGTGTCCAGCCCACGTCCACAAGTAGATCTGGTAGGTTTGCGAACCAGGAAAATGGAGGCGAAACCTCTGCTCTCGGCCAATGTTCGTGAGCATAAAATCAAAAGAAATTAACAGGAGCCTACCCGATTGATTAAGGTATTCGATATACCGCTCAGCTAAAACTGCATGCCTAGGGCCAAGATTGATATAAAAGACCTTAGAACGTGCCTGATCTTGAAGAAAATCGGAAAATGAAGCATGGAGGATGGAAATGAACACGTCGGTGCTCACAACAGCTGAAAGGTCAGACAATGCAATTTGAACATCCCCTTTCTCTAGGGACAGAACTTTCTCCACAGATGACACCAAACACATAGACTTGGTAAGGAGACTAAAAGCCAAGATATTTAGCACCAGTTCTATATCATAATTTTCCGCGTTCATGGAAGAAAGAATATGCATGTACAACCTGTCTAGCTCGGAGAACGGATTCTGGCCTTGAGTTGGACGCAATCCGAGAATAGCATCCAGGCGGTGGTTGGAACGGTGGTGGCGGGATGATATATATTTGATCACGGTGGACGCATATATGAATTGCCCAGTTGCCTTCCGCACCAGGGTATCGAGAATATCAGGATTAGGCCATGAAGAAGGTAGGTAGGCACGCATGGGATGAGATTCTTTCAGCTCTTGAAATTTATCTTCGAGGAATAGACGAATGTCGTGATCTGGGAAGAAAGAGCCGTCAAGATTCAGGCGACAAAGAAGCCCGTTGAAACACTTGGAAGTAAATGCCGTTGAAAGATGGGACTCGGGACGACTGGCAATAAGAAATAGCAAGGGGAAGCCCGCCACTTTTAGCGCGTTTGTGATGGCAATGAGGATTGCAATCTGAGCATCGGGGCCAGAACATTCGTCGAGGCCATCTATAATGACGACGCGAGGAGAAGTAGGGAGCTGGAAGTAACCCGAGTCGGCTAGGTTTTGAATAGGTTCCGTTAGGAGAGTCGAGAATTGGGTGTCGATGGAGAGCTTGAAGATGAGAGGGTCCCTTGTCACCGCACGCGTAATTGCCTCTTTCAAAGCTGGAACATGGAGGACAGCATGGTAGGCGATGGTAGGTACGAGGCTGTCTGCACTGTTACGAGATGGATCGGTCCGGCCAAAGAAAAAACTGGCGACGAGACGCTTCTCCGCTGCTAAGCGCTCGGCCATTGACTGTGCGATCGCCGACTTCCCGACACCTGCGCCTCCGTTCACCCACATCACAGGTTCATTTGGATGCTCGATTCCGTCGATCCAGTTGTGGATCTTCTCCACAACCTTCAGGCGCGTTTTCGGGTGACATTTCGGCGCATCAAATCGGTGGCCTGAATTGTGGAATGCTGTAGGCGAAGCAGCTTGTGCGAGTCGTTCGAAACCTTCAGACTTGTTAGCGTTAAAGTCATAAGTTCGCCAGAACTTATCTTACCGAAGGAACTTGAAGGCTCATGCAAGTGAATTTCTTGGTTCAAAGTGCTTCGAGAGATCGTAAAGTTTTGGCTGTTTTCAAACATGGCGTGAGTTCAGGACACTAGCCTCGGAGCAGGATTCTAGAGGAGAAAATTGCTGTTGAGACGTCAGTAGAATTTGCAGTACGAATGTTTGGGGGATTGAAGGGCAAGAACTGCTGTGCAGCGACTGCTTGGGTTCTTAACTTAATGAGAGGCGATTTGTTTTCCACGCCATCAAGAGAACAGCCTTGAAGATATTTTTGACCATGCAGTGCCTGATTGAACAGGTTTTCTTAGATATGAATAGCAGTGAACGCCTATTAGTAGGTCAATCTGATCAGTGAAGAGGATTCGAGATAGGACCTGGGATTGAGTTTCGGATAACCGTGTTGTAAGGACTGTATGAACTAATGAATTGAATAATTCACTAGTACATGTACGGGCATGGACCTCATTGTTAAAAAGAATCTGTTCGAGGTCCGAGCATGCTCTGACCTACCAATTTCCCTAGCCTCGAGTGTCAGCATGATGGGCGACAACATTTTCAGACAAGGAATGCCACGTTTGCCATCCTTCGGCCTTTTGATTCGGCCTTTCGTGCGAGGGTAGTGCGTAGAGGAGGGGTGAAAAAGGCAAGGAGAAAGGAAAAAGGAGGGCGGTAGGTTCCATGGAAAACGAGATCGGGATCTAGTGTCAACGCAGTCGCCTTTTCTCGTCTGGTCGAACTTCAAAAAAAAAATGCTGCCACAGAGCATTGTGGACGGACGTGGATGCTGTCACTCGGGTATTTGTGGCGGTACTGAGTATTATTGGTGACTGAGGACGTTGTATACCAGGTGCGGGTTCGTATTCGCTGTCCATAATGCGCTCGAAAACGCTGTTGGTAAATTGGGTTAGTGTTGCTTTCGGGTTCAAACCGTACGCTGAGAAATGAAAGTCGAAAGTTGAACCCTGAAGATACCGACGGTCGTTGGGGTTTAGTTTTCGTGCGACAAAAACAATCGGAAGGCGCCCCTGTGATGCATGCAGGAATAGATGGAGTCAAGTCGAAGCACAGAGTGTCGTCAATATTGAAGAGGCGCTCGAGTTCTATAATACTTTTTCGGATCTGAGGCTACAGACCATCGAATTCAATTCTTAGCATTCTCAGTCCTGGACCAAAAACCTGGACCAAAAACGAGTACCCATCGGTCCAGGTGGACAGGGGTACTAGGTGTCGTGGGCCTGGGCGACAGTGATCGCCGACTCCTCCGAGTTTGAGAGAGACTGAGTTTGAGCCCAGAGAAGTCAGGCAGTTCAACAAGAGTAGAACAGGACACGAAAATAAGAGCAGAGTTACAGCCATTTCGCAGAACGTCCGTTGAATGGTGGTCTTCGTTGTCATCAACGTCGGGAAAGCATTGAAAAAGCACGCCATGTGTCACGCGATCAAGCAACTACCTCACGTGATCATGACAACATTAAGTTTTTGAGTTTCTCCTGCTCCGAGCCAGGCGCTTGTTTCCTACCCCATCTCACCTTGCGTCGTCCTCGTCCTCGTGTCATAAATATCGTATTACGCCTGTGCGAGGACTTGTGTTATCCCTTCTCGGATCTTCGCCTGAGCCCTGGCTGGCTGCTCTTTGGGATTCGTGCCATTACTTGCCTCTTACCTTGCCTTGATTTGGTCGTTTTTGTCGAACATGAGGCTGCTTGGCGGGTTGGTTCGAATCGGTATTTATACGGAGGGTCATAGTATTGGGTGTTGGGTGTAGGTTGGTTGATTGGTTCTGGGACAAGTGCATTCGCGAGTTGGCGCTGCGATTTGAGTTCGACGTTCATTTTCAATGTTCATTCGTACATATTTATTTTCCTGCCTCGATATAAAAAATATGTGGTTGGAAACGGACCGTCGAAACCTATACAATTTTACAACTGGAATGAGTCGATGTATCTAGTGATGGCTTCTCTTGTAACTTTGGTTCTATTGGGCCAGTCCTGACAATGACTGGAGAGGGAATGATAGGATGCATAGTCGAGTAGCTCCTTCGAATATGCTGATCGCTCCAGGAGCCGACAGAGGCACTTTAGTAACCACCGAAATACTCGTAATTGACAATGATCCTGGTTTCCAGCGTGCAGCTTGGGATGAGTAGCTTGAAAGTCAGGGTTAAAACTCGTCTTCTTCCATAAATGTCTTTTATATTTCCTCAAAGCCCCATGGTTTGGCCTGTCAAATTTTCTCCAGATCCATGGCCTGCTTCGGCGCAATTCTCGTGTACGAGAGTCCTGGTTCCGGGGAGGTATCGGCGAACTTCCGTTGCATAATAATTTAAGACAATAGAGCGCGGCAATAGCAAATCGGTCGCCGTTGAGTGCAAGTACTCCGGAGCGTGAAGGATCAAGGAGAAATATACGAAAATGCCGCATATACTGGTCGTACTGTAGACCTGATATCGTCAACATGGCCCACAGATGACTCAGATCTAGGGCACTGGACGGGGAGAAGACGTGCTTTAAATCTCCATGCATTCGAAAACTTGGAATGGGGTTCCACTGGCAAGGCGAATGGGAATACCTGATTCCTATCCCCAAAAGAGCGACAAGGAAGATGCTAGGGCTTTCAGTGTAATATCCTTCCAAATCGGCCATCATATAGTCGTCGAATACTTTACGAAACGGGATGAGTGGAGGTTGGCCAACTCTCTGAAAGCAAGGCTAAGCATACGGTCACTGTCGTTGGACAAGAAGGCGCACCACTAAATCCCGCAAAAATATAATTGCTGCAGAAGGGAACTCATCCACCCTTTCTTCAATTCGAGGCCACCGTTTTGATAGATTAACCAGAGAAAAATCGGAAAGCTGTTGTTGAAGCTCAGGTGTCCAGCTCACATCCGCAAGCAAATATGGTAGATCTATGTACCAGAAAATTGGGGGCTCAACTTCTGCGCTCGCCCAGTGTTTGTGAGCATAAAGTCAATAAAAATTAACAGAAGCCTACCCGGTCGATTAAGGGTCGCGAAATACCGCTCTGCCAAAAATGTACGCCTAAGGCCAGGATTGATATAAAAGGCTTCAGAACGTGCCTGATCTTGAAGAAAGTCGGAGAATGAAGCATGGAGGATGGAAATCATCTCGTGGACGCTGACAACAGCCGAAAGGTCAGATAGTGCGATTTGAACATCCCCATTTTCTAGGGATAGAATTTTCTCCACAGATGACACCCAACACCGAGAACCGTTAAGTAAACAGAAAGCTAAGATATTTAGCACCAGTTCTATATCATAATTTTCCGCGCTCATGGAAGAAAGAATATGCATGTACAATCCGTCTAGCTCGGAGAACGGATTTTGGCCTTGAGTTGAACGCAGTCCGAGAATAGCATCCAAGCGGTAGTTGGGACGGTGGTGGCGGGATGATATATACTTGATCACGGTGGACGCATATATGAATTGCCCAGTTGCCTTCTGCACCAGGGTATCGAGAATATTTTGATTAGGCCATGAAGGAGGTAGGTAGGCACGCATTGGATGAGAACCCTTCAGTTCTTGAAATTCGTCTTCCAAAAATCCACGGATGTCCTCATCTGGGAAGAAAGAGCCGTCAAGGGTCAGGCGGCAAAGAAGTCCATCGAAGGACTTGGATGTGAACACTCCTGACAGATGAGACTCGGGACGACTGAAAATAAGAAATAGCAAGGGGAAGCCGGCCACTTTTAGCGCGTTCGTGATGGTCATGAGGATTGCGATCTGAGCATCAGAGCCGGAACATTCGTCAAGTCCATCTATAATGATAACACGAGGGGTAGTAGGGAGCTGGAAATAATCAGAGTTGGCCAGGTTTTGAATAGGTTCCGTAAGCAGAGCCGAGAACTGGGCGTCAACAGAGAGTTTGAAGATGAGAGGATCCCTTGTAACCGCACGCGTAATTGGTTCTTTCAGGACAGGAATGTGAAAGGCGGCGTGGTAGGCGATGGTGGGTACGAGGATGTCTGCCTTGTTACGAAGTGGATCTGTTCTTGAGAAGAAAAAACTGGCGACGAGACGCTTCTCGGCTGCTAAGCGCTCGGCCATGGATTGTGCGATCGCTGACTTCCCGACACCAGCGCCTCCGTTTACCCACATCACACGCTCATTTTGGTGCTCGATTCCGTCAATCCAGTTGTGAATCTTCTCCAGAACTTTCAGGCGGGTTTTTGGGTGACACTTCGGCGCATCAAATCGATGGCCTGAATTGTGGAAAGCGGAGGGCGAGGCAGCTTGTGCGAGTCGTTCGAAACCTTGGAAATTGTTAGTGTCGAGGTCATAAGTTCAGCGGAAAGCTGACCGATGGAATTTGATGGCCCATGTAAGTGGATTTCGTGGTGATGGTGGAAAGTGCTTTCAGAGATTGCAAAGTTTTGGCTGTTCTCGAACATAGCTCGGCTTGGCAGGACGTGCAGCAGGGGGCGTTCGGGAGTTGAAGGTCGTACATACCCGCACATCATTTATGTGTCGAACTGGTGTCAATATGTTCCACGCAGTCAAGACAACTGAACTGCCTTGTAACTATTTTCGTCTATGCTGCGCCCGATTGCGGCATACATATATATAATTCTACTGAAATCAAAAGATGGGAAATAGCACTATGGTTAATGGGTTAAGTAAGGTTGGTTAGTGTGAGTATAATAACTTATACATTTTACAAAAGTCAAGGGCCAACATCACGCTGTCTTTCAATGGGGTAAGTAAGTAAGAGGCGTGGCTGTAGAAAACCCGAGAAGACGGCGTGAAAGTAATCCGCGTTGGCCCAGTAAAGTCAGGAAGGGGCGCAAGGGGGATCAAAATCCGAGATTTAATCGTGCGGAAGCATATCGATAAGCTTTGAGGAAATTCACAATAATGGCTGGCGGGCAACACTCGTCAAAGTACATTACAAATTATAATTTCATTGGTTTCTTTCCTTCAGTATGTATGTATGCCTTATGTATGAAATGGGTAATCGGTTCTGAGTAGGTGAGTAATACAAGTCCAACATCCAACCTCCAACCTCGCCTGAGGCCCCGGGGGGGTTTCAAATCTGAGCTGCACGAAAACCCCGACCTTACTCCTCATGCCATCGACTTTCAAGCTTCCAGTCGGTCACACCCGTTTCTTCCTCCCTTTCTTCTTTGAATTCCCCACTGACGCCGGGGGAGGGGCGGCAGGACCAGGCTTGGCCAGATCCGACGCCTCCAAGGCAGCGGTCAGCGCAAGGTCATCATAGCCTTCTGCCTCTTCGATCGCGAGCCTGTCTTGCCTGTCCCAGCCATCCTCTTCAGCTTCGAGCAATCTGTTTCTTGGAATATCGCCCCAAATCTCTTCGTCCACCCGACCCACGACGTCCGGGTCCATGTCCATATTCAGCGCCTGGGAGGACGAATTTGCAGAGGCGGGAGTCACGACGGGTAAGGAAGAGACAGAAGTGGAAACTCCACCTGTGGAACGGGACGTATCTCGTGAGCCGATCGAAGCGCCGGCCGCATGGGCCGCCGTCGTGAATGGTGGTGGCTGTGGTACTCCAGAGAAATCCTCATCTTCTTCATCAAACTCGAGCGGGATGGGTACTTGCACGTCCTCGATATCTCTCTCCTCCCTCTCGCTGATCCGTCCGTCCTTCTCTCTCGCTCGCCCAACACCACGTCGAATCCTGCCAAACCCTTCACTCACACCATCCCCAATCCCAGCCATCGTCCGCATTGGGATTTTGACAGCTCGCGAGTTGCGGAGCGACGTACTCGTTCCAGGAATGCCGTTCGGGTACATCGGCAGCACGGCTGGGACGTCGACCGCACTGGAAGGGCCGAGCAACGTGCCTGAAATAGCAGAGGCGAGAGGCTCGTCGAAGGACGAAGGATTGCGGCGCATGTGCGCATTGGAGTGAGTGTCTTGTGGGGAGAACGAGAAGTCCTGGATGAATGCCGAGTCCTCTCGCGAAACGCCAGCACTTCCGACTGCGCCGATGAAGCCGCCACTGACTTCCACCTCCTTCCTGACTTCAATCTTCCTGGTCCCCGCGGAGGCTGAGACGTCGAACTGGTATCCTCTCAGGAGTGCATGATAATCCTCTCCAAGTGTGTGGAAGGAAAACTGATGTGAGAGGTAAAGAGACCGAGGGAGGAGGCGCGGAGACACCGAATGTGTCGAGAGCTCGCCTTGGGCCAGCCAGCTGAATAACAAAAGGGGTAAGTTATCAGGCATTTTGCAAAAAAAAAAATAGAAGTAGGCGCTGGGAGCAGCAAAAGAACACACTTACTCTGCAGTTCCACCAGTCTTACCCGCCCTAGCCCTTCGTCCAGCGCCGGCCTTCGGTACAATAGGAACCTTTACTTCAACCCAATCTCTGCCCCTCCTCAGATCCCACGTCGCAACAACACTCTCCTTCGCCGTCAACTCCATCTCCGCCTCCTGAATTCCCTGCGCCTTCCCCCTCCCATCCGATCCACCACTCAAAGTCCTCCCACTTCCAACCCCCACAACAGGCGCCCTACTGGACGGCGAAGAGCTCGAGCTCAACCGTCCAGCTCCGCCCCTGCCAGGCAGCGAGACGCTCGTCACCATGCTTATCGCACTTGCAGCAGCGGAAGCTGCGACGCCTACCCCAACGCCGAGGCCAAGAGGCAGAGCCGTATCGTTTACAGGCTGCTTTCCAAGCGCCAGGCGGCGGAGGGTGAGAGCACCGTCAAGAGCGTCGAAGACGAGGATGTCTTGGTATGGGTATTCGTTTCCTGAGCCATACACTGCGGTGGAGGTCGCACCGGCACCACTTCGAGAGGCGGGTATTCTAGGCGAGAAGGTCGGCGACGAGGGTGATAACGAGGACGGGGGTATACGAGGAGAAGAAAATCCAGGAGAAGAAGGGGGAAGGAGGTTGACCGAGGTCGACTTCAGGTCGGCGGGCGAGATGAACGTGAATGCGAGAGGAGCGCTGTCCTTGCTCCGAGTTTGAGCCAAGTCGGACGGGGCAGAAGCGGGTGCTGGGGAGGAAATAGTCATATACGGTGGGTTAGCAGAACCCTTGGACCCGCGAATCCGGATGAGCGCAGTGATCTGCGTCATTTGTGGTTCCTAAAAGAAAAATAATGTTCAGCCTATGTTTTCCGAGTTACAGCAAATAAAAATCAACGTACCAACACCTCCGCATCCCGCGTCCTGTCCAAATGGCTCCTCAGATCCGTTTTCCCACCATACGGATTGACCGCGAACACATGCACAGTCCGATTGCGCGTGCCCACACCTACCCACCGCCCGTCCCATGCCCAGACGACAGACGGCGCGTCGATGAGCGCGGAAGTGCGCCCGCGGTAGAGGTCGTACGTCTGCACTGAGGAAGTCGAGGGCGTCCCTGGAAAAGAGATGGACCGCGGCTCAGATGGGTCAGAGCTAGAGCTCGCGGCTGCGCCTGAGCCGACAGCAGGTGTAGAAGTAGACGAAGTAGACGAGCCGGGAAGCAGCACGGTCGGGCGCAGCTTGAACACCTTGACTGAATGCCCGTCACGAAGGATAGCGCCCACACTCGTCCCGTCGTGCGCAAAGGTTAGCCCGGCAACGGCACGGCTGCGCGACGCGTTGAACTCGTCGATCTTCCTCGGAGTCTCCAGTCCCTGTCCCGAACCCGAGCCCAAAGACGACGACGAGGAAGAAGAGAAAAGCGGTCCCAGATCGACAACAGTCACATAGTGCCCCGGCTCAGCAGCCGGCTTCGTCTGCGGCGCGACCGTCGTAGTCGTCGTAGTCTTCGTCGTCGTTGTGCCCGCACGACTCCCCAAATCACCCTCCGCGACGCTCAAATACCGCTCCCGCAGCGCCTCCTCAGCAACACCACTATTCCCCGGCGCGCTCCTAGACACCAGCCTCCCCGCCTGCGTCTGCGCCGCCGCACCACCACCACCGCTACTCAAGGAGCTCTCATCCCCAACACTAACAGGCCTGACTGCCCTCGTCCCACCCGGCGCCAGCCTCCTCGCCCCCACCCCCGTGCCCGTCCCGATCCCCATGCCCGTCCCGATCCCCCCACCCACCCGGCTCTTCGCCGCCTCAAGCGCCTTGCCCCCCAGGAACCTCATCCCACTAACCATACTCTCCCCACCCTCAGCGCCGCATTCCCCACGTCCGCCTGCGTAACCTGGCTGAGCCGCTCGATCCCAGCGCCGAGCCCGCCCGTGAGGCCCGCCGCTGCGCCCAGCCCGAAAGGCGACGAGGACAGGCTGGAGGCTGCGTTTGATCGCCCTGAAGCAGAGGCGGGGCCGGACGCCGAAGCGGACGCACTGGTGGAGGAGGAAGAGGAGAGCCGGCGGGAGGCTTTGCTTGTTAGAGCGGAGAGCAGGGACGGGGAGGCTGCAGGCGAGGGGGAGGCGTATGCCAGGAGGCGATGGGAGAGCGCGAACACTGGCGCGGGGTGCTCCCTCTCCTTATATGCGTGAGTGTTATAATCCCGTTCGTCTATAGATAATCGAGCTAGTGATACACGTTGTTGTTGTTGTTGGTTGTGCTGTTGATATTGCGTTGAACTTGAACTTGAAGTTGAATTTGCATTTAAATTTGTTGCGTTTGGAATAGATAATGCAGATGAGTGAGAATGAGAATTAGATATCGAAGTCGTCGCCCTGTGCCCGTGAGCCTGCTGCGTCTGTGAATGCAATGAAGGATGTGCGAACGGCTCCAGCGCCGAGGCGGGTATGACATGCAGGGTCTGGAAGGTGCTAGCTGAGAGAACGTGGATCGACGGCGGCGCAGTGGTACCCTGTAAGTTTTTTAAAAAGAAATAATAACCCACTTAGAAACCAAACATAATAACGCAAGATGGAAAGAAAACTTACGACGACCACCACAAACTCGTTCGCCAGAAACGTGCCCGCGAGCCCCGCGAACCGCAGCGTCCTCACCACCCTATGATGGCGGAGCGAATACATCACAAGCGAAGCCACCCTCTCCCGCTCCCTATCAGAGTCGAACTCGTCTGCGTCGGTCGTCTGGTCCACGGACTCCATCCTATGAAACAATCCAATCAACATCTATGCGAACTCATACCATCACGACAGCAGCAACAACTTACATAATCCCAAGCAACGGCCTCGCATCCTCGCCGCCATTCTTCCCAACTCGCGAGGTGTCGGGAGAGGTAAGCACAGAGGCATGCACGAGCCGCACACTAGTCGCGCCGGACGCGCCAGCCGCCGCTCTCCACTCCGCTCCGCCAAAGCCGAGGTTCAGAACTTCGGAAATGGCGTTGAGGTCTGCGCAGTCCCAGATTTGAAGGCCAGAAGGGTATCCCAATAGGAGGACGCGTCTGTATGTGCAAAAAGGGGGAAATCAGCTCCGAGGAACGAAGAAGACGAAAAGAAACCAAAAACATACCGATCATCCAACACATCCCAGCGTGCCCACGAGATCGCGTCCGCCTTTGCCTTTGCTTTCCCCTGACCCGCCTTTCCACGTGTAAGCCCTCGCTGCCCGCTCACGCTCCTTCCACTCCCAGCAGCACCGACATTCGAAAGGGCATCACCATACCCAACCGCCGCACGTGCCGCCGCATCCCCAGAACCGCGCCTCATCGCCTGCGCCAACCCCGAGCCCGAGCCTGTTCCCGCCGCAGAACTCACCACCTCGCCCCCACCCTGCCGCCTCCTACCCTGACCATGACCATGGCCCCGCTCCTCCTCATACTCCTGCTCCTGCCCCCGCTCCAACGCGCCATACTCCCCAGCCCCCACCCCCAAGCTCCTGACATCCACCCGCGGAGGCGTCGGCTGGGGCTGATGATACCGCGTCTGCTGACCGTACCCATACCCATACCCATATGACGGCCCAGGTGCAGGCGCAGGCTGAGCAGCGTCGTACCCACCGCCATACGCGTACCCCTCCACTTCACCTTCTCCATCCGCAGCCCCGTACCTCTCATACTCCCGCTCGAACTCCTGCTTCGACACCGTACGTATATGCGTCTGCTGATGCTGCTGGTGTTGATGCGCAGACGTCGCACTTGCACCCGGTCCACCAGCAGGGCTGAACAGCCCGCTCACCACCGGCCTCGACACAGCAGGCGGGGCCGGGCCCTGTGCATAGCCCTGACCATAGGCGCTAGCATACCCCCGTATCGTGCGGCTCAAAGCGTCCAAGGCTGACCCGGAACTGGAGGTGGAAGCAGGAGAAGGTTGGTTCGTCGATGTCGACGCTGACGCCTGTGCAGAAGGAGGTGTAGGAGGAGGTGCAGATGAGGAGGAGGAAACCAGCGAAGGAACGTAAGTTGATGCGGGTGTGGGAACAGTGCTGGAGGAGGGTCTTGAGGTTGGGCCACGTTTCGGGCTGTATGTGGGGTAGGCGTAGGACGTGGATTGTATGAGTGGTGATGATGGCGAAGAGGAGGAAGGAGATGCAGGCAGGGGTGAAGATGAGGATGGAAAAGCAGAAGGGAAAGAGTCAGCGAGCTTGCTCAACACGGCATGGAAAAATAACGACATTGGGGTGAAAAAAAAAGGAATGGAAAGAGGAAAGGAAACAGGGAAAAGAAAGAAGCAGAAAATTGACGCAAAAACCGAAAAGATAGGAAAAGATAGAAGGAGAGGCGAATCGATCGGTGGTCGAACGAACTCGCGGATAAAAGTCTAGGAGACGACGACAGAGATAGAGAAGACAGAGAATCGTTCAAAAAGTGAGGAAACTCAATCTCTGATACCCCGCTTCAACACCCGCGAGTAGTTCAGACCAAACTGAACGAAAAGGCTCTTGAAATGAAAAGGGTGGGTGCAGTGGAGAGATGAAATTACGAACGACTCCGCAGCCCAGCTGCAGACGGAACCAACCAAAAAACACCCTAAAACCTTCCTTCCACCGTGCTCGATACACAGCACCTCGAACCACCTCGAAAGCAATAGCACCATACACACCCACATTCACAGCTGCGCGTCGCATCTTCTCAGCCTCGTACAGCTATGGCAGCACACGTGCCTATCAAGCAACACCATCCACGCCTCCCACAGAACTTCTGCCTGCCCCCTCGGGGATAGCGCAGCTGGAATGGTGTGCACTATGCACACCCCGCATTGAATGAATACAGGTATGGATAGGGTCCAACCCTATACGAACACCAATCCGAACCAACCCACCCTGCAGCCTCGCTCTCGCATTCGCGTCGACTGCGATCAGAACGAGAACCGTTCATTCGTCTAGGATGAAAGGCACGAGCACGGTTCGAAGCCACGAAATGAAATATGAAATAACGAACTAAAATGGATCAACCCGCGAAGGGCAAGAGCAAAAGACAAGATCACAGAAAGGAAGAGGCGGCGTCACGGCTCCTCCTCACACCAGAACCAGTTACGAGTTTTGGTGGTACGATACCCAGTGCAGTGCACGAGGACAGCATGAGGTGAGGTTCTAATAGGCGCCTGTACGGTAGGTGTGAAAGCAACGAACGGGCGCATATATGAAGCTTAGATGAAAAGTAAACCTCCCACGGTGAAAGTCAAAGTTCGAAGTAGGGATACCCCAGGTCCATAGGAGAACGGACGGCAGTGGGAGGTGAGGCGAGGCGAAAAGAAGAAAAGAACGACGATTGAGAACAGACTGAGTAGAATGGGACGTCGAATTCGAAGAAGAAATGGTCAGGGAACACCCTAATATCAATACAAACCCTGCCGCCTCGCGTCGACTGCGATCAGAAAGCAACACCACTAACCACCAAAATCAGAACGAGTCTCCAACAATTTATCCCAGAATCGAGACCACCTGCGTGATTCGACGCACACATCCACCCACTGCATACACCCATTCCAACCTCCAAGTTAAGAAACCCCGCGAACGTTGAGGACTCCAACCCCAAATAAAATGAAGGAAAACGAAAGCAGGTCAAAGCGACATATTAATAGAAACGAGGTAGGTCAAAGAGAAGGGTCAAGCGAAGATCCGGGAAAGGATGACATCATGATCACCTTCCCCATACCCCAAAGTCCTCGCGTAGGCGTGGTACGATACGCGGAACACGAGGAGGAGGGCGACACGAGGTGAGATGGGACAGGAAGCGAGCGCCTGCAATGAAAAAGGCGCATATAGTTGACTAGGAAGCGAAGAGGAGGAGAACAAAGACAACAAGCGTGAAAGCAACGAAAAGAGGAGGACGAGGACATGGAAAGAGAACGGTTGGAAGGAGAAATAAAGGATGGACGGAGGATGAAAGAGTGAAGGAGAACGAAAAAACAATGAAAACATGAAAGGAACATACCTCACAGCAAAAGTCGGCGCGCGAGTATGCACGACCATCGTGCTCGACGACATACTCTCCATCGGCGCGTCTTCATCTGCGTATCCTTCATGGAAGTACTGCGCGCGTGGACTCCTCGGTAGGACCGGCAACGGCGGCGGAGACGCCTCTAGCTCCTCAGGCGGGAGCGAAGCCTCTCTGAACGGCGGTGAGCGATACATCTGCGCCGTATACGTATACGCGAGCGGGTCCTCTTCGGCTTCATCCGCATCACGGTCGTGGTCGTCGAGCACCGACCCCTCACCGTCAAACGACGAAGCAGGGAGGGAAGTCGGTCGCGCAGGGGGTGGAGTGGGTGTGTCGAAGTCTATAAGCTGCGAAATGGTGGAGGAGCCACCGACACTAACATCGTCTACTCCGCTGCTGCCTGCTAACAGTGCCAGCCCAAGCCCAAGGGGCGGGAGATCATGTTCGGTGGCGTACTGCTGCGACTCCTCGGTTCCCATCCTAGGCGATGACGACGACGAAAGGCGCAAGGAGGTCGAACTGAGAAGCTCGTCTGGGAGAGGTGTCGGGAGGTGCGTCGGCGGTGAGAAGAGAGGTGAGGTGCGGTGTTGGTGTTGCGTTAGAGGCACCGTTGGCTGTTCGTCGTCGGTGGCAGGTGTAGAACTCGAACTGGATGTGGACATAGCTGGCTTCTTATTGCGGGCATTACGATTGTTGTTGTTGTTGTTTCGGGAAGAACGTGCTGGCATTAATGGGTTTGTGCGTCGTGGTATGCTGTGGCAGTGATGACGATGAAAGGGCTGTTGCGGTCTCTAGCGTTGGCCTTGGTGATACGAACAAAGAAAGCTGAATGTGAATGCGAATGTGAAAGATTCAAAGGAAAGAAAGGAGGGTCTGTAAAGAAAGAGAGATTTAGTTTGGAAGAAAGAAAGAAAGAAAGGGAGGGCGGAGGAATACACACCAAGTAAGAATGAGTCAGATACGGTACGATGATATGCTCCCCAATCGTCTGTTATTAGCCCAGAGCTCGACAGGCGTGGGTGGTGGGTCGTCGGTCTGCTGCAACTGAATGCCAGACCACAAAGCAGTTAACCGAAGATAAGTAATATAAAAGCAAGAAAACCAAAAGACTAAATCCTGAGACGAGGTGGTATCGAGCGGGTAAGGGGCTGCTGCTGTCGTGATGAGCAGGAGCAGGAGACCGTCACCCGCTTCCCCCAGCCCGTTATCTGCACGGCTAAACCCGGAATAGGAAGCCATTGTGACGTGATCGCGTGGCACGTGTCGACGTGTGGGCCTGAAATCAACATGCTGCCCACTTTGGGAAGGTTTTTCTGATGGAATCAGAGCGAGCTTTTCCAATCGACGATGACGACGACAGTCGATGTCCTCATTCTGCGTGAACGCTGCGAAGTTTCTCTCATTTTCGTCTTGAATCTTTGGTCTTACCCAACCTCCGGCTTCGACTGAGCGTTGAACTTTCTTAGAGTCGGCGATCTCTGTCACCCGCGACACCTCCATTATCCCTGTCCATGCAGATGTCACCTGGACCGCTGGGTACTCATCTTCGCTCCAGGATCCTAAATTTATACTAAGAACTGAATTCGACTGCGCTCTATGGCTCAGAACCTATGTCAAAAAATGACGCTAAATGACTCAGGCGGCCCTTCGACGAAATTCTCTTGTCTTCTCTTGTCTTCGATTTTCTTCGATTTGAATCTATTCACTCTATTCCCTGCACCCCAAGAGCTCCTTTCCGTTCGTTTTCCGTCCCACCTCACCCACACCCCAAACCCCAACGCTCGTCGATTTCCTTATCCCTTGGGGTTCAGCCTCACGCCAATATCATGACCAAGAGATAACATGATTTAAATTTACCCGGCGTTCCACCGGCGTTTTCGAGCAGCTAAGTGCAACTCCTGTATCTGGGACTACCTCCCCAGTCGCTCCTAATACCCAGATACCCCAAAATCTCCGAACTCGAGTCATTCGAACCCTCTCGGTCAGTATCAGTATCAGTGCCAGGACCAGTGTCTACGGTGTCAGTTGTCACTTTTAAGCTAATCTTGGATCGCCCCCCAACCTCCTCTAAATGAACCTTCGATTCCATGGATCTATTTCGAGAGATCATCGCATCGGCCCACCGGGACGGTCCTCACCAGCCAGCACCCGTACATTTCGAGACTTCGATTTCGAGTAAGTAAGCACCTCTGATCAACTTCGGACATAAACGCTGCTGAAGATAAGCACCGTAACCACAGCGCAGGAACATTTCCAATCTGTCCGACTTGTACCTGAATCGCACTCGGATAAACCGCTCGGCCAAACTTCACTCCAATCCTCTTTTCAAGATCACCGACGCTCGTACTCGATATCTGCAGGCTCGGCTGACGCGCGTATCGCGGTACTTACCCGATATGCACATCGATCCTATCCCATTCGTCCAATCCGCATCGTTCGGGCTATTTTCTCCTTATTTCTTCCTGCCTTGATGTCCGTCTTCTCTGGTATTAAAAATACTTGGCGTCCAATTACCCAACGTTATATACTCCACAGAAAGAAAACAAAACGGCATTGACCCGATAAAAAAAATAGGTAAGCAATACACCAGACATACAACATACCACCCTTCCTATTCCTCATCCTCATCGACGATTTTTCTTCTCTCACCCCCTTACCTTTACCCTCCAATCTGTTCTTTTGTTTACCCCTTCGTTCAGAACCACACTCCAAATAAATGAACCAATTTTATTCCACAAGTCCCGCCCCACATCTCATTTCCTTATCGCCCGCCCACCCGCAGTATTCACTGACTATGTATCTTCCACTCATGTTTAAATCATGAAGAACGCGAGTTTCCGCTATCACGCTACGGATATTCATGCTGTGTTCAAACTCACTTACTCTCATTGTTCGTGCCGCTTTCCCTTTCCTTCCTTCCTTCCTCCTGCCCGCTACCTCTGGCATTTATAAACACTTGGCGTTCAACCACCCAGCGTACTCTATCATCGAAATCGCCAACAGTAAACACCTGAACGTGAACGACGCGACAGGCACTATACCAGATGATAGCTCCCAGAAGTCATGCATCTAATCTCCACTTCGGACACCACTGGCTAGAACAGCTTTGTAAATTAGCATACGCAGATCCTCCGAGTCCGCCAGGCCATCGATATTGTATGTCCAACCCGCATTGTTCGTGCCGCTTTCCCTTTTCTTGCTTTCTTCATGCCCTCCCTCTGGCATTTAGGAACGCTTGGCATCCGACCTCCCAGCGTACTCCGAAATTGCCAACAGTCAACACCTGAACATGAAGGACACGACAGGCACTGCACCAGATGATGGCTCCCAGCGAGTCTTGCATTTGATCTCCACTTGGGATACCACTTGTCAGAACAGCCTTGTCTTAAATTAGAATATGCAGCCACCCAATCCTCCTCACGCACCATTCATTCCACCATTTCCCCCGATTTTAATCCCAACCAGACAGTCAGTTTTTCTCCCCCGTCTAAGCCTAATCTAATTGCCAACTCAGCACCGTTCACTTCTGGTGCCACTTACATACTTTCATAAAACATGCCGCGATTGCGCACAGCTTTGTCGAAAATAGTTCCAAGGCAGTTCTCTTGACTGCGTGGAAAACAAGTTACAGCCCATTATAAAACAAAGGCGCGTCCAGCCGTTGCGCCTCACTTCAATCCCCACAACTGACCCTTGAACAGTACTTTTCCAATGCAGAACTCCACGTCCAGAGGCTGGCCTCCTGTAAACCAAGCCATGCTTGGGAACAGCCGTGACTTCACGATCAATAACAGCGCATTCCACCAACACATCCACTTGCAAGAAGAAGAGAAGCCTTCAAGTTCCAGCGGTAAAATTTGCACTGCTAAGTATCCGTACGACCCCAGCACTCACGATTCTCAAGGTTTCGAACGACTCGCACAAGTTGCCTCGCCCTCTGCATTCCACAATTCAGGCCACCGATTCGACGCGCCAAAATGTCACCCGAAAACACGCCTAAAGGTTTTGGAGAAGATCCACAACTGGATCGATGGAATCGAGCATCCGAATGAGCGTGTGATGTGGGTGAACGGAGGCGCGGGCGTCGGGAAGTCAGCGATCGCACAATCGATGGCCGAGCGCTTAGCAGCGGAGAAGCGTCTCGTCGCCAGTTTCTTCTTCGGGAGGACGGATCCATCTCGTAACAACGCAGACAACCTGGTACCCACCATCGCCTACCATGCTGCCCTTCACATTCCAGCTCTGAAAGAACCGATATCACGCGCCGTAACTGGGAACCCGCTCATCTTCAAGCTCTCCATCAACACCCAGTTCTCGACTCTCCTCACAAGGCCTATTCAGAACCTGGCCGCTTCGGGTTACTTTCAGCTCCCTAATGCTTCACCTCGTGTCGTCATTATAGACGGGCTCGATGAATGTTCGGGCGCCGATGCTCAGATCGCAATCCTCATGGCCATCACATACGCGCTTAAGGCGACTGGCTTCCCCTTATTATTTCTCATTGCCAGTCGCCCCGAAATACATCTGTCAGGAACTTTTACGTCCAAGTCTTTGAACGGACTCGTGTCCCAGCTAACCCTTGACGACCATTTTTCTGCAGAGAATGATATTCGAATTGTCCTCGAAGATGAATTCCAAGAGTTGAAGGATTCTCATCCCATGCGTGCCTACTTGCCTCCCTCCTGGCCGCTTCCAGAAATTCTCGAAACCCTTGTAGAAAAAGCGACCGGTCAATTCATATATGCATCCACCGTGATCAAGTATATATCATCCCGCCGCCACCGTCCTAATCACCGTCTGGATACCATCCTCGGCTTACGTCCATCTCAAGGCGAAAATCCATTCTCCGAGCTGGACAAGTTGTACATGCATATCCTTTCTTCCGTCAATGCAGAAGATATGGAACTGGTGCTGAATATCTTGGCCTTCATTGTACTTTCTAGGGCTGACACTGTGTCTTCTGTGGAATTAGTTCTGTCCTTAGAAGAAGGGGATGTTCAAATTGCAATGGCTGACCTGGCAGCTGTGGTGAACCTCGGTGAAAGATATGGAAGTTTTAAGATTAAAATCTACCACGCCTCATTTTCCGACTTTCTCCAAGATCAAGCACGTTCTAACGTCTTTTATATTCAACCTGACATCAGGCGTGCAGCTTTGGCAGAGCAATATTTTGCAATCCTCAATGAGTCAAGTAGGTCACTAATCTCTACCATAAATTTCATGCTCACTGGCATGGCCTTTTGTCCAGATGTTACACTCCCGATTGAGTGGTACATGGAACTACCGTCTCTGTTTGAAAACATGACCTGGACCCCAGGGCTCCGGCGACAGCTTTCGAATGTCTCTTTGGTTGCTCTGGAGGCTAGAAAAGAGCACTTAGGGCCACATCTTGATGGAACTATATTTTTGAATATTTCGCTAGTGAGCCTTATTATTCATTGACAGTGACTGTAGACTGTATACTCAGCTATTCTCTCAGGACGTGTGCAAGGATCCACCCATTGAATTTCAAAAGATATTTGACGAGTATCTGTTGCCCCATTTGAGACAGTGTTACACTGACAGCTCTCAAACTTTCCTTGTTGCTCTTGGGGGGATAAGAGCCAGCTATTCTCATTGGACGTCCCCGTGCATTCATCCCGACGATCCCGTTAACAATTATGGAATTCACGGAGATATAGAGCCGCTCTTTTCATTCTGCATTCAAGATCAGAACACCAAACGAATAATAGGAGTGTCAGCGTTGGCATATGGTCCGCCATACTCCACACAGTTTCGTACACTTCTCCTTGATCCGTCAAGATCTGGAGTACTCGCACTCAATGGCAAACGATTCGCTATTGCCGCGCTCTATTGTCTCAAACTGTTATCCAACACAAGTGGGAAAATACTTCCTCGCAAACCGGACTTGCATATGCAGGAACTGCGCAAAAGTAAGCCATGGATCTGGAGAAAGATTAGTGTGCCAAATGACAAGGCTTTCAAGAGATTTAGAAGGCGTGCATGGAAGAAGTGGTTTCCTGGAGCCAGATCCCTCTTTGAAGATGCGCATCCGAAGCTGTTTGGGGGAATCCACGAATATTGCCAATCACGAGTATTCCGGTGGTTACTACAGTGCCTCCGTCGGCTCCTGAAGCGATCGGCTTATTCGAAGGAGCTGGTCGACTATGCGTCTCGCCATTCGTTCTCCAGACGTTGTCAGGACTGGCCTCCCGTCAACTGTGAGCGGAAGCAACACCAAAACCAGAGCCAGATTGAGATGAGAACCACGTATTCGTCGCCTGCGCTTGATGACGCATATATCTGACTTTCCGCATCTATTCGAAAGTCGATTGGATCACGGTGCGAGGAGGCTAAAAAGCAAGTGAAATAAAAAATGAAAACAATAAAGGTACTAAAAAAAGGCAAAGATGACGCAAAATGAAATATACTCAGAAAGCGGTTCATGATCCAGGAAAAGATCCTAGAGGATAACAACATATTCAGCCCTAAACTGCGTAAGGTATACGCAGAACACGAGGACGGCGCGAAGTGCGGTGGGGTTGGAAATAAGCGCCAGCTGGAGCAACGCGATGTAATCGAATAACCGCCAGACTGCCAGTTGTACGAAACTGGTACAACCTGCGGTCACAAAGTGGTACAGCCCGCGGTCCCAATGATGGGAAGCACATGACAAAACGCCGAGAAATCACACAGTTACGGTAGTAGTTGATTTGTACACCCCTTGACATTGAAGTAGATAAGATAAATTCGAACGGGAGTGTCAGTCAACTGCGAGATGAATTATTTGGAGTTAACTAGCACTCCCCATACATTTAATTTTTGTGGGTGGTGCAGGAGAACTACCGAATAAATGATTCGGAGTTCACTGACACCACCGTGCAGTTGAATGGAGCGACAGTGGTGCAGGAAAACTGCAAAATAAATTATTTGGGGTTCACCCATACCACTGTGCAGTTAAAATCTACGATGGTGGTGTGGTTAAACTACCTAATAGTTCATTGGGGGTTGAGCCGCACCACTGCGCAACTAAAATCTGCTATGGCGGTGCGGTAAAACTACCAAATAAACTATTCGGGGTTCACCCACACCACTGCACAGTTAACTTCTGCGACGGTGGTGTGTTTAAACTACCAAATAATTAATTGGGGGTTGATCTGCACCACTGCGCAGCTAAAATATGCGATGGTGGTGCGGTTAAACTACCAAATAATCATCTGGGGGTTGAGCCGCACCACCGCGCAACTAAATTATGCGATGGTGGTGCGGTTCAACTTCCAAATAATTAGTTAGGGGTTGGTCTACACCACTGCGCAGCTAAAATATGCGATGGCGGTGCGGTTAAACTACCAAATAATCATCTGGGGGTTGAGCCGCACCGCCGCGCAGCTAAACTCCGCGACGGTGGTGCTGTCAAACTACCAAATAATTAATTGGGGGTTGACATGCACCACCGCACAGCTAAAATATACGATGGTGGTGTGGTTAAACTACCAGATAATCATTTGGGGGTTGAGCCGCACCACCGCACAGCTAAAATCTGCGATGGTGGTGTGATTAAACTACCAAATATTCGGGGTTCACCCACACCATTTCACAGTTAAATTCTGCGATGGTAGTGTAATTAAACTACTGAATAATTATTGGGGGTTGAGCCACACCACCGTGCGGCTAACATCCGCGATGGTGGTGTGGTTGACCTACCAAATAAATTATTCGGGGTTCACCCACACCACCTAGCAGCTAAATTCTGCCATGGTGGTGCGGGCAAACTCCCATTTAAATTAGTTGAAGTGTAGTAGTACTACGACTTGCCTAACTTCTATGTGGGTGATGTTTGTAAACTCCAGATAATTTGGGAGTTCAACAGAACCAGCATCGTAAAAATTGACCAGAAAGGGTGGGTGGCATACGGGTGGCATACGGGTGGCATACGAGTAGCATAGATTCTCAAATTTGAGATGGTGCAACATTTGTCCTTGAATTCTTTCAGAAAACTTCGTATGATTATTTTAGACATCTTATACCTTCGGTATACACAGATTAGACCCCAGAATGAGTCAATTATGTCGCTCCAGAGAGGGGAAATTTTACATGTCTTTTGAGGACTTTGTTTCTACAATTTTCGGACGCATATTAGCCGTAAAAATATGGTTTATACATCGATAGAAAGGTAGAAATACCCTAATTACACTGCAACAAAGAGCTAATACGATAAACGATTCGTTGGAATGTTATTTGTAAAATAGTTGAAATTTTATACTTTGAGGTAATTGGACAACCCTGACACGAATTCTTTGCCGAAAAATCTATAGTGTACATCAGCGGAAAGCCTGTAAAGACGCGAGCACAATAAAAAAAACCGTTTTGCAATTGAGATATTTCCTGGGGAGATATTTGTCGAACAGTCCAAAGAGATCAAAATGAAAACCTAATAACCCGGAGATCAATAACATGACATCGAGTATTCCTAATGGAATCACAGCACAGGTCTCCAACTACGGTCTCTTTGGGACTGTAAAACACATATCTCTCTAGGAAACACTTCAATTCCAGTACGGTTTTTTTTATTGTGCTCGCGTCTTTACAGGCTTTCCGCTGATGTACACTATAGATTTTTCGGCAAAGAATTCGTGTCAGGGTTGTCCAATTACCTCAAAGTATAAAATTTCAACTATTTTACAAATAACATTCCAACGAATCGTTTATCGTATTAGCTCTTTGTTGCAGTGTAATTAGGGTATTTCTACCTTTCTATCGATGTATAAACCATATTTTTACGGCTAATATGCGTCCGAAAATTGTAGAAACAAAGTCCTCAAAAGACATGTAAAATTTCCCCTCTCTGGAGCGACATAATTGACTCATTCTGGGGTCTAATCTGTGTATACCGAAGGTATAAGATGTCTAAAATAATCATACGAAGTTTTCTGAAAGAATTCAAGGACAAATGTTGCACCATCTCAAATTTGAGAATCTATGCTACTCGTATGCCACCCGTGTGCCACCCGTATGCCACCCGTATGCCACCCACCCCATTTGGTCAATATTTGTGATGCTGGATCGGTTAAACCCCTATTTATCTGGAGTTTATGAACACCACATGCATAGAAATTAGACAAGTGCTGGTACTACTATACTTCAAATAATTTCAATCGGAGTTCACCCACACCACCATGGCAGAATTTAGCTGCGAGGAGGTGTCAGGGAACCCTGAATAATTTATTAGGTGGTTTAACCGTACCACCGTCGCAGAATTTAGCTGTGCGGAGGTGTGACTCAACCCCCAATAAATTATTTGGTAGTTCA
The DNA here is from genome assembly GCA_023014345.1 of Galerina sulciceps. Lineage (NCBI taxonomy): Eukaryota > Fungi > Basidiomycota > Agaricomycetes > Agaricales > Galerinaceae > Galerina > Galerina sulciceps. The sequence goes on along the minus strand of JAEDXJ010000020.1, from coordinate 452,527 downwards.
ACCACACCACCATCGCGGAATTTAGCTGCGCGGTGGTGTGACTCAACCCCCTATAAATTAATCCGTGGTCCAACCACACCACCATTTCAGAATTTAGCTGCGTAGTGGTCTGGGTGAGCCCCGAATAATATATTCGGTGGTTTAACCATACCACCATTGCAGATTTTAGCTGCCCGGTGGTGCGGCTCAACCCCAATAAATTCATCCGTAGTCCAACCACACCACCATCGCATAATTTAGCTGCGAGGTGGTCTGGGTGAACCCCGAATAGCAGATTTTAGCTGCGCGGTGGTGTGGCTGAACCCCCATTGAATTATTTGGTGGTTTAACAACACCACCGGTGCAGAATTTAACTGCATAGTGGTGTGGGTGAACTAGTGAACTCCGAGTAATTTATTTGGTAGTTTAACCGCACCACCGTCGAAGAATTCAGCTGCACGGTGGTGCGGCTCAACCCCAAACTAATTATTTGGTGGTTTAACCACACCAGTGTCGCAGATTTTAGCTGCACGGTGGTGTGGGTGAACTCCGAGTAATTTATTTGGTAGCTTAACCGCACCACCGTCGAAGAATTCAGCTGCGCGGTGGTGCGGCTCAACCCCCAATTAACTATTTGGTAGTTTAACCACACCACCGGCGCAGATTTTAGCTGCGCGGTGGTGCGGATCAACCACCAATGAATTATTCGGTAGTTTAACCACACCACCGTCGCAGATTTTAGCTGCGCGGTGGTGTGTGTAAACTCCGAATAATTTATTTCGTAGTTTAACCGCACCTCCATCTCAGAATTTCGCTGCGCGGTGGTGCAGCTCAACCCCTAATTAATTATTTGTAGTTTAACCGCACCACCATCGCAGATTTTAGCTGCGCGGTGGTGTGGGTGAACTCCGAGTATTTCATTTCGTAGTATAGCAGCACCACCGTCGCATATTTTAGCTACGCGGTGGTGCCAGTGAACCCCTAATAGCTTATTTGCGAGTTTGCCCGCACCGCCGTTGCTGCATTCGGCTGCGCGGTGGTGCCAGTGGACTCCGAATCATTTATTCGGTAGTTCTACCGCACTGCTGACAAAAATTTACTGTATGGGGGGTGCTAGTTAACTCCCAATATTTTATCTGGGAGTTCACCGACACCCCGGTTTATATTTATCTTATGTCTAGGTCTGTACAAATTAACTACTACCGTAACTGTGCGATTACTCGTCGTAGGTCATGTGCTTCCCATCACTGGAACCGCCAGCTGTACCACTTATTGACCGCAGGTTGTACGTGTTTCGGACAGCATAGCATTCAACGGCTGCCCCGATGTAATGGAGCCGAGATGGCATGGATTCAAGAAGGCAGAGGTGAGGATGAGGAAATAACGCGTTGAGGGGGACCAGGATCGTATGACTCAAGGAGAGGAGGAAGATCGGAGAGACGACGGGCATGAAGGCAAAATTTAAAAATGGAGGACAGACGAAGAGGAGGGACTGAGGTGAATAACTAAATAACAAACCGGATGCACGAGGTCGTCATCTTTGGCGTTAACTTCCTCCTCCTCGTTTTGGTTCCGTCGTGATCGTCGAGGATTGAGCTGTCACGTGGGCCACTGACAAAACGTCGATAAAATATAGAGAAGAGGTGAGCCGATGTCGGGAAGGAGTAAAGGAGGTAAGTTGACGGAGAAAAGAGGTCTAGGGGTGAGCCCAGGGAATTGAGGTGTTGGTATTGGCTTTGGTGTCGCTTCAAATCTAAATGTTTCTATCCTCGTTCGCGTCCGCATTCGTTGTCGGCGACAGTGCAGAACTAGGAGTAGTCATAGACTCACGCGAATCTGATCACGGGCTCCTCCTCTCCATTACAGTATAGTAATAATAAGTATTTTATACCCCGTCTAGGGATGCGCTTTTCGTTTGCTTTATTTCTCTTGGGTGGTCTGGTACCCAGTTCCAACAGACCAACAGCCACCCACATCTATCGAGCTATGGGCTATAAAAGTGGGGAGCATATCATCAAGGGGTACGCACCGGCAATTGCCGACATATGGGGTGGGGAGGGGGGGGGGGGTCGGCGAGGGCTTATCCAAAAAAATTTTTGTCTTTGTTATTTCGCCCTGTAATGGTCCCAGAAGGTGGCTGGTGACCGTAATTACCGCTATAGCATTCGATTTCTGCAGTCTCGGAGCCTGTATAAGCCAAAAAACGGTCCTTGTCCGCATTTGGCATATTTGCGGAGTCGGCCCGGTTCAACAATCTCTACCGTTCAAGTTCAACCATCTTCAGCGCTTATGTTCCATTCTCTCCTCTTTTCGCATGGCTACCTCAATGTTGACTTGTATACGAGTACCAGGCCAGCTGCCTGTATGGCTGATATGCAATGCCCTAGCATCCAAGTTGGCGCATACAGTGAGTTCTCGAACATATACTTCCGTTCCGCCATGTCTCACAAATTGGCAAAATTTCAGATATTTGCCCGACGTGGGTCCTCTGTATCATTCTCCGTATCCAAATTCTTGTCCATTTTCAATGCCACCAAAAGGGAAGAAAGGCCCAAAGGTACGATATCATACCTTCAGAGAGATTACACAGTGTCAGTAAAACCACAAACAGGAAGCACCGGAGCACGATGCATCAAGCACTCGTTGGTGTCCAGAGTGCAAGGTTTCCGTAGGCCTCAGCTTTGCCGGCGAGAAGAACTGGACACAACACATTGATAGCATTGCTCATAAGGCAAAAGCCCGAAAAGCTGCAGCTGTCCCGGCCAAAAAAATAAGCTCGTTCTTCACCAAAGCGACAACACCGACTGCCTCCAATTCCACCAGTGGCCCGGCTCTCGCCCCCACTCATATTTTTCCGAAGCTTCCAGTCGTTCAACCTTCTCAGCCTGCTTTTTTTCTTGGCGATCCGCACCCGGTCAGATTGGCCAAAGCGCCGAGCGCTCCAACTACATTACTTGGTCGGCTCAAGGCGACAATCGACCTACTTCCTCTCGTTGTACCCACTGGGAACGATTCCGATGACTTGGCTTCATTTTCAGGACATCCAGCGGCACTGATTGGCGCTGATGACGAGCCTTGGGAGATCCTTGATCAAGTCCTGAATCGAGTCGTCGGTTATGGAGCAACGCCTGAAGCGATTTCGACTGTCATCCGACGAGGTACACTTGGTATGGATGGGATGTATAATTGGATAAAAGCATGCATCGAGGACCTTCATATCGGTGAACTGCTACTCGAAGGAAAGATCGAGCGGCTTATTGAGGCTATGGAGCTCATGTAAACGTTTCATTTAAATTCAACGCAAAAACGTCGAGTTCTGATCTTATATTTCAGTGGTGCTATTCCACCAGCTAAAGATGTTCCAGAACCGCTGCCGATTACGGAAACCGAGAACCGCATGGATGAAATGTTGAAGTGACGCGCTGATTTGGGCCACGGCTATCCCCGGCAAACACGACCAAAGTCTCAGGCCGACAACGCTAATTCGTATCACAGCTCAACGCCAGGCAACCAGTATTATACGAAACTCTGCAAGCATGTGGTAGAGAAGTAGTACATTGTATATACAAGAAATTATGACCATCAGAGCATTTTTGAATGAAATAGCAACATTGACATATAGAGGCTTTCCTAAATTGGGTAGGTTTCGGCCCGGCTTGAGTTTTTGCCGGGCTTTATTTTTAGACCTTGGGATTTGGTGTTTGTCGGAGGCACTTTCAGAGAGTGCCTCCGACGAATTCCAAATGCAAAGTTAATTCCTAGGCAGTGGAAATTTGTAAAACATAGGACCAAAACAAAAATAACAAGGTAGGAAGGTCAGGAGACAAATTGAGGGCGAGATGGAAGTCGCAAACCACAAAGGTGGCTGGAAACAAAATGTGAAGACGAAAGCGAGTGTTGCGAACGACGAACGTCGGAAGGGGTTAAAAATGGGAAAATGTGGCACAAAAAATGGACTTCGATGTATGGGGGAAGTGACCAAACTAATCGTCGGCTCAGTGGAGTCGCTTTCAAGTTCAGAGTGTCCTCCAGTTCTACACAACTCGCTTTGTGAACGCGCGCCTAACGTGTGCATCAAAATCTGAGGTTGGAACGCGCAGAGAGTCTAGACGTGTATCACCGCTCTCATGAAACAAGAGTAAGGAAAGGGTAGGACATGTGATAGGATACGAAAGCCATTTGGAGGTGCTGGGCCGCACCACGCCCAATATCTTCTCTGCTGTCGGGCTCACTGAAAAATCAGCACGGTCTACTAATCTCACCCCATCAATCCACTGTCAAAGTGTATACTTGAAGTTTCCGAGCCAGACCGGCAGCCCACTCGAGACAGCCCAAATTTGATCTGGTTGTCACCTGTATTAAGCCGGTAACTGTATCAAAGCTCCTCTGATGGTCATAATTTCTTGTATACTAAATGTCCTACTTCTCTACTACATGGCTTCGAAGATTGGTATTATACCGGTTGCCTGGCGTCGAGCTGTGATACAAATTAGCAATGTTGGCCTGAGGATCTGGTCATGTTTGCCGGGGAGAGCCGTGGCCCAAATCAGCACATCCAAAATTTCATCCATGCGGTTGTCGGCTTCCGTAGCCGATTGCGGGGCCATCTCAAGTTCCTGACTACCCGATTTCTGAACCGACTTCCCCGCAAATATTCGAAGTTGAAGACAATGCACCCACTTTTAGGGACAAACTTGTTGAACCTCGACTTCCATGCCCTGGTTATGAACTTAAACTCCCAGATTCGCAATCGCCTTTCGTGTCATATCCATTTCTCCTTCATACAACGAAGGATTTACCATGGAAAGTCATTGTAAGCTCCGAGAAGCTCGTCCTTCAGTCTACCCGATGCACTGGCCATGGACGACCCACCAAGAAAGGCAAGGAGGTCAAACGGATTCCTTGTACCTTCTGCTCATCCCTCGATCATGACACGACCGTTATGGGTATCCGACACCGCGCCCTAGATGGTGCCCATGAAAATACACCGTGGGCATACCTCACGCCCGCTGAGATGTATACATCACTCTCGAAGAAGAACAGGCAAATTAATCACCTTAAACTTTCTTCGCTAAATAACGCTGCCACTATTGCTGTACGAAATCGCCACTTGGACGCTTGGAAGCGACTTGCTGCTGCCTTAGGACGGGAAGATATCCCCCGTATTCGTAGCTTGATGGCGGCTCAAACACGCGCCGGAGCTAGTGTGTACTCGATAATTGAGAAGGTCGATGATGCAGCCAAGCGACAGTACAGCCCGCAGGGATATGGTCAGCAAGATTTCGAGCGCGCGTTTCTGATTTACAAGCTTGGTGGTCGCTCTGCTGCTAACATTGCTCATCGTTCCCTCGGAATACCATCTATCGATGCTACAAAACGTCATATAGCATCAAAACCCCTTCAAGCATCACCGGGCTTCCCGACACAAGCAGAACTTGGATCTAACTTGGAACACTGTTATCCTAACCCCGATAAATCTGTCTCAGCTCCAACTCCAGGTGTAAGCCAAGATTCCGTTGATTTATCGAGGACTATTATTCCAATATCCATGTTAATGGATGAGCTCAAAGTTCAAGGACGGCTTCGATGGGAACCCCGAACAGACTACATCCTCGGCGTCTGCAGAGAGCACGGTCACCAATGTGCTCTTGAATTCCGTTCAATTATTCAGGCTGATGACATTGACGACCTTGCTGCGACAACCGAGCTCGAAAGTTTGGAGAACCGGGTTCCAGTACTTTACATCTCAATTGACCCGACAAACCCATCAGCAAAGATGGTCCACAAGTCATCTGTTCTGCGTCTCTTATCTGACCCACTCACATTTACGGAATCTCGCGACCGGCTTAAACGAGTACGAGGGTATTCACGATACAACGAGAGTACAAATTCCTATGTTACTGAACCGCCTTCGGTGTCAATTCCAGAGGACGATAACAGTCTTTACCTTCAAGACCCTGCGCTAACACTTGTCCGGTGCGACAACCGTGTCTATTTGGCTGTTTTCCAAGTGCTCAGCATTCGACGTGACGGCAAAGAGGTTCAATCATTACCTCCTTTATTTCTTGTTGAGCCAAATATTCGTATCCAAGGCCAAATCATGAAACTTGGGCTTGTCATGCAATCCGGTGACCACCAGGGTGGAGATTCAGATTGGGAATGGAATGAGTCGAAGGGAGTATTTCGTGATCTTGAAGGTCGCTTTGTCCAACAGGTTAACCCTGACCGACAGCGTGCATCCCGCGGTCGAAATATTGGTGAAGAAACATATGTCTTCAAGAGCGCTGAACTTCGCGCCATAGCTGCAACGATGTATGAGCGAATAGTCAAGAACGTCAATTCACTCCCTATGATTCCCCTTTCCGACTCATTTCCATACAGATCAGCTGTCGGTGAGTGTTTTTATTAACAGTATATTTTAAACAATGTACTTATCAGTAATAGGGCAAGCATGTTTCGTCTGTGAGAAGGATACTACCCAAGGAAACATTCGCCATGCTGATGGCTCTCCATCATGTCCTCGTTGCCCCAATATCAAGACAAAATCCCTTTCTGGGCAAGACTTACTCAAGCATATGGGTGCGCATATACAGTGGGACGAGGCTCTCCAAGGTGCAAAGAGCCCTTGTGGTCTATGCTTGAACACCGGTACTTTATGCGAAATCTATCTTGTTACTCGATCAGATGTTGCGACAAGTATCAACATGACAAAGTCGCACTGTCCAAATTTGCGCCGCATTAGTCTCAAACGAGCTGAGCAGTTTACTACCGCTCAACCCTGCACTAACCATCCTCTTATTTGTCCACTTTGTCCCAAGGACTCGCCTGCCGTCTGGAAATATGGACTCAAGGATCACATTGAAGAACGGCATCCGTTCGCAAATCCCGACCTTTATGAGCCGATATGGCGCATTAGTCCTGATAAAAAAACTTTGATGACGGGTGCTTATATGGCACGTACACGTCTGAGGGCGTCAGCAAAATCTAAAGGCTCTAAATTGGCAGTCTCGGATTTTCACAGCTCACGGCTTGCATTGCGGTATGTTATGTTTTTTGGTTGATCTTTCCTTACTTATACTAAGATAGGGATTTCGAGAACGAGGTAGATGATGGCTCTGATGATGACCTCTCTGCCTCGGAAAGCGAGTTCTTACTTGGCCTGTGCTGGCAATCGCGTGGCACGTGTTCGCTGTTGGAATCTCCGCTTTAAATTTGGACACTACATTACACAATCCCCATCCGCCCTTCATTGACCTTTCGTTGCACACCACGTCCAATCCTTGATCCAGATACAACGCGCACTCCTCTATCACCGTACATCCAACGCCAAGGCCTCGCTTCAAACACTCCAGTCGGCATCGTAGATACCAAGGGGAGGGAACGAATCGGCTCCTTGGTTTCTGTCTTTCTGCCCCCTCCAAGAACCCTCGGCCTATGACCACTCAGGTAAGTATCTCTCACCTCTCTTTTGATCCATTGCTTACTTAGTAGTAACTAAAGCGAGCAAATACATCAAAAAAAAAATAAGCTTCTCAAAGTCCAGGCCCGGCTAGCCATGGTAAGTACTCTACCTGCAAAAGGACGTCGCTCATGAATCCTGGACCATTAGCCTTCCGAAAAGCAACGTCGACGCTTAAGTCTCAAATGATAGCACGTAGGAAGTCGCCGCACACTTCTTTCAATTACACTACTCCGGACATCGGCAGCTAGAACATATTTACTTTAAGTTTACATCCAGCCTCTCCGGCATTCTCTTCTCGTATCACGCTCATCCAGTCCTAATCCCAGTTCCTCTTCCTCAACCACACCCAACCTAATCGACCAACTCCGCAGAAACACCCCCAGCGCTCCCGTCCGTCGCATCCGTCACAGTACCACTCACACGAAGCGGAATCCAATGGCTCTCCTCGCGCAGCCCCAGGCTGAAGCCCGCCCCGTTCCCGCCGAGGTTGAGACCGGCGCTGAGCCCGCCGAGGCCGACGTTGACGCCGAGCCCGTTGCTCCCGAGGCTCCCGCCTAAGGAGAGCCCTCCGTTGGCGCCGCTCCAGCTGGTACCAGTGTTGGTATTTGTGTTGGCTCCCGCGGTCGCGCCGACGCTAGCACCAAGACCTGCGCTGACCCCCGCCCCGATCCCGGCGCCGACCCCTGCACCTATCCCAGCACCCGCTGAGATCCCGCCGCCGATGACTCCACCTGCGTCTGCTCCGCCGTTAGCGCTCGCGCCAACGTCGACACCTGCCCCGACTCCGGCTCCAGCTCCAGCTGCAGCCCCGGCCCCGATGCCAGCACCTGCAGAGATCCCTCCGCCGATGGCTCCACCTGCGTCTGCATCTGCGTCTGCTCCTCCATTAGCGCTCGCGCCAACGTCCACACCTGCCCCTGCTCCTGCTCCAGCTCCAGCTCCGGCCCCGATGCCAGCACCTACAGAAACTCCTCCACCAACGGCTCCACCTGCGTCTGCGTCTGCGTCAGCTCCTCCGTTAGCACTCGCGCCAAGATCGAGATTGGCACCAGCGCCAGCGCCTCCAACGTCGCCGCCTACAGAGATGTCCCCGCCAGCCGCACCACTTCCACCAACGTTGACTCCCCCTTCGCCGCCGTCGACGCTCGCACCAAGACCAGCGCTGGCCCCGGCCCCGGCCCCGATGCCAGCATCAATACCAGCGCCTACTGAGGCCCCTCCGCTGGCGTCTGCGTCTGCTCCTCCGTCGGCGCTCGCGCCAACATCGACGCTAGCACCAGCGCCAGCCCCTCCAACGTCCCCGCCGACAGAAACATGCCCATCACCCGCGCCGCTCACGCCTGTGTCGGCTCCCCCGTCAGCGCTGGCACCAAGGCTTGCGCTGACGTCCCCAGCTCCAGCTCCAGCCCCGGCCCCAACGTCGCCGCCAATAGAGATCGCCCCGCCGTTCGCGCCGCTTCCACCGATACTGGTTCCTGCATTGGCTCCGCCCACGTTGACATCAACGTTACCCGCCGCTCCAGCTCCAGCCCCAGCGTCGCCGCCGACAGAGATCGTGCCGCCGTTCGCACCGCTTCCGCCAATGTCGGTACCTCTGTTGGCTCCGCCTACGTCGACCCCAGCTTCTCCGCCGATAGAGATGTCGCCGCCATTCGCACCGCTTCCGCCTACGTTGACCCCTCCGTTGGCCCCGCTGACGTCAACCCCAGCTTCGCCCCCGACAGAGATTCCCCCGCCGCCTGCGCCTGCGTTAATTCCTCCGCTGGCCCCACCGAGGTCGACAGATCCATTTGCGCCTCCAAGTCCAGCGTCGCCGCCTATAGAGATCGACCCGCCATTCGCGCCACTTCCGCCAACGTCGGTACCTCCATTAGCCCCACTGACGTCGACGCCAGCGTCCGCTCCTGCAGCCCCAGCGTCGCCGCCTACAGAGATCGCGCCGCCGTTGGCGCCAGTTCCATCGACCGCAGCCCCAGACTCGTCGCCCACAGAAATTCCCCCGCCGCTTGCACCACTTCCATCGGTGTTGATAGCCCCCCCAGCGTCGACGCCGAGATCGGCGCCACCGAGCCCAGCTTCACCGCCGACAGAGATCTGTCCGCCGTCCGCACCGCCCCCTCCAACGTCTACGCCCCCATTCGCGCCGCTCACATCAACAGCGCCGCTCCCGCTCCGACCTACGCCAACGCCAACGCCAACGCCACTCCCACCCAAGCCCAAGCCCAAGCCCAAGCCCAAGCCCAAGCCCGCACTCACGCCCGCACTTCCACCAGCCCCCGCACCCACCAAGCCTGCGCCCCCGCTCGCCCCCAGGCCACTTCCACCCGTCTTCCCACCATATCCATACCAGCTTCCGTCCGTCAGCTTAGCGGAGCTCACAGCACCCCCGCCCCTCCACCCCGGTGCAGTACTAGTGATGACTTCAATCCCGTATCCCCCTTTGCTCTTCCCCGGGCCCTCGTGTCCCCCGCCGAACGGGAAGGAGCCAGCGCGGTGCGGTGGGCGAGGGAAGGTGAAGGGGAATGGAGGCAAGAAGTTCTGGATCAAGGGGCGGCGGATGGGATTGAGCAACCGGTGAGGGTTGAAGAAGTCGTCTTCGCGCTTGACTGGGGCGCCTTCTTTCGGATGACTAGGGGTGGGTAAGGCTATGCCGCCCGTGATGGTGGTGGCTAGTAAAGCGGAGGTGGTTAAGATCTTCATCTTTTGTTTGTGATGTTCTGGAGGAACGGGCAACGGCTGCGTTAGCGCGTGGTACTACGGGGAAAGGGACTGCGTCCTTACTTGTGGATAAAGCGAAGTTATGGAAGTTCCGCTGGGTTTTCCAACGGCTCGTTGGTCGTTTTTATGGAGAAGAAGATTGTTTGGTCGCGTAAATTTGTTAGTGTCAACGTGTACCGTGCTACGACCCGGCTTGGAGTAAGACACTTCTCGTACACTCGGCCATTAGTTTCTCGCTCTTCAAACCTTCGGACGTCATGGCAAAACAGCCTAATACCACCAGCTAGACGAGTGCCGAGGGATGTCTGCTCTGTAGCCGAGAGAGCTATCCAGGTGAGGGTATATTCCTTTACTGCGTCGAAGCCAATAATTTAGTGCAGCTCTAAAACAGCAGGCTAAAATGTCGCGATTCCGACGCTTCACTCACCGTGCCTATTATTTATTTGCAATCCAGTTTGCTGCCGTCGCTTGCTTGACCCAATCCTCAAGCGTTTGACTCAAGACCTTTGGATTCCGAATAATCACTGTAGGATGAACTGCGTTGTGAATGTTAAAGCATACTCAAAAACGAGGTCAACTCTTCTAGACAAGCAAGAAGCAGAACATCGGCTGATATGTAGTGCAATTTGTTGAACTTCAAGCTTCAACGTTGACGCATACTCCAAAGTCTGGGCTCTTCAGCTGGGAAAATAATGCCCAAATAGCCACCCAAATCCTAGGATCATGGCCAAACGCAGTCAAGATACTCAGGTAGCAGCAAGGTAGTATTACACAAGTGCGATGAATTCGTACCACTGTCATAAATAAGACCCTTTATTTCGGCACACTATCATATTGTAGTGCTGGGAACTATGATAAGCACGAAGCCTCACCCAGGGTGATGACTCTAGAGAGGAAGTACTCAGTCGAGGCCGTCAGTGACGTGTCCGTTTGGGTTAGTTTATTTGCTTGATAATAGGAAATGTAATTGAGCGAACCTAAGTATAGTACATTGGTTACAAAGAAAGACGAAACGTAGCGAGACTGTTTAAACACAAAGGTTCCTGCCGTGGAAGGTATCGAAAGCGTTATGAGTGGACTTTTTCTGGATATACAGGGCTCCACATTGGCATATCTCCGGTTTGCGTTGTTGGTAGAGTAATCTTTGAGAAGGTCGTTCAATCAATATTTTTTTAGAAATGAAAAGCAGCGATGGACGAACCGAAATCGGAGGATGTCGTTGGAACTCGAGATCAGAGTCCTCGAGGTCTTCCTCACCTACATTTCCATCTCGTTTTCCGAGGCGATGACGGGCGTTGAGCCTTTACAAATTGACATGGTACCTGTCAGGTATATTCAAAACGATTGAGACGTAAGATGAACGTACGATACAAGAAGAGAAATTGAGTAGACTGTATGGATTTTATCTAATTTTAGTATGGGCGAACGACAATTCAGGGAGGAAGAGCTTACGCTTCGCGAGAATGATGTAGAGCCCGAACCAGACCACTAAATGAGGCATTCAATGATAAGGTCGACGCAATAGAAGTCAGGAAACAAACTGTTCGACATTGCTTGAAACTTCAGAAAAGAAAATATGTCAGATAACAAGTTCTGGTTGACTTCCAATAAGGAATACCTACACAGATTATCACTGTCACAGACGTCATGCTATTTTCAACGATTCGTGAGATATTGCGCCAGGTACTCCAAGAATCGAAGTGTGGATATACCTAGTTATCAGACCAGTCTCTGAATGTTGAAAGCTTGAGTATTCAGCAATTCTGGAGGATGTCGCACTCACGCAACGTCCATCGCATCAGCCGGTTCAAAAACGCAGTGGTACTATTACGACAATCAGTCGAGAATTCAGAGTATTAAACAAGGCTAGACGATACTCACGACTTCAAATTAGCCGGCGAAGCCATCTTCCTAAGGTAATACACCAAAACAGCCGCGATCAGCACGTCGGCAGCAGCACCAACAGCGAGTGCAGATGTGATGAGCCAGCTGAAAGTAAACACGAACACGCCGTTAGGAGTTCGCGGAACATCTAAGAGACTCTCGACGGAGAGGGAAATTCCGCCGATGAAGCGCAGTGTTGAGAGGGAGATGCAAGCGACCGTGAGTGGGAGTTTGCCGGAGAGCATGTATACGCGTCGAGAGAAGTAGCACTGGTAAAATAGAGAAGGGTGGTTGAGTGTTGCGCTGCGGAGGTACAAGGAAGAAATCGTGATGGATCGCGTACCTGGACTATGAACGTAATGAGGTTTTCGGTGAGAACGTTAATAGAGAGCGGGTAAGAGTTTGCTTCGCCTCTGTTCCACCTGGTGACTGTTTCGTAGAATATCGTGTGGGAGGCAGTGAATGAATGAAAGAGATCCAGTAATCTGACACCACGTATCAGCGTTCAGTCCACTTAGAGGCAAGAGAATAACCAACACTAGCAACGAAACCTGCATTGAAAACGTAAGCGACCACTTCAAGTGAATTCATATGCCGCTGCATACCAAGACTTTTAAAGAAAACCGATCTTTAGACTCCTCACACCGACGAAAAAAGGTGTAGCTTTGCGAAAGCGAAACGCCCAGCAGAATCAAGCTGATGAATGTTGTAATCTCAACAGCACCCAAGTTCTTGTTGCTCGCGAGTACAAACTCGCCCGATTGGATGAGGCTGACCATGCTCGTTTTCGAGGATATTCAACGCTAGCCAGAGCGGGATCGATGACCTGCAACGTTGATTGGAAAAACGGTCCTCGAGACCTCGCGGTGGGAGAGAAAGGGAAGAAGTCGTACTCGTCTCGCGAAGCATCCATGGGCACCATGGCCATGACCAGCCGTTGTTAACCTGGACTGACGCTTCGACAGATGTAAGTGGCAGAATGGCGTGATCAGAATGTCGTTAGGCAGGTGAAGGGCTTACAGGATCATAAATGCGAGTACAAACGGCACCTCTGGCCTAGATAAGTGGGCCAGAGACCCAAAAAAATTGGGACTTGAGATTGGAACGAGCTGTCGTCTATCGCCTGAAAACAGGGTTTTTCATGTTCATGTATTCGTGATTTCGATACCGAGCCTGATGGGATTTGTTCCCTCGGTCGTCGTTCAACCACTTGGAGCAGGTGTTCTGTGATAAAAATGATGCGAAAATCCCAGGACAAAAATAGACAAGGGAATGAGCGAGTCATCGTTGATGGAGAGGAGGAGCAGTGGGAATGACAACAACGAGCTGTTTGCACTTGTAATGATCGGAGGCCTCTTCATCATGATTGATCCTGTGATCGGACTGTGATCCGGTGAAGGGTGAGGAGAGTACCACTGCTGAGGTGGGAAACATTTGCCAGTGGGCAAAAGGGTGCGTCAAGTTTTGCTAAGACGTTTTGCCTTCATAACTAAGGTCTACACAGTACGTCAAAATACGGGAGCAAAATCCAAACGACGTGGCGAGTCATTTTGACTCTCGTCAAAATACTTAGTCCCACCCCAGCAGTGGATATACTCGATGGCTTAGTATTGGGGATGTACTCTAGTAATCTAGGAAGATCTATGGTAAGTCTATGGAACACCTGGAGACATCCATGCACAGTAATTAGGTGTAATTTATTCTCTAAAGCCACTACTTGTAAGCTATTTACCATTGCGAATTTCTCTCTGGGCGAAGCTAGCAATTGCATCTAACCAATCTCCCTCGGTCAATTGAGGCCAGAGCTTGTCTACGAAATGTAATTCAGCGGACTGTGTATCCCATAAGAAAAATCCACTGGTTCTAAAAAGCGAGAAAGCCGAGTGAGAAAAGCGGAAAGTGTAAGGTATGATTTTACTCGCCTGCGCTCCGATGTTCTGACGATGAGCTCCACAGGAGGAACACCGATCAGCGAGCAAAAGGTATTCTGACTCACACTTTCCTCCGTGATCTCTCCCCCGTTGGCCAATACCCGCTGTACCGAACGCACGATCTCATCGCGTCCACCGTACCCCACCGCAATTTGTAGAAACAATCTCGAATACCTCCCCGTCGTCCTTTCCAAAAGCTCAATCGAGTCAAGCAACTCCCTAGGTAGTCCCTTTCGGTTCCCCACCACGCGAACACGGATCTGGAAAAGGTGCACGACCGAATTAAACGCAAGACTCTTGAACTCCGCGTCCATCAACCGGAAGAGCCCATCAAGCTCTTCTTTCGGGCGTTTGAAGTTGTCAGAGGAGAACGCCCATACGGTAAGACACTGAGGCCCAGGACCTGGATGGGTATATGCGGCGGTGTTAGGCATGAAACGCAGCCACCATTCCAGAACGTTCGCAGCCGTCTGGGCTCCGTGTCGATGACCGACTATTACCGGTTGGCCGAGGTTTCGAGCAAACCGGCGGTTTCCATCCATGACGAAACCAACTAGATTCGAAAGTTAAGTCTATAAAAAAAGAATGCTAAATGGCCCTTAAAACGAACTCACTGTGGCGCGGCACCTTTATTTCAGTACCACCGAATATTACGCTCTCCTTTACTTGCGTTCGCCAGCGGGAGATGGTGTCAACGAGACCTTGACGAAAAGCGTCGACCGCTAGCAAGAAAATTCGCCCTGGGAGACAAATCCAGGGTTTCACGCGGGTAAAATACCCAAGGTCAGCGTGGAGGGAGCTCAAATTACGCGCCTCCAACAAGCGGACAAGAGAGCTCTGCAAGAATGTCCGCCCTTCCTTCCCGGATTCTAGCCAGGAGAAGTATACGGAGGGTCCCAGGGTACTGCCGCCGGTGTTGGCAGAGGTAGATTTCTCAGTTCTGCCGTTCTTGCTGGAGTAGACTGGCTGATCGGAGAGAATGTCCATGCTGTGGATCGTCTGAAGGGACGACTACAGAAAGTATTTATTTTTGATTAGGATATCACGAGGATGAGTAAATGGAAGAGCCAACGTACAATGAAAACGGCATCAAATTAGGCTCTAGAATGAGGAGAAGGCAGATCAATCCACGTAAAGGTAGCCAGACCAACATCGGGTAAAAGAACCACAGTACAGCGATCAATGCCCTCTGAATCGCGCGTTTCCACCGCGAATTCAGGGCAGTGAGTTGGTATTTGTCACGAACCCGGTCGGGTAGCAGCTCGACGCCTATCAAGAACCCGACTTTGAACAGAACTCTGGTGATAAAGCTCATCTTCGCGGTCATGGCGGATGTCTCTATGTTTTGAACCATGGAGCGCGTAAGATGTAGCGTGTGCCCTGAGTCGAACGCATCTAAGTGGCTTTCAAATAAAAAAAGGAATGACTCGTAGTCCTTGCTCAAAAGTTCTTCAGGGATGCCGATGCGCAATCCCTCGCAGGTGTATTCCAGGACAATGGCGTCCTTCGCCCTTTTTGAGAGGCTATAAGAAATCAAAGCATCATTAAGAATGACGTTTAACAATAGTCAACACATATACGCACGGCCGTCCAAATCGGTTTTGAAAGGCTATGGTAGCCCAAGTAAGGGTGAGCATGATGTACGCTTTCAGTTCGTCGATATATCCGTATGCTTCGATATCCGCTGGGATCCCGAACTCTTCTCGCATCTCTTCTGTGATTACCCCGTGGATATGGCGATGTATCCAACGGAGCCAACTGGCCATTTGTTCCTTCTCTTCCGACGTGCCGTTATGAGCTACTTCGGCGAGGAGGAGGGTCCGGATTAAGCGAGCCAAAGGGCGATTGTAGAACTCGGAGTGAAATTTGACCTGTAATGGACGATTGTCATTAAGTAAATCTTGTCCGAGATAATCTACGTACCGCGAGGCTGATGGTGGTGTTATGAGACTATCACAGGAAGGAAGAAGTTGGGTTGCCGTCAGATAACGCAGTACACGAAAGGACTATACCTGTAGTAGTACTGCAGTAACTGATCCTATGAGGCTTATCAAAGCACCGGGCTGAGTCCTAAGGTCGTCGAGAATGTTGACCTCCATAAATCGAGGATAGCGAAGGCGAATTATATCGGGGATGACGTATGAGCTAATCAGGATGACCAGACAACCACGCAAGATGAGAAAGTTCGTGACCAATGGACTCAATAATATGAGAATACCAAACAGGCGGAAACTCTCCCTAATGTCGAACGGTGTTGGGATAATGGCAAAGAAGGAGGCGTCATCAGGAATTTCTGTCGGCTCGTTGTTCTCGGGTTCAGGTGCAGGTGAGTGTGGGGGCAGGTTTTGTGCTTTTTTCTCCAGTAGAATCGTCCTTAAAGTCATAACAACTTAGAAAAGATAGAGGAAATCTCCAGGTGGGAGGCAATGAGGAAGAAATGCGCTGAATGGTGGACGGTCGAGGTTTTAATAATAGCGGCAGGGTCGTCATGATTGCCGCATCTGTTCATTCCAGAATTCATCGTGTCCAGCGGAGACGGAGGATATGTTTAGACCGGCGCGCAATACTCCAACTGGGACCGATAGTGGTCTGGAAATCTGCAAAATTTGAAGGAGGCGATTGGAACTTTGAAACTAGGGAATGAGGGTTGGTTTCAAAACCTGCTTGCATTGACAGTGTTGTTCCTTGCAAAACACAGAGGCGGATGATCCATGTGGAAAGAAGAATGTTCGACACTGAATCCCACATTAGATTGGCCCCGCCCTCAAGGACTGGGAGGACTCAGGCAGGTACATTGAGAAACGAGGATGAAACGATCGTGAGCGGGTTGTGAGCGGGACACTTTTAGTAATGATAAGTTTTCTCTACATTACGTAATAAAATGAAATAAAATTGCTTGCCAATCGTTTGCCCATCATTTTGCAAGCTCGCTCTCAACCATATATGTACGACGTCACGACTACTATCTGCTCAAATTGTATAACCAAATGAAGCTTCCCGACAGTTTATTTCTCAAGCTTTAAGACCCCTTACACTGTCCGCAAGCAATCCGCAAGTTTAAAGCAGTGAACACCCGCGTCGCATGTCAGGGTCTCTCAAGAGAATAGGCCCTGGCAACGACTCGACGCGGTAGGCGATATCGAGCTACGGAAGACTCGAGGCTGCACTCTTGTCAAACTTTGTGAGTCCATGGGGACGACCCGCCGCCTAGTGCAACATTACTTGAGGCACCTTGACGAATAGAGGGCTTCGTGACGGAAAATTGGTTATCCACGTGGTAGGTCATGTTCCTTTCGCTCAACAAGGATTCGAAGGGTATTTTGGTATCTGATCCCATACGTCATTCCTAGTCCTCGCGGACGTCTATATTTCAAACGGAGAATTCGCGGAATAGCAGTCAGCTCTCCAGTTCGATTTTCTAGCACGCAATTTCGCCAATTTCGTGGTACGTCAGTTTGCCCCACTGTCCGAATACTCTCGCTACGATTTATCACTAGTCTGCGCTCAGTACCTCTGTTCCAAGAGTGTTATTCTTCACCCTCAATAACTTGGTACGGATCAGGCCACATGACTTCGGAAAACGGATAATTCTCGTCGATGACTCTCGTTTTTTCCTGGTACAACCAGCACTTTCAACCATCTCACCAAAGCGTTCCCCGCGTTCGAGTCAGGTTACCAAACAAGAATACCTCCACACTGGCAATGATGAACCCTTCCCTAGAATTGTCTGTCCTTACACGTGCGCGACCCCGACTTTGAGGCGACACTGGCCTTCTCACTCTTCTCGCGGAAGGCTCGACAGAACCCGTGGTGCTATTAGCCTCTCATAAATTTTTTCTCGGTAAGTCGTCGGATATCAGGATGAATTAAACGACAGCGTTTTTGGTACTTAACGGACCACCCAGCTCCAGGGTGAGCTGTAGCATTTTTTCCTTACCCTTTCGTCATGGCGTACTTCGCTATTGGCCTTCTCGGTCTCGGTGTTGCTTTAGTGAACGCTCAAGCCCCTCTGTATGGGCAATGTAAGCCACCAGTTCTATTGTGAATTTGATTTTCATTCGAACCCTCACTTCATAGGCGGTGGTATGGTATGTTCATGAATCCAAACCCTTAAAAATCCGAAAAGCTGACCCGTTCAAGGGCTGGACAGGCGCTACAACTTGCGTTGCAGGCGCAACATGCACAGTCTCGAACCCCTGTCAGTCGACACGCCAAAATTCATCGAACTTCTGAGCTGAAATTCATTCATAGATTACTCCCAGTGTCTCCCCGGAGCTGCATCCAGTCCAAGCACGAGCACAAAACCTTCCACCACTTCCAAGCCTGCTTCGACGAGCACTACCGCCACTGTTCCGCCGAGCACCACAAGCACCGGCACACCCCCAGCCAACAAAGGCGGATATCTCCAGCCCGCGTCAGGGAAAACGACTTTCACGATGTATTCTGGATGTAACCAACCAGGTGTGTATCTCTCCAGTTTGGTCTTACGAACCAATATGCTGATTGAAATCGACGAACCGAAAGCCTGCGGCAAAGCAGCGACAGGCTACACGGCCGCAATCAACCAACTGGCATTCGGGTCTTCTCCTGGTATCGGGCCTGGTGATGCGTGCGGACGCTGCTTTGCGTTGACGGCGAACGCGGACCCGTACTCGCCTTCCTACACCGGACCGTTTACGAGCATCGTTGTGAAAGTCACTGATATGTGGTGAGTTTGATGTCCAAAATTACGTCTCTTGGATTCGGCGTTGAGTCTCTTTTCTTCCAGTCCGGTGCAAGGAAACGAGGTAAACAGCCCAGATCACCCTTTTCCTTTCGATAGTCTTTCATCTCACTTCAATTCTTATAGCAATTCTGCGGCCAAACCAAATCCACTCCAAATAATTCCTTCGGCGCACCATTCCAGTACGCACTCTCAATTGTTCCTCCCATAAACGCGACCCCAACTGATATTTCTAAGCTTCGATATCTGCGAAGACACCGGAGGCTCAGCCGTCTTCTTCCCATCCGGGCACGGCGCACTGAGCGGAACCTTCACGGAGGTCTCATGCAGCCAATGGAGTGGCTCTGATGGAGGCGCTCTGTGGACTGGGGCGTGTTTGTCAGGAGAGACGTCTGCGAATTGGCCTAGTGGTGTTGGGTGTGGGAACCAAGGTGGGTTCTTAATCTTTTGGAACTTGATTTTGGATAGGATTAGTTGATGATTTGCGTATAGGTACTGCCCCGTCTTGAAAATCTGCAGCTTGAAGAGATGGGAATGGAAGAGTCTTGCCGATTTCTATGGAGGGTATCCAGTAATTTATCCTAGTCCTATCAAATTTCTCGGTAAAATGGATGTTCCATTGAACTGTAGGGTATCCGCACCCTTATTCGTCGAACATGAATAGCTCGGCCGATACTCAGCTATTTTTTGCAAGTTGAATTTGTTTCACAGAAAAAGTTGGACCTAAATTCAACTGGCCTGGTTGACCCTCCTTTCTGCCGACGCGCTAGCAGTGATAGGTCTCGTCGTTTCCTGGTGTTCCACCTGACCACTTGTTTCTATTCACAGCCATTTGCATCACACACGTTCATGTCTGCTTAGAACTTATTCTCATGAAGCCAGCTAGAGCCTTCAATGTTTCCTAGCATCCGTATTTTAAACCTGCGCCTCTGCTTCTCTCGGTGAGCCGTACTCCCTCACGAAACTCTTACCATCCATCAGCTTGGGCATCGTAGATGATCAATTTGTTCCTGGGAACCTTCTCTCTTGCCAGACTCCACCTGGTGTTAGTGGTACTATACGAGTTACACTAGATGCAACTGAGATGATGACTAAACGACCACCGTGATGATTTTCGTTCGTTCGGCCACTGCGTTAGCTGCCGCCACCGTAGTGACCGTACCACCATACCACATAAATATCATTTGCAAATCATTTGTCGAAAAAAAAACGAGCCTAATATGAGAACCGCCTAACAAGGGAAGTTGACCGCAGCCTATGCACAAGGTGAGCCGCCTTAATGTTGCCCGCGGTGTTTAGTTTAAGTGATGAAGGAGTATTGAAGTACGCTCATGGCAATATATCCAGGACCAGCTCCTGAGATTTCATTCCAGCCCAGTTACCGTCCTTTGACCGTAGGATATCGTCCACCAAGCTAAATTTACCCGGCATTGTCGATGCCATTTTATTTCTGGGGCCTCCCTCCCTTCCCGCCCACCCCTCATGACATCTACACAATGCGGAAAATTCTTCTCAGAGGCGAACTATATCAACCAAGTGGTGTCTAAAACGGGGAGCAGGAAGCATTGTCAACTGGTCTGGTACACATTTCCCTGACGGTTGTATACATTTTGGTTTACAGAAACAATATACAGTGCCACCAGTGTATGAAAGATCCGTTGGCATTGATAGAATATTTGTAATCATCAGCAGCCTGCACTGTCAGGGGTCCAGTTATCCGGTCCGTCCACTAATCACTGGCAAGGCGTTGACAGACGGACTGCTTGTAGAAGGTCGGTGTTGATTTTCTGCCGTGAAATGCGATTGTGGGAGTAGTCAGTGCAAATAAACTGATCAGTCACCTTCCTTTCTGCACAATTTAAGGCGTGTGAGATGTCCGAAGTGGGGACCAAACTTCTAGTTAAAATCGGGCCCTGAGACCTCCAGCAGTCGGTGAGAACTGTGAATCGGTCATTATGCGCTGAGTTTCCGACGACCGTCAATCACCTACTTTGCCCTGACTGAACGATATTTACAGACGGCGGATCTTGCTAAATCATTTCTCCGTGAGTTTAGCCTGAAGTCATCCTTCAGTCATCGGCCTGGGGAAAAAAACCTGTCGGCCTGCTGCTTGCGTTGATCACATGAAACGCGAACCTCTCAGAAAATGGTACGACGCGTGCGGTAGTCGTTGCTGATGACGGTGCTCTTTTTCCTTTCCCACCATAGATTTTGAACGGTGCCTCCAGGGAAATTGCCAAAGCCTTCATTGCGAGATGGTGATTGCTTGAATGTAGAGCGCTCACTTCTATCTTCCGTGGGGTAGGGTTAAAAATATTGTCTGTGAGGAACTTTCGAATACTCAAGTATGAGCTCTTCGGGCGCTTTCAGTTGGAGCTTACAATTAAACATCCAATAATACAAGTGCTCAGAATGGGCCTGATTCGTGAAGAATAACAAAAGTCGCGTCACATCCAGACTGAAAGAGTTTTTAAGATGGCGAGTCAGATGATGCGGGTATGAACCGATTGGTGCCAACTTTGACACCAGGTACCGCCATTTTTAGACAGCAACTGGGACTGTATCGTTTTTAAATTTGTGTGGCTTCCATGCTTTAGAAATAATACAAAAATGGAAACCTTTCACCGACATGAGATGTCCTTGTGCTTTTCGAAACTTTCTAAATAGGTTCCCATCAGAAACTAGGTGTTTTGAAAGCGTGCAGGATTCCAATTCTACTAGTAGAGTAGATTTCCGGGTAGATTCCAAACAAACCGAACAATCTATGTTCACCAATTGAACCAAAAATTACTTCTGCTCCCATCTTTTCGGGGACACATTTCTCACTCATAGCTTCAGACAGGAGTATAAGTACTCGCAGTTTCACGCACGGTCTACCCATCGCAGAAATCCACTGTACGATTCCAATAACCATGGCACTCGAAACCGGTACATACAGTATTACCTCCAAGTCGGGAGAGTTCCCTGTCGGGCGTAATAAGATTGAAGACCGAACTTTCAATCCCAAGGGTGTTTTTCTCTTGCCTCAAAACGTTGAAACTCCCAAGGTATGTATCATAAATAATGCTACATCTCACAGGTCGCTGAGTCCTTGCTAGTGGGTAATTGAGGCTCAGGACGATGGGTCATTCATTCTGACAATCGGGAGTCCCACTGCAAATATCAGTAACCTCCTATTTGCGGTTCTTCAGGACCAACCTGCACCGACAAAGTGGAATATTAAGCCACGCTCCAATCAGGGAGAGAATACTTATACGTAAGGCCCATTATCTTGCAGGGGAAACGGTTTCTCACTGTCTTTTCTAGCATCACTGAAGCAGTTAATACTAACATCGGATGGCAAACTTCTTCCAGTTCAGAGGGAGAACAAGTAAGCATTTTTCTCTTGATTAAAAAAATGGCTTTACGAACTTCGGAGGCAGATCGAGGTCACATTTATCAGAGTCGGACAATCCCTCCCCCCAACTTACCCTCTGGAAGCACTTTTTGTCATTAACAAACTTGAAGTCGATTAAATCTGTAGCAGTGACGTTTTTGCTATCCCAATGAAATTATTTGTAGGGAAGTCATGGAGAAATAAATATCTTTGCTCGATCATGCTGAGCTAAGGTGTTAACCGGCATGGCCCATCGCTGAACGCCGGAGCCCGAGATTCTCCCGGTGTGGCGGGGAAAAGGGTTCGTGCGAAGTCAACAAATACAGGTCAACAATCAAATTTCCTAGCAAACTACTACATTTAACTGCAGATCGCCCAACTCTGGAGTTTATTCGCCTCTCCTCTGCTGCCTGCCCTTCCGTCGTGGTCAGAGAAAGCACAAGTTCCTCTTCCCGACAGGACGCTAGCCGGAACTTAATTCCCAGTTGACACTCGAGACAACGCGAGGTATGCAATTTTGGCTTCGCGCCGTCCATGAAGCAATTGCTGACGGACACTAGATAGGTACTGTGCGGCAGTTGTAATGTACCTCGTGTGCATGATAGGGCCGGCTTTACGATGAAAAAACAACAATTCCAAACTGGGTGATCAGCACAAAGTCCTTGGGTCTTCTACATTTTCAAAATTAGCGTTTGTTTCTAGTATGCTACATTATTGCTTTCCATTTACTATGCTAACGTATATTTCGAATACCGCCGACGTTTCGAGTACGTCAGTCCTCACTGCAATATTATTCACGGCTCAATGCTAATTCGGACGAAGGGTGGATCGTGTTCGGGCTTAGGAGAGACTGCAAGAAAAGACGTCACTCGGAATGACGCACTTCTTCGGGTCTGCAAATGTCGACAATTGCCTTTTGGATTTTTTTTATCTGTGTGAAGGACACGCCACCGCCCATCCTTATCGTTTAAGCGCTTATTGTGAGGTATTTCCCGCAGATCCTTTTCTTCTACTAAATTCGGGCCCAACTTTTCAGTGAACCTATCTGCCAATGACTGGCGCTCTGTTTAATCATGGGTGAAAAAATGATGATACAGTAGGATTACTTTGCTCTTACGTTCTCGTGACTCAAGCCTCCCGTAAGCTATCCTTGGGCCGATTCTTCAAAAAACCTGCTTTGAAAACGCATCAAATGGCGTGATTCGTCTTCGTCTTGCGTTATCAGAAGCCCAAATACTAGCTGGTGACGACTCCTCTCCTGTCTCACACTTGGCAGCCTGCCAGTATTCTATCGGATCTCCCAGCTTTAATTTTCGCTTTGTCAGGCATTTCCAGTGCGTAAACCTTTATCCAGCTCCAATTCCCCATTGTCAACCAAGCAGCTCTGACGGAATCGAGGACTCCGGGTGACGCCTTCGAGTACGTTAGCTTCACCAGTACCCTCTCCCCAACTCATAACAAATGATATTGTACCTCATTCTAGTCAATGACGTTATGTGTTCGACAGTTGCGAGAACATGTTTGTGTCCAAGAATACACCTTGAATGTGGAGTTTTTTTTTGATTCTCGAACGAGTTCTGTCGAAATTTTAATCTACGAAGTAGAATCACCCATTTGTTATGTGTCAGTCCAAGATATTTTCCCCCAACTCTCTCAACATCGACCGAGCTGTTTTAGGAATACCAAAAGTACTAAATTTACGTTCAACTGCATTTTGCATCGTTTTTGCCCTCCGACCCGCAACCATCGCCGAAGAATTCTCAAGATTGTTAACCGATGTCTGTCAAATACAAAGTTGCAAGGACTGTCTAATAAAGTTTGAACGCTACGCTCATTTTAAACTCCCTTGTCGGCACATCGCTCCGATCTCCTTCCAAGTTCCAGTTCTAAACAGGTTGAACCAATCCGAATACCGAGCGTTTGTGCATGTACGTTTCTTACCTTCCACTGCCTTTATCAAACCTCACCCTACCTCACCTTCAAGTCCGTGGATTCGAGTAGATATCTTAACAAAATGCAGTCCCAGGGCTGCTCACTTGAGATTTTTACTATTACATCTTCTTTCGCTAAACGTTGTTTTTCCAAGCAGGAGAGTGTGGAGCCTGCCAAATTACCGAGCGCTGGTAAGGTCTTGCGCAATTGTGAGGTATCTGTCGGATTTTCTTATTTCCAGCTAGAGCGAAATTTCTCTCAATTAGGAATCTACTAAGCACACGAAAAAGGTATAAGAGGGAGCAGCATTTTGAAGATTCAGTAACTGAAATCAACAGCATTTTCAGCTCCTAGCCTCATCTTCTCGCTCTACCAACATGTTTGCCTCTCGATTATTTGCCTCTTTCTTGGCCATGACCGCTATTGCGGCCTACGCTAGCCCTGCCCCCGTCGAGATCGAGAGACGCGCGGACATCGGCGACGTCCTGGCTATTGTCGGCACCCTCAAGAGTGCGACAGCCCCAATTACCGCTCAGCTCAGTATGTTTTTGCCATTGATACTACCACTTTCCAGTTTCTCTAAACCGAATACTTCTTCCATATTCATAGACGCCCTCACAGCCAGCAATCAAGCGACTACCGCGAGCGTCACCCCTTTGATCAGCCAACTCGTTCCCGCCTTTAATACCGCTAGCACCTCTTTGGGTGGCATTACTACCGTCAATACCGCCTCCGGAGGATCTACCCAGGACGTTGCCGCTCTATTCTCACCTATTCTCCAGGTAAACGACAGGCCTGTCTTTACAGGTTTTATTCCTAGAATTGAATGATCCCTTTTCCTTTCAGGATATTGCCGTCACTTTGGAAGCTGTCGAAGCTGTTGTTCCAGGTCTTCCAGTTGTTTTGGCGGGTATCGGTCTTGATGCTGCTGTCAACGAAGTCCTCGTTGGGTTGGGCATCTTACTCGACGGTGTCCTCGATCTCATCGCTGGGTTGTATGTATCCATTCTTTGGCTCTCAATACAACACATTAATTTTTTCATCGTCATCAATCAAGGTTGTTCGACCTCTCTGCCATCCTGAGCAACCTGGGCTTTGTCCTCGTCCTCCTGACTCTTCTGTTGTAGATGTGTTCTGCACTTTCGAGACAATTTCGGAAGAAAAGTTTTGGTTTGGTTGGGTCGGGTAGGGGGTTTCAATAGATCGTAAAGAAAATCGATAGATAGATATACTTTTGTTCATTGTTGAATACGAACGCGTTAAGGTTTTTTTTTTTTGGTGACCCAGGAGTTAGCTTCCCTTGCTGGAATTGGATATGTTAACGACTGAAAGGCCTTCCAATTCTGCATACATAATAGGTACTGAAGACTTGCTGGAGTTCCCGCTTTGGGATGAGACAGATTAAATAAGTAGCAAGATCATAGGTTTTTATATAAGTTGCTGTATGTACATCAATGTTAATTATCAATGTGATCACCAGAGCGTTCCTGATGAGCATCATATTATGCGCGGGTCTCGCCTTCTTTGCAACGCGTTTTTTCTCAGATAAAATTAAAAGTTGCCTTTTAGCTAGCTCGGGAAACTCTTTTCCAGCTTGTCGTCTTGTAGGATGAGTCAGGTATTAACAAAAGCGGTGCCGACTAAGTGAGGTGCTCCTCGCCATCAGAAACCGGGGTGCCAATGCTACGTAAGGCTTAGTAACCTACAATCGGGCTCAGCTAACGCCCGAATGTTCAATACATCCACTTCAATGTAGGGTTGACAGGATTCCTCAACTGAAAATGACGTGGATGTTTGTCCATCCATATCCAATGTGGGAGCACATAAGCTACGTAGTTTTGGTCCCTTTCGGTACACTCGAGTATCGAAGCCAGAACTAAATCCCGTTTCTCAGGCCCCGTTTACTCCTGCTGATGAGAATGGCACTTCTTGCGATCCATTTAGTAATTCAACTGTTAGCCGCGTCGCTTATTGCTCATAAAAGGCTCATAAAATGAAGCTCGCTTGGGTATTGCTCTACCGCGCCTCCTTTCTAAACACTCGAGGCAGCTTCAAGCTCCTATCCTGCCTCACCTCACAAAGCCGCGTCGAATCCTTGACATACTATATGGCATCGTTTCCGTTGACCCCAACAGAGCTTGGGAAAGTGCAAGTCGCGAAGTACTCTCCGATTCAAATTTACTAATTGAATTAATCCACAGTGCAGGTCCACAGGTAGGTACCTATTGAACAAATATTTAAATATTCGCTTTTCAAGGCGGTGAATAAAATCCCGAAATAATACTATAAAGGTACTCGGATACCTATTTAACTGGGGACTCTTCGGTGTTCTCTCTGTCCAAGTATGTGAGTAGGACCCGAGGATGTCAATGAAACGTCACTAAAACGGTGATCTTTCCGTTGCAGACCTTTATTACTTGGCGTTTCCAGACGATCGCATTCAGAGTAAAGTCCTCGTCTATGGGACATATGCACTGGAAACTGTTCAGACAATTCTCATCGCCCAAAGCGCATTCAAGACGTTTGCAGCGGGATTTGGGAATCCGGAGTCGTTGGATAGGGTCGGCCTTCTGTGGTTCACGGTCCCACTTCTAACGGGAATAGGTAATCCCCAGTGGTTGCGCCCTGTCATTGAGCTAATTTTTTTAGTTGCATTCATAGCGCAGGGATTTTATGCATATCGAGTGAGCGTTCTTGCTCAATCAAAGTCTATAGCGGTGGTTATTATGCTGGTAAGCGCCTTAATAAACCCTCTGTATGCTCCTTTATTTTAATTGGTATTACAGCTTTCACTGCTTCAACTTTCCGGGGCGACAGTGGCAGCAATACTTGTTAAAAATACCCCGCATCTGAGCCACTTCCTAACGCCTCGCGTCCTTGTAGTGTCTGGGGTTGGCTCATTTTACAGTCTCCGTTGAGGTATTTCTGATTATTTACAGCTTTGGGAAGGGGGGAGTGCGGCATGTGATGTTGTAATCGCGTCGGCCATGATATACTACGTTAGTTCTCCATACATCGCGAAGTTCGTGTCCACTAATGCATAATTCATGCAGTTAAGACGCCGTTCAACGGGGATGACGGAAACTAAGGTTGTAATTCGGAGGGTTATTCAGCTCACCGTTGAGACTGGAACCTTAACAGGTAAGTTGTTCTGACAGATTAGACTCTTAGTGCTCTGAAAACGACACCTTACTTGCAGCATCCGTTGCTATAGTCTGTTTAATCCTGGGATTTTTACCTGGTTATCCCACCTACTACCAAGCCGGAGTTTGTGTCCTCGCTAAGATGTACTCAAACTCCATGATGGTGGTATTCAACAGTCGTATGAATATCAGCTCGTCTCGAACCCGGACTAACCGTTCTGAAACTCGTGGGCTTTCAATCCCTATGCCGCAGTTTTCACGGTCGCGTGGGGAGACTGTCGATGTCGATTTTGACCAATTTACTCATAGCGGAATTGATATAGGAAAAGAGGGGGTGGTCGTGTCCATTGGGCAGGTACGCAGAGCATATTCACAGTAGTTTCAATTGACTTCAACGCAACTTAGGAGAGGCACTACGATAAGGGGCATTTCTAGGTCTGTTATAGCTGTTGTTTTTACTGCCGCTTCGATGTTCGAGTACTTCAAATTTGTTCCTTCGTAATCGTGTACCTATTTATTTACCGTAGGTTCTGGGAGAAAGTCAGACTGACTTTGTGAAAGGTCGAAGATCTCAAAATGATTGTGAGTGTTACGAAGGTGAGTTGGTGAGGCGGTTGGAGGTGGTTGGTAATCGATAATGGGACCCTGATGCCCGGGCGATCGGACCGTACTTACTCTATAATAGGGTTCATCCATGTAGTCCTGTTTTTCTCTTCCTCTCCCTTTGCACATCGGGCCGAGTCCTTCGCACTCACCACTGTCATTCCGCGAGCAGAATACGACGTGTTAAACAATTTCGTTGCGTAATCTCGGTAGGACACCACGCGAAGTTACTCTACTCGCTCTGCTTTCGATGAATTCGTTCTTCCGTCCTGCTTTCTCCACTGTATGATCAGAGTTGTTTCAGCGTCACAACGGCTCGTCAACCTTATTTTCCTTGGTGCATTTCTCATCAGCCGGGTGTACTCGGAGTAGACGACAACCGTTCCTCGATGTCGCATTCTGAGCCAGTTTCTTAGCGAGACGAACTTGGCACATTTATTCAAGCGGCGACTGCGTGTTGGCGAAAAAGTATTTAGACATCCTCGAAGTTCGGTTCCACAGTGAGGGTCCTCTAAACCACTACAGCGAATCTATTTATTTTCATGTTGACGATGTGGGGTCAAAATTACATTAGCACTCAGGACTCAGTACCAAGTTGATAGAGTTCGTCCACAGCCTTAGTCTTCCGGAGACATCTTGCACTTTGACAGTTCCAAGCTCAACGATACTCTTGTAATCACTCACATTCCAGGGAAGGAATGGTATAATCCACATTTTAATTTGCAGTCCAAAAAAGAGACAAAATCACAATCGATGCTAGCAAACTTGAGGCAGCACCTTTGTATAGTTTCCTCTTATCTTTACCTTTCCCCTGCGTCAATCACAAAGCCCGCAGCCAAACCCATCACGTTATTCATATCGCAGTAGCGTCGAATGGGTTTCAGACGCTCGTAATGGTCACGATAAATGTCCTGTACCCGGGTATTCTCGAGGGTGATGTTGAGGTACATCGGCAAGTCTTCGGTAGTGCACTTCTCCTGCAGGGCAACCTTGCGTAATGTTGCGAGGGACTGAGCAATTTTTGCCAGCCAAAATTCGTCTTTTTCCCTCCCGGACCACTCAAACCATCCGACCAGCGGTCCAAAGACATGTCCTTCTTTGTGTGGCCATGCAGAGTCTCTTGGACCGATGCCGTCGAAAGCCTTCTTATGGAATGGCCAAATTTCAAACGAGACTCTTGTTCCTTGGTTTGCTAACATCAAAGACGCTAACTCCTGTAGAGTGAGTTGGTCGTGAGACCGAATTGAGTTGCACCGGCATATTTACCTTGGCTTGTTTTTCTGCTTCATTCATGAGGGACCGGGTGTATGTTGTCACCATGATACAAGCCATTCGTCCTCTGAGGTCGGGAATTCTGGCAGGTTTATAGAATCAGCCTTGAATACGCTCATTCAGAAAGGTTGTTTTGGATGCATACCTCTTCATCACCGCCGTCTTTCCTCCAGCCTTAAACAATGTTTGTGAATTCCTGTTTGTCAAGGTAATGAGTGCTGGGGATCAAACGCAGAAGACCGCCGCTATTTACCAATCGATTTCATTTCCATTTTGGTGAGATGTTATTAAATTTCTATCATTGACCATTAACGATAATTTGTAGAGCTAAAAAATTCAACACACTTCTCAATTAGGTCGGCGTTGTGCGCATTCCTACGATAAAGAATTAAGGGCTATTGTCGCCGACCGAAATATTGCAGAGAACGCACCTCCGAAGTGCCTCGGAGCCAGGGGTAAGAAATTCTCTAGGAGTGATGTAAACATTTCGTTGCTCTGAATCTCATCTGAGAATGAGAGAACTTACTCTTGCAATGTTGTTAGCGAAACAGGCAAGTGCCTGAGAGAGATAGCTTCGTACGCCTCGGCAAGAGACATCGACGAAGGGTCGTGACTCTGGGCACTGGAAAATTGGGCTAAATTATGGCTCTCTGGAATGAAAGACACCACGAAATGAAACCGGGTTCAGAGAGCTTTCTTAAGCAGTATAAATCTCTCACCTGGAACCTGAGGGAATTGGGCCAAGAAACTATCGGTGTACCAGCCATACAATGGAATGATCGACTATTCCAGCGAGATTATCGCACAGAATTTACGCAAGGAAGAATTTTAAAATACCTTCAGCTCGCCGTTCTTAATATCATGTCGAAATACAGCTATGAGAACAGACGCCTGGGCCCGGTTTTCATTTTGGATGTATTTGTCCATGATGGTTTTAACTAGGTCGCTCAGAGAGACGTGGAATTCTTTTGCTATCACTGGAGGCGTCTGCATTAATTACCATCAGCCCGCAACAGTCTTACTAAAGGGCCAACAACTAACCGTCTTGGCATGTTCGTGGATTTTCAGAGTAAACTGGGTGATGATACCAAAGTTATGTCCTCCTCCCTGCCGAGTTAAAAATGATAACAAGAGGGTATACCACGATCGCGAGATCGTACCTTGAGGGCCTTAAAAATGTCAGAATCCACTTCCTCATTGACGCTGCGGACACCCAGGCTGGGTAGAACGACCCGAAACCCAACGATGTTGTCAAGACCCAGTCCAAATCGATTGGTCAAGAGGGAGTAACCGCCGCCTAAGAGCCATCCTGAGACTCCGACGAGAGGGTCAGCGCCAACAGCACCCAGCGCATGGTCAGAATCAAAAATTGTCCGAGATAGTTGTACACTGCTTGCCAGGTGACACCAGCTCCAACGTCGAGAGTCATTTTGTCCTTGTCATAGTTGATGTAGGTGAACCGTTCCATCGAAATAAGAATGCCTTGTTCTTGTTGATGGATCTTGGGAATTGAGATGTGGCCACCGCTCTTAAGCTATGGTACAAGCTTTAGGTAAACACGAGATAGAACAGAGGTATCGTATTTACAGCAAATGGGATTTTTATCCCTTTAGTCTTCTTCTCTTTAATGAGCTCAATCTAAAGCGAAAGTTATGGTAAGAAATAAAGGGCCCAGAACAACATAACGCGACATACAAGGCCACGTAACGCAATCTCATTCTCTGGTTCCACGACAAAGGGAACAACATCCGAGATTCCGTTCGGGAAGCGATGCACTATCGCGACTTCATACTTTGGGGACCCTATGACAGACCTTTGTTCAAGCAAAATATCCTTTCCGTAGAGATATTGAATGCGCACCTCGCGGATATACATCGATCGCAGCCCCAGCGGAAGATATGATGCCAATGTCGTCTATAAACTCTTCTAATTTTTCCTATTTGCAGTTACAGTTAGTGTTTGACAGGTGAGTCGACTTTTATTCGAGAACTCTGCGATGTGAACTGGTCAAAATGGATAGGATAACAAACAAGAATGATGATTTACCGCCATGGGTGCAGTTGTATTGAAGAAGTTGGGATGATATATTGAGCTGACTTAGGTTGGAATCAACTGCCTTGGAACGTTTGGGCTGTCGAGAAGCATACCTGAACTTTGGGGCAATGATCAAGTCTACGTGGAGAAGTGAGGAGTGCCGCAAAAGTACGATCAGTCGTTCATCTTTATAACTGTCTTTCCGTTATAAAAAGAGCCGTTGTTTTTCCACGAGATTGAGCTTGAAGGTCATATGTTCTCCACTAAGATTTAGGCGCTCTTAAGCGCTAAAGTTGAGGGTTGTCTCTTGTTTGACAGGTCCTTATCGATCGCGCTCGATAATCTCGAAGATCAACAATGCGTCCGGGTATGAGTCATTGCATCCCATTTGAGTTTCAGGATTCCAGCCTGCTTTCCATTTATGATTCAGTTCCCTGGGGCGAGGCGTCCTATTTAAATCCCTTATCACAGGAGTTGTGTGACACTACTTAATACTTTACCCGCGCTGGCTTACGTTTTGTTGGAAGCGGTACGGTTCCTCTCAAAGACAAGTTCTATGCCGACAAATAAAGGCATGAAAACTAGGTTCGTATAACGAATCGGTGAAGATCGAGAAGTGGTACACTGGAATCTGTCTCATATATAATCAACGTTCTAAGGAAACGGAAGAAGACCCATGAATAGAGTCCAGATAAGCACCAGAATAGTACCACCTTTGGACAGATGTCAGTATTCATCTTCCTCTCCTTTCCAGCGTGATCATCTATTCACGAAGACGCGGCACCACCATGCGAAGGAAGTCCTGCAAGTGGAAAATGGCTAGATATCAAATTAGAGGTCGTAACCTAAAATAAAAACGTGCTGCTCAATATTGGCTCAATACAGAAGCAATTTCGCTTTGAAAGGTCGACGAAAGCCAAGAACAGTATGCGAAAACAGTTAAATTTGCGCGACTATGTATATAATTGGTGGATAAATTTGGACTGAACAACAGGCACCTGGAAAATAGCTCCCTTGGCGGTTCGGAATCCAAACCGTGACACTTCTAGCAGAAAAGTTTGTCGAAATATTAAACCATTGGCGCATTAAATTACCCTGATGACTTTCTGGAAGGCTGAAGATCTCCAAATGATTGTGAGTCTTCAAAGTGGCTGGTTGGCACTCGGGTTCGGTGCTGGAAGGCGCATGGGGAAACCGGACCGGCGTGATGGTCCGTGCGGGTTCATGTAATCCGTTTGGCAGTTCTGTTTTCTGTCCCCCCTTCCTCCATCTGCCTTCGCACGACGCGTTGCGTCCAACTGGGATGTTTAGTTTCGCCTCCTTTCCGGTGATATCCTTCGGAGGTTTCTTTTACGACTAGGCTCAGTCAGCATGCTGCACGATCTGCTTCGTAGCTTTGGTTTTCATTTACGCTGGTTGCGACTACGCACCTAGTGACTAGAACGTTTACGTACGTCGTTTTCATCTTGAATGCCCTTCCATGGCCTCGAGCTGACATTAGAAGTAGGTTATTAGTCCCGTGGATTCTAAAACTTATCTCCCGCTCATGCGTACCTACTGCGTCATCTCCAGACCCTGCTGCGCGGTTTAGGGATGATACAAAAAATTTACCGTATTTACGATTCCCCGTGTCTTTATGGACCGACTACTGGACAAAGGTGTTCAAGGTGTCGATTTGGTTGGAATTATGCGCCTTATTGGCAAACAACCAGTGACTTATATTGACGAAATTGTCTTGCGACGTGATGGGGAAGTGGGAGCTAGGGCCTTTGGTAAGAAGCTTTGGTGTTGTCTGCTCGGATCGCATGTGCTGCCCATTTCCCCAGGACGTCGGTCGCTTTGCGCTCACCACTGTATTGTTTCATTTATCCTTGTTATTACATTCGACGAGCTCCATACACCTGCAGAAAATGTCAGGAGCTTTTCCGCACGGCTTTCTCAGTTGGCTTTCTCGTACGACCAAGATATTTTTTTGATTGTTCTTCTCAACTGGCGACGAGTAATGTCTTGTTCCTAGCTTGGGACGACTTTCCTCTCGAACGACTGGACTGTTGATTCCTGCAGCCTTTGTTACAATCGACGCAAAGCCGAAGTTCGTGGGAAGGAGTGCATATGGGAACTCCTTCCTTCGCACAGTCCCAGCTGCTCAGTGCTCGTGCAACGAATTTGGTCCGTGCGCTATCTTATAACAGCCTATAACCACCGCCAACACACATTGACTTCTTGTTGACCCCCTCCCTTGCCCCCGCTTTTTCTTTCTCTCTTTCCGCGTAACATGGCACCCATGTCATAGCATTTTGAGTTACTGTCAAGTGCCCAACCACTTGTTTCCGGCAATGCTCTACACCAAGTTTCCGATCCCCCAGCCCACCGTAATATCGTTGTCCGTCCCATTTGGTTGGTGCTCGTCTTATATTTGGATATCACGCAGACTGAAGCCATCTCTAGGTATATTCGCCGTTTACCCGTAATGCTGCGGTCACCCCTCTTCGGCTCTCTCACCGAAACCTCTCAACGTTCAACCGTTATTCGACGCAGCGCGTTTCCGAGACTGCTTATAGTCAATCCTCTCGTTCCTCTGACGAGAGATTCACGGCTCAGCGATTTTTTTCTCTCTACGTTAGACTGCATGCTGTACAGTTCTTCTGGCTCCTACAGGTGCGCCTTGATTCCCTCTTTCACCCTTATCATTTGAGTCAACCACTTTCGATTCTAGGAATTCTTCTGATTGATGTTTAATTCCAACATCCTTTATTCTTCGTGATAGACTCGGCTTGACTTCTACTTATATCGTTCGACATTCTTGTCGTTATTTGCCTGCCTATAATGCGACCCATTGCTTTTGTCCAATATTGTACTTGGGTGACCCAAGACTGCACATCATATCGTTCAACTTCAAGACTTCCCTGGGTTTTGAGCCCCTTAACTCAGCTCTTCTCGCCTCTGCATAAACTCGATTGTCATCCTATCTTATGAACGAGGTGCGGCTTACAGATCGTTGTCAATGACGCACCCGGAGAACCTCAAATACAAATCGCTCACGGACTATGATCCAACTTCTCTACCTGCCTTACGCGCCCCTCTAAGTGGATCCTTAATTCTAAGAATTTATGCTACCTTTCATACTTGGGAGGGCACTAGTCATGCGCCACTGAATGACTAATGCGCCGTTGAATATTCAGTCCATAGAACTACAAGAAAGTAAACAAATTCTTCGAAAGCAAACTGGTTCGGGCAACTCCTTTTCAACTTTATCAGTTACTTTCATCAATCACAAAGCCCGCCGCCAAACCCATCACATTATTCGGATCGCAATCGTTTCGTATACCTTTCAAAATCTCGTAGTGATCACGATAGATGTCAGTAACCGGGGTATCCTCAAGTGTTATGTTGAGGTACGCTGGCAGGTCCTCGGTCGTGCAATTCTCATCCAAAGCGACCTGGCGTAACGCGACTAGAGAGTCAGCGATATTTTTCAGCCAAAATTCGTCGTTTTCTCTCCCGGACCACTCGAACCATCCGACCAGAGGGCCGAAGACATTTCCTTCTTCGTGAGGCCATGCACAGTCTTCTCGCTTGATGCCGTCGAAAGCCTTCTTATGGAACGGCCATATTTCAAACGACACTCGTGTTCCTTGGTTGTCCAACATCAGAGACGACAACGCCTGTAGAACAAGTTAGTTTGAATTGCGTCGTTGTATCGTTCTGACTTACTTTTGCTTGTTTCTCGGCCTCATCCATGAGGGCACGAGTGTAGGTTGTCACGACGATCCCAGCCATTCGTCCTCTGAGGTCGGGAGGACTGGAAGTTGCACCAATTTAAGTATTGACCATCTCATTCCAGACAGGTTTAGGAACGCACCGCTCCATCACTACCATCTTTCCTCCAACCCTGAAAACCGTCAGTGATTCCCTAGAGATCAAGAACGTCAATTCGGTTCCCCAAACACAGAGGATTGCCGGTACCAATCGATTTCCTTTCCATTCTGATGCGATGTAATTAATTTTCTAATATTTCCGATTAGCAATCGCTCATGAAACTGGGTAATTCGAGGCACTTCTCAATCAGGTCGGCATTGAGCACATGTCTAGAAGGAAGTGATTAAGTGCTGTCGTCAATTTCCCAAAATACTGCCACAAACATACCTTCCTATTTCCTCTGAGGGCGCAGGAACGAAATCTCTAGAGGTGACGTCAACATTTTTCGTTCCTTCCCCAAAGAATCGGAAAGAATTTACTCTTGCAATGTCTTCAGCGAAACCGGCAAGTGCCTGAGAGAGAATGCCTCGTATGCTTCAGCCAGAGACATTGACGAATGGTCTTGGTTCTGGGCACTGGAAAGCTGGGCAAAATTATAACTCTCTGTAAAATCGCGGGATAAATCCGATGAGCGAAATGTATTTTAATCAACATGAACGTCTCACCTGGAACTCGAGGAAACTGTGATAAAAAGCCTTCGGTGTTCCAGGCGTTCAATGGAACAATAGACTAGTCCGGGGGTCAATTTAGAAGGTACAGACTGTGCGAGTTACCCAGCTATAGCGTACCTTCACCCTGCCGTCCTTAACGTCGTGTCGAAAAGCCGCTAAGAGAACGGCTGCTTGTGGCAGGTCCTCAGTTTGGATAAACGCTTCAAGGATGTCTTTGACGATGTCGCCCTGAGATTCAGCGAATTCTATTGATATGATGGGGTCGCTCTGTGGTATCCACAGTCAGTGAGAAATGGCTTTACAGAAACTGTAAACTGACCCTTTTGGCGTACTTCTGAACACGCAGAGTAAATTGGGTGATGATACCAAAGTTGTGCGCTCCTCCCTGCCCAATCAAAATGACTATGAGGACGCTGTAGCACAATACTAGGCGGTCCGTACCTTGAGGGCCATGAAAATATCAGGATCCTCTTCACAATTGACTCTGCGGATACCTTTTCCTGGTAGAACAGCCCGGAACTCGATAATATTATCGATACCCAATCCAAATCGATTGGTCAGGAGAGAGTAACCTCCGCCTAAGAGCCAGCCTGAAACTCCAACGAGAGGGTCTCCGCCTACAGCGCCAGGCGCAGGGTCTGAATCAAACTGCCCCAAGTAGTCGTAGACTTCCTTCCAGGTGACACCTGCCCCAATATCAAGAGTCATCTTATCTTCGTCATAGTTGAGGTAGGTAAACCGTTCCATCGAAATAAGGATGCCTTGTTCTTGTGGATATATCTTAGGGATAGAGATATGGCCACCGCCCTTAAGCTAGGATCCAAGTCCATAAATAAATGGGAAATAAATGAGAGGCAAATGTAGTTACCGCAAACGGGATGTTCCTCCCTGAGACCTTAAGCTCCTCAATGAGCTCTATCTGAAGCAGAGTTAACGAAGAGAAAGACAAGCCTGGATTGAAATCAAAATACTTACCAGTCCGCGCAAAGCAGTCTCATCACCTGGTTCTACCACAAAAGGAACGACATCCTCGATCCCGTTCGGGAAGCGGTGTACTATGGCGGTTTCGTACTTGGGACTCCCTGTGAAAGATCTTCAGTAATTTGCTGTTTGTCCAAACAGAAAAATTGAATGCGAACCTCGCGGATAGACATCGATTGAGGCTTCCGCGGCGGAAATGCGACTAACGAGGCTGATGAAACTTTCTAGCTTTTCCTGATTCAATCTACGGTCAGCGTCTCATGGGCAATACAGCATGAAAATCTGTCGTGAACGGAACAGAACGGAAGCCATGGGCAACAGAAGAAAAAAAAAAGAAGTCTCACCGCCATAGGTAAATTTATCACACAGAAGTCGAGATTTTTCTGACATATGAGTCGAAGTTAGCTTCCTTGAGCCTGTTGAGGAGAGAGGAATAAACCTGCACTTGGTAGTGATTATCCAAAATAATGAGAGTGGGAGATGAACCACAATGGAGCGACGAGGCTCTGACCCTTTATATGTCACAGAGCCACATCATTTACCTTGGCATGGACATGGACCGACACTCGGAAGTTAAGGGTCATATGTTCTCCAGGAGAGTCTAAGCGCTGGTGAGCGCCGAAGGCGATGGTGATCACCTGTCGTGAAATCCTTATCGATCTCTCTTGATAATCGCGAAGGTTGAATCACCGCAGAGAGAATGAGAAAGAGAGAGCCGTTCAATTTCAGAGTTCTAGGTCAGACATCCATTTCTCACGCATACTTAAAATGTTTCTCTGTCAAAGATAGATACACCAAACAGAACCCTCGCTTTTGTCGTCCGTGACCAACCAATGTCCTGAAGCGAGGCTGGTGCGGTCATTGTGATTAGTGAAAGAGTCCTGTGGCATCTGCATTAAATGCCTCGAGGATGACTGCGCTTTAGGTCAGGATCATTGTAACGTTCCTCCCGGAGATGAGCGCGCAATGATCCTAGGTGTGAGATCCAACGACTTGGAGTAGACAGGCCCAAGATACGCGTCCACGCCAATGAAGTAGTTGAGAGTCAAAACGATCAAGTCGAGTGAAACGGGATGCGATTCAGACGGTCAACACACTAAGGATCGCGCCGGTTATAAGCTGTCATCTATTTGACCCCCTTATCAGTTGTGAGAGATCTAGCATGAGAAGAGATAGCGTGATTTTGTGATAAGTTGCTAACTTTGGAAACCAGAAAGACCAGGTTCCAGAAATCAATAAGATATAAAGACATCGAGATTCGGAGAGGCAGTGCACAGATTCCTTCCCGGTTTTCATGGTTCAATAGGCTCTCGAAGCTGTTGAGTGGTCAACAGGAAAAGTCCTGAAGTGTGGAACACTTCAATAAGAGTGCAGACAAAAGCGCAGCGTCAAAATTTGGCGGGTGCCGTCTAGCCCAGTTCTGAATCCAGCCAAAGGGGCCAGATTCAGAGCCAGAGATCTGAAGGTGGTCAAAAATGGCGTCGTAAGATGTAGAGAATCGTCTCCGCCAAAGCATAAAAACAAGGTTGGCAAGGTTCGCAGGTTGGATGGTGGGAGTCGGTGAAAGGAAGAGACATGGAAGTTCGGACCTAACCCTAATCGGGTCCGTGCGCTGGAAACGCGCATCAGATCTAGGGACCGCCATCAAAATTCCATCCCGACAATCAGCGCCGTGATGATCTCCCTCCGCCCTTTAGCTTCGCTCAAATAGTCACCGGAGTTGCACTCTACATATGAGTCTGTCGCAAATTTTATTTATTTACATATTTTTCTAACAAGTATTTGTTTCATGCACTAACAACCTGCCATTTCGTGCTACTGATTTAAATAACCTTGGTGATCACAAAAAGCGCATTGAGAGGATAAGTTGGTGGGGAGGACAGTCCGACTTTGATAGTGTCGACCTCAATCTGCAATTTGGGTTGCGATAAGTGCATTTTTGAGTTCAAGACAAAACTACTTGCCTGGGAACCAGCCTTTTGATCGTCGGAAACCTGCCATCCGTCGGTCTGTTTGTCTGCTTGAATGATGCTAGAAAGACTCAGCACTTTTCTCTTTCGAAAAATGATTTCCTTACGTATAAGTATCGTCTCCTTGTTGGAACTGCGGGTTAATGTTCCAATTTGTCGGTTCGGGGTCCTGAAGAAGAATTGCATAGAGGAGGTTGTCGAGATTTGCAGTGTGGCTCCCGCCAGCTTTCAGGATATATGTACCATCTGAAGAGGCTTCAATTATCCACTGGTATGGGGTTAGTGACGTAAGGAGTAATAGCAATATTAGACGTACCTGAGGGGCCGTAATCCCTTCGGACAGGATGACGACCTTCTTTGGCCTGAGCGACAGGTCTTCGGCTAAGTTGCGACCGACGGGCAAAGCTGTCACCTTGCTTGTAATGATGTAGACCCCAGTCTCGAGTGCCATGCTACTTAGGGTTGTAGAGGTGATATACGTTTGGGAACTGGGTCTACACAGCGCATTTCTTGACGTACTTATATTTCTGGCTACGCCTCTGGCCAACGAATGCGACCATAAAAAGATAGGGACCGCCCATTCAACTTTCACGGAAATTGAGCTCCAGAGTAATGATACACGGGTCTTGTGGTCAAGTACTTCCACGGATTCTTAGATCTAGGATCATGCTTCCTGTCAGGACGAGCTTAAGACCCAAATTTCTCATAGAAAGATTGGATAGTCTATGCAAAACACGAGAAGGGTACCGTGTCAGTGGGCAAGATCCGAATTTTGAAGTGTAATATCTTGACTCCTGTCCAGCAATGGTGGGATGTGGCGTCAATATGAGCACCAAGATGTGAATTGACCGGTTCGTCGTTGTTTTATGGCATTCTGTCTGAGACCAGTCTACTTTTCCGTCGTGAATTTCATTGAATCGCTTCTACCTGGGCCGCCGCGGTCGCAGTTTTTTACGAAACCACTAATAATTCACGAAAAACGGAAGACAAAAGAAATTGTGTTATATAAATCGGTAAGCGAAGGCCTTAGAATATCACTTGCCGAAATTTTAGCGATATCAATCCCATGAACGAACGATATACGAGACAAACATAACTCTTATCAGCACGAGAATCAGTGAAGGAATTAACGGGGACCCGACGCCACCTTGACAAGGTGTCTAAGCTATTTCGAACACTGAATTGCGTTATAAATTTGAATGGTAAGCTCGCTAGAAAACGTTCTGTAGAGTGTTAAAAAAAAATTCTTTCGGAATTCGAGACTTTTTGCAAGACGTCACACTGCTGTATTTTTATCAGGTCCTCACGTAAAGCAAAATTAGCATCTTGCGTTCAAAGAGATCAACATCTGGTGCTGAAGCGGCTTATCGCTCAATGGAATTTATAAAGGTCCGATTTGGCAGCTTTAATGAAAGAAGACCACTGCGTTATATTGGTACACGAACAGTGTACACTCGAAAAATTGTATTAGCAAGAGCACCGTGCGCCCCCATTCAATTTCATTGGGTGATTCACGCCTGAAGTCGCAATAGCGAATAAGATATCCTTTCACTCCTTGTCCAGTATAGAATATCCAGATACTACTCTCGCGGAGAAACGACCTCGCTCGGTCCGAATAAAGTATGAAAATAACCAGTTTGAGTCAGGTGCAAGCTCGAGACTGACAACTGTCAGAAACTCAGCGCACATTGGTCGCTTCACGTTCTCACAGTCAATATGTTTTCTCAAGGCCTCATTTTTAACCAAAAAATGCTACCCGTTTTGGCTGTCTCACGCGCCTCGGAACGCGTGGAACACAAGCCTAAGCACCTATGATGAAAATTTCTAAAACTGTAGTTGGCGGCAGGAAAGAAAGACCGACGAGTCTGCTATTGATACTTTGGTTTAGTGGTACGGATATTCGGTTCCTTCGTGCAGTCTCAACCTTTGTCGTGTCGAAAATCATTCCTTCAAGACATGCTGGCCTAATTTTGTGAAATGTTTCTTTTGTCACCGCGGAAAAGGAGGGGAAAAAATACGGACGGCTCTTAGTCCTCAGCCGAATATCGAAGCCTGATTGGTCAAGGCTTCAAGCTTCAAGCTTCATATCCTGTGATGGGCAGTCAGTGCAAAGCCCTCGCGCCAATATGGGTCACTGAGAAAAGAAAGGAAAGGTGTATTGGAGGACCAGTTGGACGAGGAAGCGAGTCTTATAAGTACGAGTTAGAAAATAGACGAATGGGATTGAATTCCGAGTCGAAGTGTCGAGAATAGGAAATTAGGAATGGAACAGAACGACACACTGGGAAACGGAAGTGGCTTCAGGCAGCTTGACAGCCGCGAGTACTAATTCGAGCGTTCTAAGTTCCCCCTCGTCAAAACATACCATTCAAACCTTAGAGACGCAAGGACCTGGTACGGTCGATTAGGCG
Organism: Galerina sulciceps; assembly: GCA_023014345.1. Lineage (NCBI taxonomy): Eukaryota > Fungi > Basidiomycota > Agaricomycetes > Agaricales > Galerinaceae > Galerina > Galerina sulciceps. The sequence continues at coordinate 411,678 of JAEDXJ010000020.1, read as the reverse complement.
ACGTGTTGTAAGTTATAAACGCTCCAGAGAAATGGAAGAACCTTTTCTACTTGTTCAAACCCGGTCTCACGTTCGTGATAACTGACTTCACTGCCTAAAATCACTGCCTAAAAGGACTACTACTTGAAGCACAGCAACCACACAGCATGAGTATAACTCCTGAACAGACCCACTTGTCAACGACAGTCTACAACGGGGTATGTATCGCTGTTGACCCAGAGTATGTGATCGGATCTGACGTCAAGACTCGGCGTCTAGTTGTAATACTTACCGAGGAAGAGTTAGAACTGACATATGTTCATTTAAAGTGCGAACATGTTGTCGAAATCATTCTTAGGGGTCTAATAGTTACGAATAATCGTGACTGAGGGATTAATCCTGCTCACAGTAGGGGAGATAAATCTATGTGCGCATTGCGGAGTCGCACAAGAAACCGCAGGCCGGGATAAATAATAGACAATCAGCAATTCGACAACTCTACACCTCACGCCAAGCGCTCAGGAATTGTTTTGGTACCGTAATTCCGTCAGCCTAATTGGTTCGATCACAATGGCCTAGCAAAGATACCTACATCTCCGTTTGAATTCGGGAGGATAATTTAACTTGTAGCATTTAGTGTGCATGCCTCCGGAACTTGACCCCTAACATATCCTCATTTAGATAGTCTTGGAAGCAAATAACGTCTCACCGACTCATCGATTTCTTTGGAATCAAAATTCAACCCAGAACCACGGTGTTTGCTCCTTGTTTCGTCTGCCACAGATGAGCAGTCAAAAGCCTACGCCCGTCCTATCTATCACCCGCTAAAGCCGAATTTACAGAGAGTGAGTGAGTATGAGTGATATAAATCCATACGCCAAGCACATCGTACTCAAGTGGGGCCTCGAAAATCAAGCAAAAAACTGGATATTATATTGTGTTGTACGAAAACAAACCAATTTTGGAGTTGGGGCTGAAAAACAGGTTTATGTGCGCTGTGGTCAATACCTAAACCCGACGCTTACACCAAGTTACGAGCTAGCGCTGTTATGCGTTTCTCCAATCCACTCTCACCTTCTTTGGCGTGGGCGGGTGTTTTGAAGTGCCCAGCGGCGCCAAGAGCGAGTAACTGACCGACCACTGCCGTCCGCTCTCTCTGCCAAGGCTTGATGAACGAGTTTATTCGGTGTAGCCGATGCTGTGAAGTCGTCTGGACGGTGGGACAATTTGGTAGCCGGGCCATTAGTAAACAGTTTCGGTGCCTTCGGGCAGTTCCTGGGTCGAGGAAAGCGGACTCCGGGTCAGGACATGGGATCATTTCTCTGTGATGCATATTCCGAGCGCGTGTGTCTAAAAATAGAACGTTAGACGCGTCTACCCTAAGTTTCTGGTATAAAAAGCGACAGCTCTCTCCTCAAAATTCAGAGTTTTGTCTGCACTCAACAGCTCAACATGTTTTCGCGTCTTTCCGTTTACACCCTCTTAGCGCTCAGCATCTGCACCGCAACTGCGTTCCCGCAGTACGAGTCGCTCGCTGGACTCAGCAGGGAGGAGTTGGAGTCTGTCGTTCCGACGCTCAAGTACAGCCCGCCCCAGCCACCTCCCGGACCTCTCGCAGACGACTCGACGAAGTTGATTAACGACGCTGCTCATCCCCACTTGCCCCTCAAGGCGGGTGATATCCGTGGTCCCTGTCCCGCGTTGAACACCCTTGCGTCTCACGGAGTAAGTCCTGTTATGCCCAGTTCGCTGAACGCGTCTCTGATCTAAATTCGCATTAGTACCTCCCCAGAAACGGAATCGTTACACCAGTACAAATTATCAATGCGGTTCAAGAAGGTCTGTCCCGGTAGATTTGACACGTTATTTGGTCTTGACAACCTTTCTCACAGCGCTGAACTTGGACAACACGTTCGCTCGTTTCCTAGTGTTCTCTACTTTCCTTGTCAATGGAAATCCAATCACGAACCTCATGAGCATTGGAGGAGCTACTCCGCTGACGGGTCCTAACCCACCGAAACCTGCCACTGTGGGAGGTCTCAATACACACAACAACTGCGAAGGTCAGTGGTGCGACATTTCAAGTTTCCTGCATGCTGCTAACTTACGATGGTAAATTTTATGCAGGCGACACCAGTATGACCCGTGGTATGTCTAGTTTTTATCTGGATGACTACGCCAGCTAAGGAGTCCAATGCAGCTGATAGTTTCTTCGGAAACAACCACGACTTCGACGAAAGCCGATTCAAACATGTATGTCCACCTTTCTCTTTATTCAGTCGTTCTACAACAGCTCATCTCATTCCCAGTTTGTGGACTTCAGCAACAAATATGGGGCTGGAAAATACAACCTGACGGTCGCTACCGAACTGAGACGCTTCCTTCACCAAGACTCCATCTCGCGCAACCCACAGTTCACCCTCGTCTCACCCCGTCTCTTCACGGCATACGGTGAATCCGTCTTCCCCATCAACTTCTTCATCGACGGGCGCCAGAAGGACGGTCAGCTTGACCTCAACGTCGCCCGCGGTTTCTTCCAGAACATGATGCTTCCCCCCGACTTCCACCGCCACGACGGGTCGATCAGCAACGAAGGCTTCGAGACTGTGTTCAACAAGTACCCCATCCAGCCCGGAGGTAACACTAGGGGAGTTAACACCTACAAGGCCGATCATTCTTCCCCGACGCTGTTCGAGCCTTGCAAGCGCTACACCGACTTCGTTAACAAGAACATCAAGGCTTTGTATCCCCACCCGACCGGACTGCTCCGAAAGGCGATCAACACCAATTTGCAGTTCTTGTATGAGGCTACTCTTTCGGACAACTGCACCCAGGTCTTCCCGTATGGTCGTGATTACTAATTGCATACTCGAGCGTTGAATCCCGTCTTCCGTACTTATTAATTCCTGGTAATAAGCGTCTGGCGAGTATCATTATTTAGGGTTGGGATGTGGATTGCATCGTATCTATTTATTTATCATACGACGATTTATCTTTGATTATTATAATCTGCGAATTTACGAGATTATTCCTTTCTTAATAACGGTGTTTCGACGTCGACACCGAGCGGTCCTTCCCCATTTCAATTCCTGGCCCCCCAACAAGGCTTAAGAAATCGATTAGTTTCGTTGCCCACTCAACTACTTTTAATTAAAGGTCCATCAAGAAGTTGAATCGTTGAAGTAGGTATGGGTGTCGAAACACGTTCCTACCGGGAATAGCCGAACAACTTCCGTTCAGCCTGAACAACATTCTTGACAACATTGAATAAGGACTGAAGAAAGGAGGAGCTATCGTTTTGTTTTTGTCTAGATTGCTTGAGAAGCGGTGATATGCCAAACACGGGACTCACAATAAGAGGAGAGGAGAGAGCTTATAAAACATTTTCCAGAGCCTGCATGAGAAACGAGCACGAGCTGGAGGGAAGAAGGCTTCACAGCTTAGAAGGAGGAGTTGATGATGATGATGCAGTCAAAGTTGGCATCGTATTCGTGGCATTGGCCATGAATTCCATCTTTATCAAATACAATAACCCTGTCTCGCATAAAATCCAAGAGGGAGATATCACATACAGAGCGGTAGGATAAAATGAAAAATAACATTGTCGAAGATAGATTCTACGAGCAAAGTAAAATGTGAATGAATCGTATTAAATACTTCGACGATAACTAACCTGAACAACGGTGCAGGATATGCTCATCCAGCTATCTGCTAGCGCCCCTCGACCTTAGGATCGCCTAGTCGTTCAGCCCCAGAGTCGAAAAAAAACTACCCGAACAAGATCACGGCTTCCACTGCGGTGGTCTTCCTTTTTCCATTTCTCTCTACTTGGTGCCAACAAAGGATGAGGCCATCCTCGTGGTCAACGTTCCTCTCAAGCGAGTGCAGGTGCACCGGATGAGAAGTCGAGACGTGGCCTAGAAACGTGGCCATGAGGAGAGGGAGCAGGAAAGGAGGCTCAGTGTGTTGGTGCGGGTCGGTTGTGAAACGGTGTCGTGGCACGATATAACGAGTAGAAGACTCGCAACTCGACAAAAGTTCTCCTTGTGACTGAACGATGAGGACTGCGGGATATCAAGAACGAGCGGCGAAAGTTCGTGACTGGATACAACGAAAGATGAGAGAGGAAGGACCGAGAGTGCAGATTCGATTTAGAGATTTTCCATTTGTCTCTCTTCACCTGATCGGACTTCACGGATGGAATTGACGTGACTGCTCTTCATCAATCTAGAGATTACGGCGTAAGTGACAGAGTGAATGTTGATCGTTAGTTACACACCAGTCGGTTTGAGACCCGGAGAGATCGTGCTGAGTTCAATACCTCTGAAGGTCAACGGGCTTTTCGGCATCTGTGCGGTGCCACACTCCACTGCGAGGGTAGGATGGGGGATAGGGTCGATGGATGAGGATGAACGAAGTTGACGTCGTGCATTGAAGTCGTCCAGATAATGTGCGAGCTTCGTGGTGCAAGTCTACACGATTCGGTTCGTCAGCACGATATCGGATAGGATTTATGAGAGAAACTCGTACTTGTCAGGCAGGGAATGAAAGGTAACACGGAAAACGATACGGTAAGCTGAAGGTCAGTATAGATTAGGTGGCTGTATGCGTGACTAACATGGCGAAAAGGAACTGACCGCGAAGACGACGACAATGGAGGGAATTGTCCAGTGTCCGCCCTTACGACCTCAAACACCCATTACGCGAAACTTCCTGACATTACCTCAACAAAATGGGAACGAGCTCCAGACGAACACAAGAAAACTCCCAGGACGGTTTTTCCTCCCGTGTGGTCCGCTGAGAAGAAGTAAACTGCGCCCCAGTCGAATTTAAGGCGCATATACTCTGATTGGGGACGTGAGCAACGCAGATCGAATGTGTGCGTAGCCCACCAGTAGAGAAGCTAAAAGCGAGAGGATCAGGATGAAAGTCAGGCCATATAACAGTCAAGAACTCACTGCTAGACGGAGGACGCGAAAGATATCCTCGTCCGAGGTTCACTCCAACGCCAACGGGTGTCAGAAAAAGGTCTTAGTTGGAATTCCGTTCCTCTCTCTTTGCACACCATCGGGATCTTCGGGGTATATGCGCCAATGAAGGAGACGTCGGGAGACAATCTAAGGATTGGTTCGGGTTTGTCAAGGACAGTTGACGTGGCGAAAACAAGGCTCACCGAATGAAAAGAGGAGCCCCTAAATGACTCTTTCCAGCGCCTACATGAGAATGCTGGTAGTACAGTCTGCGAAACACCAGACAAGCACACATTCCGGGCTTGTGGATGCTGCCTGAACATTCGTCGGCATGGGGGAATGAGGATGAAGGAGCCGGTTGGTGGGTTTGGGCGTGAAAGGCGGTGCAGAAGCACGAGCAGGGGCGGCGCGGGTGTGGATGGGTGGCGGTGGGGCTCCAGAAAGGCGAAGAGGAGGGGGGCGCTGAACACAGTGCTCAAGCGTAAGCAGCGGCAGCACGCCGGGGGTAGAGCCAATGGGGCGCGGATGGACGTGAGAGGCATGTGCGAGACGTTACGCCCAGGCGAGCACGGGGCGAGAGGCGGGCGTTTTGTGGCGGTTGGTTCGTCAATTCGTCGAACGAGAATGCATTGTAGTGGGGATACTAGGACAGGTGCGTGAGTCACTCTATCCGAAGGGCGAGAGGGCATAAGAGGGTCAAAAACTGCAGCAAAAAAAAAGAGCTCACCTATGCCTCTGAGACAAAGTAAGAGCAGCGTACGCGGGCAAGGTTTCGTACACGACCAAGTTGGCTGGGGAGAGGCATCTTCGTCAGTGCGAAAACCCGTCCAGTCAAGGCCTCTGCCGACCATCTTCAAGGAGAAACGACGCCGGCTGCTCCGCAATGGTCGCTGCTGTGGCGACCAGCGTCGAAACTCCCCAGAGACGGGCCAACATAGGAGGTTTTGTTGAAGAGTTGGATGGGGAATATTTTCGACAAATGCCTAAACAGACTTGTCATGTGATCATTCCGTCCTTGCTCCCACGTAGGACCCCAGATAACAGGCTGAGGGGTCAGATATGAAAAAATCGAATATTCCGGCTTCTCGGGTGGACAAAATTTTTCATTTTTCGCCCCGGTTTCGGGTGGATTATTGCTTCGACCTCCAAAAATCGCCAAAAATGGGTGGACTCAAGGTGTACTAATATATCTGACCTCGAATAGGCCCCATGTATATATAATTCGGTAAATTACACCATTTATTGGTTATACATTATTTCCGGAGACAAAGGAGGCGGCTTGGACATCGTCAAAATGTAGAGGAGCCTGAGAGCAGCAGGCGACAAAGAAGAAGCAAAAAAATCGAGTGACAATTTATGTAAGTGATAACAATATATAGACGTGCCATAGTATTGCCCCAACAATGCATATGACGAAGGTGGGCAGTGAGCCATACTCCAAAAAAAGACATGGAAACGAGAGTAGTCGCCCCTTGAGTCTTGACGCGAAATGGTTGAGCCATGGCCCTCGCATGGCCCTGACATGATCGTATGTACTATGGGTGGACAAGAGTCAAATGTGTCGTTTTGATATATAAATGAACAGTAATAGCCTACCAAGTCTGATCAACTAATACCAGTAACTAACGGCATGAATTATTTATTGAAGGCTCAATACCGCCTCCCATCCCCTCCCTTCCTACATGCCTCACCCCACACTCTTGCCACGACGCTCAGTGCATATTCCCACCATCCCAATGGATAAAGTTTCTCGGATTTTTTCATCGTTGCTTGAACAATACACGCCGTCCCTCATGAAAAATACTCCCCAGATTTGTTCATAGCTTCAGACAGATCAAAAAATAACGTTGTAATTGTACTTCACCCTTGAATAATTTTCTTCAAAGTAGTTCATCCTGTGCTCGCCCATATTAATAATATTTGGCAAATTTGTTGGATCACTTTCGTGTAGATCAAAAAATCCTACGGTAATTGTTCTTTGCATCTTCAATAAATCTCCCCTTACTTGTTCATACTGATCCCTCCGCCGCTTGAATAAATTTCTTCGGAATTGTTGATGCGCCTTGGGCGGATTGAAAATTCCCTCGGTAATTGTCCATCGACGCCATGGATTAAATTTCTCTCCATTGTCCATCTTTGCGCGGATCAATAAATTCTACGGTAATTGTTCTTTGCATCTTCAATGAGTCTTCAAAAAATCACCTCTGACTTGTTCATGCTATTCTCACCGTTGATCTCATGAATAAACTCTTCTAAACCGCGCCATGGCTGTCCTGCCCCGGTATGAATAAATGTACGTTAATTTATTCATCATTGCTCATGAATAATTCAGCTTTGATTTATACTGGTAACACAACCCGTGCAAAATGAGGCGCGGGTTTTACCAGGGTACGGGTATGGGTAGGTGATTTCGTACCTGTACCTGTGACACGCATTAGGGGGTTAGGCGCTGAGTTTGAATTGGGCGCTTAATCAGTGCGAACATGAGAAATGGCTGTAAATTCTTTAATTTGGCATGCTATATCGGAGAACCTTGAGAGTAAGGTAGTACTGTAGATACATACTTCCGAAAATATTGCAGACACCCTGTTCATTAGTTTCTCCATGTGTAATTAGACTCAATATGCATCTTCCAACCAACCACCAGCTCGTATTCCGTTTCTGCTTCTTGGGCGCACAGTTGGAAAATGGGTTGAATGAACCTACACATAGCCAGTCATCAATTTCTGACCTGTTGGTATGTACTTTAAAGATGACCCGCCTTTCATGGGGTGATTTGGAATATTTTTTCTGTATCCGTTGATTTACTTCCTCTCTTCTCAAAATAAATTCCAGTGCGGGCTGAGCTACTAAACTGCAAGAAAACCTTCCATAAGAATGTTTCATTTTTGCAGCTATCTTCTCTTCCGATGTTTTATGAAGAGTGTGTTGACCCATGGTAGAGTTTACTAGGTGAAACTACCATCGCCTTCAGGGCAATATTGGCCTTCGTCTGACCTTTATTTCTACCCAGACAAGTGCATGTCAAAATTATATCAGTGAGAAGCTAGAAATTCAGGCTCAGCAATGCATGTTAAATCGAAGTTTTTAGTGCGGGAGGGAATTTCTTATGTGATTAATGTTTTCTTTGACAAAGCATTCCGACATAACTCCAGATCTCTGTAGATCTGTATCCATGTCAAATGCAATGAACGAATTAATCTGTCCACTATTATTAACAAATTCCAAGGTGTTTATCCATAAGAGGGATGAATAAATTCTAATGTATTCATCCATTTGAAAACAAAATTGAAGGAACTAATGGCAAATATATTATTCAAAAGCAGAAGAACAAAAAGTAGGGGATTTATTCATCGGTGTAGAACGGCATGAACTACTAAGGGAAAAATTATTCATGGGGTCAAGAACAATTGCGAAGGGATTTTTTTATCAGCAGTATCCGAGGGCAAGGCTTTAATTCATGCAGGTAAGGATGAATAAAGCGACATAAGTACATTGATCCATAGGGCAAAAAGCCGTGCTGCATGGCCCATGAATAAGCCCAGGAGAATTTATTCATGCTGACCTGTAATGCATAACTTGACGTCAATTTATTGATCGTCTCTCCTTGCGGATGATGGATAATTTGGAACAGATCTTTTCATATAGACAAGATTCAATCTCCCGACGTACACTAATTGATGGGGCAAGGAGCCGTGCTGCTTGGCCCATGTATAAGCCTGGGAGAATTTATTCATGCGGACGTGCGATGCATGACTCGACGCCGATTTATTGATCACCTCTCCTTGCAGATGATGGATAATTTGGAATGGATTAGTTCATGCAGAAAAGGATGGATAAAGCGACGTACATTGATCCATAGGGAAAGAAGCTGGGCTGCATGGCCCATGAATAAGTCCAGGAGAATTTATTCATACTGACCTGCAATGCATGACTCGACGCCGATTTATTGATCACCTCTCTTTGCAGGAAGAAGGATAAATCAGAGCGAATTTTTTCATGTAGAAAAGAATCAATAACCCGATGTACATTAATTGATAGGGAAAGGAACCGTGCTACTTGGCCCATGTATAAGCCAAGATGAATTTATTCATGTGGACTATTTTTTCATATCTCTTTGCAGCATGGAGGATAATTCAGAACGTATTTATTCATGTCTACTCATGCATAATTTACGGTGGATTTGTTGTTCATATCCCTTTGTGGGATGAAAGATAAATTATAGCGCGTTTATTCATAGCTCTTCAGTTTGAAGGAAGAATAAGTTCTGAATAATTTATTTATGCGCGGTAGGTCGAGAATGGAACCTGCTGCTGAGGCGGATCGACTATTAATTCAACTTCAGTAGTCGCCGTCATTTGTTGATCAGGACTTTACGGCTACTACTGAAGTCTTATATATCAGTCTGCCAAGCTCTGGTGTGGACAATGCCTGACCTTGAGGACCGATGCGGCTTTATGGGTGGACAATGGCACCTCACCTCGAGCGAGGATTTGGACCCCTGATGGGTGGACACTGCCAAAAATTATCTGACCTTTGTGGTCCAAAGTGTGTGTTTTCGGGTGGATTCATATCTGATATAATAGGCTATTTTCCGGGGTCCTTCCCACGTTCGCAATCTGGTCCTGACTCGACTTGGACTCGACCCTCTCATGCAACGAACTCCGGCGATGAATTAACCGCCAGTGGGTTACGCGGCCTAGCTTCGGCTGGTATAACAGCAATACATAGAAGATTTTGAGGTTGGGTATTGTTCTTGGGGTAGTTAACCGACGCTACTTTATCCTCCGAGTCGAGGATAGATGCGTAGACTAACTCCGTGATCTTGGCAAGCGAGAGGGCTGGCTACTAGGTTCCGAGACCAAATTTCGTTCTCTTTGAGGAAAATAAAACAAATATGTAGTTCCCAAGTTGAATGTCGAATTGTGTATATTGTGCTCGAGTAGGGTACAAATTGGTACAATGGGACAACAGAAGGGACAAGGGCGAGCGATCCAAGAGGAGTGAGGAACACAGGAAGGACAGATAGATGCTAGAGGTGGCCAGAAAAGACTTCTCAATTGTCAGATGACTCATATCGATGGTGGAGAAATTGATTAAGCATCCGGTCAGAGTCTAAAAATTGCGCATTCACAAGCGAGGTGTCGTGTCAGGGATAAACTTTGGGATTCAGTGAACTTTAATGGACAAGAGTAAGTGCATAACTTCGTTTCAAGGCGATGCAGAACAGATCGCTGAGACCAAGCCACAACTTCTCAGATCTCATCCCTCGTCATCAGTTTATGAGTCAACCTCCGACCGCACACCCGATGCGTCTTCCTCCAGTCCCAATGTTTCCTCCACTGCGCTCCGCGCCTCTTGAGGACCCGTTCCCGGCTTGATGAGTGTATTGAGGGCTAGGTGAGTCTCCGCGTCCCAGATCCGAACTGTGTTGTCGGATGACCCCGAGACTACGTGCTTGCCGTCTGGCGAGAACGCAACGGACATGACCAAACGTGTGTGTCCACGGAATGATTCCCCCACTTGCTTTCCCGTCTCCACGTCCCAGATTCTAACCGTCCCGTCTGCCGACCCCGAGACTACGTGCCTGCCGTCTGGCGAGAATCCGACTGAATTGACATCGCCTGCGTGTCCACGAAGCGGCTCAGCCATTAACTTTTCCGTTTCCGCATCCCAGATCCGAATCGTCTCGTCTCTCGACCCCGATACTACGCGCTTGCCATCTGGCGAGAACGCAACGGACAAGACCGGCTGTTTGTGTCCACAGAACGGCCCAGCCATCTGCTTGCCCGTCTCCGTGTCCCAGATCCGAACTGTCGCGTCGCCCGACCCCGAGACCACGCGCTTGCCGTTTGGCGAGAATGCTACAGACCTGACCGAATCTGTGTGTCCACGGAACGGTTCTTCCATCTGCTTTCCCGTCTTCGCGTCCCAGATCCGAATCGTTCCGTCAGTTGACCCCGAGACAACGCGCTTGCCGTCTGGCGAGAATGCTACAGACAAGACCGACAATGTGTGTCCACGGAACGGTTCTAATGGTTCTTCCACATGCTTTCCCGTCTCCACGTCCCAGATCCGAACTGTTCTGTCGACCGACCCCGAGACTACGCGCTTGCCGTCTGGCGAGAATGCTACAGATGCGACCAGATCTGTGTGTCCACGGAAGGGTTCTCCCACCTGCTTTCCCGTCTCTGTGTCCCAGATCCGAACTGTCGCGTCGACCGATCCCGAGACCACGCGCTTGCCATCTGGCGAAAACCTGACAGAAAAAACAGACCCTGTGTGTCCTTTCAAGAGGAGTAATTCAACTGCAAACGAAAGTTGTTGGTTCACTCTATGGAGGGGTGACATCGACTTACACTCTGTGAACTGCACTATAAATTGTCTAGTAATTTGCCAGTGGTCGCATTTTTTAAGTTCTGTAAGCGATGCCGCAACATTGCTTGGAAAAGGTAAATTTCCCAACGTGTCTCGTGGGGCGCTCTTCTTTAGGATATTCAATGCAGACGTTGCAAGTTGGCGTTTGTCCCTGATCTTCCAGCTAGGGTCTATCAGTATTGCAATTGCTCCCTCATATATGGCTTGGCGTCCATCGGCTAAATTGGTGATATGTAAACTCAATAAATACATGGAATAAATCATGCCTACCTGATGTCGCAGTTTGTACCAATGTCTGCATTGCAGAACCATTGGGCTCAGTGATCAAGGCTTCCATGAGGGTTCTGGCTAGTGATGTGCCGGCTTGGGCCTGGAGGCCGAAGCCAGCCAAAGCCAGCCGCCAAAAGCCAGGCCAAGCCGAGCTTTTTACATGGCTTTCCAAAGCCTGTGGCCTCGGCTTCAATTTCAAAAGCCACAAGCCGTGGCCTGAAGCCGTGACTTGAGCTGAATGGTTAGTCATCTATTATCTTTTATTTACTTTAGAGTTCACTGCGCGCACTACTTAATGACTTTTCCTGCAAGTATGTACAAACAAACCATGGCTCAGTCTCGTCCTTCACGGCTTCCCCATCCCTCCGCCAAACTCAGTTCGGAGAACGTCGGTTCTCATCAACTTTCCTCTCATCGAAACGCTATTGCGAATGCTCAGAAACCGAAGCAACAGGAACAGCCATCAAAGAACCCGCTCGGCACCTTGGCTCCCCATCACGATGAGCCGTCGGACTCCGGTGGCGATGCTTCGGATCATGAACGTGGGTCCACATCAGACACCCCCATCGCGAATCGCAAGCGACCTATCGTTGTCTCCGAAGACGACGACGACAATGACGAAGACTCCGCAGTTCCTGCTTCGACCAGTCATCGGAGGATACCGCCCAAAGAAGAAGAAGAAAAAAACAAGAAGCGCGCCTCAGCGGGTACGTGTATAGTTGAAGATTTTGTGATTAGAGCTAACAAAGTTTGCCTTTCAGTCAATGACAACGCACCGTCAGCGACTGTCCAGAGCATTGACGATGTTTCTGACGCCGAAGAGGCCGCGAAGTTGAACAAGACTCAGCCAATGGCTGATATTGATCACTTCTTCCAGCGGGCTCCTCGAGTGAAAGGCAGCAACAAGGGACGCGCAACTTGCCTTTCGTGCAAGTAAGTAGTGAAAATTTTCTTGAAACCTTTATGCTGACAGTGTCAAGGGACGGGGTGGACGGTTGCGTTAAGAAAGACCATACGCTCGTTGATGAGGCGACAACTATGCGGAGGCATATGGCAGCCAGCCACGCGGTACGTCAGAACTGTTAGTTTAATGCGCATATACTCACTTAAACGAACAGCGTGTGTATCGGAAGTGGGCTAAGTCCAAGAACTTTGATTCAATGCTTCCAGAAGACGCAATGAAGCGCCGAAAATCTCTCGCCGATGAATTACTTCAACAAACTTCGGTTGACGATCACTTCAAGCCTGCAACCGCCGAAGAGAAACCTGTCCCATATAGCGACGAAATCTTCAAGGAGGCAGCCATCGAGTGGCTAATTGAGACGAATCAGGTATGTGAATTTGCTCAGCTATACGTTGAAATGAACTGAGGTTTAATTTCGCAGCCAATCCAGGCCTTCGACATCCCAAGTTCCAGAAGATGGTGAACATCGCGGCACGTTCGACACGCGGCGTCAAATTTCCATCTCGAAAGCAGACTCGCAACGAAATAATAAGGCAGTTCAAAGAACAAATGAAGGCCTTGAAGGAACGTCTGAATGTAAGTGCTATTACACATTTATTGAGCGACTATCTAATCCTTTTTGTAGAGCCCCGCTGTCAAGGGCGAAATTAGTCTTACCGAGGATGCCTGGACAGCTTCGAATGGCGACAGTTACTTCGCGACAACGGGACACTGGATTGAAGAGCTACCAAATGGCGAATGGGTCGAGCGAGAAGCTCTTTTTGGGTTTGTGCAGATGAATTGCGCTCACGACGGGGTTCGCCTAGGCCAAGCGCTATACAAGATCTGCAATAGGCTCGGCATTGTGCATAAGGTGCGATCTTTTTATCGTCGGTTTTCTTTCTCCTCAGTGATGTTCGAAAGTAGATTGGGCACATCACATGTGACAATGCCAGCAATAACTCGACTATGTTGCAGGAATTTGCGGAGTGTTATCTCTGGAGGACTGGGAAACGATTCGACGTGGCCAAACGGCATATACGGTGAGTGGAACCTTCTCTTTTCTTCAGCTACTCTCCACTTATATTGAGCTTAGGTGTCTTGCCCACATTATCAACCTCGCAACGCAGGCGCTAATATCGACTCGAAGTAAAGCCAAGCATTACGACTCTAACGCGGCTGAAGACGCGCATGTTCCCAACTTGGAAACTGACCCCGACCGCGACGAGGTTGGGTTAGTTCGAGCTATAACGGTAAAAGCTCGGTCTTCGTCACAGCGCAAAGAGCTGTTCAAATCTATTCAAGTGGAGAACAATAAGGCGCCGCTACAGCTCCTCCTCGATATGAAGGTACGATGGGGGTCAACACATTCGATGCTTTTGAGAGCCGAATCTCGCAAGGTCGTAAGTTTTTTCAAGTTCTCTCGCTTGATTATTTTCAACCTCGCTTCAGGAGATCGACAGTTTCGTATTCAAGCTCGGTATGGCTGATGACTTGACCCCCGAAGCGCGAAAGAGGATCAGAGATCTCACACTGACGGGTGAGGAGTGGGACCGGGTCCGACTTTTTAATAACCTCCTTGAAGTAAGGTTTTTCTTTTCTATTGTTCTTCACTCTTTTCTCACAAATCTACCAGCACGCCAACGCTGCTCAGCACGCTTTCTCAGCCTCCTCTCGCCCCACCCTACATAATGCCCTTCCTGCCATCGAAAAGCTCTACGCCGAGTGGGAAAAAGCGTCAACGAAGCTCCGGTATTCACCTTTCAAAGCTGCGCTCGAAGCCGCAATGAAGAAACTCGATGAATACTACAATAAAACCGCCGCGTCTGATGCTCATATTATTTGCATGGGTGCGTATTACTCATATTTGACACAATTCCGATTAGGTTTTTACAGAGAACATGTAGCGCTTCATCCGACGCAAAAATTCGAGCACTTTCGTAAACACTGGGATGAGGATCTCTTCAAGGATGCGAAGAAGACTGTTCAAAACAAGGTATGTATTTATTTATTAATCTGGATAAAGGCTATCTATTAACCAACCCAGTTCGTCGAACGATACAAACAGCTGCATGCCGGGCGGGGCGTAACTTCAAGCACGAAGGTGAAGAAAGCACCGGTGGGGACACAACGTGTCAATTTAGATGACACCGAATCGGAGGAAGAAGTGGAGGCGTCGTCGGATCCATCTAAACCGTGGCTAGGCGAGTGGAATCTCTATCTCCAAACCCACGAGACGATTCCGGAGGGTATGGGCATCGTCTGCTGGTGGGGGGTATGTTTGTTTTCCTTCAGACTTTTTTCTTTGCTCAGAATCGTTACAGAAAAATGCGCACCGCTATCCGACATGGGCATCCCTTGCACGCGACTATCTTGCAATTATGGCATCGTCGGTTTCCAGTGAACGCGCATTTTCAGCAGCCGGAATCACCATCAGCAAACGGCGAAATCGATTGAAGGGGGATATTGTCGAGGCGCTCGAAGTCCTCAAGTGTCTCCTCCACAAAGAGCTTATTTTCCGACATGCGGTCCTCACCTCCGACATCGAGAAGGAGCTCGACGAACTGGATAACGTCGACGATACTTCCCAGACTTGTGTTGAAGTTGTCAAAGAAAGTGAGGCATTTTCGTGGGATCAGCTGGTTGAGGACAACGAGGATGACATTGACGTTGACGGCGCTTATGATTTCATCACGGATCTCGAGTAATTTTAGTTGTAGACTACATTATTTAGATTTTTCTTCGCTTTCGGTGAATAAAATAGCGATTTCACTGGTAAAGCCGTGGCCTAGGCCAAAGCCAAGCCGTGGCCTGGGGCTTCCAACGGCCTTGGCCCTGGCCTGAGATTTACAAAGCCAGAGCCTCAAAAAGCCGAGCCAAAGCCGTGGCTTTCAGGCCAAGCCGAGCCGGCACATCACTAGTTCTGGCATAGTCGTACAAGTCAAGTTCTAACCACTCGCCGAATCCTTTTTCCCAAAAATGGGGATCATCTCCCACAGGACGTGCTTTTGGGGTGTACTCTTTCCGAGACTTTTCTGTTAGCAAAAGGGAGCTGTGGATCTTCTGGCCAGGGTGGATTTTTCGCCTTGCTCCGAAATGAGGCCTAATTCAAACCTACTTGAGAAAGATGACAATGCCGCACACCTCAAAGACACTTACATGTGAGAATGAGTGCTTCCATTAGACCGCCGTGGATATGTCAACCGACGCAAAGGAAGAACCTCAAGCGGCCACCAGGCAGCGGTCAAAGATTCCTTTATCTCTACTTGCTCCTGAAAAGAGAGGTCACGTTGGAATGGCTTGGTGCGAAGACCCAGTCCACCAGCTTCAAAAACCATCCACCTAAGAGGAGGTCGACTACGATCCATTGAAGCATTGTAGGCATTTCCTCCCCCACTGAAAATATTGAAATTGACGGCACGCATATATAGTGTTGCCGCGACTCGGCTTACTTAAGCTAGCCGTGGCTGACTAGCCGGTCGGCTAGCCAAGTTGCCACGAGTCGTTGCCCTGACGGCTT
The DNA here is from genome assembly GCA_023014345.1 of Galerina sulciceps. Classification (NCBI taxonomy): domain Eukaryota; kingdom Fungi; phylum Basidiomycota; class Agaricomycetes; order Agaricales; family Galerinaceae; genus Galerina; species Galerina sulciceps. The sequence goes on along the minus strand of JAEDXJ010000020.1, from coordinate 395,618 downwards.
GAGCCGCCTAGTCGCTGACTAGCCGCCACGCATTGCCTAATTGGGGTTTGAGCCATTTCTACAAGTCGTATGTACATATACCATTTTCTAAATGCACTCGAAAGGTTCAAACGACATTGAGAAGTATATTTGAGGACTTTTTTTGACCGGAAAGCCACTCAAAATGAGAATAGGAATGTGTCCCAAAATAGTAGGGCTCTAAGTGACCATCATCAGTCACATAACTCACCTGTCACGGATTCACTGGAAGGGTTTGCACGTTTGCTGCCTGAAAAGAGATACAAATTTTTAACTCTCCAGAGCAAGGTAATGTCTATTACTACACGAATAATTCATAAAAAATCGTGTTCAACGCGATTCAATTTATTCTTAATTGGGTGACCAAGCCGCGACTCAAGTCGGCTAGCCCGGCTCAGCTAGCCGGAAAACCCGGCTAATACCCGACTTACAAGCCGAGCCGAGCCTAGCCGAGTCGCGGCAACACTACGCATATAGACAAAAAGGGAAAAACGTGCATATCTGAGTGGGTTCCCGCGAACCAGACTTCCAGCGTGTGCTGGCGCTTCTTCTCCACACCTAATCTGTCAGCGACACCCTGTTTGTCGGCCACATTTGGTGTTTCTGTCGTACTGGCAGGCTGTGCAGACCTCTTGGAAATCACTGAAAGTAAACGGCCAAAAATGGGTTTTTTGACAAATTTCACGTCGAGGTCGGAAGGAGGGTTGGCAGAGCCTCCATAGGCATATTCGGGCAAGAATTTGACCCGTCGCTCGTCGAGTGCCAGTGCATGGCGGAAAAAACACACATGCTTCATCCCATTTACCGTGCCGGGGAGCATGCGCGTTCCGCGCATAATTCCAATAGATGAAACGGTGTCCCTGAAAACGTTGTCGATATTGGTCGGAGCAAGAAGACGTTCCACATACCATGCGCCGACAAAATGAACTTTCACGTCCTCATAACAGAAGGCTCTCTTGAATCGCTCTGCACTGGACAGCCTTTCCGTTTCTGGCAATTTAATGGGAGAGGCTCCAACTGGAGTCGCGGTAGGCTCGTCACTTTTGGAGTCCGCGTATAGCTCATATGCACTGACAGAATATGTGAGACGGAAAAAGATTGTGCGGGGCGTTCTAATCTTACAATGGTATCTGCATTTCGTTTCCTTTGTAGATAAGACCGACCTAGTATAACTGTCCGTGAGTTTCATCATATGCACTAGCTACAAATATGTGTCACCTTCTCAATCATTGCCGAAAGGACGCGAACTTGAAACGCGCCACGAGAAAACCCTAGAAAACGTTTAGTATTGGGAAATGCAGGCACTGTATCGATTTGATGTACCGAAAAGAAATATGCGATCGCCCGGTTCATAGTTATCTGATAACCAGCGGTAGGCGCCCTGAACGGTTCGTTCGAAGTTCCTGTAAGAGAAGGTGAAATAAAACGATAATTTTTCTAGCAGTTAGTACTCGACTCACCATGCGACCGCTAAATCGATTTTGTGTTCCACGACTTGGAGGTAGAATCTCAACGATTTCCAAGATGGGCGTGCATAGGTCCCAATGCCGCTATTGTACCACGTTCGCTGGCGATCCTCAGCCCTTTTCAAGATAAGATTATATAACTCGATGACGTTTGTATTCTTTTCAACGCCGTTAATAAAATCCAGCAGCTACTGAAGCCCAAACAGGCATACCTTTTCTCCAAATTGGTTTGCGGTGCCGTCTATGCAAACAACAAGATTCCTGCCAGAAGTTCCGTGACAACAACCCCAGGGTTTAGATTCTACTTCAGGTAAAGGCGAGTGGTCTTCGGTTTGTACACCTTTAGAGGTCGCGTTCTTGGCTGACCAGGTATAAGTGAAGTGATTCGTTGTCACCAATATGAAGACCAATTACTCACAGGTATGTCCAGTAATGACGTTTAGAGGATCTTCGGCCATCGAAGACAAAAGGGAAAGGATCATTCAGAAAGTATGAGAACAAAAGGTCAACGGCTCTACCGACGTTGTTCGAGATTATTAAGAAGCCATGAGACCTGCTTGAGGCAGCCTCATGGAAGTACGTAGTGTCGTGATTGATAGAGTTGTCTGAGTACAACGGCTGTTGCACCCAATTCGACGTATTAATCGATAACTCACACATGCCGCCTCTTCTACTTTTAATTAAGCGTCAGTCGAAACAGAGCAGCGTGAGTTCATGACAGTTCACCCGAGCAAGATATAGCATACGATTTTTGGGAAGAACTTTGAACAGTGTTGCGTTCCATGAAAACTTGAAAGAGCGCGAATTGTAGAGGGCCTAGAATGTGGTCCCTAACAAACTAGAAAGCGCTGGTAGCTCTGCACGGACGTTGTTGGTTCCAGCTAAACGTGGGTTCGTCTTTCATGTCACAGGTCTCAAAATAGTACGGATAATGCAGCATGTTGGTTGGTTGGTTGGTTGGGTTATAACCGGCGTGTTGGTGTACCAATGTGTGAACGCTCTGAACGCATGTTTTGAGCATTTTCTTGAGATACATACAGAAATTAATTAATGAACTGCTCGCTCTTGCCTTCTTTGCCTTCTGGATATCCCGACTCGCATCTTCACCGGGGTCAAATAAAGGCACACCCGTGCCAGCCTGCATCCTAATAGTAATGGTCCGCTCTGCGACTTCTCGATGGATGAGCGAATTCCCTGAGAGAGACAGGTTGATTTCAGCACGTCGAAAGCAACGAGGTTGATCTTAGTTTGAAATAACGAAGTCAACATCGGAGGCTGATCTAAGCGTTGATTTGTGTTAGTCGAGGAATGGTGACAGTGCCCTTCTTCTGCCTACAAGAGCTGGATGAACAAGGTGGGTAACCCTGGAAGATCATGGAATCCTGGATTAGCTCTCTTGCTCGCCTAACGTGTTGATGATCAGAACAAGTGCGAGTTCTGTGAAGCACGCCCTTGAAACGTGCCCAAAATGCAACACGGGCAGAGGAAACGACGAAGGAATCTCAGTGGCTGGGCTCGGATCGGCTGTGAAACGGTGACGTGGCATGAATTGAGGTGACCGAATCAGGAGAACAACTCACAGTTCGCCACACGTCCTCCTTGCGACTGCACTCAAAAGACGTGGGACACGGAGGAGCAGCGACGCAGTATGGAAACTGGGTATAACCTAAGAGATAGGTGAGAGGAGCGTAGACGGTACAGCTTCGAGTCTGACATCTGCGGGTCGCCTTTTGATTTGACAAGATTTCGCAGATGGAATTGACATAACTCGTTTTCATTGATCAAGAAACTACGCTGTAACCGACATTGTTAAAAGTTGATCCTCAGTAGGAGCCTAGGATGCATACCGGTTTGTCTGAGATCCGGAGTCATCGTGCTGTGAGTTCCACGGTCGATGTCGACGTTCATGCGGTTCCACGGAGAGGATGTATGGAGGATAGCCTCGATAAACAGGGATGAAAGATATAGATGTCGAAATCAAATTCACGTGTTAGTCTTAGTCGTTCAGTTAATATACGACCTTTGTGGAGCGTGTCTATGCGATTGGGTACGTCAGCGCCAGATCGGATAAGATGAAATGAGGCGGGAACTCGTACCTGGAGGTTAGCGAAAGCAACCAGAAGGAAGATGCAGTAAGCTGGAGGTGGAGCTTGGGTGTATGTATGCGTGACTAAACGTCGAAAGGTGACTTACCACAAAGGCCACGACAATACTTAAAGGACATTCTCGTCGAGTTTCGTTTCTTCAACCAAAGTGGGAACGTGATCCCGACGAAGGTAGCACTCAGCTCTGACTGCTCGCAAGTTGGATTTAAGATGCATATGCTGTGATTGAATATCGAGGACCGCGTTGTTAGGATACAAGCTTGGCTATATGAAGATTAAGAACTTACCACTAGAATGAGTCTGTTCAACACCCGGTCCCCATCCAATCCAACATTCGATACCTCAACGAGTCCCAAAAATGTTCCAGGTTAAATTTCGTGTATATGTGCGACTGGAAGCGCGGTTAAAAACAATCATCGTCCTGCTCATTCAAGAGAAAGCTGGCGGAAGATACAGGAGGAGAATATTGAATTCCACGTTCGCGCAGGTGATAACACAACGTGCAAAACATCATCTATGCTGGGAATAAAACGTGAACAAACTTGGGAGATTTTATGATTACCAAGGTCGAATAAAAATTAAAGAAATTGAAGTATATATTTCAAATATATTTTAGCATTTGTTGACGGTGGTAAATTAGAAGAAGTTTGAATTGAGAACTGTGAATAGAAGTTTGAAGATACGATAGAGAATTTTTAAATTAGTCCTGTGAAGATATTTTAAATCTCTTCGGGATTTGATCCGTGGATATCCCACAGAAGATATTTTAAATCGCGGAGGGCGGGGTTACTATATGGGGACTGGCAATGACGACGGGGTCGTCGAGGGGGTTACCCAGCGGCCGTACACCGTCCTGTCGGTGTCCAAGGATTCACATACTGTACATGATGTCGAAACAGTGGGTATATACAACAAGATTCTACGTTACAACGACCCGATCAGAAAGAGACGATCCCACAGCCCACCCAAACCACATTCCCTGCCCATCCCTCAATCTCTCCCGTCGGTCTCAGACCGCAAATACCCACTCCTCACCCAACAGAGGTGCACGCGCAGCGCCCCTAATCCCCATCTCACACCTGCACCGTTAGGGAAGCAGATAGGGTTCGGAGAGGAGGTTTGGAGCGCGGTGGTGCTGGGTGTTGTTGTTACCACGCACCGCGTTCGAGCAGCAGCGACGTCGGTGTGGACATTGTGGCTGCTGCCCTGCGGCGTCGCCCCGGCCCCGCATTCGAGCGCCAGCAGCCTCGATCCAGGCACTGGCACTGCTGCACGTCGTTTCCCCCGCCTCTCGTTCGAGTAGCAGCCACAGCGGTGATGATGAAGCTGCTACTACTTGTCGTTGCCCCCCAGTCGAGCAGCGGCAACGCCAGAGTTACTGCTGCTGTCGTGCGTCACCTCCCTCGCCGCGCTTGAGCAACGACAGGTCCTGGGTGAGGGAAGGGGAGTTGAGGGGGCGAGGTGAGGGGGTGAGAAAGGGGGTTTGGAAGCGAGAGCGACGCTGGGGGAGGAGGGAGGGGGAGACCAGCAAAACGAGTCGAGAAGACTCGTCCCGCGACGTATCGTACGGGTTGGCCCTACAGCCCCGCGTTTGGAAAGCAGAAGTAAGGTCAGTGCTTCTGCTGCTGCTGCTCCGCGTCGTCGTCGTCGTACGGTGTTCGAGTAGCAGCAGTATCTGCTGCTACCGTCGTCATCGCTGTCTCAGCTACTTGGCGTTCAAGCAACGATGACGATAGACTGCTGCAGGTCGTCCACGTAGGCGTCGCGCATGTTTGAGCAGCAGCGGCGGCCCTGTGCTGGTGTCCGAGTCATCTGAGTCCAGGGAGATGGAAGAGACCTTGCGGGTGTCTGAAGGCGAAAGCGGCAGGGTTTGGGGCTGGAAAGGGATTGGTGAGCGGTACACGGGTGAGGAAATGAGAGAGGCGTAACGAGTCGATGCTTTCGACTCGTTCCGCGACGCATCGAACGGGTCTCCCACACATGGGTGTCCCCTCGTCATTCCATGTCGCCAGCTCAACCCAGATCCATTCGAACGTTTGCCCACAACCGTCAATGACGAGGGGGGGTTCACGACGTAACTCGAATTCGTTCGGCGAATAAGACCTAAGCCAAAATAAGCATAGTTATTAAATATTAAATACTTAAGAGTACAGATAAGAGTCCCTCGACGAGGGCAAGGACGAGGGGAAACGGTGTGGTCAGTGAGACGGGGCGGAGTGGAAGCAAGGCCGTGTGAAATTCACTTCCATGATTTCACACTGTCAGCGCCAGGGGGCCACCAGCGGAGAATTCCGAAAGATCGACCTATACCTAGAGGGTCGTGGGATATTTCCATTTCGAGAAGAAATGGTGGCACCTCTGGTCTATCGCCTCTGGCGTTTGGGATGGTTTTCCAAGTTCCTTGCGTTGTCGAAGTATGTTGCTGGCAACTTCTATAATACATATATCTCTCAAATTCTGTCTCTTACTATTTCCCTTTCCTGTGTCGCTGGACAAAGTGCTCCAGGTGAATCTGAGGTGATCAAGCTTGTCTGGCAGTGGATGCTTACTTTCCTCAACATGCATTCTTAGAAGCTCAAAGATATAGAATCTCAGAAACAATAACATGTAAATTCCAAGGATACCTTCCCGTCTAAGTCAGTACAGGTAGCAGAAGCGTCACCAGCTTACGAGCTGAGCCTGTCGGACCGGTGACCACAGGTGCCATCATTTCTTCTTGAAACGGAAATATCTCACGACCCTCTAGGTATAGGTCGATCTTTCGGAATTCTCCGCTGGTGGCCCCCTGCGTTCAACATTCGTGATCGACGGGTCGATCACGTCTCCGTCGATCTCAGCCAACAACGCTTCAATCACCACGCCACAATGACCCGCGGCCGTCTCGATGCCTCTCAAACAATGTTACGCCAGCCAGTACCTGTCTTAGGGTTTGGGTGGGCTGCAGAATTGTTGGACGAAGGCGGGCTAAAATATCTGAAAACCGACGCCATTGCTATATAATTATAAGTCCTCATATCCCTTTATCTCTCCAGATATTAATTAATGTCCTCCTGATCAGCCTGTAGCACATAAATCTTACTGATCGGGTCGTTGTAACGTAGAATCTTGTTGTATATACCCACTGTTTCGACATCATGTACAGTATGTGAATCCTTGGACACCGACAGGACGGCGTACGGCCGCTGGGTAACCCCCTCGACGACCCCGTCGTCATTGCCAGTCCCCATATAGTAACCCCGCCCTCCGCGATTTAAAATATCTTCTGTGGGATATCCACGGATCAAATCCCGAAGAGATTTAAAATATCTTCACAGGACTAATTTAAAAATTCTCTATCGTATCTTCAAACTTCTATTCACAGTTCTCAATTCAAACTTCTTCTAATTTACCACCGTCAACAAATGCTAAAATATATTTGAAATATATACTTCAATTTCTTTAATTTTTATTCGACCTTGGTAATCATAAAATCTCCCAAGTTTGTTCACGTTTTATTCCCAGCATAGATGATGTTTTGCACGTTGTGTAAGAGCATTTCATGGTTGAGCAGCGCCTGTGACATCGATAGCCAGCGTCAGGACCAAGTCGGGGTTGGCGGGTACGTCAGCGAGCGATTGAGAACCAATGAGAGGAAAGCCTGTTGAAGAAGAAACTACAGCTGGAAGTTCCAGTGGAACCGTCGCCGTTGGTAGCCCATCTCACGCTCCAAGGAACCGCCCCGCAGAAAACCTGAGTGGCAGCATAATTGCCCATGGAATCGATTGTCGTACGTCAGGCTGCGGTCTCGACTATGACCGTCAGAAAGGTGTCTAGAGCTACGCTCTCGTATCCCTCTCAGATATCCCTACTTCGCCAAATTCATGCCACACCCGCACCAGCCAGTAAATTATTTCTTCCTGAGCTAAGGAAACGAATGTGAGATTCCAGCGGACCGTTCTATGGTCCAAGATTGGTGGATGCGTGACGCCTCCACAACAGCCTGGTTCCATGAGAGACAGATCGGTCTCAGCGAAAACGAGGTTGATTTACGGGAATGGAAAAGAGAAATCTGTGTTATGGACATGCACTGCGGTGGTCTAGGTTTTTGAGCCAGATGGGACAAAAGAACGTTGACCGAGGACTGAAAAAGCTGGGGCTATCGTTTGAGTCTAGATTGCTCGAGGAACGGTGATATGCCAAACACGGTACTCACCAGAAGGGGAGAGGAGAGGAGAGCCTAGAAGAAAACCGTGGCCTGGAGTCTACATTAAAAGCGAGTGCAAGCTGGTGGAACAAGGTCTCGCAGCTTAGAAAGAGGAGTCGATGATGGTGCTGCAGTCAAAGTTGGCATCGCACCCGTGGCAGTGGTCAGGTATTCCATCATTATCAAATACAATAACCCTGTTTCGCGTAAAATCCAAGAAGGCGATATCATATACAGAGCAGTAGGATAAAAGGAAAAATAACATCATCGAAGATAGTTTCTATGAACGAAGTAAAATGTGAATGAATCGTATTAAATACTTCGACGATAACTAACCTGAACAACGGAGCGGGATATGCTCGTCCAGCTACCTGATAGCGCTCCTTAGCCTTAGGATTGCATCGTCGTTCAATCGTGACCCAGAGTAGAAAAAACTACCTGAACGAGATCTCGGCTTCCACTGCGGCGGTTTTCCTTTCTCCATCTCTCTCTACTTGGTTGCTGACAAAGGGTGTGGCCACCAGTGCAGGTGCACAGGATGAAAAATCGAGACGTGGCCTATAAACGTGCCCATGATGAGAGGAGCAGGAAAGGAGGCTCAGTGGGTTGGTGCGAGTTGGCTGTAAAACGGTGCCGTGGCATGGACAGGGGTGACCGAACGAGGTGAAGTACTGGAAAGTTGCCGGACATCCTCCTTGCGACTGCTCGAGAAAGACTGCTCGACAGAGACGGGCACACCAGAGGCAAACCTCAAGGCGTTTGAAATAAAACGCCGTTGAGTCGTTTGTACGGCGTTGGGATGGCAGATGGAAAAATGGGCCTTGAGGAGGCTGGCGGTGCAACTCACGGACCGTTTTTTCCGTGACGCGGTCACGAGCTGTTCTGCTCGATAGCATTTCCTTTGTCTTCGCCCGCGTCGTGCAACGTGTAGCTTACGCATGTTCTGCTTTTCCCAATGTAATCGCTTTCGCTTTTTGCTCTTGACTGCCATCGTATTCCATGGTGGATAGCCGCCGCGGCAGTGACGTTGAAATGCAAGCCCCAGTACCAGGTCCCACACCTGTTCAGACTGGACCTGGACCCAACGAGGCTGAATCTTCGCGATCTGCAGCTAAACGAAAGCGCTCCGACAACGAACCCGAACATGGCTCGTCTCAAGCAAAGAAAATACGTACAAAGTTACCTCCGCGGTCTCAGAAGCCGAAGAGACCTAGTGATTGGCACATGAAGAAGGGTGAGGTACCGAAGGAAGCAGAAAAGACGAAGGTGTGTAGTTGTATCACTCTTTGTTTTTCAAATATCTCATGTCCTATTAGGCAGCTTTTGAGCTTCACCTGCGAGTTCTCTGGCGTCTGCCGGCGCAGAACTCAATCCCACCAAAGGTTACCGACGACGAAAAAGTGCCATTTACTCGGCGCTTTGGCAGTGAAGCGCAGGTGAAGACCTCGGTAACGTCGAATTTACAACAGAACTCCGGCTATATCAACGATGCTCGGACTCGGACTCAAGAACTCCTGGCGTCTTTACCTGAAGGCAGCCTTATTTCGAAAAACATCAAGCGTATTGCCGAACCGCATCTCCTCTTTATGTTCAGGATTGTTGCTTGTATGGGACTTCCGTGTTGGGCACCCGACATCCTTAGCGACGACCCGGATTCAATGTATAATCTCCTTCACGAGCACATTGCCGTCATGACTTTCGAACAAGTTGCAGGTGCATATGGCTACTCATTCACTGGAATCAACCTATCCTTTATCCGTGACTTTTCCTTCATGCGTCGACTTTATCGGAGCTTTGTTTTCTCTTATATGCGTAGCATTGCAATGGTTGAGGGCAAGAAACCGGGAGGTGTGATGAGAAACAAGATTATGAGCAACGTAACAAAGCGCAGGAATGAAGTGAGTGTTTTCTTAACTTTGAATCTTAATGTTTGCTAAAATTTATCTGTAGCTTAAGGAGGGCAGAGTAGCCGTTGTTAGGGCTGAAGGTTTTAGTCGGCGTGTCCTTTCCTTGGTGAAGGAGCGGGAGGCACACTCAGATGACGAGCTCATTGAGGATCCGAACTCGGGTGATTCCGGTGGTGGCCCAGTCTATGCTATTAAGGAAAAAGAAGGTCGCTCGAAGAAAGTTACTAACTTCTACAGGAAACTTCTTGATGTGAAGCGTCGCCGAATGGCTCAGAGCAAGGGAACTTACCATAAGTTTGTAAAGTCCTCTTTTTTTCTTTTCATTGACTGATGTAGCCCTTTCATCCCAGACAAGAACGCCGACGCGAAGTCCCAAATCCATCCCAGCCTTCCCGACTCAACAAACTCCCGAAGGCAGTGCCTGTTGACTGGTTTGAACCTGACTTCTGGAATCATAGTCTTACGCTTCGTGAACGTGCTGATTATATTCAGGGTGGTGCCAAAGTTGCCTTACCTGTTGAAGCAGATTGTGCCACTTGGGAAAAGTGTGCGGCTTGGAAGGCACTGGATGACGAGGAATTTATGAAGCGCTATGGAAAGGAAGTGCTAAAGGCATATCGCATTCCTACTAAGGCAGAACTGGAAATGCTTGCAAAATTGGAGAAAGAGGAGGAGGAGGAGGAGGAGGAGGAGGAGGATGATGGATCAGGTGGCGATGAATGAGATTTCTTTTTTTTTTGATATGTTCTACTGTCTCTGGATTAAATCCAAATTATGCTGCACAAAAAAAATTATAGAAGCTTAAACTCTTGGACAAATCCTCATTGCTATAAAAATGAATAGTATTTCAAGCTGCAGGTCATGTTTACCTCCAAAGCCACCTATATGTAATTCTGATTTAGAGGGAGGATTTTATCTTCTCCCTCTATTTAATGACCTGCATACTACAAGTGTTTCTCTATCAATTCCATAGGTATCTGGTGGTCTTTGGAAGGTAGTGATGTGGGTGATAATCTGAGCAGGTTCAATAATCACTAGCATATTAGAGGGCTGATTGTCAACAATCCGTGTTTCAAATCCCAAATATTGAGAAAATGGTGCTTTTTCTTCATCAAGAGGAGAAAGTGGTTGGTGGGGACAGATGACCAGGAAGGTATGCATTGCTCCTTCTAATGGAAGCCTCCATATTGCTTGAATAAATCCTGTATTGTGCTCTTGCACTAGACGGTTATAGAAAAAAATTGCACTGTTTCCTTTATGAGATTTTTGACAGCTGAAAGTACATTCACCGCGGTGAATCTGTAGTGGACGTTGAGCATGTGGTGGGAGGATATTGGTGTTTTGGGGATATGGAAGGTTGAGAAATGATTGGTATGGCCTTCCTGTAAGCTGTAAATAGTGGAGTAGGGCATTATACTCTGTTTCATCAAATTTTGGAGCCTTTGCCAAGAATTCGGCCTCCTCAGCAGAATTTAGGATAGTTGGAAGGCCATTGATAGATGTTTCTGGCGGTGTAAGGATATCAGAAAGCTCTACAATGCTGTCCTCTTGCTTGTCATGTAGAAGAGCATCTAGCCTTGCTCTGCGGCTCATCTGACGGAGCATTGTAAGATCTAAATCCTCTATAAAATGTATTAGTTTGAGACAATATAAAAAATAATAATACAAAACACACTGAGACGGTGATTTGTGCTGATACTCTGCATCATTCCATTTAACCGTTCACCTGGAAATTCACTGAAGGAAGCCAAAGGACCCCAGTATTTCATTATATCACTGTTATGCATAGCATAATGGTGATTTGGCTTTGACGGATAGTATGGAAATAGCTTCTGTATAGCTTTGCGGTACTGAATATAATGATGGGTGTACATATCTGCATTCATGTTGGAGGTCTTGAATGATGAAACTATATTTGTGGCCGAAACCAGGTTGTAAAAGCATTGCAGATGTTGGTGATCCAGTTCAGAAGCCCCAGACCTGTGCCAGAATTCAGGGATAATAAGAGGAAATATGCAGGTAAAAAGGGTAAGGTATTCATGAGCTTTGAGTTTCCCATGACTTGGCTCTCCTAGATTGGATGGTGGTCGTTGTACCCATGTTGGAAGCGTAACATCACGAATGCAATTCTTGATTGCCTGTAATTGCTGATCTGTGAAGCTGAAAGGCAATGTATCAAGAGGTGTATAGTCATGATCATTGTCGTCATTGTCATCAACTTCATCCATGTGAGTTGATGGTGTTGGTGTCGTAGATAATGATGAGCCATAGGATCTGGCAGGTGTTGAAGATAAATGAGATGGTGTTGGGGATGCTGGTGGGGGAATGATCTGCATTTCACCAGCAGCCTCAGCATCATGTTCAGCAGCTTCTTTACGAAGTTCATCCAATTCGGAGGCAGAATCAGAAACATCCTCTTCAGTCCACTGTTCATCTTCTTCAATCTCTCGAATCTTTTGTGTTTCACTTTCATCCCGTCCAATACCCCAAAGTGTGCGGAGGTGATGTTTTAGTATCCCTTCAAGCCAATTATGCATAAAACCTAGGACAACGTGTTTGACTGGGTCCCAATATGGCAAGTTGTGCAGTGGAGTCCAGCGCACACCAGTTGCAGTTTCCTGGGCCTCCCGACTAGCTTTTGTTGTGCTTTGTAACCATGTATTTGCTTGTGCTCGTACTTCTGCACTGTTACGTGTTTGCCAAAACCGAAGATTAAGATCCTCCATCTGCCCTTGAGTGCAGAGGCAAAATGAACAGTGTAAATTTGCTGCATGGGCTAGAAAACCAGAAACCTTGTTACTGGCTTCAAGGTCAGAAACCAAAGGTGCAGCTTTCACTTCCACACTAACACCATCTGGATGAAGATGTGTTGCCACTTTTTGGCCATTTGGGGGAGCATATTTGCAAATAGATGCAATAACTGGGTCAAGAAGATGAGAAATAGTGGTGGTTCCAGGAGCATGGGGAGAAGGTGTGAGGCCAATTATAAAAGTATTTTCAGGCAAATAGCGGAGATGTGGGGGTAGATTTAGACAATAGAGTACAATGGCACCTGATGATGCTTTTTTGCCTATAGAAATATTAAACTGCAATTCTAAAGCAGTCAACAAGTTACATACCAGCAATTTTATTTGTATATGGATTAAACCAATCAACATAAATGCCAAATATCAGTCGATAAGGTGTCTGTGTGAATCTATACAAGTCTCTCCAGGCAGGACTGTCTCGGATGTCTGACATTTCGCCACCGAAAGCAGCATGCATGCCATTTACTTGTTGGTGAAATGTTTCAAGAAGGGCATTTTCAATGACTTGCCGAGATAGAAAAAAGGAAAGCCAGGCATCGAAGGATTGGGTTGAATACAGACACCAGGGAACCCATTTAGGTCCTTTCTGGGTGTTTTGGATCTTCCATAGTTCCGTATTGCATGGCCGTGATCTAGGAGATGCCCTCCATTGACATCGCCAGGGGATAGGACGTGGAATCAGAGAAAAACACTTAGGGCAGCAAGCTGTTCGAATTATTTCAGGCTCAGTGCAATGGAGCCTATATGCAGTCCGGACATCTTTAGGGATTTCAACAGCTGAAATTTTGACATTAAACCCTGCAGAGAGGAGTGCAAGCTCAACAAGATGGAGAGTGGTGGAGAGAATAAATTGAATGGCTTTAAGGATTCTGTTTGCACTAGAACGGCTCACATGGGCCCGGAGGTGAAGCCATATGACAAGAATGCCAACCAGCTTTGCAATTTGTGAACCAGGAATTATGATCTCTGGATATTTATAAGTAAAGAGCTAAGACAGAATAAATATGATGTACTCTCAGCAGAATTTGAACTCTTTATTTTGGAGTTCCTTGATGCAGGCTTTGACTTCTGTCTCGGTGATGTGGCACGTTGGTCCCGTTTTTCATGGTCTAAACGGGTTGCTGCTCCAACTTCACAGCCTTGTTGTTCAACTCCATTGATAACTACAGTTTCTTGGCTGCAGCTTGTACAGATACATATCACTTGAGGCATTGCAAAATGAACAAAAGGTAAGAGTTGTCGATGACTATCTTATCTTGCATATTTCGGTAAATGTAACGAACTCCGAAATCCAGTCACATGATCACGAAACCAATCGAGCAAGAAACGTGTTGACAAACGTCGTTCAAACGACTCAACGGCGTTTTCTTACAAACGCCTTGAGGTTTGCCTCTGGTGGCAGTGATGGAGGATCGTGACTGGGTAGTTCGGAAGATAGGAGAGAAGCGTTGACGGTATGGCTTCGATTTCGAGATCTGCAGCTCGTCCCTTCCAGCCTGTACAGGCAGATATGAACGAAATCGATTTTGGGATACAAGTGTCAAGACATTCAGATGATATACAACCATCATGGTGCATGTCTACACGATTTGGTTCATCAGCGCAATATCGGATGAGATCAAATGAGGGAAACTCGTACCTGTCAGGCAGGGAATGGAAGGTAACGCGGAGAACGATACGGTAAGCTGCGGGTGGAGATAGATTAGGTTTTTGTATGCGCGACTAACATGGCGAAAAGCGACTGACCACAAAGACGACAAAGCAGTGTCCGCCCTTGCACCCTCAAACACCCTATACGCGAAACTTCCCGGCGCTTCCTCAACTAAATGAGACTAAGCTCCGGATAAATGCAAGGAAACTTCGGGAATGGTTTGTTCCTCCAGTGTGGTCCGCTGAGAAGAAGTAAACTGCGCCCCAGTCGGGTTTAAGGCGCATATACTTTGATTGCGGACGTGAGGAGCGCAGGTCTTCGAACATATGCGTGGACCCACCAGTAAAGGATCTGAAAGCGACAGGATAAGGATACAAAGCATGGCATTTAACAGCCAAGAACTCACCGCTGGAAGGAGGACGCGAAAAGATATCCGCATCCGAGGTTCACTCCAACGTCAACCGTCAACGGATTCCAGAAAAAGTTCTATGTAGGAATTTCGTTTTTATATCTTTGCACGCCATCGGAATCTCTGGATATATGCGCCATTGACGGCACGGGTACCACCGAAAACGTGAGGAAGATGAAGGAGACGTTGGAAGACGATCTAAAGATTGGTTCGGGTTTGTCAAGGACGGTTGACGTGGCGAAAACGAGGCTCACCAAATGAGAAGAGGAGCCCCTAAAAGACTCTTTCCTGCGCCTACATGAGAATGCTGGCAGTACAGTCTGCGAAGCAACAGACAAGCACACATTCAGGGCTCGTGCAAGCTGCCTGAACATTCGTCGGCATGGGGGAATGAGGATCAACGAGTCGGTTGGGAGGTTTGGGGCGTGAAAGGCGATGCACGAGCACGAGCAGAGGCTGCGTGGGTGTGGATTGATGGCTGCGTCGCTCCAGAAAGGCGAAGGGGAGGGAGGCGCTGAACACAGTGCTCAAACATAAGCAGCGGCAGCGCGCCGGGGGTAGAGCCGGTGGGGCGTGGATGGACGTAAGACGGAGGCGACGGTGCGGTTGGGGCTAGGTGCGGAAGACAGGCGCAGACGTAAACCAACGTTCAGACAGGGATTAGTGAGCTGCGAGGCCGGAATGTGCGTGCGGTGCGTAGCTCGCATGTGCGAGACGTTACGCCCAGGCGAGCACGGGGCGAGAAGCGGGCGTTTTGGTTTGTCAAGTCGTTGAACGAGGATGCATTGGCGTTGGGTTACTGGGACAGGTGCTTGAGTCAAGATATCCGAAGGGCGAGACTGCAGCAAAAAAAGAGCTTACCCATGCCTCTGAGACAAAATAAGAGCAGTGTGCGCGGGCAAGGCTTCATGCAAGACTAAGTTGGCTGGTGGAGAAGCATCTTCGTAAGTTTGTTCTTGCGAAAACCCGTCCCGTCAACGCCTCTGATGACCATCTTCAAGAAGAAACGACGCAGACTGCTCCGCAATGGTCGCTGCTGTGGCGACCAGCGTCGAAACTCCCCAGAGATGGGTCAACATAAGAGGTTTTGTTGAAGAGAATTGGCAAATAGAAATACATAAACAAACTTGTCACGTGATTATTCCGTCATGCTCCCACGTTCGCGATCTGGTCCTGACTTGGCTCAACACCTCTCGATGAAGCTTGCCCGTTGCAAACTTCGGTGATGAACCAACCGCCAGGGGGTTAGGCGGTCTGGCTTCTGCCGTTAGAAAAGAAATATAAAGAAGACTTTGAGTTTGGGCATTGTTTTTGTCAATGGGGTAGTTGACTGACGCTATTGTATTTTCCGAGTCGAAGATAAATGTGTAGACTAGGTCCATGATCTTGGCAAGCGAGAGGGCTGGCTACAAGGTTCAGAGACCAAATATCGTCCTCGTCATTGAGGAAAATAAAGAAAGTATGCGGTTCCAAATTTGAATATCGAATTGTATATAGGGTATCGTCCTTCTCGGCGACTTCGGCGATCTCATCGTCCGTTATCTCACCCTCTGCCTCTTCAGTTCCTTCGTTCGCGCTCACATCTGTACCTGCACCGCTTCGATTGGCTATCCCTCCGCCTAACCTTTCTCGTCGTTGTCACCCTCTGGGTTTAAGACAGTCTCGTCATCGTTCTCATCCGCTACAACTTCTCATCCCTCGTCAATGATTTATGATTCACCCTCCGACCCTTCTATGCTTCCTCCACTGCCCCCCGCGCCTCTTGAAGACCTGTTCCCGGCTTGATGAGAGTATTGAGGGCTAGGTGAGTCTCCACGTCCCAGATCCGGACTGTGTTGTCCCACGAACCCGAGACTACGCGCTTGCCGTCTGGCGAGAACGCAACGGACATGACCAAACGTGTGTGTCCACGGAATGGTTCCCCCACCTGCATTCCTGTCTCCATGTCCCAGACCCTAACCGTCCCGTCGTCCGACCCCGAGACTACGTGCTTGCCGTCTGGCGAGAATCCGACTGAATTGACTTCGCCTCTGTGTCCATGGAACCGCTCATCCATCTGTTTTCCCGTGTCCGCATCCAAGATCCGAATCGTCTCGTCTCTCGCCCCAGAGACTACGCGCTTGCCGTCTGGAGAAAATGCTACAGACCTGACCCAAGCTGTGTGTCCACGGAATGGTTCTCTGACCTGATTTCCCGTCTTCGCATCCCAGATCCGAACCGTTCCGTCGAACGACCCCGAGACTATGCGCTTGCCGTCTGGCGAGAATGCTACAGACCTGACCCAATCTGTGTGTCCACTGAACGGTTCTCCCACCTGCTGTCCCGTCTCCGTATCCCAAATCCGAATCGTTCTGTCGTCCGACCCCGATACTACGCGCTTGCCGTCCGGCGAGAATGCTACAGACATGACCGAATCTGTGTATCCACTGAACGGTTCTCCCACCTGCTTTCCCGTCTCCGCGTCCCAGATCCGAACTGTCTGGTCCTCCGATCCCGAGACTACGCGTTTGCCGTCTTGCGAGAAAGCAACGGACCAGACCAAGTCTGTGTGTCCACGGAATGGTTCTCTCAGCTGCTTTCCCGTCTCCGTGTCGCAGATCCGAACCGTCCCGTTGTACAACCCCAAGACTACGCTCTTTCCGTCTGGTGAGAATCCAAAACAAAGAACTGCAGTGCCGTAGACTTTCCATTCACGTAGTTCAACTACCGATAAATGTTCTTGATTCAGTGACTTCAGTCAACGAGCGAAGTGGTATTGACTTACAATCTGTAAGCCGCTCCATAAATTTTTTAGTAATTTCCCTATTGCGATCTTCCATACTCGATAATATCGACTCCCAGACTTCATTGGCATGATATAGTTTTAGAGATCTGTCTTTGAGTCCTTGCTGAGCACCCTGGGTCAGAATGTCAACTGCAGCCGTTAGAATTTGTCCCTTGACGTTAGGCTGAAGCGTCGAGTCGATCCCCCTCAGGGTTTCAACAACCGCATCATACACTGCTTGGCGTCCATCAACTACCAGGGATCATATCAGTCTTTCATTAAAGCGGAATAAAGCATGCCTACTTGATTTTGCAGTTTGTAGCAGTGTCTGCATCGCAGTACCTTCGGGATGTGTGACCAAATCCTCCGCAAGAGTCTTGGCGTAATCGTACAAGTCAAGTTCTAACCACTGGCCGAATCCTTTGCGATCCTTCTCCCAGAATAGAGGATCATCGTCCGCTGGACGTGCCTTTGGGGTATACTCCTTGCGAGACTTTTCTGTCAGGAGGAGGGAGCTGTGGATTTTTTGGCCATGGTGAATTTTACGGCTCGCTCCAAAATGCGGACTATCAAAAGCGACATGAGAGAAGTGACATCACTGTCCAAGTAACAGAAATTTACATGTAAGAATGAACACTTCCATGAGGCTGCCTTGTGTATGTCAGTCGCCTTAAAGGGAGAAACTCGAGAGGCCACCAGGCACCGGTCAAAGATTCCTTTATTTCGACTTGCTCCTTAAGAGAGAGCTCACGTTGGAATGGTTTGGTGCGAAGACCCAGAGCCCTAGCCTCAAGAACCATCCATCTAAGAGGAGGCCGACTGCGGTCCATCGAAGCGTTATAAACATTACCTCCCCCTCTGAAAACAATGAAATTAAACGTAAACATATTAAATAAAGCGGAAAAACATACATATCAGAGTGTGTCCCAGCGAACCAGACTTCCAGTGTATGCTTATGCTTTTTATTTATGCGCAGTTCGTCGTCCACATCTTTTGTGTGTGGTGCATTAGCAACACCCAGTTCGTTCGCAACGTCTAATGTTTCAGCCACACTGGCAGAGTCTTGGTTTTTACCAGTCGCCTCTTCCTTTCCTGAAAATAAACGGCCAAAAGCCTGTTTTTTGACGGGTTTCAGCTCCTCAAATAAAGCAGGAGGGTTAGCGGAGCCTCCGTAGGCGTACTCGGGCAAGAATTTAACCCGTCGCTCGTCCAGTGCCAATGCATGACGGAAGTAACAGACGTGCTTCATCCCATCAACAGTGCCGGGCAGCATGCGAGTTCCACGTATAATTCCAATGGATGAAACGGTATCCCTGAAAAGTCTGTCGATAAAGGTGTAGGGCGGAAGACGTTCCGCTTACCAGGCGCCTACAAAATGAACTTTCACATCCTCGTAGGAGAATGCTCTCTTGAACCGCTCTGCACTTGACAGCAGTTCCGCTTCAGGCAATTCATTGGGAGACGCTCCAACTGGAGTAGCGGTAGGCTTATCACTTTTAGGGTCCGCATATAGTTCATAAGCGCTAGAAATGTTTATGAAATGGAGGAGTAAGACATGATCGCGCTGGGCATTCTAAACTTACAATGGTATTTGCATTTCGTTTCCCTTGTAGATTAGGCCGACCTCGAGTGTATTTCTGTGAATTTTAATTCAAGCAGGCATGCCAAGAACGATATCGCACCTTCTCGATCATGGCAGAAAGGACGCGAATTTGGAACGCTCCACGAGAAAATCCTAGAAGAAGCTCAGTATCGGAAGATGTAGACTACGTATCAATTTGACGAACCGAAAAGAAATATACAATCGCCTGGTTCATAATTATCCGATAGCCAGCGGTAGGAACCCTGAACCGTCCGTTCGAAATTCCTATGCAAAAAGGGGAAATAAAACAACTATTGCAGAATATTAGAACGTCACGCACCATGCGATCGCTAGATCTACATTGTGTTCCACGACTTGGAGATAGAATTTCAGCGATTTCCAAGACGGGCGTGCGTATGTTCCAATGCCGCTATTATACCACGTTCGTTGTTGATCCTCTGCCCTTTTCAAAATGAGATTATACAACTCGATGACATTTGTATTCTTTTCAACGCTGTTAGTAAATCATGCCGTTGGAGAGGCGCAAACAGACATACCTTCTCTCCAAATTGGTTGGCCGTGCCGTCTATGCAAACAACAAGATTCCTGCCAGTAGGTCTGTGACAACAGCCCCAGGGGTCAAACTGTACTTCACGTAAAGGCGAGCTGTCTTCGGTTTGTACACCTTTCGAGGTTGTGTTTCTGGCTGACCAGGTGTAAGCGAAGTTAGTTGTTGTCGTCGATGTATAGATGAACTGCTCACGGGCATTTCCGTTCCTCGAACTCTGTGAATCCTTAGCCATCGAAGACGAATGGGAACTGATAGAAGTAAGTAGCAGAACAAAAACTCAATGGCTGGACCAACGTCCGAGATTATCACGAGACTTGCTTTATGAAAGTGGTAAGTTCGTTGTTTTGTCATTGATTTGGGGGAGTCCGACTTCATCGGTATGTTGGAACACAATTTTTGACATGTTATCGGCAGCCTCGTGGAGAACTCTATTTAGTCTCGCAAGCCATTCGTTTTCGGTAACCGATGCTCTACTACTCTGTTTTGCTACGATTCTCCGAAGGGGAGACTTTCTCAGGTCGCTGGCTTGTGAGACAGTAGATAACTCACGGCACATCATTCTTAGAAAGGACACCTTTAGACAGTGTCACGTTTCATGAACCCATGAAATCGCGCAAATTGTGGCGAGCATAGAATGTACTCTAACCCCTAAAGAGTACAAGAAGCGTCGATAGCCCTGCACAAACGATTCCAGCCGAACTTGGGATGACAATGCGGTGTTGCTTCAAATAAGAGCTCTGACTGCTCGATGAACAAGCGGCTTCCCTGAGAGAGACAATGAATTTCAACATGTCTAAAGAAACGTGGTGGATCTTACGCTAATAGCCGTTTGCGGTGCGTTCCTATCACATCGTGGGATAGAGTAATGCACTTGAAGTTAATGGGGTACAGGAGTTGAATTCTAGAATACCTCGAGATTTATGCCTCGGTAATCCATTCCGGGACCCTCCAGCAATTGCAAGCGCCTAGCAGTAGGCATATCCTATTATTGGAAGGTGAGTAGCAAAGAACCGCAAGCAAATTCATAGCCGCACCCTGAGGAGGACCTAAAACTGACTGACAAGTCGGATGTCAACCTATCCAGGGGCACAAGACAATTTGCTTGGCAGTTGCGTGGCGTGCGTGCAACGGGTTGCGTGCACGTGTGGGTCAAATACGTGCACATTTGATTTGGCTGCTGTGCGTGTCATTTGTGTATAGCGTCCATTCCAGTCCGAGGAACTCACCAGACCCAACCGAAGAAACAAGGAACTTCTTATTCTTCGAAGGAACCGAAACGTCCACCAAACCCCTGTTGAATTGGGAAAGACTCGCTTTAGTCGTGTGCGGACCAAAGAGGGCACCTTCTCCCTCGTCGACGTCAAGTTTGAGGGTGTCTTTGACGAGAGAGAAATACTGCGTAAGGAAAGCGTGGTCCAGCTCAGCGGGTTACCCCTTCTGGTTGTAAAGGTTTTCGAAGATACTATGGGTTCCCCGAACTACGGTCAGACCGTCACAACATGCCATCAACACATTTTAGACTCCGTTGCGCGTGAATTGATGGCATTGATCGAGTTTTTGATCTCTCGACCTGGCATCAAGCGGCAAGTGTGACAACTGCCCGTTTTTCAATTCTTCCAGCATCTACGTCTACATGCAAAATAATACCTCGAAGTTGTTTGTCTTAGTTAATTGAATGTATCTGCCAAGTTTGAAGTGTTTTCATGGAGAACTGACCGAGATAATTCGATTTGTCCGATTGAGGGGTCTGACCGATGTTCGGGGAACCGATAGTAGCGCAAGTTTGAGCGTGGATGGCGGAGAGGTCGGAGGACAACTTCGTTGTTCGGAATCGATATGGGGTTGGTGGGGTGGTTTGTGCCCTTTAATACGTTTTTGGCCTTTGTAAGAAGACTGGACTGATGTATAATACGTTTATACATAACGCAGACATCGTGCCTCATCAATAACCCGTCCAGTTCGAAGACGGGAATTCTCCATTATTCAGAGCATTATCCATTGACCGCCTGTAGATAATCTATGAACCATAGCTCGTTATCAATCGATCCATAGCGACACGGATTGGTTTATCCATTTCCCTCACCTGTACCAATCCATCCACAGTAGATTATTCATCTCCCCTCGAATCATCCATTCACTCGAACGTGCATAGCTGCGCCTGAAGTTGAAGAATAAATACCGACCACACGGCTGCAGGAGCGTCCACGACGAGCTCGAGAGACTTTGTAGATGCGGCAGAGACGCTAGAAATAAAGAAGGAAGACCTACGAGGTTGATTCGGGTAATCGGACGAATAGGTCCATTTGCGTCGACAGAACGAAGAGAGAAATCTCCAGGACATCCTTCCGAGCCATACGCGGAGGCTCATTAAACAGGGAGAACGGAGGATCATAACTTCCGCGCCCGGATAGCCGTAAATGAGGCGAGTTGGCGGGTACGCCGTTTCCTTCGAGCAGATTTCACGGATGGTCGTAACCACGACCAATTTCCTCGAGAGGCCCGGTCATCGGAGAGCGTTGTCAATTGAGCATTAAACTCAACGGAGGGCCCAACGACGACGATGAAAGAAAGAGTGAAATACGCTTGCAAACAGAGGCTAGGGCTCATAGCATCGCATAGGGAAAATGTAACATGTGCCAAGAGCAGTCTGAGGTAGAAGAAGGGTCGATGTTAACGGTGAGGCCAACGTTTAGGTCGCGATCAGTGGGCGGTTGAACGCTCTATGTTTCCTTGCTCTGGTATCCGGTCCATAGATTCCAGCGTGATTAAGACGGAAGGGATCCGGAAGTTGCAGCATAAAGTAGCGACGACGAGGACGGATGAGAAGCTGAATGAGCTGATAAGTTCGATGAGGGCACGGAAAGCTAAGAGATGAAAGACGACTCACCACGACAACGGACGTCCTCGTTCCAACAACCTCCCCCCAAAAAGTGGCTACAGACCTGGGTCCCGAGTTTTCCATAGCCAAGTGGTACGACCCGCCAATAAAGGACACGATGAAAACTTCAGGTCGAGTCTTCGATATCCGCCTTTGCATCCTACTCCGTCGGCTGACCATTGGAGTGTAAGAAGCAGATGAAGGATTGGCGAAGCGGCTAGTGGATCGGGCTTTCAGTGTATGCCTAGGCGTATCGAAGGAGATCTGAAAACGACTAGGCAGACAAGTCAAGTGTGAGTTCCTACAAATGAACGATAATAACTAACCATAGAGGAAAGATAATCTTGGTCTGAAACACCTCTTGAACATCAAATTCGCCTCCTTACAATAGATTCTTTCAAAGTGCCGGTGCGTGCACCTGTTGATTTAGCGACATCTGGGTCACAGTACTCGTTTCGTCTTTCTCATTTGGAAGCCTTCTCGTCTTGCTCGCAACGGGTGATAATTCGGGATTGGGATCCGCCTCGAGCTAGCATAGGATGCAAGTATGCAGGGCGAGAGACCGAACACCAACAACGTGGAGGCTACCAAGTAGAATGAAGGAACTCTTAAAGGTAAGTCTGTGTCAGTGGAAGAACGGTGACGTGGCGCAAAAATTAGGGCTCACAGACGAGGGGTTGGCGTTCACTGTTGTCTGTCAATGCATCTGACATGCGGAACTGTTCAATAATGAGAATAATGCCCGTCCTAGCAACCGTGATCAGGCGCTAACCTTTGTCTCTGCTTTAAGTGTAACGTAGAGTTGGGCAAGCCTACCAGTGATGGTCGTCAGAAGAAGAAATGCGGTCGGAGTTGATTGAGAAAGAATGATTGCCGAATGCGGAGTGCCCGCCAAGTTCGGCAAAAGCCGCATGACCCAAAAGTTTGACGAGGAGGTGCAGACAGGTTGATATGCCGCTTGACGAGCGTGATAGACTTTTGACTTATCAAAATACGCCATCTCTGAGGTAAGTTATTGAATATCGAATACAATTCCATGGCGGCGAACGTTGGGCTAATCATCCAATTCGTTCTCCGTTGGTTCTCCGCTGATCGAATTGTCAGTGATCACGAAGAATTCATTTCAGGATGGACGCCGCTCCCTCCTTCACATTCATGGACTGCTCGACAGACATCTCACTGATCGACTCTTTCCTATTCAAAGCACATGTTAACACCAACTATATCCCCACAGACGAAGAACTTGGGAAGATCCGAGCGTTTCTGGTCCAGCCTGCAATCGAAATCCAAGCACTGAAACGTGAGAGACTGCGTCTGGAGCAGGAGCTCGAGGCAATCAAGGCAAAGGAGGACAACATGGTCTTTCAATATACGGCTTGTGCTGCACTCATAAGCCCCTTTCGCCGCCTTCCGGATGACATACTCAGAGAAATATTCTTCGCGTGCCTCCCGAGGAAGCTCAACGCCGCAATGAGCTACCAAACTGCCCCCCTAATCTTTACACGGATCTCCCGTCATTGGCGCGAGATCGTCCTTTCCACGCCGAAAATGTGGTCGACAATCCACCTCCACGTCGTCCAGAACCCAGAATCCAAGCAGACCGCTGGTATCACTCAGCATAAACAAACCAGACCTGGGAACCGTGGAATTGGTACCATCAAGAACTGGGAAAAATACAGAGCAGACCAAACTTCTCGATGGCTCCGATTATCGGGCAGACTCCCCATTTCCGTCTCTGTCGTACGAGGAGTAAACAGCGCAGGAATACCTGCGCCGCGCACTTCCGTCGACTCACAGCTCGAGGCTATCATTCCGTACGTATCACAACTCAGATGGTTCGTCTTCCTAGGCCCGCCCGATTCCCTTTCCCGGCTTTCATCCATAAATGCTCGCGATTTCGCCTCTCTTGAATCACTGATCCTTCACAATCCTTTCGACGGCCAGGGTATCCCCTCTCTGGCGATTTTAAGCAGTGTTAATACCTGGCAGTACTCCGGTCTACTAGGAGCGCCATCACTTCGTAAGCTCTCGCTGCGACATTGCAACATACGTTTTGAGTCACTGAACGTTCGTTGGTCCCAATTGACACACCTCGATCTCGGTGGTTTGTATCAAGGCGTTCATCCACATCTATTACAAGTTTCCGCTGCTAAAATAACCAGTGTTCTACAGTGGTGCGAGCGTTTGGTGTATCTGAACCTCGATATCAAAGTCGACGATGACATTCACAGTAGCAATATGCCTTCGATGCCCCTTCTACGCCTTCAAACTTTATCGATTCGAACAACTAGCGATTTACTGCCGATGATTGAAAACCTTGAAATCCCTGCAGTAAAGGACCTCACCTTTCACAGTACTGGGAAGAACTTCGATCATTCACAGTGCCTCAGCGCCCTCGTACAAACAAGACCCATAACCAAGCTCGACATCGACACCAGGAATATCGCGCATGGATCTTTCCTGCAATGCCTTCGCCAATGTCCTTCTTTGATTTCCTTAACGCTGCGGTGCGCACGAAACAGCACGGAACGTGCTCTTACGCCTGGAGACATGATGCGTTCCTCCCGTATCGATGACGAATTTCTCGAATGTATCAGTGCCGGCGGCGTGGACGCGCTTTGTCCTCAACTTGAGGAGTTCATTTGCGACTTCTTGACAGAATTCACAACCACCGGACTGTCAAATTTCGTCGAGAAGAAGCAGAGTAGCGATACTTCAGGGCTTAGAAGGCTTAGGACACTCGCCCTTCTGAACATTCCTATTCATAAAAGGAAGGAATTTCTCCAATGGTCGTCTACCACGGAGATCAAGGCGCACATTGTGGCAGGATTGACAGTACAATTTGAAATCCATGACGAAGACAAGTCTTACCAACCCACTGAGAAGGAGGATCGATACTCTATCATCGATTTCGGCAGGTCTAGTATGCAATACGCCGATTCCTGGATGAACGACTAGATGGCATTATCAAAACCGTTTAGAAAGCAGTAATGTATTCTCGCGGCTTTTCAAGGGTGATTATTTGGAACAAAGAAAGATCAGAAAAATCCTTTTTTCATGGACCTGTCTTGTACATTTGGTCTGGACTGCTACCATGCTCTATACTGCTACTTCTCCTACCCTCTGGAATCCACACCTCGTCATTATGGTCCGAAGATTGGCTTCCATGAAATTGTAAACCCGATATATGAAATGTGGGTATTGTAGGATTATTGTTTTGGACAGATTCCCAAGAGACTCGTGCGATCATGAGAGTGGGGGCGATTCCCTAGTATCAATCTGTATATAAATTGTTATGAACATAAGAATTATGTTACGTACTGCAATAGGAGCCAGAAGAGCTGTCGCGTAGTTGCTCAGTGAGAATACCCGGGTAGCCGTGCTTTCATTGCTAGGAATGACAGCCGCGACCGCAGAAATAAACATCGTGCCGGCGTAGACCGCGCCAGATTGTAACACTATTTCAGTTACGCGGCTTAGTTTCCGATTAGAAATAGGACTATTGTGGCTAACAGAATATATTCTGTATGCGATGAGGAAGGTTGTCGCAATCGTGGTAGTAAATGATACGAAATAGAGCGCAGACTCTAGGGCGTTGAGATTGGAGGCTTCTTTAGCGGTTACAACTCGGAAGTTGGACTGTATACAAACGACCAATATTTCGGCCACATACAACCCTGTTGGAAGCTCTCAGTCTGATCAGACTGAGTGGATATTTACAAGCTCACCGATCTCAGATATAAAGAGAAGTAGTAGAAATGATACTACTCGTATTGAACGATTCCAGACGTAAAAGCATCGCCATATCTATAATTCTATTAAACCATAAAGTATTATGAAGCAGATGTTGTACTTGCAAGTAACCCGTCGGCCAAGATGCACATAGAAAATGAAGTGATATTGAGCGCAAGGCGAGTCCATACTGGGGCGTTATATAACGAGACGAAGACGCTCGCTCGGGTGCTCCCATTCTCCACAAAGTTCCAACAAAAAACATACCATTGGATACTTAGCTTGGCAATACCAAGTATATACAGGAGCGTCATAGTAGTGAGGACAATTTTGGTCTTCTTTACTCTCCCAGTCGTTACTGTGTTAAATGAACTCAACGCCGAGTTCGAGATACTATTGAGGGGCAGTTCTTACAATGTATATAGAGCGTTCCGAGGAAAACCGTGGTATAAATTCCTAATAAATAAGAATATTCGTTATGGAGTAGGAGAACTATCAGCCTGAACGAACGTACGTACCCACTAGAAACGTGCCCAGAATTGTGGAATTGAAAGTAGAGTTGATTTCGGATTTCTGAAGCGCCACAGGCGGCAAATTCAGTCCGTCTGTGCCAGACATGACGGAGAACTGAAGTGGGAGAAAGCTAAACCTCCGAGTCGTATTAAGTACCCGAAGGTTCTGCGGATGTTCAGAACAAATTACGAAGCACCAGTTTGAAATCAATCACATCACCAATGCTGAGTGTCAGACTGACAGATCGATTCGTGGCAACGCTCACTGCTGGCATGGGACTTCTTCATGCGGCCTAAAATATCAGTCAAATAGTATCTAGCTTGTTTAAATTTTAGACGGATTTTATGATATGTCAAACTTCTTATTGTTATAAACTCTACATTAGGTCAAAATCCGTCTAAAATTTTGACAAGCCAGATACTAATTCCGAAGGATTTTAGCCTCCCCTAAATAGTCGCGGGTCACCTAGGGTTATTGTTTTCTATGAAGTTGGCGGGCGACCGAAGCAACCCTAGATGACCCCCTATTATTGTTAGTCGGCTAAAATTATGCTAAAATACTATCTGGCTTGTTTAAATTTTAAGGAAATTTTAGCTGAGCGTACACATGGGGACAATGACAAAATTCATGGACAATCAGATTTATCTAAAACTTAAACAAGCCAGATACTATTTTACCTACATTTTACTGGGCCTAAGAAACTCTCGTGCCAGCAGTGGCTGGGTATCGCAGCTATTTTCGGATCGATAGGCTGAAATCCTCTTATTTTCTACACGGTCCCTCGGCGCGGAGACGCTCGGCACTGGACGACAGGTGTCCGCCTGTTGATGCGATTTAAAAAAAACCGGCATATGGCTGAAAATAGCTCTAACCTCGAAGTTAAAGCGGTTCACTCCTTGTTCCTGTGGACAGCCGGCGTCACCCAACCTGACAAAAATTTTATGATTGCAAAGCGATGACATGTGGGTGTGTTTTGAGCAGCGAGGGCAAGGAACACGGTAAACTTCGATGCCTGATAATGTTCACTCACTGCCTCAGTGGTAATATAAGGCGGTGGAAAGTCCAGGAACGATGATTACCAGCGTTTATAAATGGCCAAAACTGAAGTAATGACTCAATCCGGGCATCAAGGTGTATCTTCTGATGGTTTCATATTGACATACCTTTGGCCCTCGCCAGGTATATAATTCCATACGATTTCAACTTTCTTTCTGCAAGTGCCAGGCGCATTTCTTCTTCAACAGAACATATCGGTAAGTACTTTCTCAGTTTCGCGCCGGGCCATTCTAATCAACACCTAAGAACCCAGAGGACCAGGTCCCTTCGCGCAATTTCTAATACCCGGACTTGAAATCCATTTAAAGCAACTCTCAACTTCTTTGTAGGGCCATATTTTTTGTCTGTTGGAGGCTTTCAATTAACCCATTTTCTAGGCCGAATCTAATGCGTGTATACTTCCTCGTACTCGTCGCGTGCATTGCCTCTGAAAGAGTAGCATTGGCTTTGCCGTTAAACTGGAGGCTCGCCGTTTCCAATGGCATCGGCCTCCGCTGGTATTCCACGATACCTCCACAAGGACTCGAAGATGGAGCATATCAGTAAAAAAGGCTTCAATTTATATGTACATACTCGACGTTTTCATTGGTAAAAAATATGTCAGTAAAAGAGACTTGGACTAGAAGCTCAAGGTCGTTAGTTAGCTCGGGGAGAGTTAACCGAACAACGAGATTTAAAAGCAGCGCTAATATGCCGTATCTCTTTCCTTGATCTATGGTGTCTTACTGTTATAAATGCGGAATCTCTCATCTGACGTCGCCTCCTCCGGCAGGTCGGCTCAGAAAACTTTGTGCGTAGAAATAGCCCTGACGTAGACGAACCACAAAGCACTTGAGGCTAGTGGTGGCACTGTGGTGCTCTTGCGGCCTACGTGCAACCTACGTGTAGAAAAATGCCATCAAATGACATAATCGTGCTTACTTTTCTGTTTTGGCCACGTGTACCTGACCCTCACATTGACAAACAATCTTTATTTTCGTTCACTCGTCCCATGCTCGTCGCTCGACCTTGCAGATCAACATTTCGTATTATTCTCCTTAACCACTTTATTTGGAATCTCGTTCTCCAGGCTAATAGGCCCGCATGCGGCAGTTAAACCCGATAAATACGCCGTGCCGACTCTGCCGAGTATAGTTGGTATCCGCTCTCCTGTTCCTCCTGGATGCCACTATTCCAACGTCTCTTTCCCTGTACACTTACGTGTCAACTTCGAGGTTCAGACTTTGTAAGTGAACTGCGCTTCGACGATCATTGTGACTGCTGCATAATGCCAACATTCGCCGAACCACTTGTCCTCGTATGACTTGTCCAGTCCCACCCCACTGGCAGCTCTCCAGGTTTTTACCGGTGTGAGTTTTTATGCTCATCACTGCCCTCTGTAGCCTGAATTTCTCTCTACTGGCTTTAGCACATCAGTCGACTTGGGGAATGGTCGGACTTGAGGATGAGTTGGATCCGTAGAACAAGTCGAGGCAGAGCTGGGGTGTCAGGGCGACCTAGCTCAACCAATTCAAGGCATGATTTTCGGCTATTGTATCACGCTTCAGGTACATGGACTTGGAAGCTTCGAGGCCACGGTAAAAGAAGAGCGAACATCCACCCGGACTTTTATAAAACCTGGTTGAGACGCTTTTTCGAAACGCCTCAGCTCCTGGGATGTGGATTTCATGGGAAGAGAAATTCTTTTCTTATCCTAATCAATATTGAATTGGAGAATTTGATGTTGAATGGGTCCCGCTGCCGGCCTTAAGCTTAGATTACGTCAATTGAAGAATATCGCAACCACGAACGAGACATCTATGTAAGAAATTCGGCCTCCTAATCCTACCGCAGTCTCCCCGGTCCCTTACATACCTCAAAATCGAATTACGTGGATGGAGTTCATCTACTCTGCTACGCCACAGCCGTCTTTATTTAGGAAGTAAGAACATGTCGAAACGTCAGGAACGGTGAGGCGAGTTTAGGCAAGTTTACCCCGAGTTTGGTAGGTGGTTCATTTGTTGGGGATGAAAATCTTTCAGCGACTAATGATGGTGTCGGCAGGATCAAGTAGGTCATACCTATGCCGCTGGAACTTCGGCTTTCTATCGCTGTACCTTTACCAATACGCATCAATGGAACTTAACCTACGAGGTGAATAAATTAGGTTGGTCCCCATTTTCGCCACTTTTCCCAACAATGACTCCTTCTGACGCCTTGTCGCTCGCAGTATGAATAACTGGTATTAACCCCGACGACGGCTTTACATCGACGGGTCACATGTATTTCTCGAATAAAATTGGTCACTCTCAGACTGTACTGATAACAAGAACAGACGCTTTGCCTGCTCCTTCACGAACGCGGTGGCTCTCTCTGAAAGTTTGGGACCTTAATTTCTATTTCTGATTATGCTGGCATGAGCTGACGCAGAAAAAAACTAGTTTTGTTCTTACCTCTTCAGTTCGAACCCAGTATGTCTTTGGGCCATTGTCGGCACCCCTGTTCACATCTATTTCTCGGGCCTACATACGAGAAATGAACCATGTCAGTACCAATTCTTTAATTTCTCTAAGTTCTCTGGATACCTCATTTCTGCGGAACCAGACCAGATCAGGACCATGGTCTAGTGGCCTGTCCAAGTCAATTTCTCTGGTCTAAGGGGAAAAAAAAAACCGTGTCGACGTGTCAGAAGTGGTTGGAACTTGGTACTGAGTTTCAACCTCACCACTTTCCTGCGATCCCAGAAATTATCGGGACCACTGGCGGCTCCCTTATTCAAATCTACTTCTCTGGCCTATGCGAACCGGGCCCAACATTAGTATGGATTTGGAAAAAAAATACAAGTTACTCGGTTTACCTCAGCGGTAGCAGGCGCTCCTGCGACGTATGAAACCACGCATGAAATGAAAGCCAGACTGACGAGTAATTTCATGGTCAGAGAATTGAAGGGACTTACAATGATTCATTTCTTACATCGCTTTTTATATGCAGTGCAGCTCGCCACAACGTTGCCAAAGCTGGAAACTCGAAGGCATACTCACCCGATGACCGACGCTTGTGACATATGGCGAAATCTGACAGTGGTCCAGCGCAAGCTTTCTCCCGAGTGGTGGTGATTGAGAGGTACCGGCTTCTAGTACGAGCGCCTGGAACACCCTTTGCATAGAGGTCTGCCTCTCTCACCTTGTGAACTCTCTTTAAGCATGGCACAACGCCCTTTCAGCGATTGTAACATGTGCCAGATGGGGAACGTCTAGGCAGATTATTCCAGGTCACATTGGCATCCAGCACCTGTTGTCAGAGCAAAATCGTCCAGACCTGAACATTTGAACATTAATAGCTCAGAGCAATCCGGGCAGACTTAATTTGGATACCGCTGAAGTTTGACATCTTCCAGGAAAACTTCGGGGAAAACTGTCAAAGTACAATCTACGAACTCAGCGGAGCACCGTGGAAAAGGAACACAGATGCGAAAACCCCTCCCCGTCCATTCTTTGTCGTTCTTTATCTATCTTCACGTCACCTTCATATGGCCTCATTTACGAGTAGCAAATTTGTGGAATGAATGCCTCTGGCTGTTGAACCTAACACCCATGACCTAGAAGAGCACACGTCACGACATCTGACCACAACATACTCTCCAAGTCCAGCAAGAGGGAGAAGTTACCTTTGCTCGTTATCATCTTGCAAGCGATAGCGCTTATTGGGTGGCATTGGTTTTTTTTTTTGTGGCAGAGAACGGTTTGATACCTGCTGTAAGTTGGTAGATCGATTGTCGACCCCGACTTGTTAATTCGTGGGCTGGAAGAACGGACATCACCGGCATCACCGATCGCGGAGTCCAATAAGTTGTATTTGGTCATCATACTCTATTCGCAGACAAGCCAACACTATTTTCTCGAGTCATTTCAACTTGACTCGCAAGTCCCATTTCGTACACGTTGTTTTGCAGCTGTTTTGGGGCGGCCACCTGGTCCTGCTTTATAGGCAACTGGCTTGTATGCTGCAATTGAACGTTAGGACGACAACTTTTACCGAGCGTCATTCGCATCCCACCTCGTGGATACCGGGTCCGGTACTCCAATGTCTCATTCCTAGTGCATAGTCCGAGTCTTTCATTCTTTCTAGATAAACCCTTTAATTTTGAACACGCTCAGATTGTAGGTCAGTTTACAACCTGGAACCCTCAAAATGGAGCGAATCAGAAGCAGGGTGTCTGGGCAATTGGGCTTGGCATCAGAATTTCGAACTGTTGCATTTGGATAGAATCAACTTGGAAGCGCCGAGGTTGCGGTAAGATAAACGAAAACCCCCGTTATTGCGTCAGTCGGGTTGGGTACTTTCTCAAAATTTGTGTTAAATTCGCCAAATGCTAAATAGGTACGTTTTCGTTCTTCGAATTTTGGACTTCAAAAGAAACTTACTCAGGCCAATGAGGCCATAAACTTCTCTTCGACCATGCCAGTACGATATCGCAGTTTTTGAATGGTCTGATATTGAGTCGGTGTTAAAATGGGTGCTGCTGTCGTTCTTGAGCCGGCGACTCCGCTATTCGACGAAAATTAGAACCGAGAACGAGTCAACTACTAGTCAACATCGCTATGGCATTAAAATCTGTCACAGATTCCCAGTCCCGTCCATACTTCAGGATTTAATTGTGCAGTTGAAGATGCACCTATGCCCCATACGCTGATACGTCATGACCGCCTGGACAATAAGCCCAGTTCGACGCGGCAGGGGACAGCCTACTCTCAGGCGTGTTTAACGCATGTTTACCCCCTTTTTTGGGAACGAAGATCTTCGAACTACTGATCAAAGTAACGACGCTACGGAAGGATCAAACGAGTTATATCGACACCGCTGAAGGCTCGGCACTCCATCACCATACGTTTACCGATACGCATCAAGGGTGCTTGATCCACTATGGAGGTGAGTGAATCAGGCTTTAACTCGTTCGCGCCACTTTGCCAAAATATGACATCTTCTAACGCATTCTCGCTTGCAGTCTGAATGACTGACAATAATCACGTCTACGGCGTTATTTCCACGGGATCACTGTATTTCTCAAAAAAAATTACTCGTTTTCTCATGATCGTACTAACGACATGAACAGTTGATTCGACTCTTTCCCTGCTCCGTCACGGACGTAGTGGCTCTCTTAAGCTCTCCGGCTCTATACCTATTTCTGATTACAGTGGTATGAGATCGAGCATATTGAAGCTAGGTTGTTGTTCTCACCTCTTCAGTTCGAGCCCAGTACGTCTTTGGACCGTTGTCAGCACCGCTATTCAAGTCAATTTCCCTGGCCTATTGAAAATGTTCCATGTCTAGCTGTCAGCACCGACGCCTTACTGTTATAATTTCTGTGCTCACCTCGTTGCTGCGGGCCCAGAACGTATCAGGACCATTGTCTACAGGCCTTGCAAAGTCAACTTCTCTGGTCTATCGAAATTGAACGATGGAAACTTGTTAGTAATTCTGTGCAGAGGATGGGAACGATTCTTGATTTTTCGCCCTCACCTCCTTGCTACGAACCCAGAAACTATCTGGGCCATTGGCGGCTCCCTTATTCAAATCGATTTCCCTGGCCTGAGTGAAACGGACCAGTGTTAGCATGGACTGGAAAGACAAAATCTGCAGCTCGCTCTACCTCGGGCGCTGCAGGCGCTGCTGCAACGTAGGAAAGAACAAAAGAGAATAACGCGATATTGATGGCTAACTTCATGGTAAGAGAATAGAGAGACTAACAACGGTTCACCTCTCCCATGCGGTTTTATATGCGTAGAGCTCGCCACACCGTTTCCAAAACTGGAAGATCGAAAGCACGCTCACCCGATGACCGACGCTTATGACGTATGGCGAAATCTGACAGTGGTCGAGCGCAAGCCTTCTCCCGAGTAATGGTGATTGAAAGGTACCGGGTTGTGGCACGAGCGCCATTGAAAGATCTGCGTTTCTAGGCTTGTGAATTCCCTTTCGCTCGACACGACACCCTTCAGTAATCAGAATGTGTGCCAGATGGGGAACCGTCTGGGCAGATTATTCCGGGTCACGATGGTTTCTCTGCACATGCCATCGTGCAGCACCTGTTGACAGAGCAAAATTGTCCAAACACGCAAATTAATGAGCAATCTGGGCGCACCTTAGTTAGGTCAGTTATCTTAGTTTGGCTTGGTCCATGGATTACTTCGGGGAATCTGTCAAAGTATATGCAGCGATCTTGGCGGAGCACCGTGGAAAAGGGACAGAGAGCGAAAATCCCTCCCCTCGACGATCCTTCATCTTCCTTGACCATTTGCTATCTACCTTCACGTCCTTTCGATGGCCTCATTTACAAGCAACAAATTGGTGGAACGCATGCCCCTGGTCGTTGAACCTTCCTCTGATGATCTAGAAGAGCACAGTTACACATCGTATCCGACCAAGATGCGCCACACGGCCAGAAGAAGGGAACAGTTGTATCTGCTCGTCATTATATTGCAAGCGATAGCTCTGTTAGGAGGGTTCTTCTTTTCAAGGCAGAGAAACGTTGGCGCTTGTCAATGTTCTTTGAATGACGGCCCTTTATACTGTGAGTTATATCGTGTTAGGACCCTCGGCAGCGCCAAACTCATCGGTCGACTTGTTAGCGCCAGCACAGGCCGTCGTAGAATACGAGGTGAAATCCTTCACACCAGGTCGGGAACACAAAACGATCTATCAAGGCCTTTCAGAAGAGACAGACAGGGCGTGGGGGGATCTCTATAACCGTAACTTCAAATTTAGCCTCGACAAAAACATTGAATAGCTTCTTACACGTCTTCACAGTCACGATTATGAAAATGCCTCGGAACGAAGCTGTGCAACTGCCCAATAAAACATACCCGATCCACGACGAACCTGGATATTATATTGGTCTTCTCGACGTTTTCCACCAATTGCATTGCCTAGCGAGTCTTTTTCGTGTCCTCATCTTCCTCCAGCGGTGCTAATAAAGCTTACCCTTTGAATAGGATTTGGTGCGCAAGGCGGTTTACCGCGACCACTACGCGAACGACACCCACCTGAGCGAAGGACACGTATCGCACTGCGTCGATGCCATTCGCCAGTCTCTAATGTGCAGCGCCGACACGTCGGTGAATGTATGGCAGTGGAGTACCGAGCTTTCGGCGGTTGTGGGATATAGCACACAGGCGCATACCTGCCGAAATTTCGATAAATTGCGGGACTGGGCACGAGGAAGGCGTCTCCTTGATTGGATTGATACACGGTTGTTTGTCGAGGACGACTTGCCAGACCCGCCGGTTATCTACTGAATAAATTCTATCGATCCAATACATATGATGGCAAAGTGCGAGCAATCGCGCGGATGAGTTGCTTCGTCACTGTCGGCTGTGATATCAAATTGTGATTGGCTGCGATCAGTATCGGTACTGATCGGAGTGTGGTCGAACACATCATCTTTTGATGAGCGTCGTTGACAATGGGAGCCTCAATCATTGAAATGGGAACTAATTCCCTTATGAGGGTTGTGAGACGGCAGGCCGAGTCGGCCGAGCCCAAACAAGTTTGGGCTCGGACTCACACTTTATTATCACTTTATTATCACTACCCAAGCGGTCATCGAAGAAGCGCCATTCGTATCAAAAGTGTAGATGGTAACAAATGACACGCAAATAGTTTGTGTGGAGCTTCCATCCCTAGGCCCTATAATATGTCAGACTGCGCAGCTAGCTGTTCTCGCCTTTGACCCCTTCATTCGCATGTCTCTGTCTACGATTTTAAACGACACTTTCGGGTTCTACACCATTGGAACGTTTCTGTCCGCGGTGTATGCTTTTTTAAATGAATTATGTCTGGTTTATTGCTCAGCTCGCACCGTTTAGGCTCCTCGGAGTGACTTGTTCGCAGGTCCATCAATCTTTCTTCTCAGTTCACTCAGCTTATGACCTTTCTGACCAGGCATGGCACTACTTCAATACTTACTCCGACCCACCCATTGTGAAAATTACGGTCAGTCCATCGACATCGAACCTTCATATTACTGAGACTAAATTGTCAAAAGGTTGCAGCTCTAGTGTCAGTGGGCTGTTCTTTGTTCAGGTCAGATTGCCGCTAATCCACGCCGGAATTTATAGAGCGCTAGAGATGTTCCACCTCGCCGTTAGCATTCACGCCATGTATCACTTTTTGATAACGAACTATTTTAATCCGCTGGCACTCCTTCGAGACATTTGGTGGGTCGCCCTGCTGTAGCTACTGTGAAATTGTAATTGATATATTGTTCGAACAGGTCTATCAATGTAGGTTTCGGAGTCATCTTATTACTGCCAAATCTTCTTCTACTCACCGACGAGCCATTCGTAGATTATATTCGGGGTTATTGTGAGCGACAGCTCTTTGCTTGAGAAGGATCCAGAGACTTAGTCAATTTTTTAGGGGCTAATTGTCTTGCTCGTCCACCTCTCATATGCGATGAGGATCTATCACAGTACTTTATACCCTTGATGTTTATACAACTCTACTTAGGTTCCATTTCAGTCAGCGGGAAAAAGAGGCTGATCCCGTTTACGATTGTAAGCGACTCCAATCTGGCATAGCTTTCCATTCTGACACGAGACTGCGAAGACGGTAATATCTGTGGGTCATTCCAGTGAGTCCCGCTGCGAATGGTAATCAAAATAATTCTCAATATCCTGTTTCCCTAGTCTTGGGGTGGTGTAAGTTTTCATATCATATTCTAAACGTCGAAAGTGCTTATAAGTGAATTTTAGCACTGGTGGGAATACTGTACGTCGAAGTTCGGTACAAAAAATCCCACTGACTAGATTTTATACGAAGGTTCCGCGAAAGAGAGGTTTCTCAGCTCCCTGGACTACCGGAGGTATGTCAATTGATCACTTCACTGCAGCTTTTCATTGTCATACGTATGTGCAGACACTCTCAAAAGCTATATTGGGCTCCGCCATCGTAATCGATGTCCTGATAGCTAGCACCCTGTGTTACTACCTCCACACAAACCGTTCAGGAATACAACAGTAACCATTTCGTCTTTAGTGCGCAGAAATAGACTAATGTCTTGCGACTGTAGAACTGATAGGATGATTAATCGCCTCATGATGTACACAATCAACAACGGGATATTAACTAGGTCAGTTCTCGTCTCAAATACAAGGACATTGGACGGGGTCTGATATATTATTTAGCATCCTTGATTTTATAGCGCTCGCATTGGTATGCGGCGTATGTCAAATAAATACCTTTCTAGAAATCTGATTTCGTCTACCTAGGTAATTGCGAGGCCGACAGAGTTCCTCTTTTTCGCTGTGACCCAAGTACTGGCAACAGGTAAGTAGACCTCAAGCTCCTTTGAGAGCGGAAATTACTGACAACGTTAATAGTATACAGCAATTCTCTCATGGCAACGCTCAACTCCAGAAGGAGCATCAAGCGTAACGAAGAGTTAAACGTGGTCAGTTCAAACGCACTAGCGACCATGAATTTCGGCCGGGTAAGCATTACTGGATCTGTATCTTCTCCTGGCCCAGAAAAACACGAAAGGCAAGGTGTACATGTATGAAGGGATTGTGTGGGTCGGGTTACGTTTATGATCGAATTTCGTCTTTATTTTGAATTCCCCCCATCTCCTCTTGCTGTGCAAAACGTCGATGTTTTAGATTCTATGGACATTCAATATAAGCGACAGAAGTGCAATCCATATCATCCGTTTATCGTTTAGTTAGCAAGTTCCGAGCCCTTTTTTTTTTTCTCTTGATTTTAAGAAGACAAGAACGTTTATTTCTACCAGGGAGGAGCGTCACCATCTTAAATGGTCGTGAAATGAGAAAAATGAACTCGTCAGTCTTTGAGCAAATAGTAGCATGAGATGATTACCGTCGTAATAGTCACCTAGAATCGTAGAAGAATGGTGAGTGAAAACGGCCTTCATGGAAATAATTTGAGTACGCACGGGTTGTCAAATAATGCTGGATGAAAGGGACTATGGACGATGGAAACACGAAGCTTGGATTAGCATCTGACTCGGGGAGATAGGCGCGCTAAATGCATACGGGTACTCAAGCCGGCCAATATTCCTAAGGCCGCAATGGGAGCGATCTCTTTATTACGACGGTGGAGCTCTGAAAAAAAAATGGTATTAGTGAATGAAATTCAACTTGAATAACGGCTTCGAAGAACGAAGTACTCGCCTCTGGACGCCTTCTCAGACACTGGAATGGCGAAAGAGGCTTGCAGGAGGGTGAGCACGGCGACGAATGCGATAGAGAGTTTGACCATCTTTAATGATGAGACGATCGCTGTAGAACCCGGAGTGGCTTCTGTCGGATAGTGGGTCGTGCTGGATGGCTTTTATACCTCCAATCCAACCGCAGAGACGTAAAAAATGCGGCAGATATTAACGCCGGCGATAACACACACATAATCCGGAGATATTTTACAAATTGACGTGCTGAATGAATAGGCGTTTATCAAACCCACTAGTTCTCCTCTCGAGAAGACGATACTACTTTAAAGGCGAGACTACTATTGTGGACTAAGACAGCGGAAATAAACGGCTTGAAACTGATGGTCGTGGTTATACGATGGCGATAAACACAATAGAAGTAAAAATAAGTCCTCGACGCTGGTAAACGAGTAATTGGGAGCCATTGAAAGTCTAGTTATTTAGCTAGAAGCACAACTCAAAATCTCGCATAGACGACACATCAAGGAGGCGTAGCTTGTAGAGAGAGTAGAACATTGGAATTGCGTCCGAAAATAACCATTTTTCCATTCCAAGAAGTGTACTTTTGGTACCATTAGTTATACAAGCCGCGATTTCCTGCTTTAATATTCCAACTAGTACGTTTTTTTAGATCTATTTAAGAGGTTATAGCAATTCGAAGCCACTATAAAGTTCCACAACAGATTCGTGTCGAGTCTAATCAGTCAACATGCAGAGGGCATGTTTTAGAAGGATGCTTCTGTCCTCAAGGAAAGCAATCCTAGGCCGAGAAAACAAGAGGCGCGCGGGATAGCGCCGCCTTATTTGCCTTGCTTGGTCTAGGAAGAAGCGCGAAGGGAAAGATGCTAGAGGCAAACATCGGCTTCGACTCTTAACTTGAAGGCTTCCCTCGTCCTAACTTTGCTCCGCTTGGTCAGCTCCTGCCACTGAGCTTGCATTTCTGGATCAAACGACTGGCTTTAGGTACGCATCAGAATGGCTGACAAACCTCATAGGTGAACGGCGCGTTGCACGGCTTACCGGTCGGAGAAATCCGGTATACTTCGGCCACAGCCGTGATGCATTGATGGCAAATTTGTCCCGTGCACGTTCATGTAAGCTGGGGTTCGTTCACCATGTCGTCCTCTCCCGCAGTGTTCTCCGTGCCTTCTCTGCTGAGTATCTTGTCCATTTGATACGGTACTGCCTGCTTGATATGTCCGTTTCTATCTGGGACTTGGATCTTCTCTACCCCAACTTGCATGCGATCGGGTCGTCCAACCCGCCAGATCTGCCGCTTGAAGCCTGAAGTCTGTCCCTGTCGCTGTCGGGCACCCGTGTTTACCAGCTAGTCCTGTGCCCTATGTTCCTTATTTGGCGACGCGACTATCTATGAATGCCAACCTTAGGTTAGCTAGTTAGCTTCTCGATATTCGTCGTTTAGGCTGGTTGTTTCCGGTGAGCAGCCTTTTTTCCCCATGTTATCCGCCGTTTTCATGACACGTCATTCACGTTTCGCGTAGAACTTTGAACTTTCTTCGTTCTCTGTATCACTACATTGGTTTTTGCTTTCGGGTAACTTCTAAGGTGTAGTCGCCCAATTTCTTCGACGATATTCACCTTCCAAACCATATGTTCAGACTCAAGAGCTCTATCATCAGAGGCCACCACACCTTTCCGCGCCTTTGGAGACATGTTGTTTGCGGTACATACATTCGGGCTGCAACATGAGAGTGTGGGCGTAAAGCGTTTGGGCGAACGATTTGCGCAAGTGGTAACTCTTTGAGGTGTTTGTTCGAAGTGAGCGGCCTTCCTATCCCCCAATTTCTCATTCAATGTCTGATTATGCAAGAAAGCAGTTCGGCATCGCCAGTGTCCATAATTCCACATAGTCGTGTTATTCATCAAATTTCTCAATCACATCGTTTGTTTCTCTGTCGCGTATTCGTAAGGAGCCGGCTGGTTGGCTCAATCTTGTTCATGCAGCTTCACCCGTCTGGCGCGATGTAATCTCTCATTCTGTCACCGTGACATGGGTCTGCTCTGTCCCGACTTTGATGAGCGGTCCCTTTGGTCGCTTCGTGTTCCAACCGTCCTCGTTGAATGCCCGTGTGGGCATGATAACCCCAGTGTCCCTGCGGTTCCTCTGTTAGCTCTGTGTCGTCCCTGGAATATTTATGTTCACTGAAGCACTCAGCTGCTCGTCCGTTCCAGCTGGAGGTCTAGGGTGAGCAGCCTCTTTTTCCGCACTATTCGCCCAGGACGTCGCTTTCGATATCGACTATCTTTGCCTGGGAGAACCTGACGACGTCGAACGAGCCCTGCTGTGCCCGGAGTAGTACTCCGGATATCTCCGCCTCACAGGCGGTCGAACAAGTCCTCTGCTCCCTTTCTTTGCTCCTCAATTGCCCATTCAATGCTTGACTAGAAAATGAGGCCTTTCGACGTGGCGGTATTCATGCAGATCTTAGTTCACGGTGCCGTGTTACCCACCACCAATATGGCAAGAGGTTTACCTTTCGCACTGAATCTGTGTGTCTCATCCTTAATTTCTCCGCCGGGTGACCACAAGGTGTGATCGCTCTCTTTTACCCCTCGTCAATACGCATTAGGACATGCATGACATCCACCTCCCGAACCCGAACATACAGTATCCGGAGTTCCATTCTTTGACTACCGCGTTTACAGATTGTTCCTACAAGGCGCCGACGATTAGGCGTGACGATCATGCATATCGGCGTGCTTTTATTACCCCTCTGCCACCTCATTGTCAGGCACTGCGGTAACTTCGACGATAGCATGTGGGCAGTGCGATTTCCAGCAATACTTCGGTACGTCAAATTGTACCTTTTCTTCTTTACGAACTTACCCCTATACTTCTTTTTTTCCTAGGTGCGTTATTTTTCTTGAGAGCTGAAGACCTTCGCGTCTGGCACTGTCTGCTAGTGACCACGCAACGTCTTCTGTGGGACTATCGAGGCGGGAAGAAGTTCTACTGGCATCTTCTTTCTCCTGTTTGTATCCTTCTCAGTTTTCAAAATACCGACAGCTCAATTTATTTGTGAGCGCGGTCGGTTGTATAGAATCGCCCTCGAAACGATGGTATACACACCTAATGCTTCAGTGCCAAATATTTGCAAGACGAAAATGGTACGCACCACGTACGTGTCATTCTACCTGTCCTTCACAGAATGTCTGGCCTCGACTAGGCATGCTTTGATATTCCGCTCCCTTAGAATTTCAAGAGCCGTTCATCTTTTTTCTTTCCTTCACCTTGTCAAACCAAAAACCTGGGGTAGAGTTTTGACAGGATAAAGGTTGGAATTGCCCGAAGGGACCAAATACCCTCAACCGTTCTCCTAAACAAAAATATCGATCGCAGACTGGTCGGTAATTCTTTCCCGCCGCTAATTACAGTTTTAGAAATTTTCAATATAGATAGATTTGACTGCTTCTACGCATTTCTGAGAGACACGTGAGACTGCCAAACGGGCAGCATTTTTCAGTTAAAATTGGGGCACTGAGAAAATGAATTGTGTGTGAGAACATGACACGACCAACATGCGCTGAGTTTCTGACGGACGTCGGTCTCGGGCTTGCACCTGACTCAACATCAATTTACACACTTGCTTCGAGTTAGAGAAAGCACTTCTCTGCGAATGTAGATCTGGTCTCCGCTGGTCGATGGGATTGAAAGAAATGTATGACTTACTGTGATAATTTTAGATGTGAATTGCCCACTGTACTCGGGGGGAACTGTGGGCTTTTGATGAAACACCGCTTCGAGAACTACGTCAAACGTGATCTCTCGGTGAAGTTGAGGTTTTCCTGCAGTGTGCGACGTTCATCTCGGTAAATTTAATAAGCAATACAATTTGATTCATGTAAGGAACAGATAAAAATAATGCTAGACGACATGTTGAGGAAACTTTCGAATACTAAAGGAAAAACTCTTTACCATACAGGACAATCTCTAGCGAGTTAGCCAAAATTCTACAATGAGTCGGTCTCTAAAATAGTCCAGACACCTTGTCATGGTGGCGTCGGGTACCCGTTCATTCCTTCACTGACTCTCGTGGTGAGAGAGTCAAGTTAGTTTCCTAAACCCTTCATTCATGGGATTTAAAGAGCCAAAATGTCGGGAAAGAGATATTCTGGATTGTGAGTACTAGTGAGTGCACAATTGGGCAACGATATTGACGCCATATCCACCGTTGCCGAACAGGAGTACAAGGTACATTATTTTAGAGCGAGACGGCTTCCATAACTTGAAATTCGGATCCTATCTATTGACAGGGGAACGCTGCGCGTTTTGCGGTGAAATTTTAACCATGTTCACAGTCCTTTCATCTGAAATCTTGGTCTTGGGCACGTCTTGAAGGCAGGCATGATTCCGGTTCCAGAAAAGCTTGGAGATGACTGACCACCAGACCAAATTTTTCTTATTTTGGAGGTCGATGTCTGAGAAAGTTATGGTCACACAGACGTCGCCAGCAATATAAGTACAGGACAAAATGCATCGTATCGACCCAGTTCCAAACACACATCATTTTTACAAATCCAACAAGATGGCACTTGAGACTGGTCTTTACCACATTAAAAGCAAGATCGGCCTTTCCGTCGGCCGTAATATAGTCGAGGACGCGACGTTCAAGCCAAAGCCGATTATAATCCAGCCTGAGGGGCTTGTCGCCCCCAAGGTATAGCGAATCTTACTATCATTCTACACGTAGCTAAACCCGTTCCAGGAATGGTTAATTGAAGCTCTGTCCGATGGCACGTACGTTTTGAAGATTGGCGGGAGACCTACCGCAAATATCGACAGACTCCTCTACGTGGTTATTCTTGAGGAACCTGCACCGACGAAGTGGAAGATTACACCGCAGTTCCATCAAGGGGAAAATACTTATTTGTGAGACACTTTTCTATTCAAGGAGATATTTACTCAGCGCGCTTTATAGCATCAGTCAAGCAGACAAACCGGGCGAGGCCTGGAGACGTAATGATGAAAAAGAGCCTCCCTCTCAGGCAAGTAGCCTTTTGTGGAAGAATTTAGGAATCTACTAATTTAAAGGACACCGCAGATCGAGGTCTTACCTGGCATAGTTGGAGGCCCCCACCCCAACCCAACATTCCCTCTCAACTCTCTTTTTGTGATTACCAAGATTGAGTAACTCGGCAGGGACGTACATAGGGTGGAAGTTGCCGGTGAAAAAAAATGGTCGTCAAAAAACACTAAATAAATTTGCGGTGGAAATTTGTGGGGTTCAACTCTAGATAGTCGAATAGAGTTTGTAACTATGCAGATTAATTAACAGTCAGAGAATTACCTTCTCGACATTTTAAAATCTCTCCGGAACGGTGCTCTAAACATTCCGGAGCTCCTCATGTCGCAATGCATTCATTGTTGACAACAAATGTTATTAGGTATCACA
The DNA here is from genome assembly GCA_023014345.1 of Galerina sulciceps. Classification (NCBI taxonomy): domain Eukaryota; kingdom Fungi; phylum Basidiomycota; class Agaricomycetes; order Agaricales; family Galerinaceae; genus Galerina; species Galerina sulciceps. The sequence goes on along the minus strand of JAEDXJ010000020.1, from coordinate 352,361 downwards.
TCGGGGTTCAGGAACTGGAATTTTTATTTCCAGCCAGAAAATGGCGGAGAGATTTATTTCCAGATAAATTTCCAGACAAAGAAGTGCACTGGAAATTCATTTCCAGCTCCAAAACTCCGATGTGTATAGGCCGTTTTCCACCCAAAAGTAGATATGCCCCACGATTTCCAGGCACTTCTTGTCTTTACATCATGCACATCCCAGCAGGCGAGTTTTATTACGGCGCTTGTGCTTGCCATGATTATTCACTAATTTTAAGAGCGAGTCGGAGGAACGCGGCGTTTCCGTTCTCCTGATCTTGGTGGCAAGTTCTTATTCGTCGTCCGTTTATACACACCTCTGACTGGTTACCGACCTCTTCGGTCAACACTCTACTTGTTTGGTCACACAACTTTCCGGTACGAGTTTACTTTCAGGATCTGAAATAGCAATTGCGAGCGAGCGATCTTTGATGATTTCGGTTTTCGGAGTTTCAATCATGGGAAATTTTTGATGCTATCATTCTTGCCTAGACCTGTTCTTTCGAACGACGCCTTTGCCATGATTCTTTTGTCCATGAATTTTCTAGGTTATATTCGTTCCCTGGAGCACAGATTATAGCCACTACAGCGCGCTGCCTTTATGAGCGAGTGCTCTTGTGGGAAGACTGGAACGAGATGGTTTGTGGATCTGTCGTGCGTTGGGACTGAACGCTTTTGCGATGAGTGGCGTGGTAAGTACTGGTGAGCTTTCGCGTGCCTCTTACTTTGTTTTCTTTCAAGTAGAGCGATACTAGAGCACGTATTCGGCGCCGCTAAATGCAGCCCACTCGAGGATGAGGTGGACAAGCCATTCGACATAGGTTTAGAGGTGAGTCATTGTTTCGGTCTTATCTGAAAATCGTCGACAATGTTTCAAAGAATACCACTTAGAGACCTGGGTGGCTTCCATCTATCTGGGTTCGCTGTGAGGTGTCATTCAACGCGTCTGCTTAATGTGACTATTTTTTCGACTCTGTTATTCGTGCAGCTCCGTCCAATTGGCACGATGTTTCATACTTTCGCTCGCTAGGATTGCACTTTCTCTGCCACTCCAATGAGCGGTCCCGAGTTTGGGGTGACCCCTGAATCTCACGCACCCGCATGTTTTCTTGTTATAAACGACGACTAACACGGCATCGGCATAGCACTCGTCTTGGGGTAGAGTTTTGACAGAATAAAGGCTGAATTGCCTAAAGGAACTAATATCCGTAAATGCATTCCTAAACAAAAATATTGACAGCAAACTGGTGGTCGGTGTCTCTTCCCTTCCGCGATCTACAGTTTTAGAAATTTTCGATATAGATAGATTTGGGTACTTCCACGCCTTTCTAAGAAACACGTGAGACTATACCAAACGGGAAGCCTTTTTGGTTAAAATTAAGGCCTTGAGAGAATGAACGGTCAGTGTGAACATGATCATGAGGGAGGAACATGCGACGAGTTTCTGATGATGGGCTTGCACCTGACTCGAAGCAATTTATTTAGACTTGCTTCGGACCCAACCAGGCCATTTTTTCGGGAGTGTAGGATCTGTTCAACGGGAGTGAAAGAGATATATTGCTTCTGTGATGATTTCAAAAGTGTATCACCGACTAAACTGTGTACGAGGGGCATATAGGCTCTCGCTCAAACCGCATTTTCGAATACAACACGTATCGTCGGCGTTCCACCTGAAGGACTGATAAAAATAATGCGAAGCAATGTCTTGAAGAAACTCTCCAATAGTACGGATAATTTTTCTGACCTTACAGATCACTTCTCAGGGAACTTTCCATACAAATTATCTGACAATTCGGTCTCTAAAATAGTCCAGTCACTGGCTTGTCACGGTGGTTTCGGGCGCCCATCCATTCCTTCATTGATTCTCGTGGTCAGAGAGTTATGTTTTTATCCTCAACCCTTCATTCATGAGATTGACACCGCCAAAATGCAGGGAAGGAGATATTCTCGTTCGCAAGCTTACATGATATTTGCCATACTCGTCATTTTGCTGTGTATTATTGTTTCTCTTGCGATGCATTGCGACAACAGCGATTAAAGGACTATCACGAAAGGAAATTTGCCATGGAATTACATCAGGTTGAAAGCTTCCCGGCGAATACCAACTGGTCAGTTCGCAGGTTATTGCTAATATTGACGCCATATCCCACCATTTCCCGAACTGGGGTCAAGACTTCATCATTTTTGTGTGAGACGGTTTCCATCCATTGACACGGGTGCCCTGTGCATGCTTCGCAGAGACTTTTAACCCATATTCATAGTCTCTCCATGAGAAATCCTGGTGTCGAGCGCGTCTTGAAAGCGGGCATGATTCTAATTCTATAAATTCGTGGAGCTGCCTGACCACAAGACCAAAGTATCTTCATTATGGAGGTCAAAGTCTATGAATGTTTTTTGTGTACTTCCCATATTTTTATGGTCACGTTCGTTGACCACAGGCGTCGCCCGGAGTATAAGTATGGGAAGAAATGCACCATAAGACCAGTTCCAAAGACATAGTCTGTCTATCCTTACAACATGACACTTGAGACTGGTATTTACACCATTACAAGCAAGGCGGGAGATTTTTCCATCGGTCGTAACATCATCGAGGATGGGACGCACCGGCCGAAGAGGGTTATCACCCAGCCCGACGGACTTAACGCCCCCAAGGTACAGTACATATTACTATTCCTCCACATGTTGCTGACCCCATTCCAGCAATGGATAGTTGAGGCTCTGTCGGATGGCACCTACCTTCTCAAGATTGGCGGCAGGCCCACTGCAAATATCGACAAACTTCTATATGCGGTTCTTCTCGAGGAACCTTCCCCGACGAAGTGGAAGATTACCCCACGCTTCCGTCAAGGAGAAAACACTTATACGTGAGGCACTTAATTCCTCAGGACGACGCGTAGATACTCAAATTTTCTTCTAGCATCTTTCAGGCAGATAAAGGGACCGACGGATGGCAGCTTCCTGACCGTCGAGAGCCTCCTGCACAGGCACGTAACATTCCTTGAACTTGAAATGCGTTTATCGAAGGAAGACTACAGATCGAGGTCAAAATTGTCAAAGTTGGACAAAGCCTCCCGCCGACTTACCCCACCAATGCGCTTTTTGTGTTCAACAAGGTTGAGTAACTTGGCAGAACGTAGAGAGGACGTCACTGGATGAAAAACTGTCGTTATGAAAATACTAAATAACATCTGTGGTAGATATCTGCGGTGTAAAATTCGAGAGAGTCGAGTAGAGTTTTTAACTGCAGAATAAATGACCGTAACAACTAATCCAGTCTGATGAGGGCTGCTTCCTCTGTCCAGCCAATACTAAGTCTTATTATTGCGTACTCGGGGCTCCTGTTTGCCTTGAACATTCACTGAATTTAAGAAGGAGAAACGAGAAGTCCTCTTCGTCATTGTGGTGAATATTGAACCCGCAATTATCGTTGTTCGTGGCTACATTCGCCTTATTCACCGCCGTTGTTCTCCGATCCCTCGTTTCAACCCTACGTTTCTAACCCTATCTGTCAGTGCTGCTCTTTGCCCTTGTGAACGCCTTTTCTCTGTCATAAGACACCCCACTTGTCCAATCTGATTTAAATCGCACTGATTTATGAAATAACATAAGATTGCACCGCCAATTGACTGGACAGTTTTCAACACACGACTCACGAGTCGTGTATCTGATGACACGACCAAAACACCATACGGATTTCCTCCACTGACCTGTAAATGAGCCCATGAACTTTCAGAATTCAAACAGCACTGAATGGCGCTCTATTATGTGGTCAAGTTCAATGGATAGGTGTCCTCCTCGGATTAACCGCCTACCGCTGATTGTTGACGGATTTGGGTTTCGGAGTCTAAATCGTGGAAGAAATTCGATGCCATCACTTTCGCCTTTTCCTTCCTACGATGTTCGAACATTTTCTTGATTCTCGTTTTTCTTCCACTCTTTTACTCACATCAACCATGCTAGTTTCCTGAATCACCCATAATTGAGAGGCGCCAGCGTGAACTGAGAGCGGATCTTCAAGCGCGTCGACGCGTCCAAACTTGCAGACCCAGGTGCGTCATGTCAGTCGTTTGTGGGCGAGTTGGAATACTTCCGTAGATTTGTTTAGACGTCCTACTCGACGTGACGCAGTTGTACATTCCATTTTACACGTCACTCTACTTGAGGAAGCTCGCGGGAGGATTGAACGAGAAGAGTCTGGTGGATGCCTTGTGAAACGCCGCATTGCAGGAAGACTGGGACGGGCAGCATGGTAAGTCTCGCGTATTTCTTACTTCGTTTTTGTTACTAAACGGCTATTCTAGCTGAGGAGATTCTGTTCATCTCCACGTTCTTCCATCCCGAAGCATGCAAACACCTTTCCCGGTCGTGGTTGCATTGGCATCAGCCGAATACTATCGACCGAACCTTTGCCCAAATCTCTTAGGACCATCGCGGGCAACGAAGATGGAATCCAAACACCTGTTTTCGAGCGGTGGACATTAGGGGAATGAAGAATGGCCCAATCTTGGTGTGTTCATGGTTTTTCCCCGTCGTTTTACACGCATATATTCATCCTGTGGTTGAACGATAGTTTGCGAATCTGTCGTGGGTTGGGAATGAAGGGACCTGCGATGAATTAGGTGGTGCTGGTGAGTCCCAGCATGATTCTTGCTTCGTTTTATTTTTTCACCAAAGCGGTGACACATGCAGCACATTTGTGCTTGTCGTTCTCGCCATTCATGTCGTTCATCCATCTGTCTGTCCTTGTTATCTTGCTGGGCTATTCCCATCGTTAGGTAAATAGTCGTCGCAAATCGTCCTCCATCTTCATCTCCGGTCATCCTCGGATTGAATAACTGCCTATATCCACTGGCAGCGGACCAGCGCTGATTCAAAATTGTCGACGGATTTGGGTGTCGGAGACTCGGAGTCTCGGAGTCTAAATCAAGAAATTTGATGCCATCAGTCCTGCTTTTCCTTCCTCCATACGATGTTCGTGTCGATTCTTTTACTCTTTTACGCGCATCGCTCATGTTAGGTTCCTGTACCACGGATAATTGAGAAGCTCCAGCGTGAACGGAGAAGGCAGATCTTCAAGCCCGTTGATACGTGTAAACTTGCAGACCAAGGTGCTTCATTTTCCGTTTTTAAGTCGTTTGTGGAATGCTCCTGTAGATTCGTTTAGATACCCAACTCGACGTGACGCAGTAATACATACCAGGTGACACAGCAGAAAAACACTTGAGATAGACTCGAAGGAGGGTGGACTGCTTCGCGAGGCTGGAATGCAGGACGACTACAACGGGCAGCGTGGTGAGTCTCACGTACTTCATAGTTCGTTTTTTGTTACTAAGGGCTATGCTAGGTAAGGAGTATCTGTACAAGTCTACTTTCTTCCCTTCCAGAAACGTCTCTGCCCCGTACCTTCAACGCCATCTTTGATGCTTAAAAACGTTGCTCGCCACTCCACTTTCCCCTCCCCTCGAAGGCTCCCGACTCTTGCAGCGACTGCTAAGACTAGGAACGGAAGGTTTGATAACAAACCACCGAACCTTTTTTCCTACCTACCATTTCGTACTACCGTTCTCATTTGGGTTCGATAACTCCTCATCTACTGCTGTTCTAATCACTGCTGCAACTCAATTCGCTCACTAAGTCGGATACCCCGGCTTACGAACACCGCCCAAGAGCTACCAGTGACCCCTTGTGAGCGGTTAATATTTCTCTCCTTGCTTCCACCTTTCCGTGTCTTGTGGGCCGAATATGTTGTCCGTGCACCTATGTTTAGCTCGCGCCATTTTTGATTCTGTCGCTCTTGATGAATCATTGCAAATGTAGCATCCGACGCGCTGTTGTCCACGTATGAAATTTATTTCTGTCGGACACCCCAGTCACTTCTCGGAAAACATGTATCGATCTCTCGATTTTTAAATTCAGATAATTCCTGAGTTATGATCACCTTCCAAATCAACCACTCGGAGTCGGGTATTCCCTATTCACGTATTACTGAGCCTTCAAGTGCGGAGGACAGATCGCGGTACGTTTCATCTTTGGCATTCGGTTCGGTTCCTCTTCTGGCGCTGCAACTATTTAGGAGTGCAAACCTGTTCACCTTGTTATTGTCAAGGATTACAAACGCTCTGGGATACCACTAATTGCGCTCAATACTACAGGAATGTGATTACAGATGTTCCACTTTCACTGTCGTCTATATCAATTAGTCTTTGAATATAAACTTCAAATTCTTCATTTATCGGCTCGTTACCTCCTATTTTTCTGCGAGGCGAACGGTACTTCGTGCTACCTGCCCCTCACGGGATATCGGGCCTCAACAAAGCATTGACGTACTTCCATATTCGGCTTATTTCTTAGGTCGCCTCCGCTGACTATAGTTTTATAAATATAAATTTGCAAATTATAGGTAAGTTTGAGTGTTTCCACGCATTTCTGAGTAAATCAAGATGTGAAAAACTGCCAAAACTGGCAGCATTTTTTGGTTAAAAATGGGGCTCTGAGAAAATGAACTGTCGGTGAGAACATGAAGCGACCAATATGCGCTGAGTTTCTGATAGCCGTCAGTCTCGGGCTTCACCTGACTCGAAACTATTTATTCACAGACTTGCTTGGGACCTAGCAAAATCATTTCTCCGCGAGTGTAGTAACCGGTCATTCTGTGCTTGACGAGTAGTGAAAAAGATATATCATGTACTGTGATAATTTCAGAAGTAAATTCCACTCAACCCGAATGGGGGGGCGATTACAGACTCTTGTTCGAACCGCGTTTTTGAGTACAGCGCCAAAGCGTTGGTCTCAAGGTAAATTTGTGCAAGTTTACTTGACGTGTGCGAAGCTCATGTCCTAAGACCTGTCTTTCATTTAAGCTGTCAAGTCGGACCTCCAATAAGCGACAAGCTGCCTCAGCAGGAGGTGATGAGTTCCTTGAAAGTAGGATGAAAATTTCGATTCAAGTGAGGAACAAACAAAAGTAATGCCATGCGACATCTTGAAGAGATTCTAGAATACCCAGGATCAATTTGTTTACCTTACCGAACACTTTTCAGCAACCTTCCCATTCAAATTTACAACTATTCGGCCTTCGAAATAGCCAGAACGTCTTGTTATGGTGGCGTCGGGTGCCCGTTCATTAATCATTCCTGCTCTGATTCTCCCGGTCAAAGTGTTTGGCTTGTATCCCAAAGCCTTCAATTCATGGGACTGATATCGCCAAAATCTCGGAAAGGGGTATTCTAGGCAGAAGATCATTACCAATTTATCTGACAACATATTTTTTGTCTTCATTGCTTCATCGATTATCGGTGAGGTGACCTCTGGGAACGCTGAAACTACTGCGGTTTAAATAAATCCACGACAGAAAAATTATACTGACCTCAGTGTGAAAGCCTTGAAACGACGATGAACCGTTCAGTGCGCAAATTGATGCTTATGTTGACGCCATATCCCACCATTTCCAAACAGGAGTCAAGAATTAATTATTCTTGAGTGAGACAGCTTCCATACCTCGATATTCGGATGCTATCCATTGGCACGGATACGCTGCGCATGTTTCTCAGAGCATTTTTAACCACATTCACAGTCTTTGTCTTTACGTGAAACATCTCGGTCTTGGGCGCGTCCTGAAAGCCAGAATGATTCCAATTCTAGAAATTCGTGGCTCAGATGCCCGACCACAAGACTAGCGTATCTTTATCGTGTAATGTCTGTCAAATTTGTTTAGTATTTCCCATCGTTTCATGGTTACATTTCGTTGAGCACCGGCGTCGCCAGAAGTATAAGTACAGGGTTAAATATGTCGAGGAAACCCAGTTCAAAGAAACATCTTACCCACAACTCTAACAAGATGACACTCGAGACTGGTGTGTACACCATCACAAGCAAAGCGACAGGCTTTTCCGTCGGTCGTAACTTGGCCGAAGACCTGTCGCTCAGGCCAAAGAAGGTTATCATCCAGCCAGAAGGGCTTACCGGCCCCAAGGTATAGCGAATATTTTCTATAACCTTACACGTCACTAATCCCTTTCCAGCAATGGATAGTAGAAGCTCTTTCCGATGGCACGTACACTTTGAAAATCGGCGGGAGTCCCACTGCAAATATCGACCAACTCCTCTATGCGATTCTTCTCCAGCAGCCTGCCGCGACAAAGTGGAAGATTGACGCGCGGACCAATCACGGAGAAAATACTTATACGTAAGACAGACATTTTTTAAGAAGGCGAGTAAGTACTCAGCATTCCTCCTAGCATTATTCAAGCAGACAAAACGACAGACGGATGGCAGGTTCCTGATGGTGGAAATCCACCCGCTCAGGCAAGTAGAATTCTTTTCACTCAAATGATGTGCTTATTGAAAGAAAACTCAAGATTGAGGTCAATGTGATCAAAGTAGGACAAAGCTTCCCGCCGACTTTCCCTCTCAATGCCCTCTTCGTTATTACCAAGGCTGAGTAACTCTGCCAAGGGGGAAATTTAATGGTTGTTACTGGATGATATAAAAACGGTCGCTAGAAAAATACTAAGTGAAATTTGCGAAGGAAATTGTTGGATTAAACTTTTGAAACTAAAGCTTCTGAACATAAGCTATATATATCAAGTCTTACAGCACCGACGCGTCCTTTGGTAAGTCTGGTTGCGCGGTTAAGTTCACGCTGATCGTTGACGGATATGGGTTTCGGGGTTTGAATTGAGAAAAAATTGATGCCATCAATCTCGCCTCTCCTCCCAACCACACCTGTCGTTCGATTCTTGTGTTTTTCTTACTTCTTGACTCGTCTGGACCATTGTTCTATTCTTGGTCACCAATGCAAGTCACTACCGTTGGCTGTACGCCTAGGTCGGGGGTCTCTTTGTCAGAGTTGAGCCAGATGGTTTGTGGATCTGTCGTGGGTTGCGACTGAATGGACCTGCGACGAGTTGCATGGTGAGTTCTCACATTTTTCTTACTTAGTTTTCTTTTCACGAAAGTGACAATAGAGTACATGAAAAACTTTACAGACATTACCACTCGTGTATTCGTCCCCGTCAAATGCAGGCGAAAACGGATATGGCGAACGAAACTATTTGGCGCTGATTTAGAAGTTTGTAGTTGCTCTCGAGCCGCAGGCGCAGGGCCACGCGCATGAGTTGAGGCATGAACATACCGAGGGGATTGTCAGCAATGTCAGACCAAACGACAAGCGCGAAGCATTCATGCACTGACGTTGCCTGCAGCGGCTCAAGGTGGACGAGAAGGCGAGGATCACGATGGCCACCACGCAGCTCGGCGGGTTGGTGGTAAGAAATCTGGAGACGGAAACGGTGCTTTGGGAGTTGGCTGTGGTTAGTCTTCACTTTACTTGCTTAGACGACGGAGCTGATTGTATTACGTTCTTTAGTGGTCGTCGGTGCCTATGCACAACTCAAATATAGTGAAGGATACACGATAATGGGGCCAGGAGGTGTGGAGGCGCACGGCGCACGGCGGACGTCTCTCGTCCCCTTCTTCGACGGCGTCTGTATCGGACTCACGCTCGTCAGGAGCCACCGACCAGAAGCAGCAATGTCAAGCCCAGCTCCGCGCCAGACGAGCGGGAGCGACACGTAATGAGCTGTATCTCGCGGCTGTCCACCCCTCTTCCCTTCCCTACCCTCCCAGGCCCAGCCCCCGTCCACTCAAAGCTTCCTTCACCCATGCGCGGTCCTGCACATGCCAGAAATGACGCTCGCTTACCGGTTCGTATGGCTCGAGCTGGTGGTCGCAGGGCCGGAATGGGCGTGTGTGTTTGATGAGAGGAATGGGTGTGTGGTGGGATGGGTGGAGGGGATACAGGGCTTGTGGGAAAAGCGAGAGAGGTCCAGGGAGGGGGTGGGGATGGGGAGGAGGAAGAGGGGGATAGAGGGAGAGGTCCAGAGCGGGTACAGGCGCGGAGGTGTCGAATGTCCTATCATAGGACGGAGCCGACAGCATGGCACCGGCACCGACGTCGAAGTCCACGCCTCTTACCGCCACCATCACCACCACCACCACCCCCAAACACTCAACGTCCTCGTCCCGCAATTCCTCGGCCTCATGTGCTATGTCGAGCTCTCCCGTTCTCTCGCCGGCACGTCTTCTTCGCAGCGCGATATTTGCTGCGCGTGTTTGCGAGGGAGACGGGGTGGTGCGGACTTTATGTTCCGAGCTCAAGGTGGCGGTGGGAGGTTGAGTCGGGGGCGGGGGCGGAGGCCAGGAGAGGGATAGTTGTCGGAGGGCGAAGGGGGAGGAGAGGAAGAAGGTGTGCACCCTTGTAGCGCAGGCCCCCTCCCGCGGCGCCGAATGGCTCGACTTTATCGTCTGTCCCGACTGCGACCTCCTCTTCTCGCAGCATTACCATCAACGCGTGCAGGATCATTCATTTCGTTTACGTTTAGCTGTGTACCGAACTGCGAGGTGGGAGGACCCCTTCAAACTCTTCAGGGATTCCAAGAGCTGTGAAAAAGAAGTAAGTATTGATTTCTGTCATGATTGAAAGTTGCCTTAGCCCTTTTCTCGTACCCACCAGCTCAACTCTTACTGGCTGCATCGTCGCCGCCGACGACAGCCCATCCCCGCAGAATATGCATACGCCTACACATCCAGTGCCGCGACCTACGACCGCGCTACACCGGAACGGGCCAAACATCCACAGAAAACGACTACAGCGACGAACTCACCGAGGCGTTCGCACTGGCATTCGCGCTTCCGAATCCAACTTGGAGTAGTCGAGCAGCACCGCCAACGACATCCGTGTTCCTGTCGTCGCCGCTGTCATCGTCACGTTCGTCCAGAAGTTTGGTCTCGAGCTGTGGCCGACTAGCGACTGTCAAGATAACGAGGTGAGCCAAAGGTCCTTATTGTTTTCGAAACCCTTCTTACCTCGTTGTAGTCCCCTCGCAGGCTCCACCCTACCAGGACCCGCCAGCTCAACCCTTGCATGCGGAGCACACATCTTCCACGCCGCGGTGTACTCCCCCGATGCACGAAGACGAGTCAAACACCCGCAGAACTTGAAGGACACGGCAATTTCTTTTGCCAGGGTAGTAAGACACGAAGTTTTGGAAATAAACTTCGTACTCCTGGTATTTTTTTCTCCTGCTGCGTCCTTCTAAACACCAACGTCTCGCTTTGTTAAGTTACACGACTATGTTATCCCACTGCACAGCGGCGACTTGCATTTCGTTTTCGTGTTCAAATCGATCACGTCATTCTGTGCAATCCTTGTTCTGCTTGACCTCTACCTGTGAGTAAATGTGACCTGAAATACCACGGCAGTATTGACCGCCTGAACCACAATATTCATTTAAGATTCCTCATTTCTTGTCTCGGTGCCCCATATTGGTGAGAGAAGAGTGGCACGTACGCGTCATGCTCGTGCTACCTATTCTTCACGAAATATCGTACATCGACTAGGTATGCTTTGATACTCGGCTTCGTTCCGAGAGTCGTGCATCTTCTTTCTCTCCTTTACCCAAAAACCTGGGGTAAAGTCTTGACAGGATGCAGGTTAAAATTGCCCAAAAGAACCAAAATACCCTCGTCCGTTCAAGCCTAAACAAGAATATCGACAGCAGACTGGTCGGTGTTTCTTTCCTACCGCTATCTGCAGTTTTAGATATTTTCGATCTAGATAGATTTGAGTGCTTCCACGCATTTCGGGGAAACACGTCAGACTGCCAATTGGGCAGCAGTTTTTGGTTAAAAATGAGGACCTGAGAAAATGACCAGGTGGTGAGAACATGTAGTGACCAATACGCGCTGAGTTTCTGACAGCCGTCAGTCTCGGGCTTTCACCTGACTCAACTATTTATGCACATATTTGTTTGGGAATAGCAAAATTACTATTCCAGGAGTGTAGTATCTGGTCGTCCTTTAGTCGATGGGGAGTGAAAAAAGATATACACCATAATAGCCTGCTGTGACGATTTCAAAAGTGATTCTCTTAGTAAACTCGAGTCGGTGGGATTACGTGAGGGGCCGATTGAGTAATATCCTGCCTGGTAACGTCTTATAGAAACTTTGGAACACTAAGGATGGATTTTTTTACGTTACAGAATACTTACCAGTGAGCTTACCATCCAAATATTCAGTCTCCAAAATAGTCCGCACATGTTCTCATTGGTGGCGTCGGGTGCCCGTTCATTCCTTCATTGATTCTCGTGGTCGAGGAGTTAAGTTTATATCCTAACCCTTCATTCATGAGATTGACATCGCCAAAATATCGGAAAGGGATAATATGGGCGTAGGATTACTAATCTTCATAACCTTATATCTGTTCTCTTCATTTTTTCGTCGATTATCGGTGTTACGGGGAGCTCTGTGACAGCTCTTGAAGGAAATTCACGACAGGAAAATTAATACTGACCTCAGAGTGAAAGTCCTGAGACACAATGAACCGCCGACGTAACGAATCGGCGTCAATATTGACACCCCATCCCACAAGTCCAGAACGGGAGTCAAGACTTGATTATTTTTGAATGAAACGCCTTCCATATCTCAAGTTTCGGATGTTATCAATTGACACGGGTCGCTGCGTTTTTCGCAGAGAATTTTTAACCATATTCACACTCTTTCTACGAGAAATCTGGGTCTCGTCCACGTCTTGAAAGCAAGCATGATTCCGATTCTAGAAATCCGTCGAGACGGGTGACCACCAGACCAATGTATTCTTATCCTGGTGGGCGTTGTCGGTGAAAGTTGTTTGGTTACTTCCAAACATTTTACGGTCACAATCGTTGACCACGGATTTCGCCTGGAGTATAAGTACGGGACGAAATTCACCGTTTAGACACAGTTCCAAACACTTATTGTTTCTACTCTTCTTACAAGATGGCACTCGAGACTGGTATTTACACTATTACAAGCAAGGCGGTACCTTATTCCGTCGGTCGTAACATCATCCAGGACGGGACGTACCAGCCAAAGCCGGTTATAATCCAGCCTAACGACGTCCCCATCCCCAAGGTAAATTGCGTATGTTGCGATCGCTTCACACGTCGTTAACCCCATCTCAGGACTGGATAATTGAAGCTCTTTCCGATGGCACGTACCTTCTGAAGACTGGCGGCAGACCGACTGCAAATATCAAGAATCTTCTCTATGCGGTTCTTCTCGAGGAGCCTGCCCCGACGAAGTGGAAGATTAAACCGCAGTTCCAACAAGGAGAAAATACTTATCTGTATGACCCTCGTCATCTCGAGAAGACATGTACTCAGTGCACTTTTCTAGCATTGTTCAAGCCGACAAAGAGGGCGACGCATGGCAGGTTCCAGCGGGTAAGACGCCTCCCGCTCAGGCAAGTAGCTTTGTTTGGGAACCAGAAATGTGTTTATTGAAAAGAAACTGCAGATCGAGGTCAAACTTACCACAGTTGGCGGGACCTCCCCGCCGACTTACCCTCTCAACTCGCTCTTTGTGATTGAGAAGGTCGAGTAACTCAGAAGCAGAACGTAGGAAGCATGTTGCCGGATGAGAAAAATGGTCGATGAGAAAATACTAAATAAAATTTGCGGTGGAAATCTGTGATGTTCAGCTCTAAATAGAGATCATTCGAATAGAGTTCGAAACTTGCAGAATAAATTACTCATTTACAGGAATGCCTACTCGAAAATTTTCTCATTTCGAATGTTTTCAAAGTTTCTACTGTAAACTTTGCACCCACGCCAAAGACTACACAAGAGATGAGTGCTTTAGGACCAAATTAATGTTGATAATTCCCCAGTTCTGCGAGTCCCTTTACGTCTTCGATAGGCAGTTATATTAGACGGCCGCTTCGAAATATTGAGTTACGCGGTAGAGGAGAAAATACGTAGACTGGAGGGACGAACGTCTCGGGAAATCAGATCGATCAAACGAGACGAATTTACCAGGGCATCAGGTATGAGGCCGTGAAAGCCTCATGGTCAATGTAACACCGGACATGTTTCCTAGAGTATTATATTTCAAGGTCCGTCACTCCACATCCTGGACTAGAAAAACAAAGTAGAAAATGCTGGATAGCGCCGACGGGTAGATGGCGGAGTAAGGCTGCGACTCTGAAGTCTCCTTCGACCTCACTTCTCTCAAACTTCCGGGTTCAACAATATAAACATCATTATTCAGATAAGAGTGGTCATACAACTCCAGTAGTGAAAAGCAATGGAGTACTTGGTTCACCGCAGCGCTTACAGCGCTTAGTTTTACCAGTCGGAAAAATCCGGAGTTTTTCGGACACAGCCGGTGCCGACGTCAGTGTTCCTTATTCCATACCACAGCTCAGTGCAGCTGAAGGCATGTTGCGTTATGTCGCTATTGGTGATATAGAACTTTGCAAACCCGTCGTCCGGCCCACTACCGACGATGCTCGAAGTTCATCCTTGTCAGATACCTGTTTGCGTCAATTTGCGTGGTCAGATTCAGACCGTGCCCACGGCTCCTCCTCTGGGCTGCAACTAGCTATAGCCAGTCGCATCGACCTCGGGTTGGGTATCAAGCATTTTTGAAATTTACCCGCGCAGGCTGGAAGTCCACGTCGAGACATCTGTTTCTTTACCAAGGCTTCCTTCCATCCACCATGGTTACAGTACGTCGTTCGTGTCTTAAGAGAACTCTCTTTATCATAGCCTTGAATTTTGCCTTCGGGTAGTTACTTATTATGTTTTTTCATGTCGTTCAACTATATTTACCTTTCAAGCGGGATTGAAGTCTGGAACCCCTTCCTGACAGACAACCGCGCCTCAAAAGCAAGTTGTACACAGTACGTCTGGTCACGTTGAACTCGTTGCTTAGTTACTTTTTGGCGCAGCGGGTATTCAGAGTTTCTGCCATCTCACGTTCGACTTCCCGTTCCGACGTGACCGTGTATATTCTGAAGCTACATCCGTATAATTATAAGAGGTAGATTGTTCTCTGTGCGTTTCATTTGCCAGTTCGTTTGTCTTCTTTTCCCACATTACAGAAATTAAATTCCCATCACTTGCCACCAACGGTTAGTTTATTGAGACAGGACGGCGGAAGAGGTTCGACTAATAAGTTTTTGTATTTCTGTGTCGTCTTACTTCGTGTGTTCGTATTTCACCTTAACAGATCAGTAAAGGAAATACGGAGAGACGAACGAGAACAAGAAGGTGCCGCTTATATAGAATACCCAAAGCCTGCATGTGATCTGTCCAGCCTTATTGATAAGACCTCTTACCATTGGATTCTATCTTCCTTTCCCTCCTTTGCGGCCTCATTGAGAAGATCTCCTCGTTTCATATCCTCACAATTGACTTCAGAGCGCGACTGCAACTTAATCATGCCGATTGCAATCACTCCTGAACTAAACTTCTCAGAGTCCCACAAAATGGTGTTAAGCCAAATGCCACACCCGAAATCAACTACTTGTTATACTTGTGGTAAACATTCGGACGAAGATAAGCCGTATCAAAGGTGTGCAAAGGTATGGACACGGTGCGCCAATTTACCAGAGGATTTAACACCGTTATGTGCATTCGCAGTGTAGAACCGTCATATATTGTTCCAGAGAGGTATTGAAGGATCCAGTGCTCAGTAACGAATAGAGAAATTAACATACACCGTACAGTGTCAAAAACAGGACTGGTAAGCATTCAGAAAATACGGCGAGTGAGTTCTAAATCCTTTTGAATCTCCGATAGGCCAACACACAAACAAGCGTGCTCCTCCACTAACGAACAGCGGAATTTTATTCTTAAGTCTTATCAACGAATGAAGTTGGACAATGTGTTTATGGACTGTGTTATGCTGGACATCGCAGACGAGTTTGGCGATTCTTTGGTGCGGGATCCGAGGAAGATGTGGATTTTTAGTGCGAACCTCTTCTTGACGCCCATCAACAAAGAGGATTTTACAGCGGTCACATCGCAAAACATCCCTATTGGCTCTCTACTGGATCGAAGAATAACAGCAAAAGTCTTACTCTCGCGCTTCTGGGATGTTTCTGATCAAACCGAATATCCTATCGAAAATAAGGTTTGCGAAATGTGGCAGGGCTTCCGTGACAATTTGGACAAGCTGGATATGGTGGATGATGTTGCCGCTTTCATAGTGTTCAGTTACCTAGGAGACGAATTCACCGCTACTACTCGCATCATCTTCACTGATGCAGTGGACTTGACTATGAGTAATAGAGACCACGCGATGGGAGAGAACCGACGGCGTAGATCCAACATACAGTGAGTAATTCCTATGCTGTTTAACGATTTTGATGTTAGTTGATCGCACTCAGACTTGACAGGCGCAGTGCTAAATGGGTAGCCGAAGAACTTAGAAATAGCAAAGGGGATTTGGTGCGCTGCCTGATGGGAGAGGAGGACATAAAGTTTCTTAGGTACGGAGAGCATTCGACTCAACGGACTCAGAGTGACTGATGTAACTTGAATCGTTAAGATTAGGGGCTGCTCGGCAATCAACCGCTGGTTCTGGTACGGCGGATTGATGGCGGCTCGAATTACTCCGACAGTCGTTATTAGTGGATGTCTGTAAGGTTCAACTCTCAATGTTACTCGAGTGGAGTTCGAAGCTGTGCAGAATAAATGACTGAGTCTGCACCTACACTTCCTTTTCCATCGGTGTGTTCTTGCCCTTTAGCGCTGGAGTATTTCGTCACTGTCTGGGGAAACCTGTCCCGTTTTCACCATTGTATGTATACAACGTCTTTGACAGGGCTATTGATGCAGCAGGAGATCTACATATCTTCGTATCATTCGTTTTCGCCGCTATTAATTTCAAGACAGTCACGACTCGATTTTTTGGGGGGGGGCTGTGTAAATGAGATAACGAGAATCGGCAGAGAATATTTCGTACGGTCGCTTGTATAGATTACCCTTTGAAGAGCTTGCATGTGATCTGTCCAACCTTATCGATAAGACGTATCCTTAGATACTATCTCCTTTCTCTTCCTTTGTAACTTCATTGGGCAGGCTCTCTGTATTTCACAACTTCACGATCGACTTCAAAAACCAACCGCGACTTAATCATGCCAATTACAATACCTCCAGAACTGAACTTCTCAGAGTCGGAAAAAATGGTGTTAAGCCAAATGCCACACCCGAAATCAATTACCTGTTTTACTTGCGGTAAACATTCGGACGAAGATAAGCCATATCAAAGATGTGCGCAGGTACGGATGTGGCTACGCCCATGTTCCAGGAGATCCAACACTATTGTATATATTTGCAGTGCAGAACAATCGCGTATTGTTCCAGAGAGGTATCGAAAGATTCAGTGCTCCGTAACGAATAGAGGAACTAACACCCACCTCACAGTGCCAAAAAAGCGACTGGTAAGCGCTCATAAGATACAGAAATTGAGTTCTAAAACCTTTTCTGATAGGCCAACTCACAAACAAACATGTTGCTCCCCAAACGATCAGCAGAATTTCATCCTTAAGTCCTTTGAACGAATGCAGATGGACAAAACCTTTATGCGCTGTGTCACCATGGACCTAGCGGACGAGTTCGGCGACTCGTTGATTCGGGATCCGAGGAAGATGTGGATATTTAATACGAACCTTTTTTTAATGCCCATCATCAAAGAGGATTTGAAAGCGGTCACATCGCGAAACATCCCTATTGGCCCTCTTCTGGACAGGAAGATACCAGCAAAAATCTCCCTTTGTGACTTCTTTGATATTTCCGATGAATCCAAACACCCTGTCGAAGATAAGGTTCGTGAGATGTGGCAGAATATCCGTGACAATTTGGACAAGCTGGATATGGCGGATGACATTGCCGCTATCATAGCATTCCATTACTTGGGAGCTCGGTTCTACGTAACTGCTCGTGTCATACTCACTATTCTAGTGGCCGAGGCTAAGAGTAGTAGAGAGGCTATGGGAGCGAACCGACAGCTGAAATTTCGGTGAGTTACTTCTCATGTTGTTTCCAACGTTGCTCGATCGTTTTCAACAGGCGGAGTGCCGACTGGGTACATCAGCAAGCTAGCGATTTACTTTTTCACTTTTCGACGCTTTTCAGCTTTTTCCTTCTTTGAGAAAAGCGAAAAAGTCAAAAAGCGAAAAAGCTACCTGACCTAACCTACCGGCTACCGGACGTGGTCCGGACCGAATTGCTATTCTAAAAAAATTGACTATTACACTAAAAATCTACGACTGTTCTCTATGTCCGACCTCACAGAAATACATTTGGAACAACATTATGACTACGTAGCACATAGAGTCAGGGCCAGCGAAGTGGGCGGATGTTACTCTGATACATACTTGAGTTTGGCAGTGACGGAGAAAGTGAGACGCTTACAATGGCCCAGAACTCTGGTATAGCATGCACTACCCATCGCCTGCCTTCCTTCGACCCAATCCCAGACCCTTTTCCTTCGCTAACAAGGAGATATGCCCGGTGTTGCATGGGAGCAGCGGTGATACTTTGAGGAGGTGTCAGGAATCACGAAGTGACGGGGGAGAGAGGTGGCGGTAGATGACAAACATAGACACCATCGAGTTGCCTCTGCCTCGAAGGCTCTGGTGAACGTGTTCCGCTGTGTCGTGGAGTTCGTTGGACAGTGGTGAGAGGGGTGAACGAACATTGGGGGAAGACGGCGCGTCCCCAAATGTTCGTTTCAAACTCCGAACACGTGATATGTTGAAATTCTATTTTCGGCGATTTTGATCCCATCCTCGTTGCTCTCGCACCACCACCACCAACGATCCTCTCTTCTACGTCTTACCACGTAGCCCGCTGCCGCTTTCCGCTGTCCATGTCCGTTCTGCGACTCGATCGGACCGTCACTGCGACAGCGAGTCTTTCATGTCTTGTCTCCCCCCCTTCGCCTCAGCCATAAGTTTCGCCGTGGTACGTCGTAGGATACTTCTATGGATGGCGTTTAATACTCATATTTCATCTCGTAGATTTCCCCCATTCATACGGTTCCGAGTAGCCGCGTCTTGTTTTAAGTCGTGCGGCCTACGTTATTCTTTGAGAATTGTTGTTAGTAGTCCCCTCATGACGCGCATGACGCCTGTTTTTACTCGTTCTGAGTCTCTAGTAGTAGGTCGGCTTTGCAAGAGATTTGCAGCTAACTGTTGTAATGTAATTTTACAGATTGTCTTCGTAAATTTTGACAAATGTAAATACTTAGATTTCTGTAGGTAAATAGTAGTCGCTTTTTGTAGCTTTTTAGCTTGTCTGTGTCACCGAGCCCCCCAGAAAGCCGCCAGCTTTTTGGGGACCGACACCTAGCTTTTTTGACTTGCCGCTTTCTTCACTTTTTGTCACTTTTTTCACTTGTACAAGCGCAAAAAAGCTATTTGTGAGACTACCGATGTAGAGGAAGAGCTGAGAAATAGAAAGGGAAATGCTTTGCGCTGCGTAATGGGAGAGAAGGACATCAAATTTCTCAGGTAAGAAGAGTAGGGAACTTAAAGCTCAGCGAGATTGACGCGGTCGTTAAGGTTGGAGATGTAGATTTTCTACCAGTAGCCTGACATGGAATGAGGACCACTTATCGGTACACTTATGGAAATATTATTTAGGACGGTGACGGTGTAAAAAAGATACATTTATCATATCAGCGATGATTGAAATAGACGCCGGACAAACACTGTCGGTAAATGGCCTACTCATCGATCATCACTCACATTCACTCTCTACTCATTATTCTCGGGTATAATCTGCTAAGCACCATTCAACACAATTCCTACAAGTAGGCCGGCAAGTGAGGCATTATTCACTAATTGTGCTGAGTTTTACTTGTAGCTGGGTGTTTGACTTTACAGTGGCAATTTAAACCTCACAAGAATGTTCAGTGGGACGAGCAAAGGAAACTGGGTGTGGGGAAAATCATACCGACACACTCTCGCCATGCTCGCAGATGGATATAGAAAGGGGCCCACCTACCAAACTTACTATAATACTTGTTCGCGTCACGGTTGTCGCTTGTTCACCTCCATATTGCGGGTAACTTCACCAGTCGCAAGGTTTTAATTTTTCGTTTTTGTATCCGGTCCGTGTCTTGATCCTATTCTATCAAACAATTTGGGTTATTGACAGTGATTGAACATGGAAGATGGCGCAGTCGATCGTAAAATAGATCAGTAGTAGCTCCAACCTCACTGTATCAGGTCTAGTTCTTCGCCGATCAGAATCACGAAGACCTAAATATACTGACTAGACTGGTTACTGTACTCGTATGAAAAATAGAAACTCGAACGGGTATGACGGATAGCGAAGACAGGTAGCAATTTTTAACTCTACCGGATAAGGGTTTTTAATCTTTTCGCTTCTAAAAGAAGCCTGGCGTCGTTCTCAGTATCCAGTGATGAGGTGTTTACTGGTGAGAAATCGATTCTACTCTCAGAAGAAAATCCCTCTTCACATCATTAATCGTGTCCCCGGAAATCAGTATGGAACCCGTTGAGCGTTGAATTGGATAGGTATTCCCGCACTGAAAGACTGGAACTTATCAATTAAACATCAAGGCTAGCTCGGCGTATCGGTGACGGCTCCTGCTATCTAAAGCTCGCAGTAATATTTGTATACCGAGGCAGTAATGAGTACTATAAAATACTGGGATCCTTCCCTCATACCCGTTCATATACTCAGCCCAATCTGAGTTTCTCACTTATCATCGACATCCTGGACCTGATCAGCAAACAACGAAATGAAGCTCAAAGTATTCTTCATAGCATTGTGCTTCATCGGAGTCTCTTCTACCCCGATTGAAGAGGCGTCTGCGGCCGCAGCAGGAGTAAGTTTTTGGCTTGTTTTTCTGCGATTAAAACGAGAGCTCATGTTTGCTACTCTGCATCGTCAGTTATCTCGCCGCAGCAGTGACGATGGTGTAGGTTTTCCACTGATGTGCACATGTAAAATATCTGAATAGGACCACAGCCCCCAAATGGCGGCCCTGGGCTCGGGCGACGCCCAATATTCGACAGAGCTATTCCTCCAGGCGAACCGGGACTTATCCCTGGTCATCCCCCCTCTGTGCATGCTGAAAATGCAGCTATTGCCTAAATCAAAATCAGTCCGTTAGCCTGTCTTGAGGTCAGTTTTATTGCTTCCCTGCCGCTCTCAAATAACACACACACACACACACACACAGTCTCTATACGCAAGGTTTCTGCGGTTTCTTTTTTGTCCTATAAACTCAACCCATATGATTTTGCAGAAGTCGCCGTAGGAAAGATTGTATTTACTTTCGATTCTGTATTGTTCTTCTGCCGAGATTACATTTCTATGTACCTGAACAGGATTGTTTCGAGGTTTTAAAACATTTATTTGCGGTACATTACCGTCAATGTGTGATATTAGTACTACGCGGAACTTGGAACAAGCGCAGCATGAGTTTGCACGACGGTTGTGTAAGAGAAGATAAAGGGACGACCGATATCCCTGTCATACGAAAGTTCTGTAACATTTCCATGTCATAGTAGCTGTTTTCGAGACCGTTTTTCAGGATTTATATTTTGGTGGAGGGGGGTCGAGGCTCAGAGGGGAAGACAATCGATTGCAGACACTGATACAGTTTTTAAAGCGGAGCTTCGGCATCCGCCTCGAATGAGTCTCAGGCAGGGTCCGTGTGATCATTTTTTTCCTTTCCCTTTCACCACCAACGCCGCATCATTGCCTTCCACTTTCCAGTACTGCGACTCTCCCCATGAAATCGTTCAAGAACTGTGATATATAAGCCTATATTTCAGTTTGAGGCGGAATACTGACTCAACGACGGTGTTCGTCGCGCTTGAGGCACTGTATGCTCCGTTTCTTTTGTTCTTGCTCTCGTCATCGTCTGAGTTGCTTTTAGGTTGAGGTGACCAGTCGAAGTCTTTAAAGTCATGGTTGACGCGCCATGGACATGTTTTGATGGTCGCTCGCCGAACCGCGTACAATTTGGACACTTGAATGTCGCTTATCCATTCTGGCTTGAAAGAGGAGAAGGAACAGCTATTATTCGATCTCCAATGCAGTTGTCGGGCTGAAGTGTTTAGTCAGGCACGGCTTTGTCGGCGTATCACCTTCGATTATAGAAGACCAGATGCAGACATACGCACCTCGATCTCTTGGCTGAGTTGATTCAGAGTACATCGGGGAGACAGGTATGTGCTCCATTTCTCGTTTTGCACACAGGGCATGTCTGTATTCTCAGGTCTGCCCTCGATGGTGAAATGGACGCGTTTAGGCGGGGACGCGTTCTTGAGGAGGCTCAGATCGACGCGATGCCACAGAAGCTGCACGAATACAAGCCCTCACCGCGGCACGAACACGAACTACGTCATTTCCTAGGGAGGCAGAAAGAGACGTTTGGGGGTGCTTTGGTGGTTAAGAGAACTACGACGAGTCGTTAGGTGAGTTTGAGCTCCTTTTAACTTTGTCATCTCCACTGAAAAGGCGATGCAATTCGCGCAGGAATATGTGCTACGAATGGATGTCATCTCTCGCCTGGGCGTCTAGACTAGTTTAACTTTGATAAGACGGAGAGAAAACCACGGGTACGTTCCTTCCATAATTCGGAAAGCGGGTACATTCTTCACTTTTCTTGGTTGTTTCAGGCGCACATTAAGAACACCGATAGCGTCTGTGTCCTCGTTGTCTGCCCTTCTGCCCTCCTCCCTCTTCGTGTTCAACGCTTCATCCTTTCAATACTCTTCATCTGCCCCTGTGTTTACCCGAGCTCCTCGTCTCCGTTACGATGTAGGTAATCCTCCGCGAGCTCACCCTGCCGAGATTTCATATGTTACGCTTCCTAGTCCTGTCCTCTTCTGAACATCCCTTCAGCGCTTGCTTCCTTCCTACTCGTCCGCATTGACCGACGTGTCTGACCAGGCCTAACGTGCTGACCGCATCCTTCTCCCTTACGGTACTCCATCCACTGCTCGGTGCTCCCGTCCTTCCCCCCCTGGGGGCAATTTGACCCGTGCCCGTTCGTATAAGCAGTGGTTCAAGCACGCTTTGTCCGACGTTGGTGTTCCTTGTTTTCTTTCCGTCCCCCCATGTTACTCTGTGCCCCGTCCGGCGGCTATGGTGTTCATGCACCTGGGTACAGCCCGGGACATGTTTCTTTCTGTCAAGATCGTTGAACGCGACGTCATCCGGACTTTCATTCCGTCTCTCCCGTCATCGTGAACTGAACTGTTACTCATGTCTGTTCTATTACGACCCTCTTTTGGCAGTGTAACTATCTGGGGATTCCTACCTTGTGTCTGGCACGAGGTGCTTGGTCCACGCCTCCGAGGGTCGATCGTGGTTGTGACAAGAGCGGTTGAAGCATACGAGGCGCAGTTGCCTCGACTGCAATGTGTTTCAACGTAAGCAGCCATTTTATCGTTCTCGATTCATTGCTCTGAGTCTGATAGCGCGGGCATGTGTTTCACCATAGTCAGACTAGCTTGTATTCGTGCTTTTCTCAATTTCATATCGTCATGTTACCCACCACCTCGACGGCGCTGCGTTCGCATTCCGCCTCTCTTGATTTTTCCGACCGTTATTTTTAAGGTGTAATCTTTTTTTTTTTTCATCCGTCGTTATTACTCACTAGACCTTCCATAACCTCATGCCCTTCAGGGACTCTCACCTTCGAAACCGAACGTTCATGGTTCCTCCATCCAACTGCTGGTTTCTATAAAGCCCTGACAGTCGGCGTCCTGGCACGGAAGCGTACTTCTGTCTCCCTACTTTGTTGGCTCTTCATGTGTAACTTCGTCCGCTCAGGAAATTTGTGCCATGCTGTGTCTTTGGCAGGCCAATACAGGCAAGGAGCTCGACTATTATAATTTGTCCAACGGTGTACCTTCTTTTCACCTATTCGTATCCTCCTTAAAATTCAACAGTCACGACTCGTTGTACCATTTATTTTGTCTTGGTGTTCAAATCGACTCTATGCGTTTTTGTTCCACCTTGACTTAAAAATTTAACCCATACCTACGAGAAAATGCGATCTGGCATTAGTACCGGACTATTGATGGACGCTGAAGTTCGTTCTAAGAAATCCCAAGGCCAACGACGTAATAGGCATGTGATCTGTCCAACCTTATCGATAAAACATAACATCTGATTTTATCTTTCTTTTCTTCCTTTTCGACCTCATCCAAGACGATCTCAAGAACTCGATCATGCCGATAAGAATCCCTCCTGAACTGGAGAATTACCTTTCAGAGGAGTATAAATCAGTGTTAAGCGAATTGCCGGACACGAAGGGATCGAAGTGCTTTACTTGCAGCCGATTTTCGGGAGAAGACAAGGCTTACCAAAGGTGTGCGAAGGTACGGATGCGGTTACGCCTATGTTCCAGGAGGTATAACACAGTTATATGCATTCGCAGTGTAGGACCGTTGTCTATTGTTCTAGAGAGGTATAGAAATATTCAACTTTCAGAAACGATTGGAGCAGCTAACACACCTCACAGTGTCAAAAAAAGGACTGGTAAGCGCTCAGAAGATACAAAGTCGAGTTCTAAATTCTTTTCTATGGGCCAAAACACAAAGAAGGTTGTTCTTCTACCAACGATCAGCGGAATTTCGTCATAAAGTGCTTTGAACGAATGAATACGGACGCTACATTCACGCATTGTCTTGAGCTGGATCTCGCCGAAGAGTTCGGCGATGCTTTCACGCGAGACCCGAGGAAGATGTGGATCTTTAATATCAATCTTTTCATGATGCCCACCAACAAAGAGGATTTCATCGCGGTCACGTCCCGAAACATCCCTGTCGGCCCTCTTCTGGATCGAAAGGTAGCAGGGGAAATCTCACTCTCTGGCTTCTGGGAGATTTCTGATCAAACCAAATCTCCCGTCGAAGATAAGGTTCGTGGGTTGTGGCAGGATGTCCGTGACACATTGGACAAACTGAAAATGCCGGATGCTGTTGCCGTTCTCATCGTATTTAATTACCTGGGAGGCCGGTTCTACGTTGCATCTCGCGCAATTTCCACCTCCACGCTGGAAGAGGCTAAGAGAAATAGAGGACGGGCGGGAGTGAACCGACAGCGGATCTCCGATACAGAGCGTCAGTAAGTTTATTCCCATCTTGTTGACAACGCTACTTGCTCACTCCCAACAGACGCTCTGCGAAATGGGTAGAGGAAGAACTGAGAAATAGCAAGGGTCATCCGATGCGTTGCTTGATGGGAGAGAAGGATATCAATTTTCTTAGGTACGAAGGCCCATTGATTAGAAGTACTCGCTGAGCCTGATATGACTGTGAAGGCTAGGCAAGTAGACGCAGGTTGTCTCTCGCACCATTAAGTGTTTAGCATAGTTTCTGCTGTCGAAATATTGCCAGTCTGACTCAAGCCTTCGCGGCGCTCTTGTGTTTTTGTTTTCTTTTTTTCATTACCATGCAACCCTGATTGTGATCGATACAGCTTGCTGTCTTTTGATGATCCCGGAATACATTGCGGGAATATCCGTTTTCAAGCTTAAATTATCCTCGGCTTGAATATTTTGGGGGTCATAAAGGCCATTCCAGACTGCCGTTGTGTGTTGACACAGGCCGAAAGTGATACGAAATTTAAAGCGGCGCCTCGGCATTTGCCTCCACCGAATCCCTGTCAGGGTCTGTGTGAATCACCTTTCTTACTCTCTTCGGTCACCAACACTCTGAGAGTTGCGCATTGTCGCCTCCCACTTCCTAACGCTTTGACTCTCCCTATGTATTCGATCAGATTATGCAGTCTACACCCCTATATTCCGGTTTGACACGTAGTTCTGACGTGGCATCGGTGGTTGCACTTGAGGTACATTCTTTCTTTTGCGCTCTCATTCTCGTCTGATATGCTTTAAGGTGAACACCCGATAATTTCGAACTTCTGGTAGACGCGCCATGAGATCGGTATCGGGGCAACCTCGCCGACCAGTATTCAGACCGGTGCATCCGTGTACCACTTCGTCGTCATGAATGGAAGCTCTAGCGTTCTGGATACAGTACGTGCTACGACACCACTTTTGACGAAGGGCCGAGACGTGACGCAAACGATGGACGACAAGACGCATAAACGCGCTCCTCGAGCTCTCTCCTGACTTCATTCAAAGTACATCGACGAAGGAGATGTGTGTACAATTTCTTGCAGGTAGTGGTTGCATGCTCAGGAAGATGTTGTAGACGCGTTTCGAAGGGTTCGCCTCCTTAAGATGGTCAGCTCCACCCTAGCGACAAGTGCCCGAATGTGGTCATTCACGGCTGTAAATACGACACGAAAGGCGTGATCTACTCGGCAAACTGAAGGAGAAAGTCTGTCGGAGCTTCGAGTGTGAAGAGAACTACTCGAGTGTATCGAGCCGTGAGGTCAGTTTGAGCTGCTTTTCACTTTTTATTCTTACTGAAAAGCTATGTTCCTCGGGCAGTCTCGTATTCTACAAATGGCTACTTTTAGCGCATAGGTGTGCGGAACCATCATTCCGAGTTTGAAGTTGATATGAGGCGCAGAGAAGAGGGCTGGGCGGTGCTTTTGGGAATTTGGCAGGTATTTGGGGGTGAATGAGCGTGGCTACCGGCCAACGATGGGTACGGTGCTTTCATGACTCGGAAAGTGGGTACGTTCTTCTCTTTCCATGGTTGTTTCAGGGGCATATACTAACTTTTTCCACGGTAAGAACATCGATGGCGACTGGATCCTCGTTGTTCCCCCTCTCCCTTCGAACCCAACGCACCTCCTCATCACTGCTCTTCCTTTACCGAACTCCTCGTCTCTGTCTCTGTTGCCAGTCGCGAAATCGTCCCGTGAGCCCTCCTTGCCGATACTCGTCCGCGTCACTGACGTGTCTAAGTTGGCCCAGCTTACTGACCGTTTCTTCCTCCTGTACCATACCACACTCCATCAAAACCCTGGTACTCCTGCGTCGTCTTTCCTGTGTCTAAGCATGAAGCGAGAGGCAGAATCCACCGCATACGCAGCTCCATTCCCGGTCCACTTCCCCGACCATCTACCAGTTCGTACCAAGTATTATTAGCACCCCACGTCGTATAGAAAGCTACCAGTTCTTCTCAAAAACACCGCTGTCGTTCCAGCACTAGCTCCGTGGACACGAACGTCGTTTTGTCGTGTCTGCCGTCTGCCGTCTGCCCTTTCCCTTTCCCTCTTCTCTCGGTGCCGTATATTCGAGTGAGGGCTTGAAGCTTACAGCTGGTGTGGTGGAGCGGGAGGAGCGACGCGTTATCAACACCGAAGAGTACGTGCGTGAAATTTAAAGCTGCGCGTGTCTAGATGAGCTTCGGTTCTTCCGATGGTTTCCTGGTTATCCCGGGGCTTTGTTCTTCCTTTTTTCTTTTCGTGTCCTAATTGCGGTGTGTATATTACACCATCTTATTTCTTTCGTTCCCTTCTTATCTCTTCGCCGTCTTTGTGCCCCCTTCACACTCTTCACTTATTGCTGTCGCTCGTGTCTCCTGCTGCCGCAAACATCCGGAGATACTGAACTAGATTTTTGGACCAGGCGACTTGGTCTCCAGACTCTCCAGAGCGGGATCGAAGCATCCGGGACGATTGGCTGGACTGCAAGGTGTCTATTCAAAGTAAGCAGCCATTTTTTACTTCTCAATCGATCATTTGAAGTCTGATAGCCTGGGCAAGTGTTTTGCCGTAGTCCATCTAGATTTCTGAATTCCATCCACCACTTTGATGAGGGGGACGTTTACGCCTTGTATCTCTTGATTCTTACGACAGGTCTTGAAGAACAATTCCGTTCGTCTTTTCTCTGTTTAAAACGTTATTTCTTTACTTTCCCCCCCTTTGTTTCGTTTACACTTCGTTCGTTGGGCAATTTGTGCCATGCAACGTCTTCTGCGGGGCTTGCAGGGAAAAAGTTCAACTAATTGAATTTTTATCCCACTGCGTATCTTCCTTCAGCTGTTCGCGTTCTTCTCAAACTGTAACAGAGTCACAACGGCCATGTAAATTTCAGATCAAATCAACACTATACATTCTTTGTTCTACTCTACCCCGAAAATTTTACCCAAACCAACGAGTAGATGGGAAATGCAGTCCAAAAACAAACGAGAACAACGTGATACACATGTGATGATGATCTGTCCTCCCACCTTATCGATAAGATATATCTGGTTCTATCCTTCCTCCCTTCCTTTGTGACCCCGTCCCAAACGATCTCAAGGACTTCTACAATTGAAATTGGAGAACAACTGCAACTAAATCATGCCGAAAACATTTCATCCCGAAATACTAGAGAGTGACCTTCCAGAGGCGGACAAACCAGACTTTGACTACTACAAATCATTGTTTGACCAATTTCCAAACACGAAAGGATCGTGGTGTTTCAATTGCAGCAAATTTCCGGGAGATGAAAAGAAGTGTCAAAAGTGTGCAAAGGTACAGATGCGTCCATGCCCCCGTTCTGGTAAATCTAACATCGTTATTTGCATGCGCAGTGTCTGGTCGTTTCGTATTGTTCTCGGGAGGTATGAAAAGATTCAACTTTGAGTAACGATTGTAGGAGCTAACATACACCTTTCAGTGTCAAAAAAAAGACTGGTAAGGGCCTGAATGATACGGCGCTGCTTTTCTATATCCCTCTCTGATAGGCCAACGCACAAACAAATGTGTCTCACCACCTCTGATCAGAAAAATTTCGTCGTCAAGCACTTTAACCGAATGCATGCGGACCATACCTTTACACATCATCTTGAGCTGGATCTCGCCGACGAGTTCGGCGACGCTTTCTCCAGGGATACGAGGAAAATGTGGATTTATGATGCGAACCTTTTCTTAGTCCCCACCGACAAAGAAGATTTCCTGGCGGTCATGTCAAAAAATACACCTATTGGTCCTTTGCTGGATAAGAAGATGCCAGGGAAAATCTTCCTGTCGAGCTTCAATGATGTTTCGGACCAAAAAGTCTCAGACAAAGCTGTCGCGATGTGGCAACGTGTTCGTGACAATTTGGACAGACTGAATTTATACGACACCTTGGCTGTTCTCGTATTTTTTAATTACCTAGGAGTCCGGTTCTACGTTTCTGTTCGCGCCATCACCTCGATTACACTGGACGAGGCTAAACGTACTAGAGGACAGGCAATGGGGGCCGACCAACAGCGTCAGTGAGTCAATTTCCATATTGTTGACAACGTCACTTGCTTACTTTCGCCAGACGCAGTTCCAAATGGGTAGACGAAGAACCGAGAAATAGCAAGGGGCAATTCTTGCGCTGCCTGATGGGAGAGAAGGACATAAAGTTCCTCAGGTGCCAAGAGCGATTGACTTGGACCCAGTGAGTCTAATGCGATTATCAAGGGCAAGGGAGTATATGCAGGCGGTATCTCATTAACGAAATCTAAAATGCGATGTGCACATATATACACTCAGTGGACCCTCCTACCAAACTCGCCGGCACCTCAAAGTGTGTACTGTAATTTTTGCTATCGACAAATTGCCCGTCCGACTCAAGCGTTCCCTGATTATTTATACAACTTGATGCCTTTTATTCAAAGAAATTTCGGCTTAGGGATCACGTTTTAATTTAACGTTTCCTTGTGCTACGTGATATGACACTGGATGGCATGTGAAATGGTCTTTGCATCTAAAATATCCGAACAGCGATTATTTGACAAAACTGTTCAGTGTCCAAACAAAGGTAATGCGGTATGCAAAACCGTCTTGGAAAAGAGGTCGATATTTTTAGTTGATAATTACATGGATCGAGGTATATTTATGCAGAGCCTGGTACAAGAGCAGCAAAACTGTTGTAAGTTTGCACAGCAATCGTATCGGAGAAGATAGAAGATTGACCACCGTCCCTGTTATACGAGAGAGCAGTAATGTCCCCCTTAAGCTGCTTGTCATAATAATTTCTTGTGCGACCGTTTGTCAGGATCTGGTAGCGATCCCCGTGGTCGTATACCGTGACTGTAAAGTTTTGACCAACGAAGCTGCCGCTAAGGTTGACCCGCCTCTCCGTGAGCCATCCGTCGTGGGCTGGACGTGAGTTGAGGACAATGACGTTCTCGTTAAGGCGAAAACTGATGTGTAAGATAATTTCCCCACCAGGGCCGTGCAGGTTGATCCATGTCCCGGTGGAGGAGGGGTCGAGGTTCAGTGCCGAAGATCGGAAGATCACAATTCCGTCTGTTTTAATGGGCTCGTCGAGCTTTACGATGCCTCCAAGAGGGACTTGGTAGAAGCGAACGGATGGAGCGATCCCATCTGATATCTGGTTTCCTACCGAGAACGGCTGGTTTAGTCGTGTATTATCTGGGACTGTCCTCGTCTGCACCTACCACTTCTTTCGTTTACACTTGGGAAGTGAGCGTGAAAATCACCAGTCACAGCTGTGAAGAATCCGCCACCTATATTCGTGGAGCGTGAGCCGGTAAACATATTGCAGTAATCCGCTGGGTGTTATCGATGGTCCGAGTCATACCTGATTCGATGATCCTGTTAATGCGCGAGAAAATCCGAAATAGGTCGATGGGGGCGTGTGCTATTTGTCATTCGAATGGGTATTATTCGTGGCAGCGTATATTTTTGGCTTTTTTTGGATTGCTGTCGAAATACTCGAGGCCGAGCAGGTTGAGACTCAATCGGCAGATATAGAATTTAAAGCGGCGCCTCGGTATTCGCCTTGGAGTGATGATTATGGTCCGTGCAAACATCCTTTCTTAGCCTTCGAAACTCTTCTCATTTCGCGTTATCGACTTGCCCCTGCGATGACTGCGGCAGTGCAACTCTCGGCAAGCATTCGACCAGATGATCCCGTTTACCGGCCAATACCAGTATCCTGGATTCCTGGTTTGAGCAGAATGCTGCCCCGCGTCGGTGTGTGTGCACTTAAGGTACATGTTTGTTTTTTTCTCTCTTCCTCTCCTTCTCGTCTGATATACCTTAGGCGGAAAACCTTCATTTTATCACCGTCGTTGGTTCGTGGACGTGAACTACAACTTCTAACACCTGCGCCTCGACGCAATTGCTGGGTCGGCGTCTTGTTCATGCACGCTTGGTCGTCGTGTCCCCCCAGACCGAAGCTTTAAATTTAGCTTGTAAGGAGCCGTTTTTTGTTCTAGATCAATAGCGATACTTACGTCTTTTACTGGGCTGTTTTTCTGTGAAATACACCGTCATCCTCCGTGTGAATGGAGTTTTTGAATACTTGGTGAGATCAGTTTAACTAAACACGGGTTGTCCGTCGTTCAGAAGCAACCAACCCGAATTCCATAAAATTTATGTATGTCAGTTTCACGCTGTGGTGACACCTGACTTTTGCCTCCACTAATGCGGCATGTTTGTGGAAACTGACGACGACACTCAGTGGCACGAAATATCAGGTGAGGCGAATGAGATTGGGCTAGAACTGAGAAAATTCGTTCGTACCCACACATGCCGATAGTCCAGAAGGTTGACGTGTTTCTGGACAGGGAAGTGGAATATCTTTTTGACCGGAGATAGATACATGTCTCTTACGAAGACCACATAGCCTGTCTCCGCGTCTTTTCTTCACGCTAAAACCGCAATGACCTTTCAACCACAACAAAAAATGAACACGGGATTTTCGAAAACTGGAACTTTCGATACACACGTC
Source organism: Galerina sulciceps (assembly GCA_023014345.1). Lineage (NCBI taxonomy): Eukaryota > Fungi > Basidiomycota > Agaricomycetes > Agaricales > Galerinaceae > Galerina > Galerina sulciceps. The sequence goes on along the minus strand of JAEDXJ010000020.1, from coordinate 320,877 downwards.
AGTCGAGTTGTGAACATGTCTCCAGAGTGGTAACGTGAGGTGCGATTTCAAGTAGCAGAAAATGGGTATAGATGGCATCGAAACGGTGTCTAGAGCTCTTCCACTGCTCACCTGATCGGTGCGTAGACCTAGGAACAGCCACGGGCTTCTGGGAAAATTAAAGACGGAAAATTTTTTAATCCAGAACAGTACATTCAACGATAATTCGTGCGTTAAACCGTCTGAGTATTTTTACGCGTCAACCTTCCTATGAAAAATAAACGAGACACCGGGACCTCGGTCCGGCTACCCAAGCAGCCGGTGGTCTTTTGAACGCTCCCACTTCCGCGTCCTTCGTTCGCGAATGACAGGCCAAATGTACGAAGTGTTGGAATAGTCAAGGACACAGGGAATGTAGGTAAGTCAGCTCGGAATGGCCTGATGACCGACGATGGTCACGAGTCGTCAAAAATTTGCATTTTGAAATTTTTAGACATTGGAATCTGCCGGTTGGTCTACTATGTCCCAATGCCAAAAAATGTCTTCTTTACCTTGTTGCAGAACGGTCTTGGAGGCCGATAGACTCGCGTCTGCCTTGTTCTCGCGTCTGCCTTATTTCGTGGGTTCAATTATTGGTCAGGCACTAGTGGGTAGTATTACCGTGGATAATCTGTTCTTCCAGTCCCAATGAGGAAGCTTTCAGAACATATAAAGGAGGCGTACTGCGTTGATAATTTATCAGCGAACTCCAGTTCACAACTCGTTTCAGAACTCAGCTTGTACGCTACACTTTATTCCTCCATCTAAGCACAACTCATCTGATTTTTCTTTCTCAAGAAACACAGAAATTTTAACAAACATGTCTTCCGTAGCTACCCAAGGTGTGTACCAGCCAATGTGCGACGTCTGTTCCCACATTTACAATGATATACAGGTCCTCGTGCGCGCACTTGGTGGTTGTACATCGAGAACAACAACCCCATCTCTGTCATCGTCATCAAACCCAACGGCGAGAAGCAGACGGTCACATCCGGCGCGGTGTACAGCTCCTATGCGAATGGCGTCCACCACGTCGTCGCGCCTGGTACCCCGGATGTCACTTATTTCAAGGTTCACTACACCGACCTTGAGAATATGTCCACCGAGCAGGGCCCGCTCAATGGGCTTTTCGTTGTCAAGGTCGAGATGAGGTGAACATGTGTCGAAATATTGCAGTCTGCCAGTGAGGAATCTTGGTTTTTGTCATGAATTTTTTCTAATTTCCCTTTAGGACACGAATTTGAGGGAATCGGATGCCAAATATCGAGCCTCTATTAGTATTAGTTATGGTGTTCGAGTACGCACGTTGTCAGAATTGATACAAAGTTGTCCAACCATGGAAATTTCATTAAGCCAATTTCGTATTTGAGCACCTCAGGTTCTGCGAGTCGAACTGTGGCGGTTCATTTGAGGTTGAGTACATTTTGAACGCAGGAAATCTATGGAACCGTGCCTCCTGTACATGTGAGTCCTGTCCGTGATTTCGGGAAGTAGAATTTAAAGAGGCGCTTCGGCATCTGCCTTGACCTATATAATCATTTCTCCGTGTGAAGATCCTCCTTTCCTCCCGTGTTGCGCCGTCGACACTCTCCTCATGCACAACTAGTGAACTGATCAGATTGTGGAGAACATTCTTGTTGATTTGGAGTAGATGATCTATTATTTTGTCCGATATATTGGTTCGACGCGTCTTGCCAACTTGGCATCGCTGTAGGTCGCGTGCAGAGTGCAACAGGCACTGGGGTGAGTTTTTCAAATTTTGCAAACTTTCCACCTTCTCATCAAGGCGAAATAGTCGATACTACCCGTGTAGAACCTGTGTTGAACATTTTTCACCGCTTAAGTGTATGGAAACGCTGCTTCGAGTTCGAGTTCGATACTGGGCGGAGGCCCGTGGGTCGTGGGTCGTGCATTTGGGAACATGGCTGGCCTCGGGTGTCGAACGTGGGCCGGTGGGTGCATGGTGGGGTATGGTTTGGCGAGGGGTATGTTCCATGGTTTTCTCTGGCGCATATACGCTCATGTTCGACCACTTCCCTCCTTCCCTCCCTCCACTAGCTCACCGTCTAACAGAAAGAACACACCGCGTGCGTGGTCAGTTACATGCCCCTATCGGGTGTCTTGCTCTGAGGACCGATCCTGTACTCTAGGTCTTCGAAGAGGGCCAGGGAGGAAACGCCCGAGTTTGGCAAGCCAAGCTGTATAGCACCAGCGCCGTGGTTGAACGTTGAACTGGTGGATTTGATGAAGGTGCGTGTCAATGTTTCGGCTTTTTATTGTATTCATCTTATCCCTATCCCTTCTTCCTATCTCTCCGCCCATCTTTTTCTTAGTCAAATTCCTTGCTCAACACTCATCGCAGTCCCTTTGTCGGTGCTTTGTTCTTCATGTCCCTTCGTGTCCATCGCGACTTGCTTCTAATCACACACATGCCTGTGGTAAGCATATTGTCTTCCCCGCCCGCGGTGACGATATGCTCCTCGCTACTCTCCCACCACGGCCAGTGCCGCCCCCGCCCCTGCCCTATTATTATTCATCGGTCTAACTTCTCACTGGCATGAGCGGCGTGTACTGCCCTTTGTAAATCCCACTACTGACTTTGGGGATTCTTCGCTGTAGCTATGGTCAGCCGCTCTCTTTGTCTAGTTTTCTCGTTGCTGTTGGTGACTTTCTCCAATTTTCTTGACTGACATCGCTCTGCCTCGCCTTTGCGCCTTTTTTTCACTCTGTACTATCACACCGGTCCGCTCTTGCGAAGGGGTTCCATATACTCCTTTCACGGCTCATTCCGTCGTACTGCAAGGACGGGGACTAATCTAAGAATAATCGTTCACGCACTTGCGTTTTTCCTCAGGCTCAGGGAACTCCACGCCTCTGGTGCGAACTGAAGCTAGACAGGCGACTTACTTCCGCGATTGCGACTGTTGGACGGCAGGCCACCTGCCAACCCTCGACACTGAGGCCTCCCATGCCCCGATAAATCGTGGCTGCACTGACAGCGATCTCTCCCTGGTGTCGTTCTCATTTATCTTCCTATGCTGTTAATGGTTCTTCGACTCTTCTTTCGTGGACTTGTATTTCTTCTATCTTTCGGCTCTGTTTTTGGGAAGTACGAGGTCGTTCGAATCTGGTTGTTGGTTTCTCAATACTCAATGTTTCCCGCTGTCCATCAATATAGCAGTACGAGAAGTCCTCGAGTATTCGATGATGCAGCCCCGGTCCCAACACGATCCAGGTCAGTGCGTCATCTCCCACTTTGCGCGAGTAAACATGTAATTGTCAGTCGTTCATTATAGTCGGCCTACGGTACACTATTGGCGACACATTTAACTTTATCTGTGGTCTATCGAACAGCCTCATATTCGATAGGTCTCTTGCTGGTTTTTCCTGGGGTGTGTGAATCTTTCTCCTTCCTCGATATTTTCTGTATGTACGACTTCTTTCGCCGTTTTAACATCAAGTCTAGGCTTCCTCTGTGTCCCTGAAGAGGTCTATCAGATCCACATGTTTTCATCTAAATCTTACATTGTTCTGACCCCTGGTATCTGGCTCCATAATCCATTACAGTTTCGAATAGGACAAAACTGTCGAGTCGAAACGTATTTTGTGCCTCGACTCATATCAGGTGGTGTGAACGTGAATCCAGACGATTTGTACCCACACACGCCGATGATCCAAGAACGCTGACATGCTTCTGATCGAGGAGATTGGATGCAGGAAAAGTTGATTGACAGAGAAGCTTCTGCTAACTACATTGATAGATGCGTGTCTCCTAAAATGGGCACTTCACTGTCTGTTTCTTCTCTTATGCAAGATTTCACTGACCCTCCAATGATATCCGATTCACACGTCAATATAACATCTGTGAACAGGGTGCCTAAACGGCAGTGTGAATCGCATTGACGACTTCGAGAAAAGAGGATGGGCCCAGATGGCGGCGAAGTAATTTCTAGAGCTCTAGAGTATCACTGCTCACCTGATGGGTCCATTTATAGCGTAAGAATGAACACATCCGACACGGATCTCTCGAAAAAATAGAATCGTAAAAGAATCTTTGTTACCCAGACCACTGCATTTGACGAGTCGGATTGTCCTTGGTGTCGGCGAAATATCTTTCAAGTTCAAACAAGATAAAGACGAACAAAGAAAGATGGCACATTCAGCAGCGTGATGAAATCGAAGGATTTGGGGCATTCCTGAGTATTTTGTCAAATTGTCTACGCGGTTAACTTTCCTCGACAAAGACACGAGAGGGTTTACCGCCCATAGTGCTGGGTATGTTATCTGCCCGGCAAAGCCCGAAATGGGCTTCTTCGAGGTTTTGCTGCTGCTCTCCTGAGATCAAATCGTAATAGTTACCTACAAAATTTTGCAGCGCTGTAGCCATACATAAAATGAAATCTTTTGTCTCTTCAGAATGTTTTTATATGGTGTTGAAGCGAGATGAAGTCGGGTTATGTTATCTGCCACTGCCAATGTTATCTGCCATGGCAGATAACATTGGCACAGGTTATCTGCTCTCCTGAGCTCAATTTTTGGATTAAAGCTACGAAAATTGGCGGCCATCTGCGCGCATGTAAATTAAATAAAACTGTCTCTTCAGATTTTTTTTTAAATTGCGAGGAATGTTACGAAAAATCGGGATGTAATCTGCAATAGCTGTTGGAGGTAACACTATGAAATGTAATCTTGTTTCCTGGGCTCAATTTTTACATTCGTGCTACGAAATTTTGTAGGCATGTAACGACATACAAACGTATTTAAACTGTCTACTCGAAATATTTTAAAAATGGGTGGAAGCGACAGCAGAGGCGATAATGTTATCTGCCACAGGCCAATGGCAGATAACATTGGTTAGTAAGCCGACTCCAGTCTTGCCTCCCCTAACCTCCTTCGACACATCGACTCCCCATTCCCCTGCGCAGGCTAAACCGCTGCTGTTCAGACACGCTCAACACGTTCTGCGTACTCTGCTAATATTCGCGCCATCGGATTCGCGCTGTATCTCCACGGTGCCACGGTTTAAACCCAGATATGGACGGGTTGTCAGATTTCGACGCTGCCGACGTATCTGGTGGAAGGCGTTGTACTTCATAACTACTTAAATAATTCATGTCCTCTATGCAGCCGTGCAACCTGTGCAGATTGACTAATAAATTCCTTCTTTTTCCTTCTTTTTCCTCCTTTTTCCCGATTTGGTTACCCAGTACTATGGGGGGAAAACCCACGAGAGCCACGTGGATCCGGAGTGAGCGGTCCGGATTTTCATGTAGCCGCGGTCGTTTGACCGCTCCCGCTCTTGCATCCGCGTCCTTCGCTCACAAATGACAGGACAAATGTACGAAGATAGAGACTCAGAATGTAGGAAAGTCGTCTCGGATTAGACTGATCACCGAACCATGATCACGAGTCAAAAAATTGCTCTTTGAAATTTATAGACGCTGGAGTACGCCGGCTGATTGTCTACTAGTTATGTTTAGTCCAATTTTGTCAACCTTGCTGCTAGTTTGGCATCGTCGAAGCTTGATAATCCGCACACAAGCAGGATGTGCCTTTCCTCCTCAATAGGGCCGCCGTTCGATGCCCACCTCCCATGTCGTCGCTTCCTTGCTGATCAATGATTAACTATTTCGGTTTACCGATATTGGGGCTTCATCTGAAGCCAAGCCTCAGATCGACCCCGAGTCCCACAAGTACACTGTGTTCCGCTAGCTGAAAAGAGTTGCAACTCCATTTCTTCCTACGACGTCTCTACCTCTGTTCCGCGATTGAGTTAAAAATAAATTTATTAACAAAAGGCGGCTCCGAGATAGATCAACAATGAGTGTATATAATTTGCAAATCTCTTCACGATCTCTCGTCTGTGCTGTCTAGTTCACCGTCTCGTGCTTTTTATTTTTTTGAACTTTTCTACCCAGTTATGGAGATGGAGATTTACCACTTTCGACCACTCGCCGGAGCGTTTCGCTTGAAAAACCTTGCAGAAATTACTGCTCGCGCATTCGGCCCCGCCAGACGTAACGTACATGGGAAGGAGGCCTATGAAACCATGCGGCACTGGTTCTTGAGGTGTGTTACAGCGATTGCTTTTCGGGACTGTCGATTCCCTATAACATCCCACTCTATAATCGTCAACCAGTTTTCAAGATTGTGATCCTTCTAAGGCGCTGGTTCATTTGCAACAGTTCAGTACATATCTGGCCATCTACAACTTTCCCGATGCAGACGTGCAGCACTTGGAGACCTGCGTGGCTGCGATATATTGGGCGTTCGCCGTGAGCTTTGGACTTACATATGCATAAAACCTTCCCTCATTGACCTTTTACTTAATTTAGATCGACGACGTCGCTGATGAGGGCGACTGGAAATCTCAACCTGATAAGATCGAGTTGATATCTGGAGAATATTTGCGAGTCTTGCGCTGCAATGATTGCTCTTCACCGCAGCCTTATATAACGATGCTCCACGAGTAGTCATTTTCTCTCTACCCACTGTCTGCAGCTGATCGCAATTTCATAATAGCATATTCCAAAGGATTAAATTGACTGCTACTTCCGAAAACTGCCAAAGGTGAATTATTAACTCCATGTTTTTGTTATGCTGACAGCGTTCTTGATATCCATCTCCAGATTCGTGCGTGGGCTCGAGGAATTCTTCCGCGCAGAGGTCGTCCACTCTCGGTATTGTGCCGAGAAAAGGGTGCCTGCTGTGACTGATTTTATTCAGCTACGTCGATCCACCGTTGCTGGTCCATTATTTTGGGGTTTGTTCCCTATCTTTCTTTTCGCGGTTTTGGAGATGCGTTAAACTCGATGTTAATCTAGCGCTTGCTGAATATTCGCTCGACATTAAACTACCCGACTACATATTCGAGCATCCGTACTACATTGAGATCGAGAACGCAGCAAAGGATATAATGGCTTGGCAAAATGTATGCCGGTGGTTCAACTTGTGCCTTGACTAGAAATTATTAACGATGATAAAATAGGACCTTTGTTCTTTTAATGTAAGTACCGAATTTACATGTTCAGTTACGATAGGTGGGGTTAAGTTGAACCACAGAAAGAACAAGCCGAGGACGACTACCACAATCTCGTGTCCTGCATCATGGTGGACCGAATGATTGAACTACAAGAGGCTATAGATTTCGTCACGGACATGCTGGATGCTCGTGTGACGGAGTACATAAATCTAAAAGCTAGTCTGCCATCTTTTGGAGGGGAAGTGGACTCCGAGCTTGCGAGATATCTCACAGCTATGGAGAGCTACGTACAAGGGACTATAGTCTGGTCTTATTTGACCCCTCGTGCGTGCATCGGTCTTTTTCTACTTATTCTGTCCATTTTCTGACTTCTAGGACAAACACAGGGTATTATTTGTCAGCAAATAGAGATGGGCTTGAGAAGGATGAGATGCACATTGAGTTGAAGAGAATGGTCACCCCATTTATCTGACGAGTCATATCAGCAGTGTTCTTTCCTAAATAATTTTTTCTTAGTAGTTAGTGGCGCCTTTTAAAACATGTGAGAAGCACATCTAATCAATTTTTTGAGCGCATAATTACGAGGATATTAGATGCAGGATAAGCGAATTAACAGTGATGGTTCTACTACAGAGGTAAATCCATTGATCTTTCCTGTTCCGCGGTCACGCTGCTCAGCTGGTCAGGGTTATTTGGAAGCCCACGCATCCGCATCCTTCGTTTGCAAGCGACAGGTCCAATTTACGAAGGATCGAAACCCTCAAGGACACGAAGAATGTAGGTAAGTCATCTCGAATTAGACTCATGACAGAGGATCACGAGTCGTGAAAAATTTAGACCTCCAAATTTTAGATGTGGACTTTGCCGGTCGATCTCCTTCCTTCTACACAGATTTCCAAGTACCAGAATGTCTTGTCTCTACCTCCTTTCAGAACTGTTTTGAGGCCGGTGTACCACTGCACTCTCGTCTACCTTCTTTTATGTTCTAATGGTGACTCAGGCACTTGCTCCCCTGGATAATCTATTCTCCCAATTTTAATATGGAAACTCCGAAAACCTATAAAAGACGCATACTACTTTCTACAATTAGCATTGAACTCCTCCGGTTCATAACTCATTCTTATTACTAAGCTTGTAAGCTTCTTCCTCTACAAACTGCACTGGCTGACATTTCGTACGCAGCACAGAAACTCTTGAAAAAAATGTCCTCCGAAGCCACTCAAGGTGCGTACAAATTATTGTCCATCTTGTGCTCCACAATTAACGACGATCTGCAGGTCCTCGCGCGCGTACTTGGTGGCTGTATATCGAAAACCACAACCCAATTTCCGTTATCATCATTACGCCCAGCGGCGGGAGGCAAACCATTGCATCTGGCACGACTTATAGCTCTTATTCAAATGGAGTTCATCACGTCGTCGCGCCTGGTACTCCGGACGTCACTTACTTCAAGGTCCATTACACCGACCTTAGCAACATGTCCACCGAGCAGGGTCCGCTCAACGGCCTCTTTACGGTCAAGGTGGAAATGAGGTAAAGACGTATTGAATGACCGTACTCTGGTGGTGGGTTGCTCTGTTTCTCGCTATGGACATTCTATAACGCGATTTTGTAGCGAATAACAGGATGAATCAATTGTGGGGTACGAGTACAAACATTATCAGAAATTGATCCACTTGCCTTGCATATGCAAGTAAATAATTATGCTGCTTTACAAGTCTTATTTGGCCGTTTCTGCGATTTAAATCTTGAGGCTTGATTGATACTGTGAGACCGCCTGAGGAAAAAAAAATTGTCAAGACATTTAGTGCAAGAAACAGATCTCGTACCGTTTCCAGGGCTTCGGCGTTCTCCTTACCCTGATCCAAGGTCCGTGCGAAGACAGATTATTTTGTCAGTCATCAACGATTCGCTGATCTTGCATCGAGTGACCTTATACTTATCCTAACGGCGCCCTGGCGCCAGTCCCCGACTCTTTGAATATTCGGTTCGGGCCTTGTTCCTTGGGTATTTCAAAAATTATTCGGTGTTCGAACTACTCTTAATAATCATTGATATCAATTCTTGGAATTTCCATTGCAATAATCTTAGATTTAAAAAAAGAAAATTCTACCTCGGAATTGCCTCAGAAAAGGACATACAGCATTGGAGTTACCACAGTACTAGCGAATGGGGTATTCCATGGAAATGAACACCAGATAGAATGGGCCCTTTCTCATAGAATAAAATTAGGCCAAAGCCTCTTGTATCCGCATCGGATTTGAGCTCATATGTCCTTAACTTAACTCCAAAATGAACCAAAAATGAACGGGTGGACTGACCTGGATTTCACCACAACAGGCCTCTTGTAATATATTCAATATTTAGCTTATATATATGTCTTCTTATATTGCAGTGAACTGAGAAATTAGAAGACGAATTGACTTGAGTACCTAGACCCTAATTTTGTTCCTCCACCTACACCGTGACTGGCACTTGAAACAAGAGGAATTGTAAGTTGCCCATCATGCATAGAGTTCTGCATAGAGTTCTAAATATTCAAATTTAAAAGTGTTCTATAGACATTGTTAAATACTTTTTGGATTTTTGTCTCGAAGCGCGCATGAAGAAAAACCGCCAGAATGCCCAATTTTCAAAATTGGTCGCGCGTTTCTTTGGCGTTTCTTCATCGGTCGTTCGGATTTAAAATCCATCCACTTATGGGAGTCTAGTCACGTTCTTTCTTGGTAATATTTTCCCATTCCCATGATGCAAAAGATTTAGGTGAAGGAGTGCACGTTTGTGCTCCACAGAGAACCCTCCTGTCCTTCGGACGAGTCGGGGATGACTGACCACGTGCACTTTTAATCATTTTTGATCCCGCCCGCCCCAGATCACCTCGCGCCCGCGCGGCAAAGTCACAACTCGTTTTCAACTACCTAGCTGAGCACTGACCAATATATTACCCTAAAACATGCTGTCCCACTTCAGAGAACCATTAATCTCCTGTGTGTTCAATGTCAATGTACCTACAATGTTTCAAGTTATCCGAATATCCTCAAGTGAATACGCTCCTCCGTGCAAAGTTGACTGATCATTAATTGATTATTTTCCTCAAAGGTCACTCTCCCATTTCTCCAAAGTAAAGCATTTCAAATAAAAATAGGTAGGTAGAAATTGCGAGAAGTGATATTGGTTCTGAATGTACTTTTTTTAGACAACGGAAAGCCTCTTGTTGCCTCCGTTCCAAGACCACGTTCCAGCCCGAGGCTCTTTCAAACAGGCACCCTATCGATCTCAATATCCCTGAACGTTGATAGCTAAATCTTTGGATAAGGTCCTCCGACATGCGGTCTTTTCAACCCCAGTGATCTTCGAAGGCATAGAGGGCGACAAAGCGGCCCGGCCGCCCGTCAAGTAGCCGTCATCGAGAAACCCTGCGCTTTAATTCCCTCTTTTCCAAAGTACATGTCTCAGAAAGCGTTATCTCAGAAAGCACTACCTACCCTTCTTCGAGTCGTGAGCCATCTGATTCCGTTTTTAGTTGATTCTATCACGCGGAAGCGGATGATAAAAACACCAGAGCCAGGATATTAGAGTACAAGCCGCCTCCAACTTGTCCTTGTCTTTAGTAACGGTCATGCCCGTCCGTCGAGCAATGCGCCGCCACGGCGCCACCTCATTTTCAACCACTTGCTTACCATTCTGCATCTTCATTCGTTGATACACTTCGCGACTCTCTGCGCGCTTGATCCTCGGCATTACCGACTGCGGTAGGCGCCTGTCCCCCCCCCCCCGTCGCGCGTCCACAAAGCGGATTGCGTACTACCCAAGCACACTATAAAACGACTCCACCATGCCGACGATCAGTCCGCTCACTCCCCCAATACACCAAAGTCCGTTTTTCCTCTCCGTTTTCGTGCTCCCAAACGCTTCCGAGATTTTCTAGTCCCGACAAATCGCCCCAAACACCTGCTATAATTTATTTTTTGGACTCTAGGCGGTCTTTTTGCCATAAAGAACCCCGTTTTCCCTCACTTTTTGCTCCATTTCACATCACCTCATTTTTTTGAATTACTTTCTCGCAATTTCGCTTGGTTTTTTCTTCTCTCTTTTTCACCTCCCCTCAATTTGCATTTCTAGTTCAATTTCCGATGCATTTACACTATAAAAGCCCTCTCGTATCATATTCTACCTTCGGTCAATCGCAATCCCAGTTCCCTTCTAAAATCTCGTCCCATCAATTCTTCCCTTCGCACTCGGTTGCCTCGTCTTTCACAACACTTGTCGTCCCCTTCGTACTTCGATTTTCAGCCGTCTTCATCGTTTGCGGCCACGCTCTCACCCTCTGTCCCGTCCTGTGACCCTTGTAATGCGTTTGTTTCGTTGATGGTCCCTACGAACACCGATTCGAGCCTTAGATACACTAGTTGGGATCGCGGTAGTGTTGTCGTTTTGAACACGGCATAGCGCATCGTAGGCATATCATCGTTGCTATTCGTCCTCCAAAATCTTGTGAATTCCACCCTTCATTTAGTCGTTATATCTAAACCTCGATGTTTCGGTATAGTAACCATTTAAGTAGATGCCTCTAATTTTGGTGTTGATCACGTATAATTCTCCTTTGAAACAAATTGATTTGATGTAAAAACAGTCTCTTCGCTGCCTGCAATATCCAGAAAAGAAACTTGAAACGTTCTGTAAGCTACTCATTGTAACGAAAGACGAGAAAAACAATTAGAAGGCTAGAAAAGAACTGCCTAGCCAGCTGTAAGTCGTGTGCAGAGATCCAGTGTGTCCCCTGTGTCTCCCGACATGTGCAGACAGTGTAGTGCCAGATTTTTGCGATTGGTGTCTTATTAAGGGTCATAGATTCATTCCAGACATACAGGGCATAATATATTTTGACTAGGATGAAGTACATGGCCCATTTCACGATTCCAGACTTTGGGGCGCGGGGGGATCAATCGGCGCGGGTCGTGAGAATAAATGTGCATGCGGTCAGTCATATATACTTCTCACCTCCAATTACCGCGAATTTTCTGGTAAATTTCAACGAAAGGTAAGTTATATGGCTCTACCTCATGGTTTATTCCGCACTAGAGGTGCTGACTCGGCATAGGTGGTCCTGCTTTTTTTAAAGTCCTGATCTGGTATTTGTCGACTTGTAATAGACGGTTATAGACGCGCTTTGGATCCTCGGAGTCTTGTTTGATCCTTATACCTATGCTGCTCGAGTTACTTGGTCGCTACATTTTATTTACGTTGTCCAAACTTCGAGATCGAGTGTATCTCCCTTCACTTACCCCAGCACGCTTTCTTAATCTCCTCCTTTAGCGTTGTACTACTAGGCTCTTTGGCTTTTGTCCGTGCGATTTCTTCGATTATTACTTTTTTAAAATTAATTTTTGTTTGCCCTGGTTCTTTTGAAAATGCGCCATGTGGCTGGTCTATTTCCACGACCCATAGAACGCTATGGGGTTTTTCCTTGAAAAGAATTCTCACTCCTTCTAGAAGGTTTTTCGTAAAATTTGTACTGCCAAAGTTCATCTGGGTGATAAATATAAACAAAGGCTTTTCTCGCATCTGTCGTTCATCCTTTGTTTCATCTGCACTCGTGAAGGCAAAGTGGACAAAGAGAATGAGATTGACACGACATTCCGTGGCACAGAATATCAGGTGATGTAAGCGAAACTGAGACAAGAGCGAGTTCGAACCCACACACGCCGATTGTCCATGAAGACTGACGTGTTTCTAGACGAGAAATTAAAAGGAGGAAAAGCTATTTGACTGCGAATGTCCCGTTAACTAACAAAAATAATTAAATACGTGTTTGTTAGGTTTGTCAGAATACTGAGTTGTATACTTCTTGATGCCCAGATGGCAATGAACTTAAGAACACTGGAACGTTCGGTACACACGTCAGTTATGAATGGGGCATAATGGAATTGTAACTCGAAATTTCGAAAACAACATGATGGGTACAGATGACAGAGAGGTGATCTGTAGTGGTTTATCACCGCTCACCGCTCACCTGATCGTTCTGCATTTAGTTGCTTAAATAGTGTAGAAGCGCACGGTGTGTTTTTGCGGGAAATAGGAACGCAAGTTCAGTAGGAACAGAGGACCTGGACCACGGGGCTTTGAGAAAACGGGTGGAGGGATTTTTTTTCCCTGTTCACTGCATTCGAAGATCGTTCGCGCTGTCGTTATCCAAATTACTTCTCAATTTTCTGCGGAAATTATGACGGCATTTTAAGGAAAATGAGGCGAACGTAAGGACTTGATTCTTCATCCACATCAACCTATCTTTCTAACAGACATACGAGGAACACCTGGAATTCCGCGCTTCGGCTACGTATGCAGCCGAACGTCGTTTGAATGCCCCACATCCGCGTCCTTCGTTCTCGGATGACAGACCGAATCTGCGAAGCGTACGTCCGACTGGCCAAAGACACGAGGAATGTAGGTAAGTAATGTCCTCTCGGATTAGATTGATGACCGACGATCACGAGTGCTAAAAAAAATTGCACGTCCAAATTTTTAGACGTTGGGATTTGCCGGTTGATCTGCTACTCTCTACTTCACCGAGTCACGAGGACCGGAATACCTCCTCGCTGCAACCTTCAGATCTAGAATAATTTGGAGGCAGATGCACTTGATTTTACTGTAGCTTGTTTTGTGTTCCAATTGTGGCTGGCTCAGTCATTCAAATTTGGCGATCGGAGTCTGAATTGAGGGAAAAAAGTGATGCCATCAGTCCCGCCCCCGCGAAGTTCGAAAACGTCGATTCTTTTCGTTCCTTTTGTTTGCTGCATCTCCTCTCGACCGTGTTCCTTTCCTGAAGCACTAAACAGACAGGCGTCGACACGGAAGATGGCGCCCTCGTCGAAACGTCAAGGATGGTGATGACGTGTATGATCATACTCACAAACAAGGTGTGCCCTCTTCCGTTTTTCTTTTAAACGGCGCAGCTTTTGGAGGAATACGGTATCAAATCGACGCTATAGGTTGTACTAAACGACCCTCCAGGTAGCTTGAGGCTTTCCCCTTGGAGTTTGGTGGAGGATCGGACGAGCAGGCTCGGTGGGTACGTCGATGACGAGAAGAGGAATGTCGGGGTGCGTGGTGAGCTCCGTGTGCGTCTTACTTTATTTCTCGCCCCTGAAAAGTTATTCTAGCTATGGAGTGCCTGTCTACCGTCCCCCCCCCCCTCGCGAATTGAGGAACGGCGCCGCCTCTTGGCCACGTTAAACGCGTCCGGACCCCTAAAGAGGACTCTGACCCAGTGTTGTGGGATGAGTAGAGCAGTCGGATACCGACTTTTGGACTCGGGTTCATGGGAGCGACCCTAATCCTCGTATGAAGTTCGCTTCTCCCCTCCATTTTAGGCGCATACACTCATCTAAAAGCCAGTCCTTGCGTCACTCTCGATACCTGGACTCGGCTCCTTCCCTCCTTCATTCTGGGACACGTCAACATCCTCCTTCCTCTCAGCTCTACCCAACCCCTCCTAGCAGAGTCATTCCACCGCTATCGCTGCCGCTCCCCCCAAACCCGTACCGCACGCTCAACACTTCCATTGCGCGCGTTCATCCATGTTCAACCACGCCGCCTCCGTGATGACGCCTCTGAGAGGCCGATAGTTCGTCCGAAGCTTGAAAACCCAGCCAGGACGTGGTGCATAGCTTCGGTTTGTGTTCGTGTTCAGCATCGAGTGTATCATCCACGCGTCCTCGTCCGACCATCGCCGCCACGCCTCGGCTTTGTATGCATCCGCCTGCCGACCCTACTGCCCCTCTCATGTCGAGGAGCCTCCCCGAACACCATGGCTCATGCGGCCGCTGATGCCCCCCGTTACACGTCCCTCAATTTCAGCGATTGCGAACTACCCACTTTTCACCCCCGACCCCACTGCTACCACTACTATCATCACCCCTTCCCGCGCCGCGTTTTCGCTCTCCTCAGCGTCTCCGCCTCCGACCTGGAACACCGGGTGGCTGAATCCAATCCTGTCTGCCTTCACCTTTGCATCAACCTCGAGTTCCCCTGCTCGCTCTCATTTCCCGCCTTCAAGCTCAGCTATATATGCACGCTTGTCTGTGGCCTCCACCCTCTGGAGGCGTCTCACTCATTTTTCATCTTTGGAAATACCAATATCATCCCCTGCGAGCAAGGTACACTGCGCCCTCTGGCCATACTCCGCCTTCGCTGATGTTGATCGAGTCGACATTGGAGCTGGAGCGCTTTTGCGGTCTTACTAGATATTATGGGGTGGATCTGTTGGCCGCGCGACGGGGGTTAGCCGGCCAGGCAGCGGCGTGTAGTCAGAGAAGCGATGACGGGGCGAGGGGCGAGGCATTGACAGAATGGGAGATTTCCTGGGTGACTGAGGGTACGTTACGATTTTTTGTCATCTTTTCTGCTCTTTGACTAGATAACGCGCATATATAGACTCGTACTTCATGGCTTTAGGAGCTCGCTTCACACTTACTATGGGACCTCTGAGTCTGAATCCACTTCTGAGCAACGTAGAGTCTCGCCTCTCGCATTCGCGCATCTCTCTCCTTCCGTCACGGTCTGTCGTGTCTCCACTTCTCTCTTTCCTCTTTCCCCCTCTAGCTTTCTCCAACCTTTTAAAGCCGTTTGTTTAGGCCTGCAATTCCGCGTAAGGCAACGTGGTCGTGCTTGGTGCCGCGCCAGGGAATCTGAAGTTACCGCTTTGAGGGGCCGAACGATCGAGAAGAATTCGTGGATGCGTCGAAACCAGGGTCGAGAAAAGGACCTACTTGGTGTGTTTTGCTTACGCTGAAAGTCAGCGTTGAAAGTTGAGGATAGAAATGCAGTACATATCTGCACACGTTCCTCATCTGATCTCTGAGAAGAACCAGATCGGTCGTCGCTGGTTATTGAAGGAAGCAAAACGAGGAGGTGTGCGCAGGTACGCCTCCCCCCTCCTCTTGTAGCTATTGGCGCATAGACTCATATTCCTCGACTCAAGGATCACACCTACAGTGCCTGAACTTCGACGCTTCCTTGGTCAATTTAAAATCTTTCCCCTCGCGCTCGAGCTCGCGTACTTCTCTCATTTCGTCCGTCGTGTCCGACACTTCTCCTCCCCTCTCTAACCTTCTTCCAGCGCCGTTTTTGAGGTGCATGCTGAACGTTGAGTACCTATACCTCGAGTCCACGCCCATATCCGCCAGACTCTCGCCCAGTCCCTAAGCCTAAGACTGAGACTCTCCAGTAAATCGTCGTGCTCATGTCTTCCAAGGCGCCGTCGCACCTGCTAGAAAGAGAAATGGGAACTGGGTTGCGAGTCCAAGCGTGATATCTTGCTCCTGTAATTGTTCGGACCCCTCCGAGTCTGCTTTATTGTTCTACAGATGATTCTCGAGTATGTCTTTCGGCATCCCTCTGCTAGCTTGGTTGGCTCTTTCGCACTATATTATCAATTACCGCCCTTCAATTAATCCCAGCCAGGCGCTAGATTCTACTTCGAGCTGTGCAATCCCCGCATCGTCGTCGTTGTTTTCGACTTTTCAGTTTCGTCTACACTTCGCTCAACCTCCTATACTACAAGTGGAAAAGGATGCAGGAGAATCGATGGAGGCCAACGCAAGGGATTCTTGAGCCAATAGCCTTGCATATTCAGCGAATTCGGGGCCGAAGGATCAGGAAATCTTGGCGCGCCTAGTGGTTGGTTTCTTTTTTTTTTTTCACGAACTCACAATTCGTTTACTGGAAGGATCAGGGAATAAGAAGGGTTTCTTATCCTGGGAAGGAGATTGTTGGATAAATCTGTTCTTTATTGTGGTATTCTTAGTGGTCTGTCGTTTTACAAAGTATTGGGAATGAAATGAATGGAGCCATAGAGACACGAAACTTGTCACAATGCTTGAGCCCAAAACGAATCAAAACTGCTCTGCCTAGTGATCCAACTCCCCCCGTCCCGCTGCTGGATTGTCTCCTGAGATAAGGCCATTCTCGTGTAATACCATCCGTAATCCGTCGACTTTGTGCGGGATGAAGCACTGGAATAATACGACATGCGGTTTGCAACCTCCGAAGCAGAAGTAGATTCTGAAGTATGCAGAGATCCCTCTTGCACACTGTATTGTGAGATTGTGACGGAATCGAATGGGCGAGTGGACAGGTCTGGTGGCTTGTTACTATAAGTGTATTGTATCAGGTTCTGGCGCTGCTTCTGTAAGCCTAGGCGTGTTGTACTAGTAGCAGCCAAATCAGCAGCTTCGATAGCTTTGGAAAATCCATTAGCTCGAATGAAAGCTGATGCCTGACGACGTGTACGAGGTTCCCTTAGAGCCATCACAAGCTATAAAAAAGTTAATAACACAAAAGTCGAGGTAAGTTCGATCGTGGGAACCCACCGTATAGATGATAGGCCATTTGTCCAGGTCAGCCCCCCTCAGAAGTGCCTTCATGATCCAGCGTACTCGATCCTCTCTGTCACTGGTTGACCAGATTTGGACGTTCTCATCTTCTCTGAGAATTTCCTCCCATGACTCACTTTGAAAGCATTTCTGTGGGTACACGCACAGACATCTTTCGGCCGAATCGCGTACAATACACGCCATCGGCTGTTCTAGGTAATGTGGTTGATTTTTATGAGGAAGCTTCAAGGAATTTTCGGCTGCAAATAGCAGCGGAAGAGCGTTCGGAGGGGTCGCGATTGTTTTAACATTCTCCAGGATGGAGTATTTTGTCGTGACAGGTAGGTCGATAAATTGCTCCGTGTTCCATCCTTCACCTACAAGGACAACTAGAGCTCTACGTGCACCACGTTCCAACAAATCGTTTTTGGTGTCAAGGGAGAATTGAAGAATGAGAGGTGCGCGCTGCGCGCATTCGCAACATCGGCAACCCATGTCAGCCATATTAGTCAATTGGTCGTGTGTGAGTTGCGCAAATTCCACGTTTGAAAGCGGTGCAAGGAACAGGCCATGGAGCATTTCAACGACAATCTGTCCTTCTATCAGTTCCTTCAAAATAGGAAGGGATAAATATTCGGCTCCGTGCATGATGGAAAAGGCCGTCGCAAGGCTGTACTTGCTCTCAAGTGAACTTCGAACAGCGCCAGTGTAAATGTACCGAAGAATTGCTTCCACCGACGCTGGGTTGAACAATGGATGGGGAAGTTCGATGATGAGTGGTTTATGTGGATTCGCGGTAATTTTTATGCTGGAGGAGGCGATTGTGTTACGAAAATACGTGGAGCGGGCGTTGAGAACGAATCGGTGGCAATGGAAAACGGTAGGAGTCGTTGACTTCACGTGGATTTCAACATCGGAGAAGTGGTGGGTGGTTGAAATGACAAGAAGATCTTCTAGAAGAGACTGAGAAGGTGTTTTTGAATCATAATTTACCCTGTAAAAATACTGTAGATTCTCGATGACGAGGTGGCGACTTAGGGGGCCCGGGAAGGTATGATAAGATATCGACGAGTCAAACAAAATATCTTCGTCTGGAGCCAACGCTTCTAGATTGGGCAAGAATAAGCCGCGCAAGCTTCGAGGCACTCGAGAAGGGGTGACAGCTGAGAAAAGCGTTCGTAAAAAAATTCAGCCATATCTGGTGGACTGACTTACTGCAAACAGATTCGTCGTCGTCGTCGTCGTCCCCGTCATCCTGTATCTCCAATACCATATCTGGGGAGAAGCTTTGAACATCCACAAGTAAAGATACGAGGTCTTCCTCCCAGGCTACGACTGCCTTCTCCCGAATTGAATCCATCCATGGGGCTAATGCTAGCTTTGCAGGTCGGTTCAGCCAGTCCATGGGGCAGGATGGGTAAAGTGAGATGTTATCGTGTGAGCAGTGAGAAAACAGGACTCACGATTACAGACTTCAGTTTGGGCGTCGACATGGAGGAAGGGGTTACTTAGAATCTGGGGTGGGTGGGGATGCGGGGAAGAGTATGCAAAATTATTCATTGTCTGTTATACTCGACTAGTCACAGCCCTTCAGTGTGCTGTATAAGTAAGTGATTGTAACAAAAGTCCACAGTGCTTCGTTGAAATGACTGGTACAGGTCATGTAGGAGATGATTCACAACTTCAATCACAAGCCAGGCTTGAGTACAGCTTACAGGCGTTATGGAAGGAAGCTTAAAACGGATTGTAAATGATACTAACGCATGAAGGAATGTGAAATGGTCACCAAAAGCGACGACTTGGAGAGACCTAAAGTTCGAAGAACTTATGAGGAGTGAAAGCACATTGTGGTATGTTGGCTTGTTTATTTGACCCGACACCCATGAATGAGCACAGAAAATCGACTATTGAGCTAGGCAAGCAATTTAATTATGAGACCTATTAACCAACTACGATAGTCCTTAGACATTATGCCTTGTAGCTGTGCCGCACTGCCCGTGTCGAGCATAGCAGGACCTCTATTTATAGAATCAACATCATTGATGTTTGAGTCTGATACGGTCGGAATCAGTGCGCAAAAACGCCTAGACTTTGAGAATACTGCGATAATAAGAGGATAATTAAATATTCGGTTACATTCGTCGAGGGTCAAAATATCGCATTCATCAACCTTCCAGAGTAGAGACGATCTACGGCAAGTCTTTCATGGGATCCCAAGTACTTCACAAGTGTGGCGTGAATTTTCCGTGCATCGCATGAGAAGCATTAGCATAGCCGCATTTGATTACTACTATTGGCTTCTGGATAACTTCGACTTGAACTCGTATGGGCTCTGGTATTTGGTTTGAGAAGGAGATATAGCCCATAGGATTGAACAAGCAGAATCCTAAGGAGTGTATCTTATTCTCAAACCAAATGCCAGAGCCTATACGAGTTCAAGTCGCAGTTATCTAGCAGTCAGAATGACCCGCGAAGAGAGGTAGTACAGATACGGGGACCAGATCGTAGGGACTACTATTGCAATCGGACGGGATGTAAGTTAGTGACACACAGGCCGAATATTGACGTGGTACGAGGGCCATGGGAGGGAATGCAGGCCGATAACGAGGTCATAAACGACGAAGACGGCTGTAAATGAAGGGCGAGAGCGAAGCGGGAGTTGTAGGGAGACTGTGGACTAGAGGACAGAGAAAAGTGATACAGATATGACACCTTAGCGCAGGGTTAAGGTTAATGTGGGCGTAGCAACCGTCTTGACGTTGCTATTGACGGGGAAGAAGTGACATCAGAAAGGTAGAACAATCTTGAAGAACATTGGCGCATGGTGCAAGGAAATTTAAACTAAGCGGGCATCGGCTTAGCGGAGTCGTTTTCGAAAAAAGACTCTCGTAGTGCACAAACGGTTTTATCCTGCGAAATATGTGGGACGCGCCTATCATGTGCGGGTAGTAAGATCTAGCTACCGGTAAGATCCACGGCATGAGTGCTCGTATCAGCGTAGGGATAGATTTATTCACCACATAAAGACCGAAACTGCCCGAAGAAAACCGACTTCCCTTGGACTTCCCTCACCGTTCTCCTAAATAAAACCATCAATATCAGACTGGCTGGTGTTTCTAACTAGAGAAATTATTTCTCCCCGAATTGGTGAAGGGGGAAACGGTGACGTGGTGCGAAATATCTGACGAGCTTATATTCTCGTCCTTGTGAGGTACGAGCATAGATTAGAATGCCGACTTTGGGTCAGCGGAAAGCACGTGAACACTAACCACCTCGTCACCGTGTTTGACGTGTGACGAGGGCTAGCTTTTTGCTTCTGCTAGCCATGTCCAGCCTTCAGCTACGTGCTACGCTGCTAACTGCAAACGCATACCGGCGCCCTCGCTTTCTTTCGAGACGCCTTCCGCTCCTCAGCTCACCTGCATTCGGCAACCAGACTCGCTAAGCGAAGGACATATCGTTTCCACACAGCTAGAACTACACCGACTGGACCGCGCTATCAGAAGTTCGAAATCCGAACTGGATTCATTCGCTAGCTGCTACTTGCAATCTACACTACGAGATGGGAACATAGATATTGGATACCCCACTGATTTCCTGTAGAACCTGGGGAATTAACAGATACGTGGCCAATTTCCCATTCATTGATATCTGCTTTACTCACAGTACCCTCTCAGATCACAAAATGAGGCTCACGGAGACGCCGTTTAAGCTCGCGGGTCGCACTGCTTGAGTTTGCGGGTCGTCGTGGGCTTGCTATTGCTGCCATCACGCATTCGACAAGCCGTTTAAGCTCGCGGTTCACACCGCTTGAGTTTGCGGGTCGTCGTGGCTTGCTATTGCTGCCATTATGCATTCGACAATCCTGCCACGCCTTCTGCTGCTACCGCTACCGCTACTGGCGTGATTGACGAACTGCTACGTCTCCGCCCCGCTACTGCTATTCGCGTAATTGACGTACCGCTCTGTCATACGCTGCTACTGCTATTTGCGTATTGACGTACCGCTCCGTCTGCGCCCCGCTACCGCTATTTGCGTAATTGACGTACCGCTCCGTCATGCGCTGCTACTGCTATTCGTGTAACTGACGCACCGCTCCGTCATTGCACCTGCTACATGCTACGAGATCCCGGGCCTGCCGCCTAATAATTGGGTATCCGCACACGCTGGGACGCGTCGCCAGGCTCCTAACACCTGGGTATCGCAGCGCCATTCGGACACCCTGTCTCGGGATCCAGGAGCATTGGCCGGGAAAGTGCTCCGCACTTTCGCCCGTCCTGCCTCCTGCTCTGCTACATGCATTGCTACATATCCGTTAAGGATTTATTTTTCATACGCGGTTGCTTCGAGCGCCATAGCCAAAGTTGCGAGGTGAGGCACGTCAACTCGAATCGTTGACGGATTTGGGTTTCGGAGTCTAAAGACAATTGATGCCATCATTATTCTTGCCTTTCCTCCTACCGCGATGTTCAAAACACGCTTTCCTCCAATTCTGGTCTCTTTACTGCGTAATTTGTCGCCACTGAAGAGGCCAAGACACCAGTCTGAACAAAGAAGAGAGCTCTCCAAGCACATCAATGCGTGCAAACTTATAGACCAAGGTGAGCCATTTCGATTTTCGGTTGCTCGTTGGCGAGTTAGAGTACACGTGTGGATCCGTTTAGACCCTCAACTCGACATGACACGCTAGGAGATTCTCGATAACGCGCTAACATACATGAAGATGAAATTTGGGAAAGGACGGAACGAGAAGGTCTGGGGTGCTTCGCGAGGCGAGAATGCAGGAAGACTGTCTATGGGATGGGCAGTGTGGTCAGTCTTGCGCACTTCTTACTTTGTTTTCGTCACTAAAAGGCGACGCCAAGCTGCAGCCTGCTTGCCTCCAACTCTCTCGGCATACCTTTCTCTCCCAACGGCAGCGGCGACATACTCGAGATCCTCGTCAGGGCTGGCACACTCCAAACTTCGACCCTCGCCTACAGCTGCAGGCGGCATCCCCGCATCTGACTTTGCCACTCAACCTTCACCCGCGCGCGTCCTACTCCCGAACCACACTGCAAGGAAGACATTTGTTTCTATTTCAACTTCCCACCTGTCTCTCTTCCTGTTCCTTCTCCGGCTTCGTGAACGAGCTGTGCATACAATAGATCACTTTCGTATCGTCTTATCCCCGTCTGTCGGGCTCCTTCTTCCGTCGACACCGCGCCAGGGTTTGAGCGGGACGTTTCCCCACTTCTTTTTGCCCTTCACTGGCTGATATTGCATCCGCATACCCCTGCTGCTTCACCGCAACCCTGAAGCCCGAAACGGTGCTCACGGGCAACTTATGTACCCTGCTTCTGCTCGCTCAACGACGTCTCCAAGCGATATCCTGCAGTTCGGGAACCGCGGATTGCTTGTTCCGTTTCCGAGGCATTGTTGAGCATTATCGTGCTCGGTCGCCCGCATTCTTCAGGCGCTATAATCGAATTGGGTTGATGAACCAGAAGGGGCGCAGCGAAGTAGGTTTTAACTTGGTGTCGAACTTGTCTAGCTCGGACTGACCATTTTCATACCAATATGCTGGTACAATGGTATTCGAAAGGGTTAAATCGTCTGCTAAAGGTGGTAGTGAAAATACACTACAGCGTGCATGGTTTCTTAGGCAAATGTTTATTGCGGAAAATGGAGCCGCCACTTATTCTGGGAGCACTATGTCGACTTGTGCCTGGTCTCTTGAGAGGGTCTAGCCAATTTTTGGCTAAGGCATGAAACTTTGCGTCTGGACAAAGTGTCTGTGACATTTATTAATGCTAGAAGCCCAAGGACGCTTCGTTCAGGCTAATTGGGGAACATTACCTGTATTTGTATTTAATTTAAAAGTGCGTTTATATTTATAACTCGCAAATCTCTTCTCCATCCCTCCTCGGAACGGTCTCCTTCACCAGCCCTTGGAATTGTCGTTGACGTTTTGGCATTCTACATCCAAATATGGAGGCGGATATCTACCACTTTCGCCCTCTCTCTAGAGCGTTCCACATGAAGAACCTCGCAGAAATAACCGCTCGCGCATTCGGCCCAGCAAAACGCAACGTACATGGGGGGGAAATCTACGAAACCATGCGACGCTGGTTCTTGAGGCGCGTCCTTTTTTTTTTGGGCCTGCCCACTCTTACTTATGTATCTGACTGCCACGGACATAGTTTCCAAGATCGCGACCCTTCAAAGGCGTTGGTGTATCTGCAGCAGTTCGGTACGTACGTGGCGACCTACGACTTTCCGGATGCCGATATGCGGCACTTGGAGACCTGCGTGGCTGCGATCTATTGGGGATTCGCCATGAGTTTATGAAGCTCGTATACATGATCGCCTTCCTCACTGGCGATTTAGGTTGACGACGTTGCTGACGAGGGCGATTTGCAAGCACGACCTGAGAAAATCAAGTCGCTATCTGATGAATATTTGCGGGTCTTACGCTGCGAAAATGTCTCGTCGCCGCAGCCGCATGCGGCGATGCTTCACGAGTATGGAGCTGCTTTCTTCCCCCCGTACTCCTGAGAATTTTTAGCTGATCTGCATTGCGGTATCTTCGTAGTATTTTCCGACGTATGAAATTGACCGCCACTCCCGGAAACTGTCAGAGGTGAATCGCTGTTACTTAACCCTGCGTTTCGACTTTCTAACTTCGTTTTGTTTTTGATGCCAATCTTCAGATTCCTGCGTGGGCTCGAGGAGTTCTTCAGTTCAGAAGTTGTCCAATCTCGGCATCGCTCTGAGAAAAGAGTGCCTTGCGTGTCAGATTTCATTCATCTCCGTCGATCCACCATCGCTGGTCCATTTTGTTGGGGTTCGTTGTTCTCTTTCTTTGCGAGGTTTGAGGAATATGCTGAACTTCATGTTGGGATAGCGACTGTTGAATATTCGCTCGACATCAATCTGCCCGACTCCGTATTCGAGCATCCGGCGGTCATTGCTATTGAGAACGCAGCGAAGGATATAATGGCTTGGCAGAATGTATGGAATTGTTTTAACTTGTTTGACGATGATTTAATGACGACGGTAAAATAGGATCTTTGCTCCTTCAATGTAAGTTCCCCTTCTACTTTTCTAGTAATAATGTCAGACGGGTGGTTTACATTTGACCGTTCCGTAGAAAGAGCAAGCGGAAAACGACTACCACAACCTGGTGTCGTGCATCATGGTTGACCAAATGATCGGACTCCAAGAGGCTATAGATTTTGTCACGGACATGCTGGATGCTCGTGTGACGGAGTACGTGAATCTCAAAGCTAGTCTACCCTCTTTTGGAAGCGAAGTCGATTCCGAGCTCGCGAGATATATCACCGCGATAGAGAACTTAGTTCAAGGGGGAGTGGTTTGGTCTTATTTGACCCCTCGTGCGTTCATTACTCATTTTTATTTTATGTTGTGTCTTTTCTGAATAAGGAGCCACATTTAGGGTATTTTTCTGCTGCTAATAAAGATGGGCATGAGAAGGATGGGATGGATATTGAGGTGAAGAGAATAGATACCCATTTCGATTAGCGTGTCTTATCGATTCCGCTCGTTACTCAATAGTTTTCGGGAGCGATTTGGTGTTCTAAAGTCTCTTATTGCTTTTTCCGGGGGAACAAGTTGTTTTCTCGTCTTAAGCTTCGTGAAATTGGTTGATGCTGAGTCTTTCGTAACGATCAGGCTTGCAGGTATATGTTGGCATACAAGGTGTGTCTCGCGATTTTCGTTCATTGGCAAGCTGTAACGCGTGCTGTCGTCTGTTTAGACCCTCAACTCGATGTAGTGGAATAGAGCATGCTTGCCGACGTGCCAGCTATCTTGGAGCTGATACTTCGGGAGGACCGAACGAGATTCAGAATGGTCCGGGTGTGAAGGGGGTTGTGACTTAAAAGGGGACTGCGACAACCTATATTGTGCGTTTTGGCTGCTTCTTGCTTGCTTTTTCGTCTCTACAGGGCGAAGCTAGTCATGGAGTATCTGGGCACGTCCCTGCTTTCCTCCTCAGAGGCACGGAGATGTTTCTCAGGCCGGATCGCTTCTATCGACTATCGACTGCTCGTGCTGGCAAACTCCTTTGGCTGCGGGCGGCGCCCCGTCTCCGAACCTTCGTCACTCGACCTCGACCCCACCCCGCCCTCCTACTCACGAACCACACTGCGTCTCTTGTGCCCGGAACTAGTACTCATGCCAAGTCTGCCGTCCAACGCCAACGCTGCCAGTATCAACCCCTACTGCAACGCGTCTATGGGCGGCTCATTGGGTCGATCCTGACAGTAGGCAAAAGGCTTTGTATTGGGGATAAACTTGATTCAGGTGCGCTGCTTGGTTTCCCTGTTTATATGCGCATAGACTCACATCACTTCTTTTAATGAAGACATCTGTTTCTATTTCGAACTCCTGCTTGTCTCACTTCCCAAGTGAATCGCACTGCATCTGCGATTGTTCCCAGTTCGTTCGTCCTCCCATCATCGCTACGGCCCCGCGTACCTCAACCTGCGAAGCATACGGTTTCCCCGACATCGAGGTGATCGCATTGGCGACGGCTCCCAGATATAAATGCGGTTCAGACGCTTTTGAGGAGCCTGCGCCGTACTGGATCAACAGCGCTGCCGTCGTGCTTTGCCCCTCCGCAGACGAACAGAGAACAGAGGCTGGCCGCTGTCTTCCCTCCCACCAACCTCGAGGTCCCCTCCCCCCGCCCACCGTCGAGCTTTAGGCTGCGTCTGCTGCATCCGGTGGGGTTTCTCCACACCTCCTAATCATCCTAAACGTGCCTGAGCGTCGAATTTGACACGGAGTCCACTGTCGTACGGAATACGTAGTCCAGTGATTATCAAGACGGTGGTGGTAAATCGACAGCTGGCACTGCCATAAGTCCTTGCCCTCCCGTCGATCGTGGAACACGCCTCACCTGCTCATGACTTCGCCGTTTCATCGCGCTTTCTCTTATCCTAGCTGTTATTTCTCGGGTGCTATGTTTGAGTGGAGTGGCGTTTCAACACCGACTCTTCCTTCCTCCCTCTGCTACTTTCCACGCGGACGCCCTTTTGCAGCACAATCTACGCCCTGGTGTTTGAAGAAAAGCCCGTCAACAACCATTCAGCGAAGCCTAATCGAAATCAAGGAACGAGAAGTTTATCGTCCTCCTTGCCCTGAGGCGGTTGGTCAGTTCTTGTTCATCTCCCATTCGTACCTGAATCTGACTTTTTTATCGTTGTTGATTTCCGATCCCCCCCAGCTTAGCTACGTGTATCGTCGATGCTTTGCACTAGCCGTCGAAATCTTTCCATTCATACTCTAGCCTGCGCTTCTGAAAGAACTCATGCACTTTCTGAATTGGGAGCTAAACCAATCAACTTCACGGGACCGAGTCCCGAGGCACCTCATATTGCGTGATGAACTTCAACGAATGGGCTTCCTCCTTCCATTGTCAGTGGGTTTGGGTTTAGGAGGTCTAACTAGAGCACACCTGTCGTTCGATTCTTGTGTTTCTCTTACTGCTTGACCCGTCTGGACCGTGTTTTTTTTTTCCTTGACAGTGCCGTCGTACGACGTCCATCCACCACGCAACCCCTTTTTTGCTGGTTTTGTTGACCGATAATGGGGCTTCATCTGCAACCCTTCTTCAGATCGACTCCCGGGCCTCACAGGCATTCTTTTTTCCGCTAAACAGTTGCTGTTCCGTTTTCTTCTACGACGCCACCGTCACTGGTCTGTGATCGAGTTCACAGACAAGGTGTACCCGAGTTTCTTTTCTAGGCGCTCGAAGGCGCTTCATTTTGGGATGTCTGGCAAAACCTCCTAGCATCCATTGATCAGATTTATCATCTCTAGTGGTATATAGTCCCTCGTCGGCGCTGTCTTTTTCACCATCTCGAGCTCTTGATTTCTTTGCATTTTTTAACCTTGTAATGGAGATGGAGGAGATATACCACTTCCGCCCTCTCCCCAAGTCATTCTACATGAAGAATATCGCATCACTTACCGCTCGCGCATTTGGCCCTGCCAGGCGCAACGCACACGGTGAGGAGGTCGGCGAAACCGCGCGGCGGTGGTTCCTGAGGTCCGTGCCAATGAATTGCTTTCCGACCTGTCAATACCGCATAATAAATATCCTCTCTGATATCGTCGACCAGCTTCCAACACCGAGACGCTTCCAAAGCGCTCATTCATCTACAGCCAATCAGCACGTACGTGGCCATGTACTTTCCCGATGCCGATGCGCGGCACTTGGAGACATGCGTCGCTGCGATCTGTTGGGGGTTCTCTGTGAGTTATCAAACCTTGTATACATGAATACCTTCCTCACTGGCCCACTAGGTCGACGACTTAGTTGACGAGGGTGATTTGCGAGCGCAGCCTGATAAGATAGAAGCGGTATCGGACGAATGCTCAAGAGTCTTGCGGAGCGACGAGTGCGCGTCGACGCAGCTGTATGCGGTGATGCTCCATGAGTGTGTACCCGCTTTTTTGCTCCCTCCATCCCCGATGAGTCTGTCGCTGATCGCGGTGTCGTGATAGTATCTTCCAAAGGATTAAAGTGACTGCTACACCTGAGAACTGCGGAAGGTGGGTATGTTTCTGTTTCTGTTTTGGTGGTTTTGACTAAGTTCTTGATGTTAATGTTCAGATTCGTGCGTGGGGTTGAGGAGTTCCTCTGCGCGGAGGCCGTCCAAGCTCGGTGTTGTGCGAAGAAGAGGGTGCTTGGTGTCGATGAGTTTGTCAAGCTCCGTCGGTCTACAGTTGGTGGGCTGTTTTTTTGGGGTCTGTTTGTTTTTCTTTTCTGCCTTCCTCTCTTCCTCTCTTCCGTCCTTTCTTTTTTTCTTTCCGTGTTTTAGGAGCTGCATTGAACCTAGTGCCTACCTAGCGACCATTGAATACTCTCTCGACGTGAACTTGCCTGACTACATATTCGAGCATCCGTCATACGTTGCCCTTCAGAATGCAGCGGAGGATATTTTGGCGTGGCAGAATGTATGTGCACATGTGGCTCGATATGCATGATTCAGAGCGATGACTAAATTTTATTGACGAGCATGTTGAAAGGATCTTTGCTCTTTTAATGTAAGTACTCAATCTACATGTGTGTCTGATTACAATTACGAAGGGCAGCTGAGATTTAACCGTAGAAAGAACAAGCCGAGGACGACTACCACAACATGGTCTCCTGCATCATGCTGGACAAAATGATGGAGCTTCAAGATGCAATTGATTATGTCACAGACATGCTCAGTGCGCGGGTGACGGATTACATAACCCTAAAAGCCAGTCTGCCATCTTTTGGGGGGAACGTCGACACCGAGCTCGCGAGATATCTCACCGCCATCGAGAACTTGGTCCAGGGAGGGGTCGTTTGGTCTTCCTTGTCCCCTCGTATGTTTATCGATTCTTTTTTTCAATCTTACTTCCGTATGGACATGTCCAGGTTACTTTTCGTCTGTGAATCGAGATCGACTCGAGAAGGGTGGGATGCATATCGATTTGAAGAGGATGGACACTCCTTTTGATTAGCGAGTCTTACTGCATCTATTCAGTACGTACTTGGCAATTGATCTTTGATGTGGGTGGTTGGGAAAGACTGCTGCATTCTGGAAGGCTGGTTATAATCTTTGCTGATTGGTTATACTGGTGCACCGCGTGGGATGGATTAAGTGGGCGTGAATTCAGGCGTGTACTGTCGCCTTGTTTTCTTTCTTTCTTTCACTCTCTTTCCTTGCCTACTTTTTCTGGCGTGCGTGCGTGTACTCTATCTTGGGTGTCGGTCATATCTTGAATTTGAATTCCTTCCGCTTTTTTGTTACGTTCTCGTCGGTTCATATTTAGCCTTCGGGGTAAAACCTCCTACTCGTCATGCGTGAATCGCATTGACGCACCACTGTCTCGGCCCACGTCTCTCGTAGTATCATCGGCGGTCTGAACGTACTCATTTTAAATTTCGACCGTACAAACTCGATGTTTGGCGCTATCGATACTATTGTCAAGAGGGCTCACTTATGACTTCCACCAGTACGAAGTGCTTGCGGTGAAGTCAACCACCCTTTATTTTTCCTGTCATTTTTGTTACCCAAGCATTTTGCGCTCCGCACTTGGTGGATGCGGAACTACAACCCGACCCACAGATTTGGTAGTCGGAGTTTAAACTGATCAAATAAAATTGATGCCATCAACGCTGGCACCCCTCCTTCATCTTGCTTGTTCGTCTGGACCGTGTTCAGTTCCCTTACCTCCAATAGCGCCGCCCAGAGACACCAACTCAAATCAAAATAAGTGTCATACTTTGAATGCGTCGACTATCACGATGACAGTCAACTTCGAAGACTAGGTGTGGTGTTTCTGTTCTTTCGTTCAACATCAGGGAGCTGTAACGCGTAGTTCTATCTGTTTAGACCTTCCATTTCTCTATAACGAGATAGCCAAGAGGACGTCAAAACTTATGGAGGGCTGAGCGAGGAGGGCCCGCCGATGTGTAGAGAGTTGGGACTAGAGGAGGAGTGGAACCAGCCACATGGTGTGTTTTTCCTGCTTATCACCTCGTTTTTCGTCTCTGATGGGCAATACTAGTTAAAGTGTACCTGCCCTTATCCTCGCTCTCCCAGTCATGAGCGCGGAAACGTCTGTTAGGCTAATTCGCATTCATCAACTTTCAACCAGTCTTCCCTCAACGCCATGATCAAACTCGCGGTCAAATGCTTCGCAAACCCCACGTCCCCACCTCTCTCCTTCGTCACCCGCCACACCGACGTGGCTTCCTCTTTCCCTCCCCCGCTCCATCGATAGTGCCGCGGACAGGCCCCGCTGTATTACATTCCTCTGCGCTGCCTCCCCTAGCGGATAATCAAGTCGACCGTCGATAGCTGGGGACGTGATGTGCCATAGGGCTCCTGTGAGGATCGAGTAGATTCGAGTACGCCGTCTTTCCTCCTCGTTTTACGCGCATATACCCACGTCCCTCTTCTCAAGAATCAGAATAACTGCTTACCTATGAATCTTCTCGTTTCTCCCCTTTGCCCCCTTGGTCTCCCTCTTTCCCTCCTTCCATCTGTCACGTCAAACGCTTTGCCATGCGTACCACTATTATGTCGGGTATCGGTCAAACCTACAACACAATCCTTGATCCGTTATGACTGAGCATCCGGGCTATCCTGGACGCTGCACACTATCTGCTACCATCCCCGCCCGCGTCCCCGCACTGGCTGGATATGGAGCGGTGACCAGGTTTGCGAGGTCTTTTACCAGCTTGTGTTGTGCCTCTGGAGCTGTTGGGTTTAGCCGGACGTCTATTGCATCATTCCTTTTAGTCGACGCCGCTTTCCTTTCGGCCCGTTGACCTCGCACTGCGTCCCCGATGCCTATGCTCAGCTTGTTGTGCAATGCCGGAAGTATTTGAGCGCCCTATCTAACGTGTGCGTTCAGCTTTTGGCTATTTCGTAAGACGCATTTTGAGATGGGCATCGGGTGAGAGGGGTGGAGGCGCGCTCGCACCGGCACCTCTAGAAGGAGAAGGGGGAGGGGGTGTGGAAGGGGGTTCTGGTGCTGGTGGAGCGAAGGTCGGGATCGCAGTCAGTCGGGCGGGGTGCTAGTCGTTGTCGTTGTCGCTGTGGGTCACTGGGCAATGGCTGGAGCGAGGGACGATGACGATGGTGTGAGCACTGGGAGGGGGGATGATACGTTTGGAACGTCGGTCGGCGGAGGCGGCGGCGGCGGCCTAGAGATTGTCGATTGTCGTTATGCATATTTCTCCTGCTCCCTCTCTCTCTCGCGAAATACGTGTTGGGGGCTCTCTATCCGCGCCGTTATTCGTGTCTTCTTTCCTCGCCTTCATCTTCAAACTCACCACTTCCACACATACCTGACAACGACTTCTGCTCTGCTCGCTACCATTTGAGTTGTGTCCGCTCCTCTCGCGTCATATTTCATGTCCTCCGCTTACATAAGGAATCGATGGTGCATTTGATGTAATTATTTTGGGTGAGCGACGTTGACCATTGTCCACGAGTTATTTCCCTACGCACTGACACTCCCTCTCCTCGTCACTCGCCATCTTCACAGTATCCTCGTCGCCTCCTCTTTCACAGCATCGATTTCGGACCCGGTGTCTCGTACCCGCAAGACTGTCCCCCTGCGCACTTCCCGCAAACGCGATTTGAATTCGAACTCGGATAAGTGCTATTCCAAAGTTGAACAGGAAGTTCTTCACGGCGGTGGGTTCCTATCGGTGAAAAGCCTCCCGCTCAAGCAAGTAGCTGTCATTTTATACTGGACTATGTAAGAAATGCATTTATCGAAAGGACTTCGCAGATCGAGGCCAACCTTCTTCAAGTCGGATGCTCCTTACCTCCAATTTACCCTCCTGATGAGTTGTTTGTGATGACCAAGGTCGAGTAAGTAAGACGCAGGGGATAGGAACGTTGTTTCTGGATGGAAAAAACAGGCGTTATATAAATATTGAATCACGTTTGCGGTGGGTGTCTGCCGGGTACAAGTCCAAAGATTGCTCAAGTAGAGTTCGAAACTTTGCAAAAATAAATAACTAAGTTAGCACCGATACTTTGTTTACCACCCAGTGTCTTCTTTCCTTTGAGATACGGGGCCATCAAGTAGCAGGCAATCCGAAGAATCTCCATACGAATGAGAAGATCATAGCACGGTCGCTTATATAGATTACCCTCCAAGAACTTGCATGTGATCGGTCCAACCACATCGATAAGACGTCGCATCCTTGAATTCTATCTTCCTTCTCTTCCTTTGTATCTTCGTTGAGGACGATCTCCTTACAACTTGACAATTGACTTCAAAAATCAACTGCAACTTGATCATGCCGATTACAATCCCTCCAGAATTGAACCTCCCAGAGTCGCACAAAATGGTGTTAAGCCAATTACCACACCCGAACTCATCTTCATGTTACACTTGTAAAGGACGTTCGGACGAAGATAAGCCATATCAAAGGTGTGCAAAGGTATGGATGCGGTTACGCCTATGTTCCAGGAGATCTGATACCATTATGTGCGTGCGTAGTGTAGAACCGTTGTGTATTGTTCCAGAGAGGTATTGAAAGACTCAGTTCTCGGTAGCGTATAGAGGAGTTAACACAAACTTCGTAGTGTCAAAAAAAGGACTGGTAAGCGCTTAGAAGATACGGTGATGGAGCTCTAAATCTTTTTCTAATAGGCCAATACACAAAAAAACGTGTGCCGCCGCCAGCGATCAGCGGAATTTCATCCTAAAGTCCTTCGAACGAATGCATCTGGACAATACCTTTATGTACTGTGTTATGATGGACCTAGCAGACAAGTTCGGCGACGCTTTGATTCGGGATCCGCGGAAGATGTGGATCTTTTATACGAACCTTTTCTTAATGCCCATCAACAGGGAGGATTACAAAGCGGTCACGTCGCCAAACATCCCTATCGGCTCTCTTCTGGAAAGGAAGATAGCAGCAAAAATTTTCCTCTCGGGCTTCTGGGATATTTCTGATCCATCCAAATTTCCTGTCGAAGATAATCTTTGTGAGATGTGGCAGACCGTCCGTGACAATATGGACAAGGTGGACATGGTGAATGATATCGCCGTTCTCATAGTATTCAATTACCTAGGAGCACGGTTCTTCGTTACTGCTCGCGTCATCCCTGCTCTTGCAGTGGACAAGGCTAAGAGTAGCAGAGCCCAGGCGGTGGGAGCAAACCGACGGCGTACACCCGAGTTACAGTAAGTTAATTCCCATCTTGTTGATAATGTTACTTCATCACTCTTGACAGGCGTAGTGCTAAATGGGTAGATGAAGAACTGAGAAATAGCAAAGGGAATTTGGTGCGCTGCCTGATGGGAGAGGAGGATATAAAGTTTCTCAGGTACGAAAAGCAGTCGACTTAACAAACTCCGTGAGACTGATACAATCGTTTAGGTTGTAGACGTAGATTTCCTGCTTGTTCCCAGACATGAAATGTTGTCCGCTCATCGGTGGCGCTTTCATGGTGGGTGTGGACACTTAGTCGCATCGCTCTCTCGCTGTTTTCGTAGAGTGGTTTTGAACTCCACTTTCGTTTTCGGATTCGGCCTGTTTGTTGACATATAAGCCAGTTCTGTCCTATCAAATGATATTGAAATTCGAATAGTCCCCCTGGAAATCATGGTGGAACCCGTTGAGTGTTGAATTGGATTGATATAACTCTGCGTATCAGTGACGGCTCCTATCTATAGTTTATTCAGCTCCACCAATGTACTGTCGGTGGTTCTTTATTTTGGCGTTGGTTCTCTTTCTTTCTTTATTCCCGTGACCTGAAAACGTACTAAACTCGGAGCTTCTGCGACGCCTCTCTTTGGGGCTTATGACGGGAACGGTGTCATGGGAATCCCGAAATTGGGTATGTTTTTCGTTTTCCTGGGTTTTGTCTCCACTAGTGCGGCAAAGTGGACGTGAATGACAACGATCAGGTGGGGTATACGAGATGGAACTCTGAGATTTCGTACCCACGCACGCCGATGGTCGAGGAAAGTTGACGTGTTTCTGGACAAGCAATTAGAACTTGAGAAGGAGGAGGAAAAACGGAATGAATGTGAAGGTTCAGCTATGATAGCAACAGAGATAGATTACAAGTGTGTTAATAACTTTTGGAAACCAAGTGTTCAGCTATTGGACCACGTAGGCTATACTATTACCATTGCAAATGCAACTGCATGTCCCTTAGGAAGGGGAATCAGTATTTCTCCGCTTCTTTTCTTCGCGCTCTGGCCGCAATGAGCTTTAACCGCGACAAAAAGAGAACACTAAATTTTCAAAAATTGGAACATTCCATAATAAACACGTCGATGGAATGCTTAACAGGCTTCCAGAGCGCCACTGCGAATCTCAATTTCGAGAAGAAGAGAATGGGTATAGATGACATCGAAACGGACCCAGACTCTCGAGTTCGTCCAGTCTCACTGCTCACATGATCCGTCCACGTTTGACGCAGAAATGCGCTGTATAATACTGGGAAGCCAAAAAATGGAAAGAGAGTTCCAAGTTTTTGCCTGAAAATCCGCATTCGAAGGTCGTTTGTATGTTAAACAGTTTGCGCATCGACTTGCATCTTACAAAAATACAGTGTTGTAGCCGGCCCGGCTATTCGCGCAGCCGACAATCATGTGTAGTTTAAACGCACCCGCGTCCGTGTCCTTCGTTCGCGAATGACAGGACGAATGTACATATGAGTCGTTGAACTGGTCAAAGACACGAGGAATGTAGGTAAGTAAGTCGTCTCGGAATAGACTGATCACCGACGACGATCATGGGTCGTATAAAAATTTGCATGTCGCTCAAATTTTTAGACGTTGGAATGTGCCGGTCAGTCTGCTATTCCCAAGTAGCGAAATACTGCTTCTTTGCCTCAGTTCAATAGTAAATTGGGGCCCGATAGACTCGCGTTTACCGTGTTTCGTGGTCCATTAATAAGTCTGGTACTGGTGCGTAGTATTGCCGTGGATATTCTATTCTTCCGATGAGAGTCCAAATAGAGAAGCTCTCAAAACATATAAAGGAGGTAAAATTCGTTGTGTTTTTGTCACTGAGCTCCTTCAGTTCACAACTCGTTCTATAAACCAAGCTTGTGCGGCTTGCTTTCTCCTCTGCATAATCCCTCTTCCCTGATTTTTTTTCCCCTTAGAAACACAGACAGTTTAACAAACATGCCATCTTTGGTCGCTGCCCAAGGTGTGTGTCCCTCCCCGCTCAACGCCAATTACAATTTTTAGCCCGTTTCACAGGTCCTCGCGCACGCACTTGGTGGCTCTACATCGAGAACAACAACCCCATCTCCGTCATCATCGTCAAGCCCAACGGCGAGAAACAGACCGTCGCATCCGGCGCGGTGTACAGCTCCTATGCGGATGGCACCCACCACGTCGTCGCACCTGGCACCCCGGATGTGACTTACTTCAAGGTACACTACACCGACCTTGAAAACATGTCCACCGAGCAGGGCCCGCTTAATGGGCTTTTCACGGTTAAGGTTGAGATGAGGTGATTGCGTGTCGAAATCATGATGTTGTAGTCTGCCGGTGAGGAATCTTGGTTTTTGTGGTGGACATATATTAACTTTATTTCAGGACAACGAATACGAGGATGAATCCAATGTCAATTATTTAGCCTCGCTTAGTATTAGTTACGATGTACCAGTACGCGCGTTGTCGAAATTGATACAAGTTGTCTAGCTCGGGAAACTAAATTAAGCGGATTTCTTACTTGAAAGCATTACATTCTATAGTTCAAACTGTGGAGGTGCATTTGTCTTCAAGTACATCATGGCAATGCAGGAAATTTTTGAATCGCGCCTTGTCCTTGGAAGAAATTTTTGAAGAGGCGCTTTAAGTTCGGCATCTGCCTTCATTCAAGTTGTGTAAGTTCAGGGTCCGTGCGAAAATCCTCCTCCTATCTTGCGCCTTTGCCACTCCTCATCCACAACTCTCAGATTGTGGAGAAAATTCTTGTTGATCTAGAGTAGATTGTCGACTAATTTGTACTTTACATTCGTTCGATGCGTATTGCCGACTCGTTCTAGGTCGCGTGTCAAGTGCAATAGGCAGGCTTTTTCTCCTTTTCAGCTGACGGACTCGGAAACGCTGCTCGAGTTCGAATTCGATACTGACAGGGAAGGAATGGTGGGTGGCGGGTCCGTGCATATGTGGACATGGGAGGCCTCGGGGTGGGGCGGGGCGATGGGCGCATCGTAGGGTATGAGCTAGTGAAGGGACCAACATTCTTTTGCTGGAATTACAAGGCTCGCGTCGATTTCAACTGCTGCGCCTTGCCTCGGAGGTGGTCCAGCTGGTGTCGGTCTTTGGCTATGAGTTGGTGGACGTGTTTCTAGATTTAGTGGGGGCGGGGAAGGAGCAGCGAGTGCGTTGTCGCTTGCTGTGGCCATTCCTGAATGAGCAAGTGAGAAAGATGAGTAGTGAGCAATAAAAGACATGACACACTGCGTATTCATTTTTCCCAGACGATCTTAATTAAACACACGAGAAGAATCTATATCCGCGTCTTCTAGAAGACCAAGCCTGACGGTTCCCGCGATGATTCCAATGTAGATCAGACGGGCGGTGCCGAGGTACCCATTTCAGCGAGAAAGGTGCGGAAAGGATGGCTAAATCGAGAGTGCAATGCCATTAGTTACGAACAAGCTTCGAAATATTTTTGACTTCTGAGGGATTGGTATCAGACCAATATCTGTACATGTACAGCTGTCAAGTACCTGCATGGCTGACGACGCTATCGTTCACGATGGATTTCAATAATAGAGTGAAACCACACAGCTCTACTTGTCTCGGCTCTGACGGTGGAACGAAGATGTTCGGTCAACCTAAAGTTAGCCGCCATCTGACCGGCGGCAGCTGTAAAACCGTCGAGAGCGGATTCCGATCTGAATCTTTGGTCTGTGATGTAGTCTTGAGTCGATTTCGGTCGCTCAACTTCGCAAGCATCCAGGGCGACTACCAAAAGCTTCGGACCAACAAAATGTAGTTTGTTCATCGAGCGGCACAGTCTGCAGTGGATTTGAAACTAGTGGAATGCGATCGGCGGTGCCGAAGATTTTCGTTAAAAAGACCCAGCTGCGTAACCATAGCGATTTCTACAGTTCGTCAGTGATCAACTTACAGTGCACCAAGGCCCCATCAATGGTTCTAAGAGCTTTAACTATGCACAAAGATGCATTTCCAGCCGCTTTTGATGTTCGCAGCTTTTATTGTTATGGAGGGGCAAGACCTGAATACGGTCGACTATTGTCGGGCCGAGCCGAAGACCCAGACCGGACGTCTCCTTATATAGTAATTGTATGCCATATATGGCAAGCTGCCAACTCGCGGTCGGCGAAAGTTCGTCTGTTCAAGAGAAGCATTTTTGTCAGACAAAACTTTTGATATATAGCCTTCCCTGAACTCTGAGGAACAATGAAATACATGACAGTTCCTTCTTCTCTTCTCAACAACCCACCACGATGTCGACGGCGACTTGGTTAACCCCCACAGTAATA
Organism: Galerina sulciceps; assembly: GCA_023014345.1. Taxonomy (NCBI): domain Eukaryota; kingdom Fungi; phylum Basidiomycota; class Agaricomycetes; order Agaricales; family Galerinaceae; genus Galerina; species Galerina sulciceps. The sequence continues at coordinate 283,501 of JAEDXJ010000020.1, read as the reverse complement.
GGAATACTTGTCATGGGTCTTGTGAGGATCTTGCTTGCTCTAATACCAAAAAGTGAGTGATTTATTCACCAGTTGGTTTGAATTTCTCATCGAATATTTGTTACGACTCCAGAAGAGCCTGAGTTAGACACTCAGTACCCGCCTATTGTGTATCCTCCGAGGCCTCAGACTGATGCCAGTGATGCCATACCGCTGGAGGAAATTTGCACACCACCTAGACCACCTGAGAATACTTACACGCCGACTGGACGTCCAAACCAGGACAAGTTGAGCCCGCCGGCCCCTGCATATCCGCCCCCGTATGAACCTCCTTCCGGCCCACCTAAAGCTTCACGCCGCATCAAGAATAAAAAAACACCCCCACCCATTTCCCCCGAACCGACTGTTCCATCACCCCCTCAACCTCCTTCGAATCGCTCACAGCCTGTCTCCAAACCATTGACAACCATCCCAGATCCATCACCTCGTCCCGCAGGTCGGCCAGCAACAGCACCAAACGTTACCGCTGTAAACGACAACGACAAGCGGGAAATGCTACCGAATAATCTTGATGGATCTGGGTAGTTTATAGTCGGAGTGGACTCTTTCGTGCGTCTTCGTCGTTGTGATTCTTTCCACCGTTCCGACTCTATGTTCAGAAGACATGCACACCGAGAATTCGCAAAGAGGCCGCGCCTCTTGTTTATTTTTCTTTCTTTCTCTCTTTCTCTCTTTATATTAGATAGCCACTGGACAGAGGTATATAACCGTAGACTATATTCCCTTCACCTCGGCCGATTATACCATTGACTGAGTTTATCTATCTTATCAAGCGACGAGTATAGATTTCTACACGTTACAACTCCACTCATCCCTTTTTCTACTACTCGGGATGTTCGCCATTATCGCCTTGGTGATCTCAGCTACGAACGCACTCGCTTCGAGAGTACTTATGACCATTGTACATAATGTACACACTAGGATGACGTCTAATGAAGTGTATTTTACGATGTGCTCTTCAAGTTCGGCCTTGCAACATGTAGTCGTGCCAGTGGCATGACATGAGTTTTTTTTCCATCGTTTTTGTCGCAGTATATCGCAAGGTAATCTGAGCGCAGAAATGTTCACGACAGCCCTTTAATCCCAGTGAGAACCGGTTCTGCGCCGTTCTACAAGGAACCGGGAAAATCCGCTGCGAACTGTATTTTCGGACCTGCGCAGATATTTCCACACAGATTTTCCATTTATCTGCTTGTTGACGAGACATTGAATTTCATAGATTCGAGAATTTCTGCGTCGATCTGCTCTGAGTTGTTCTGTTCTGGGTACATCTGAGGCAGTCTGGGTCGTCTAAATCCGTTCAATTCTGCTTATATCTGCACATGAGCGCTATCTACTGCCCTCCCCGATACCGGTACTCCCGCTGCCGCTAATAAATCCATCCCGCTTCACATTCACGGCGCTCGCTTGATACGGATGAGCAAATATTCCGCTTTATTGAAGCGATTCAAAATCAACATAAAATACACAAATAAAACACTGACTGCTCACCTTAAGTACGAAGGCGGTTGGCGCGTGAAAGGTAGTGCACGAGTTTGTCGTCATAAAAATTGCTGTATACTTATATATCACAAGTCGCATAATTAAAAAGGTGAACTTCGCGTACATTTGGTGTCTTATCAACGAATAAAATACTCGTAAAGGCGACTGGGATGGTATTGATGCATTAGCGAATGTGCGACGAATACTTCTTTAGAGGTGTACATCCGCCGTTACCTGGGAAGCCGGCTGACGGTGGCGGCGCTAATTAAGTCAACATTAGTGAGAAGTACATATAGGGAAAAAAACCTCACCTCGTAATTGGTGCTGTGTGCGACGAGAAAATGTTCGAGTCCAAACCTTGATTTGGGTTGGCTATATGCAGGTGATCAGGATATATGCGTCGAAATAACGGAACACCTACCGATTCTCGCTTTCGGATTTTCTCGGACTGGCTCGGCTCTGCACAGTTATTTTGCGACTTCTCCAGCACACCGCAGAACCGATTTTCACGGGCTTTAATAGCCGTTCGGCAGCTACTTGAAGCTCTTGACGCGTTTTACCTAGTTTCTAAATCCTCGTTCGAGAGGGAGTTTCTCTGTTTCTCATTTTACATGGCAACACGAATATATCCCGCGTCGTCGGGGCTACTTTGACGGACGGATCTGCTTGTCGGAGTTTAAATCAGGCGAGAAAATTGATGCCTCCCTCAACGAACCTGGTTCTTCAATCTTTTCCTTCATCTGCTTCGTAACTCGTCTCGACCGTGTTCTTTTCCCGCACCTCCAATAGCGCCGACTCGAATCAAGAAAAGTGCCATACTTCGAACGCGTCTACGATCCCAATGACAGTCAACTTCAGACGCGAGGTGCGGTGTTTCTGTTTTTCGTTGATAAGCGAGCTGGAACGCGCATTTCCATCTGTTTAGACCTTCACATGAAGTTAACGCTTAGTACTTATGGATGGATGAACGAGAAGGGCCCGTGGATGCATTGAGAGCCGAGACTAAAGGAGGACTACATGGTGTGTTTGCACTTCGTTTTTTGTCTCTGAAGGCAAGAACGTACCGTCAAATATCCCACTCTAGCATGAGTCCTACTACAACCCTGTGCTCAAATGTGCCCCCCTGCAGGCCCAGCATGACTCTCGTCTCCTCGCCTCCTCCCGTCTTCTTCGACTTGTAGCTACGCGTACGGCTGTAGCCGGCGTCCGCCCCTCTGTGCCTTCGTCATCCGTTCTCCAGCACCATGGTCCATACTCTCGATCCCACACCGCATCCCAGACAGGTACCGCTGCCCTCCCTCTTTACGGTGCCGCCGTACTGTCCCCTTCTGCGGCTTTCTGCGTTGTGGTTTATGACACGAACGGTTCTATAGTGAAGCGAAACCGAAATATAGTACGCTTTCGCTTTTCCCTCTTCTTTTGCGCGCATATACTCATATTTTTCTTCAGGATTTCGATTTCGATGCTTCTCTGGGCTTCAGCTCGCCTCTTTATCGCGGACTCCTCTCCTTCGACATACGTTTTCCACGCCGAACCTCTCTGGACAGATACTGTACCCCCGCATCCCATCTCTTTCAAACATACAACCTACCCCCGGCATATACGAATAAGAAGTCGGAGCATCCTAGGTATGTGCTCGCCTCTCACCCCTACATGCTCCTACCTCCGCCCGTATCGCACCAGCTGGAGCTGAGAACTCGCACCGAACGATCCGCGCTCAATGTATTGATGTGCTCTATTTCGACGCCGGCGCTGTACTGGCTGCATGCTGTTTATAAATACTGGGTTTAGCATCGGGGTCGAGGGTGAAACAGGCTCCAGCGATAACGATTTCATCGAGAGGTGTGGTCATTCCCGCCAGTTACTGTTGTTGGTAGAGCGGAGGTTGGGGTGGATGTGGTGCTAGCCTTCAGTGTTGTGGGTCGCTGTACTGTGTATTCGAAGAGATGGAACTACAGAACCTGCTATCATGTGCGAGGAGGGGGGAAGGGGGGGAGGTGGGTTGAGAGAGATAAGGGTTCACTACCCACAAGCTGTCGTCGTCGGACGATGTGCTTGCGCTCACTTGTGGGACGATGACGGACGAAGATGAGGAGGAAGACGGGCGGAGGTAAACCTCTGTTGAGTAGTACTCCCTCCCCTACCCGGCTTTTCCCCTTCACCGGGTCCTGTGGCTCTAGCCAAGGACTGACGCAGTCTGTGCCATATGGTCGACACCGCGGCGTCGGTGTCTGTTGTCGTACTGGAGTACCCGAAAAACGAACTGGAAACGCATTCGAGGATGTTTTGACTGCTTTTACGGCACGTACGATCCAAAGATGAGCATCCTTCCTTCTCGAGAATATCAGTCTGCTTAGCGCACCCTCTCCGCCTCTCGAAAAACCTCCCGCGGGTTCCTTACCCGCGCCTTCCTTCATGTCTTCCTTTCCTTCATCGTCAAAACCTCGCACCCAATTCGTCTCGCCTTCTCCGTCTGGTTGTACTTGCTTCGAAATTGGTGCACGTCATCTCTCCAGCCATATTCCTTGCTATCATTCCGGGGGTAGGGACTGTACCATCCTGATAGTTGTTGCAACGCCAGTACGGATGAGATGATTGAGGCTGGCTGTTGGGTGCTTCAAACTGACTGCTGAGTTCTGGAGGTCTGGATATTCCGCCTGCTGATTGCTTATCGTGTTAGATAGAATGAATGTTGGGGCGAATTTGGGCGTGTACTGCCTTCCTTTTTCCTTCTTTGTTTCGTCCTCTTCTCTCCTTCCTTGTCTAGTTCACATTTTGTCTCGGCAGTGGCGTTTCCAAACTTGAGCTTCTCTAATTTTTTTTGACACGGATGACTGTCAACAGGCTCTTTCACCTTTTCCAAAAGGACGTGGTGCTGCAAACGACCTCTTCTCTGCTTTCTACCGTCTGAGGTCGTGATGGCTGCTCCTCTCACGCGTCATCGTTCGCGCCCTTCGCGTACACAGGGAATTAACAGCGCAGTTTGCTGTTATTTTGGTGAACGAAGTTGACTATCGTTCACGTGTATGTCTCCACTACCGAAATTCCTGTTCAATATCCTCCGTCATCTACACGTCGCCTCGCCTCATCTTTCCTAACATCGGTTTTGCTGCCCATGTGCGCATCGACTTCGAACCCGCCTTGCTCAAGTGTGCCTCATACTCGGATGACTGTCCAATGCCCTTCCCGCAAACTTCATTCGAATTCTAACTCGGACAGACGCTACTCCAAAGTTAAACAGGAGGTTCTTCATGGACAGCGTCAAATTTTTGATAAGTACAGTGCGGATGTCGAGGACGATGCGAAAACTACTCACGTCGCTGTCCTCTTTTGGTCTCGAATTCGAGTAAACTACGGAGATTTTCTACACCTGCGAGTACAATAGTGGTTAATTAATTCAAAAAATTGTAGCTTCATTTGAAGAGTAATAGTTTACACTCAACGCGTACTCAAGACCTGTTGCAAGTAATCGCGAGGAGGACACACGAGTTGCTTCCATAATTTCAACATGACTAAGCACGGCATGCGATTTGTCACTCCTGTCGGCAGTCACATGAGAGCCGTTCCAAAATATCAACTCTATCTTGTTCAATCGTGGGGTTCCTGTTGGACTTAGTCCGTAGGTGACGACCTCGGTGGCTTCCGGACACGGTCACGCCTCCTCGTACATACGTAGTCACTCTGTACTCGTTGTCTCTATCGCTCAATCCATTCGCACTGTCCGCGTGTCTCGTCTCCCCGCTCCGCTTGTCAACAGGTTATGGGCCCCGACGCGACTACAGCATAGACGATTTTTTCAACGCGCATCTACGCGTCTTCTGGACCTTGGTAGCTTTCACACCAATTTTGCCGGCCTTGCAGCTCTACTTCCTGTATCTTCGTCGCGCACTCCTGCCTTTCACAGCGCAGTCGGGTTAACTTCTTTGTCAACCGTAATCTCTCATTCTCTTGCATTCGCAATCGGGTTTTGGGCGCAAAACCGCAATCTCGACACCATTCGAGAAGCGTACCAACACTGTCTTATCACTTGCCGACCCTGCGGCCGCCTTCGTTCCCGTACCTCCGTCGCGCACTCCTGCCTTTTAACAAGCGCAGTCGGGTTGATTCTCTCGTCAACCGTAACATCTTTGTCCATTCCTGCATCTGCAGTCGGGTTCTGGGCGCAAACCGCAATCTCGCCATCGAGGAGCGTACCACATCTTCCAATTCCTGCTTTCACGCAGTCGGGTTGCCAACAGCCGACCGTAATCGTCGACTCTGTGCCATTCCTTTGGTCACATCTCTGTCGCCTCGCCTCTTTCCCCCTAAGTTTTGTCTCTTTTGCACCCTCAATTCTCTGTCCCCACAATTATTCAACTTCCTTGCATTCACATTCGGGTTTTCGGACCATAATCGTTTCTTCTGCGTCATTCCTTCGATCTCATCTCTGTTGCCTTGAATTTCGTCTCTTTATCACCTCTGCAATTTCCTGCCGTATTTGCGGCGCATACATTCACTCTCCCTCGCTTACGCTGCGCATTAAACCCTGCGGACATTCCTTTATTCTCGTAGAACTCTTTCTTCGGACCCTGCCACTCTCTTATACGTATTTCAACCTAAGTTTCTATCGTTCCGAGCACATATTTTCTTATTCTGGACGTTGTTTCTTTCCAAATTCGCCTTTTACGCGCATATATTCTCTTTTTCCTCTGTCTAAATTCCCTCAACTTCGTCCCATTCCTTTAGAAATGCCGTCTAAACGATCTTCAACAAAACCTTTGGCCACCAAACTGGAGCCCAGGGTACCGTCCTCCCGTCGCAAACCGAAAACATCATCACTGCCAACTGGGACAGCTCGTACAGCTCCTTGTCATCTTGTCATTGACCTGTCCCTACCCTCACATGTAATCAATGACCGCTCTCTATTTACGACCTATACAACGTCTCGCAAGCTACATCGGACACCCTTCGGTAATGATATAATCATTGAAGGCCATGGAGACGTACATGTCCAGGCTTTTGCAGGCGGGAAATCGATCCTCTTCCGCCTACGGGACTGTTGGCATATTCCCTCCTCTCCCCATCATTTTTTGTCTTGCACCAGTATTGTCTCTCAAGGAAAGCAAGTTATGCTCGCCGGTCATACGCCGAGGATGATTTATTCGCACAAAGACCGTCTTGCCAACCCCGAATTACCGAAGTATGTCCCGTTTGCACGAGAAGGTGGCCATTTTGTCCTCAAGTTTCAAATCCCTGTCGGGTTGCCTGGCATACAACCAGCTGCAGCGCCGCCATTTTCTTTGCATGCTTCGTTTTCTCGACCATTTGCTGGCCTATCTTTTAATCCGTGTTCCGGTATAACGACCTTCCTTCCGGTTTCACACTCTCCACTTCCTTCAAATTTGTCTGAATTCTTACCTTTACCCTCCCATGTTCAAACACCTTCTGCTCCGCCTCCACTTTCGCATTCGCAACCCAATATTTCTCCACCTACTCTCATTTCTTGCTGTTTGCCTTTTAGTGTTTCAACCAATTCAGTTCTGCGTTCGACTCTTGTGACTCCACCATCACCTTCTCATTCAATTTCACCTCCACTCTCACCTCCGCAATCAATGCCATTTTCAATTCGTCCCTCGCCTCCATCCCAGTGTTCTTCTTCACTTCCCTCCCCTTCTTCGTTAGCTTCTAGTGTTCTCTCTACGGCTACTTCAATTCCCTTTGCATCTCTTTTACCTCCACTTCCAATTTCATTTTCTGAATGTCCTCCACCACCCAAAATTTGTTCTCTTCAATCTCCATTGTCCAACTCCCTTCAATATCTATCACAAAATTTGTCCTGTCTTCCTCCGCTTTCTTGGTATCTTGCATCTTCTCTTTCCTCTCCTGCCATTTCTTCCCTTCAACATTCAAACTTGAGATTAGACCTCTTACCACGCCTTGCTGTTCTTTCCAACCACTTCCTTATTTTTGAACATCCCCCTTAGTGTATATTTTCCCTGCATGGGGGTGCTTCCACTTGCATCTTTTACACTCTTACCGTCTTCAAGTTGTGTATGTTTCATTTTAATCTTGTTGTATAATTCTTTTTCTCTCTTTGGACAGGAGTGCTCGTTCTCCTCAGTCTTTCTGCTCCTTCCATTTTTATCATTTCATTCTTTATTCTACTTTCTGTAAGGAGTGCTCCTCTGGCACTTCCTCCTCTTTTTATGGGGGTGTCTTTCACTTTTTCTGCATCCTTTTCTTCATCCCCCCAAATCCTTCAAATTTCTTATTCTAGAATCCATTTCCTTTCTTCGCATGGGGGTGCTTTTTCCTCTGTGCCTCCCTGTATCTCTGTCATTCAAGTTCTCACTTTTCATTTTATTATTTATTCTCATGTAACTGTTTATGGGGGTGCTCTTCTGGCACCAGCTCCTGCTCTTCTTTTTATGGGGGTGTCTTTCGCTTTTCCTGTGTCCTTTTCCTGCCCTCGGTAGTCATGGGGGTGTGTTGGACTTAGTCCGTAGGTGACGACCTCGGTGGCTTCCGGACACGGTCACGCCTCCTCGTACATACGTAGTCACTCTGTACTCGTTGTCTCTATCGCTCAATCCATTCGCACTGTCCGCGTGTCTCGTCTCCCCGCTCCGCTTGTCAACAGTTCCAATGCTTAATCTCGACGACTCTATATTTACTATCATCTCTCACCTTACGGAGGACTTCTCAACGGAAGATGCTTTAAAATCGACCCGGATCTGCTCTCAGCTCTGCCAGTTCTGGAGGCAGAGCCTCCTCGATTCCCCGTATCTATGGGGAAATGAGACCGACAAAATTTAGCTTGTTCATCGAGCGATACAGTCTGCAGGGTATTACAATGTCAATTAGTAACCATAGTGATTTCTAGAGTTCGTCAGCGATCAACTTACAGTGCACCAAGGTCCCATCAATGGATCTAAAAGCTTGGAATATGCACAAAGATGCATTTCCAGCCGTTTTTGATGTTCGCAGCTTTTATCATGATGGAGGGGCAAGACCTGAATGGTCAGCTATTGTTGTCTGTCCAAAAGAAGCGGTTTTGACAGACTGGGCAAGGGAACTTTCAATGCATAGCCTTCCCTGATACATGAGGAACGCAGGAGGAACGACGACATAAGTACTTGACCGTTCTTTCTTCTCTTCTCAACAACCCACCACGATGTCAACGCAGATTTGGGTACCCCCCACAGTGATAGTATCGGCTTCCCTTGTTCTCTGGGGGTTCATATGGGCCCTGAGAGTAAGTGAGTGATTCATTTACTGATTCATTTTGAATCTCTCATCGAACATTCGTTATGGCTCTAGAAGCGATTGAGAGAGAGAGAAATAATGCTCCAATCCCGGGCGTTGTGTTTCCTAGAAAACCTCAGACTGGTGCCATACCGCTGAAGGAAATTTGCACACCGCCTAAACCACCTGAGAATACTTATACGCCGACTGGTCGTCCAAACCAGGACAACTTGACCCCTCCGGCCCTTGCAAATTTGCCGCAGTACCAACCTCCTCCTGGGCCACCCAAAGGTTCACCCCGTATCAATAATAAAACACCCCCTCAATCTGTTCCCCCCGAACCGACTGTTCCATCACCCCCTCAACCTCCTTCAAATCACTCACAGCCTGGCTCCGAACCATTGGCAACCGTCCCTGATCCATCACCTCGTCCTGCAGGCCGGCGAGCAGCAACAGCAATCGCTGCCGCTGTAAACGACAATCGAGAAAAGCCACCGAACAACCTTGATGGATCAGGGTAGTTTATAGTCGGAGTGTGCTTTTTCGTGCGTCATCGTCCCCGTGGGTCTTTCCACCGTTCCGACTCTACGTTGAGAAGCCTTGAGCATCGAGAATTCACAGGGAGGCTGGCCTCATGTTTATTTTTCTTTTTTTCTTTCTCTTAGATAGCCACTGGACAGAGGTATATAAACCGTAGATTATATTCCTTAGACCTCAGTCGATTATACCATTGACTGAGGTGAGCCACTACGTACTCGTATTCGTATTCACTTAGTTCAAACTTCGAAAACGCGGCAGCATTATTAGTAAGTCTGTCGGTGGTTATCAAATGCGTTTCCTTTGATCCGTCGTTCAACCTTCCTAACCGGCGCGTTGGGAGTTCACGGGAACGTCGGAGATGTATATTATGTCGGCTCCGGATCCTCCTGGGACGGCTGGGACGCCAACGATTCACCGAAGCGGTCCGGATTTGGGATGAGATTGGATTTGAAAAGCTGTTCGAATCAAATTTCTTGAATCTTGATTTGGGAGAGGAGAAGGTAAAGTCATAAGTATGAGTCGGACGGTGGTGCAGATGGTATCTACCATTGGAACGATGAACACCGCCGCACTTATATGGCGCATCACCAGACTTACCCCCTATTGGAACCTTAAACAGTAGAGATCTACTCTGTCAAATGGTGGCCCAGACGCATACAATAAAATTGCTCGCTAAATATACATACGAGGTGTTAGCTCTGTATGACACAGCTCCCATTTATATCCCTCCACTACCCGTCCATTGGATGTTTATGTCCTGAGTGGGAAGTTGAAGCCTCTTTGCTCCGTGTGCGGTATCGTGAGGGCGGCCTTAAAAGCGGCGCGGCTTGATAGGTATTGGTGCACGGAGTCCGAGACGACATGTGAGAGTGCTTGCACACGTGTTGATACTCTCGGAAACCCGGTGTTCAGCTATTGGACCATGCCGGTTATACTACTACTACTACTACTACTACATGCGTTCTGGACTCGGGTTGTTTGTTGATTCCTTTGTGTTTGGTCTGTTGGTCTGATTGAAGCCGAATGACCATCCCGCATAATAATGAATGGATCATCACATTGAATGATGCCTAAACAAACCCGCGTCGACAGGTTACCTAGTATCGAATTTCCTGACCGAGGAGGGTTTACGTATATCTGCACCCGGACCAACCTGGATGTCGGAGTTTGAATCGGGCGAGAAAATTGATGCCATCAATGCAGGCTTTCTTTCAACGAACCGTCAAATCTTTTCCTTCATTTGCCTTGCTTACTTCGTAGCTCGTCTTGACCGTGTTCATTTTCCTCATTACCAATAGCTCCGCCCCGAGACGCCGACACGAATCAAGAAAAGTGCCTGTCTTTGAACCCGTCGACGATCAGGATGACAACTTGGTAGACTCGGTGTGTTGTCTCTGTTTTTCGTTCATCAGCAGGCTGGGATGTGTATCTCAATCTTTTTAGACTTTCGTCTTTCCGATATCGAGATAGACAACGTGAAGTCGACACTTTTTGAGGGCTGAGCGAGAAGGGACCGTGGAGAGTCGAGAGTGAAGGCCGACTGGGACTACCTCCTTGGTGTGTTTGCCTGACTATTACTTCGTTTTTCGTCTTTAAAGGGCGATACTAGCAAAAACTTACATGTGTATATCCTCCATCTCCCATTCATTAGCACAGAAACGTTTGTTAGGTCAAATCGCTTCCATCGACTATCGACCGCTCTTTCCTTAGCTTCGCATACCTCGCGTCTTGTATTCTCCAAACGTACAACCCACCCATGGCACACACGACTGACGATTCGGGGCATCCCAGGTACGTGCTCGCCTCTCACCCTTACCAGTTGGAGCTGAGAATTCTCACCGCATCCCTGATGCCCACGCCAGATTCATTAAGCAATGCTGACAGTTCTCGCACGATCCGCGCCCGATGCGTTTATGCGCTCTATGTCGACGCCGGCGCTGCACTGTCTAAGTGCTTTTGGATTGCGTCTGGATGCCGCATCGGGGTAGAGGGTGAGAGTAGGAAGGGGAGCGGTTGTCCCCAGGTGGACTGTGGAGCGGAGGTCGGAAACCCAGTCGTGGGAACGTCGTCGTGGGCGGGCTTGGGCGCAGTTCACAGTTCGAGGAGAGTCGGCGGACGAAGATGAGGACAAGGAGACAATGGTGCTGGGGGGGGGCAGGTAGGCTCCTGTGTTGAGCGGTACTCCCTCGCTTTCGCGGGAGATACGATCCAAGGACGAGCATCCGTCCTTCTCAAGAATATTCAGCTTATCGCACCTTTTTCCATTCTCGAAATATCACTTGTGGGTTCTCTATCCGTGCCGTTCCTCGTGTCTTCTCCTCCTTAATCGTCGAAAATTCGCACTCAACTCGTCTAGCCTTTTTTATCCTCCGTTTGCTCGACCTTGCGAAGTTGGTGCATGCCACCTCTCCAGCCGTATTGCCGTACAATTACAAGACGTGTTTAATAACATTGCAGATACTGTATTTACTTAGGAACACCGAGAGCTATAATCGGACGACCGAGGGCGTTGCGCGCCTCGAGGAATGGAGCAACAAACTCGTTAAACTTTCGGTCATTTCCCTGACCTCGAATTTTAATTACTCTGAGGAGAGGAAAAATAGGGTTCGGGCTGTTTGCCTGTGGCAGAAGCAGGTCCTCCATAATGTCTTTAGAAATCGTGACAGTATTGACCGAAATGAGGGTGAGGAAGAATTCGTGAAGTCTTTCAAGGGAAATAAACGGATTCAAATTGGCACAATGGAGAGTAGTAACACTGGACATGTCGGCAGGCGGGAGGGACATGACACGGATCAGGAGGTTAGTGGTCCAGAAAGTTGAGGACACGTTAATGGAGAGGAATGGCGTGGACTTTTGGACGGCTTCTGGAAGATCAGGATCACAGTCGCTGAACAGGAATCTGTAAACCGGCCACAAGCGGAGCCAGATTTTTTTGGGGCGATAGGATTGAAAGTAGTTTTGAATGAGGTTGGATAGATGGACGTGCGTGATTGGCTCAGTGTGAGCATCGTCCGGGTCATCAAGGCCGGAGTTGCTCAATTGGAATGAGCACTTGGGAGGAATACAGACAGTCGCGATAAGGCGCAGGGCTGTGGAGAGGTTTGTCTCGATACGTAGCACAGAAAGGTTCAGTAGATGAATGGTGGGTTCGTCTGCATCGGTGATCGGCCTTGTTTGAGAGTTTGGTTTGAAGTTGTGGACGGATATGGTGAGAGATTCTAATAGATGCATGACGTTGAGTGCACCCAAGACATTGGGAAGATCGAGTGGGAAACAGAGGTGTGCGACTCGAAGGGTAGATAACCATGACGCACTGGGAGAAATAGGAAATGGTGGGGCATCGTAAACTCGCAAAGATAACGCATTGTCGGCGAAAACAGAATCGGTGTATGCCCACGGCATGGATGGAGCGAGTGATTGGATCTGGAAAACCTGTAGGTGCGGTGCTGGTCGCAAAATAGGTTCCCAATGATGAGGACCTTTATCACCCATATAATCGATTCGAATTTGAAGTTTCTGAATCCGATTCCAGTGGTTATTCAATATTGAAAAGAAGAAATTCTCGAGGGCTTTGGTTCGATCAAACGTCTTTCCGTGAAGTCGCCCGCTGATCCAGAGGTGAGAGCTCCCGCTTCGACGCAGGATTTCTTCCATCCACTCGTCCTTTGAGTTGTAGAAGTCGTTGAAGTTGATGAGTTTCCCCCATATCGATGGGGAATCGAGGAGACTTTGCCTCCAGAACAGACAGATTTGAGAGCAGATCCGAATCGATTTTAGAGCGTCGTCTGTAGAGAACTCCTCGGTAAGGAGAGAAAAAGTAGTCAATAGTGAGTCTGAATCTAGATTAATCATCGATTCCGCACGATTGAGAAGAGTCGGTGCTTCAGGCGCGTGTGTTCCTTGTCAACTCACGACGGTCTTTGTCAGGTTTCTCAATTCGGAGTCTAAAATTTCAACAAAAAAGGAAATTTCTGACTGCTGAGGGGAAAAAATCTCGCTTGCCTTGCGTGCTCCTTGCATTTTGTAAACGCAGCCAGTGCTTTTCAATGCGAAAATGGAAATTACTGTGCACTACCGAGTTAAGCCATGCACAGCTTAGCGTGCTACGACTATTACCATGCACCTGCGTGGATTTGTTTTGTGTTACTAACCTACCGTGAATCCCATTGTGTAAGGACAGATAGATGGCCCATAGACAGTCGAGTACTTAAGGATTCTTTTCTTTTTGGTATGACCCGTATGGGTTGCATGCGACCGTCAATTCGCCTCTGCTATTTTGGCGAGTGTTATTATATTTTTTTGTACAATGTAAGCGAAAATTCACCTGAATATTATCGTTGTAAAGGACTGACACCTCATCCTCCCTTCGAATGAGGTATTGAAAGCGAAGTCCCATTTATGTTTGTGATAAACCCCATTAAAACCCGATCGATAAAAGTTTGCAGCGACAACTTGAGCTGAAATCTCGAACAGACGAACACAAACCCACCCAAACCAAGTTGTCCGCCTTCTCACCAAAGAATACTCGAAAGAACTATGACGTCTCAACTTACAATCTTGAAGATTTGAGTCTAGGGAGCCATTAAGAGGCTGCAATGTGTCTTGTGGTTTGAGAATTGGTTCCCCCGAATACTCGTCGTATCACCTCTTTCACCCCGTTTGCTCGTAACGGCCCACTTTGTGGTTCTGACTTAACAGCGATGCTTACTCCTCTTCCATTTTTTTCATGTGAAGTACCTGATCATCCGCCATCCAAATGGGATGTTAAGAATCTTGGCGAGATCAGTTTAAGTGCAAGATTTTCTCGTGGTTTTGAAGTGACCGCAACATCAGGTTTTGTCTCCACTAATGCGGCAAAGTGGATGAGATTGACAACGTCATTTTATCCACAAAATATCAGGTGGTGTATACGAGATGGAGATCTGAGACTTAGTACCCACACAGGCCGATGGTCGAGGAAGGTTGACGCGTTTCTGGACAAGCAATTAGAACTTGAGAAGGAGGAAAAGCGGATTAAATGTGAAGGTTCAGTTATAATAGCAACAGAGATAAAGCGTTTAGTTATTGGACCACGTCGGCTATACCATTATCATTGTTACTGCAACTACTCTACGTGTCCCTTAGGAAGGGGAGTCAGTATCTCTCTCATTCTTTTCTTCGCGCTCTGGCCGCAATGAGCTTTTAACCACGACAAAAAACGAACATGAAACATTTGAAAATTGGAACATTCCATAATAGACACGTCGATGGAATTATGAACGGGCTACCAGAACGCCACTGCGAATCTCAATGTCGAAAAGAAGAGAATGGGTATTGATAACATCGAAACGGTCCCAAACTCTCGAGCTCGCTGGTGCCACTGCTCACCTGATCCGTCTACGTTTGAGTCTTTGACGCGGGAATGCGCTGAAGAACACATGGAAGACAAAAAATGGAAAGAGTGCCTTTCAAGTTGTTGCCTGAAACTCTGCATTCGACGGTCGTTTGTAAATTAAACAATTTGCGCATCAACTTGCATCAAACAAGAACACTGAGTGTCGTGGGCCGGCCCTCGTATGTTCATCGATTCTTTTTTTCTTGACTTGTTCCCTTATGCATACGTTCAGGGTAATTTTCGTTTATGAATCCAGATGGGCTCGAAAAGCCGATTTTATTAGCGAGTCTTTTCAATTGGAGGGCTATCGAAAAACGAGCCTCAGCGACGTCGTCCCGCCTGGCGGGTAACTTCCGTTTTAGGAGTTTCGATCACTCGTCGAACTGCCGAAATTAGATACGAGATTTTCTCTCTCAACGAGGACGAGAGTTAAAGTGGTTGGTGTAACTCGCACATCGGCTGAAATACCGTCGTTGAAGATCTGGAGTCGTCGAGGATTGTAAGAATGACTTTTTCGATCTTTGATGGTTTTATCAATCTCTGGTGTAGTTACTGCACCAAAAAAATTGAGAAGTGGATAGCCATGCATCTAGGGAGATCAATCGAGTTGGTCGACCATACACTTCCAGCCGAGTTTTGTTTCGGAGCATTGGTCAACTGGTCGGCGTAATGATCGTTGACAAATTTGGGTGTCGGACGTCGGAGTTTAAAGTAATTCACACGAGGATATTCGATGCCAACCTGCCAGCCATTCCTTCCCGTCGAACTACGCTTGTCCTTGAATCACCTCGACTTGTCCGTACCACGTTGTTGACCTACACCACCGATATCACAGGACGCCAGCGTGAACGAAGAAGACAGCAAGTCGAGGATGACAATGTCGTGTAAAACATGCGGATAATGTGTGTTATTTTCCGTTTTTCGTGCGCGAGCGATGACACGTACTCTAGATACCTTCAACTAGTGGTAGTGCGCTCGGGCATGCACGATAACGATGCTGCAAACGTGAAGTTAACTTTTTTGACGGGATGAACGAGAAGGGCTCGTGGATCTGTCAAGAGTCGAGACTGCGAGTTCAATCACAAACTGCTCCACCATCCCGCCTCCGCCTCCCCTCTCCTGTCGCTTCTCCTCCAGATCAGCGCCATGGTCGAGTGAAGAATAGGACGCATTACGTTGACGGCCGCCCCCCTCACTTCCCCTGCTTCGCCCTACTGGCCCTCCTCGACAGTCCCCTCGTCCCCAACCCCTTCCCATCTTCTTCGACTCATACCTACGCCTACGGCTGTAGACGGCGTCCCCGCCTCTGTGCCCTCATCATCCATTCTCCACCACTGCGGTCCCTACTCCCGATCGCACTCTGCATCGGGTATTCCCGCGGACTCTTCCGTCACTTCTTTTCGACGCCGCCGTACCTTCCCCTTCTGCGACTTTCTGCAATGCCTCTCCTTGGGGCTGATGAGGCGAACGGCGTCATAGTGAGAAAACGGGGTACGTTTTCAGCTTTTCCAGCGTCTTTTGCAAGCATATACTCATGATTCTCTCAATAGCGTCGTTCTGCTCGCGCTCTTTCTAGTGATCTTCTCTCTTTCCTTCCACGCCGTACTTCTCAGCACATACACTCTACCCCTGCGTCCCGTATACGACTGACAATTCGGGTCATCCTAGGTACGTGCTCGCCCCTCGCCCTTTACCCCTGCCCGCCCCTACCTCTGTCCCCACCAAACCAGCAGGAGCTGAGAATCCGCACCACATCCCCCATGCTCTTGCCGAATTCATTAAGCAATGCTGAAAGTTGTCGGCGCAGACGTTGCGCTGCGGCTGCATGCTTATCATAAACTCGAAACTGAGCATCGGGGGCGGGGGTGAGAGACGCCAGCACCAGCACCAGCAATGGCGATGGCGATTACCTCTAGAAGAGGAAGGGGAAGTGAGAGTAGTTGTTACCGCCAGGTGCAGGTGCCAATGGAGCGGAGGCTGAAGACGCAGTCAGTCGGGCGGGCTGGATGTGGTGCTAGCCTTCGTTGTTGTGGGGCGCTGTAAATGTGCTGGAGCGGCGAACGATGGTCGATGGTGTCCTCGATTGGAGAGAGTGTAGAACCTGCCAGCGTGGAGGAGGAGAAGTGGGTGGTCTACCTTGGAGCACTCGTCGTCGTCGGACTGCTTGCGCTCAGTTTGTGGGAAGCTGGCCCGGGGGGACGAAGAAAACGATGAGAAGAAGAAGGAGTTGGGTGGGGGAAGGTCGGCCTGTGTTGAGCTGTACTCCCGGCTGAGGATTCGGAGCGTCCTAGGGACGTGTTCGCCGACAGTCCGCGTCCGCGTCCAATGCACTTATGCGCTCGACGTTGGCCCGCCGGCGCTGCCCTGGCTGCGTGCTAATCACAAATTGTGTTGTCGTGATCGGGGTCCGGGGTGAGAAGTGCACCAGCACTAGCGGAGCGGAGGCTGAGAACGGAGTCAGTCGTGCGGGGTAGATGTGGCGCTAGCCTTTACTGTGCCGGGCTGGAGCGACCAATGACGGTGTTCTCGATGAGGAGGAGATGCAGGTTCTGCTGCGACCGGGACGGGGATGGGCCAGGTTGCGCGAGAGAGATTTTACGTTGCAATTGGGAACGTCGTCATGGGCGGGTAGCGGGCTTAGGCTCTGTTTACACTTCGTGGAGAGTCGGCGGACGAAGACGAGGACCAGGACCAGGACCAGGAGACGATGGTGCTGTGTTGAGCAGTATCTCCCGCTTTCGCGGCAGATACGATACGAGGACGAGTGTCCAACTCCTCAAGATTATCATTATGCATGCTTATCGCACCTTCTCCGTCTCTCGAAAAACCTCCTGCTGGTTCTCTATCCGCGCCGTTCCTGGTGTCCTCTCCTTCATCGTCAAAAATTCGCACCCAACTCGTCTCGTGTTTGTTCTCAGCCGTCTGGCTGTACTTGCGAAATTGGTGCATGTCATCTCTCCAACCGTATCCTCGCTATCATTCGGGGGGGGTAGGGACTGTACCACTTTGACAGTTATTACACATAGTCAGCCAGACGGATGAGGTGATTGAGACTGGCTGTTGGGTGCTTCAAACTGACTGCTGAGTCCTGGAGGTCTGGATATTCCGCCTGCTGATTGCTTGTCGTGTGAGATAGAATGATTGTTGGGGCGAATTTGGGCGTGTACTGCCTTCCGTTCTCATTCTTTGCTTCCTGTTCTTCGGCGTGTGGGTGTCTCGTGGGTCCGTCATATTCCGAATTCCTTGCGCGTTGTTTCTTTGTTTCGTCCTCTTTTCTCCTTCCTTGTCTATTTCACATTTTGTCTCGGCAGTGGGGTTCCCAAACTCGAGCTTCTCTAATTTTTTTTGACACGGATGAACTTTAACAGACTCTCTTAACCTTCGGTAACGACAAGGTGCTAGTAACGACATTTCCTCTGTTATAATTAGCTACCGTTTGATGTCACGGTGTCTGTTCCTCTCGCACGTCATCGATTGGTTCACATTCTTTGCGTACACAGGAAATTGACGACGCGGTTTTCTGTTATCTGGGAGAGCGACTAGTCTCTCCTAGCCAGACTTCGATATATGTGATGTGCCCTTCGGATCACGATATATGAAGTCTGTTGAGAGCGACGATGACCATCGTTCACGAGTATATCTCTACCACTGAAATTCCCCCTCATTATTATCTGCTGTTTTTACAGTATCTTCGTCGCCTTCTCCTTTTCAACATCGGTGATTTTTCTCCTTTGCGCATCGACATAGCACACACCTTGGATCACTGTGCTTCGTACCCACATAACCGCCCCTTGCACTTCCCGCAAACGTCATTTGAATTCGAACTCGAATAGGCGCTCTCTCAAAGTTGAACAGGAAATTCTTGATGCACAGCATCAAAAATTTAACAAGTTCAGAGCGAATTTTGAGGACGATGTGAAACCAAAGCGGTTCTCTTTTGGTCTCGACTTCCGAGCGAACTACGAAGATCTCGGACACATGCGACTCTAAAATTGTAGTTAACTAATTCCAAAGATTGGAGCTTCATTGAAGAGTAATATTTTATACTGAACGCGTGCGCAAGATCTGTTTACATTGCAAGTAATCAGCGAGAAAGACACACGGAGTCAGCCGAGATCAAACCCTGAGTCGCTGCCGAAAATTTCAACGTGACTAAGCACTCGCATGCGATTCATCACTCCGCCTTGAGCCGTTCCAAAATATCGACTCTATCTTGTTCAATCGTAGGGCACAGATGCTTAATCTCGATTACGACACTATATTTACTATAATATCTCATCTTACAGAGAACTTCTCCACAGACGACGCTCTAAAATCGATCAGAATCTCTTCCCAGCTCTGTCAGTACTGGAGGCAGAGTCTCCTCAATTCCCCATCGATATGGGGCAAACTCATCAATTTCAACGATTTCTATCACTCGAAAAACGATTGGATGCAAGAAGTTCTGCGTAGAAGCGGGAGCTCTCGTCTCTGGATCAGCGGGCGACTTCACGGAAGGACAACCGATCGAACTCTAGCCCTTGAAATATTCTTTTTTTCAATCTTGAATACCCACTGGAATAGGATCGAAAAACTTCAGATTCACATCAAGCATTTTGACGTGAGAAATCATCATAATTGGGAGCCCATTTTTCGACCGGCGCCGCACCTGCAGGTTTTCAAAGTCTATCCACCCGCTTCATCCGCGCCATGGTTGGATCCGCGCTCAGTTTTTGCTGGCAACGCACCAAATGTACGCGTCTATAATGCTTCGGCATTTCCGATTTCTCCCACTGCGCCATGGTTATCCAAGCTCCGTATCGTCCATTTTCATTTCCCACTCAATCTTCCCGAGGTTCTGAATGCGCTTAGCAAGATGCATGTGTTAGAGGATCTCGCAATATCCATGAAAAACTTCACTCCAGACTCTCAAACGAAGCCGATTACCGACGCAGATGAACCGACCATTCATCTCAGTAACCTTTCAGTGCTACGTATCGAGACAAACGTCTCTACGGCCTTACGCTTCATCGCGACCGTCCGTATACCTCCAGACTGTTCCTTCCAATTAAGCTACTGGGGCGATGACGTCATCACTGAGCGGACCATCACGCACGTCCATCTATTCAACCTCACACAAAATTACTTTCAATCCCACCATCCCAAAAAAATCTGGTTTTCCTTACCGCTTTGCGAATTCCAATTCAGCGACTGCGACCCCGCTATCCCGGATGCCGTCCAACGATCCACCCAAGTCTTCTCCATCCATGTGCTTTCTACGATCTCGACTACGAATTTCCTCATCCGCGCCGTGTCCCTCCCATCCGCTGACACTTCCAGTGTCACTCATCTCCATTGTGCTGAATCGAATTGGATGATTTCCGCCTATACAGTTCACGGATTCTTCCTCACCCTCCCGTCAGTTACAACCATCACGATTTCTAAAGATATATTGGAGAACCTAGCTCTACCGCATGCAAACATCCCGACCCCTATTTTTCCTCTCCTCAAAGTAATTAAAATTCAAGGCCAGGATAATAGCTGTAAGTTTGATGAGTATGTTGCTCCGTTCCTAGAGGTGCGCAACGCGGTTGTCCAATTTTAGCTCTTGGTGTTGTTAAGTAACTAAAGTTGGTACAAACTTTTTGAACATTCTGTGTACGAAGCACATTTTCACATAGTAGGAAAACGAAAGCTTAGGTAACTCAAGTGGCAGGTGAAATACTCTGAACGATGGTCGACGTCGCTTTCCAAAGGTGTACGCGACAGCGGAGAAGTCGTCGTCAGAACGACGTACTATGTGGAAGTGGTGAGATCAGCCTTTGTTCTCCCAAGCATTACGTTTTGTTTCAACTTTCAATTTGAAAAGGTAAATCCTGTGCGTTGCATAAAGAGTCTCGAGTAAGTTTTCATTTTACTATTTACTTTGGAACACAAAAAGCGACAATTGGACGTCCGAGAGCGTTGCGCGTCTCTAGGAATGGAGAAACACAGTAATGAAACCTACGGATATCTTCCTGGCCCACCATTCTAATTATTCTGAGGAGAGGAAAAACAGGAATAGGGCGGTTTGCCTCCGGGAGAGCGAGATGGTTCAGCATGCTTTCAGAAGAAATTGTAATGGTTTTAATTGAAGGGAGGGTGAGGAAGAATTCTTGAACTGGATCAATAGAAATCGTCCAATTCAGTTTAGCGTCGAGATGAGTAACACAGGACATGTCGGCAGATGGGAGGGACACGGCGCGGATGAGAAGGTTGGTGGTCGAGACCGTAGACGCAACGTAGATAGAGAAGAATGGGGTGGACGTTTGGACGGCGTCCGGAATTGAAGGATCGCAGTCACCGAATTGAAATGTAGGAAGCGGTATGTGGAACCAGATTTTTTTTGGGACGGTGGGATTGAAAATAGTTTTGGGCGAGGTTAAGTAGATGAACGTGCGTGATGGGCTCAGTTGTGATATCGTCCGAGTTACCCGTGTCGCAGTAGCTTAATTTGAATGAGCACTTGGGAGGAATACGAACGGTCGCGATGAGGCGCAGGGCTGTGAAGAGGTTTGCCTCAATACGCAGCACAGAAAGGTTATGGAGAAGAATTGTCGGTTCATCTGCGTCGGTTATCGGCTTCGTTTGAGAGTCTGGAATAAATTTTTGTAGGGATATGGTGAGAGATTTCAATAGAGTCATGATCTTGAGTGCGTCCAGGACCTCGGGGAGGTCGAGAGGGAAGCCAAGGTGGACGACTTGGAGGGCGGATAACCATGACGCATTGGGAGAAATAGAAAACAACGGGGCATCGTAGACACGCATGGATGGCGCATTGCTGGAAAAAACAGAATACGAGCAAGACCGCGGCATGGATGAATTGGGTGATTGGACGATGAAAATTTGTAGGTGCGGCGCTGGTCGAAAAATCGGGTTCCAATTATGATGATCTATGTCGTCAAAATGCTTGATATGGACCCGAATTTTCTGAATACGATTCCAATGATTATTCAAGATTAAAAAGAAGAAATTTTCGAGGGCTTTGGTTCGAGCATCTGTCCTTCCCTGGAGTCGCCCAGTGATCCAGAGAAGAGAACTCCCACTTCGACGTAAAACTTCTTCCATCCACTGGTCATTTGAGTTGTAGAAGCCATTGAAGTTGATGAGTTTTCCCCAGATCAATGTGGAATCAAGGAGACTTTGCCTCCAGAATTGACAGATCTGAGAGCAGATCCGGATCGATTTCAAAGCGTCTTCTGTCGAAAATTTCTCGGTAAGGAGAGAAATGATAGTCAATAAAGTGTCTGAATCGAGATTGACCATCGGTGCTGCACCGTTGAATGAGGCACAGCCGACGCTCCAGGCTTGCGGTGCGTTGTCTGATCCTAATCAGAGTCCATTCCTCGTCGAGGTCCCCCAGTCGATTCGGAGTTTTAAATTTGAAAGGAAGTTGCCGATTCTCACTGGGAAGCGAAAAAAAAAATCACAGCTGGCACCGGTCGCTGTTTACCAAAGAAACAGCACCAAGAAACAGGTCTTCTTTTTTCCTTGTCTATTTCTTTGACAAACAGCCCGTCGGCCTTCCCTTTTTAAGTATCCCCGACCCGCTTTTTCTTTGAGAAACAGCCAATAAAATCAGAAGACATTTTTTTGTTGGCTGTTTCTCTCGAAAACAGAAGCCGGCGCCAGCTGTGATTGCTGCTCACAGCTGAAATGGGATTACTCTGAGACGAGCAGAATTGGTGAAGAATGTGACGTGGAATCTGAAAATTCTGTGTCCTGTACAATGTATATTTGTACTCTTGTTTCGTGGGCATTCCTGGTCTTGGCCCAAGTCAAAATCAGCCTTAAAGAGACACGCCATTGGCGCCCGTCCGACAAGTGTTGGTCCTTCCACGTCTATCGTAAGTGTCCAACAAACGTCCACAGTCGCTCAGCAGCACCAAATTTGAAGTCAGTTCGGGTGCGAAGATATGGCCGCGTTTTGATTTTTGATCATAACGGAGTGCGATAAAAACATTGAAGCACTACTCATAATTCTATTTGGAAAAGAAAGATCGCGACGTAGGTGTTAGCCGCGTTAAAGGTATGTACCTAGCTCGGGATGATGTACATTCCGTGGAAATATTTTGCATGCAACCGCTCGTGATGTGCAAAGCGAGCTTGTACACGAGAGTTTGATTTTCATGTGGCAATGAAGTAGATATACTTGAAGTATTCAAAGGATGATATATGTAATTACCTAAATAGCGACATTCTTGGCTTTCAGTACTCGCAACGCGTTTGGCAGAAAACAATCGAGGGGGTAACTGAATTATGTTATGCGTAAATAGACTTCTCTAAAGTTATACGTACCAGCAGTAAAGCTACGCAAATCTGTACCTACTTTCTGACAGACACCCTTGAAGCTGTCTCCCAATGATGCGTTCCAGGCTGCTGGATTAAAAAGATCCCACAAATTTCAGCGGCACCGACCACTTCGCAACTACCCGTCCCATCTAGCAGACATTTCTACATGCGCATCCTATATGCGTCAGTCTAGTTGGTGCGTTCTTTCTCCCCTTCTCCGCGTTTTGTGTCGATTCTCTCAGGCTACACAGGCTATTCTATACCCGGACTCTAACTTAGGAAAGAGTCAATACACCCAAGCTAAAAATAAATTTAAGCATCATCAACCAAGCGGACGCTTGAGCTCACGAGTAGCTGTAGTGAACAAATACGGGTGTTTCCCTCCCACAAAACTCTTATTCGCCTTGTGAGTCCGTCTCCCGAGACTGACACGCCTTAATGATTATCATTTGCGCAGTAAGGCAAATCGCTGGGCAGTGTTTCAGTGCCTATCTCTGACACGGAACGACACACGGAGCGAAGATTCCCTTGGTAGAAGGGTACATAATGAGGCCCTCGCGAGGCGTAGTTCAGCATCCAGACAACGGGCTTAACCACTCGCGCGAACTCAGAATGGGTACCATGAATGTTTCGCAGCTGAACTATGTTGCGGACTTGTGCGAATCGGCATTGTACGGTATGCGTCAAAGTTCCTATTCGTGAACCGACTAATTATACTATTTGGACGAAGGCGCCTTCTCGTTGCTAATCCTGGTCGTCATTTGGATCCTCCTGTAAGCAGGACGCTCTACCTTTCTTTATTTTCTCACGGAAAAAAAAAAATACAGCACCACTCGGAAGATGCCCACAGTTCACAAAGTGATGTTTGGAGCGAGCATCTTGATGTGGATTCTCGGGACGTTGCATTTAGGCCTTTTGATACAACGATTATCTTTCGGAAAGACAACTCTTTGGGAAGCGAAAGGCGCAGTGTCTATTGCTACACTTCAGGTAATCATGGTCATTTTAATTTATTTTCAATTAACTGAACCTTATTCAAGTTCATGATTAGCGATCTAATTCTAATTTGGCGTGTCTACGCGGTGTGGGGGAGAAACTACTGGACGACGATTATTCCCATAATTCTTATGATTGCTGCAGCGGGTAAAATGATCTATTCCTCTGCATATTTCGAGCCTAATTTCTATTGTAACATCAGCCGTAAGATTTTCCGTCGTTGCTGACGGTAACGCTGTGTTGTCCTTCGTTTCGGACCCGGCCAACGATATTATCATCGCCAACACTATGTACTGCACGGCTCTTATTGCCGGAAGGATATGGCGAGTTATTTTACATCGAGTGCTCCTCAAATTCCGATTGACTTACCTGCTTTCAGGTGGATCCAGTGGAAAACGAGAAAGACACTTGGTATCACCCCTACTAAAGGCAGACGGAACGTGTATCAAGGTGTGCTCTTGATGATAATCGAGACCGGTGCTTTGTATGCGCTGTCTCTGGCAAGTTATTAATTTATCATTGCAATTAATACTCACCTTCGTATGCTTTAGCTGATCTCCACGATTGTGGACAAGGTTCATAGTCCAGGCATTCATGTAATACTTGACATCTCAATCCCATGGACTGTAAGCGATTTACCCCGAGATTTTTGAAGACTAGCTGAAAATCTGGCGCAGGGTATTCTTCCAACGTTGATTGTTCTTCTCGTCCACTTTGATCTTGTTCCTGGAACGCGTTCGTCAGAAACTACTAACTCTGCAACCACCGCGACTATAAACGAATTCCAGGCCGCATCGAGTCCAGACACTACTGAAGATTATTCGAGCACAGCGGGAACAGGATCGAGAAGGGCCCCCAGCACTTTGAAGGCAGAAACGAGCATTGTAGAAATTCACGAAAAATATAAAGAGAGCATGGTCTAAACTCACAATGCTCGATATTTATGTAATTTATGAGATAATCTTTGGATTGTTGACTATGCAAAACAGAGGGCCTATATAACGCAATGAAATTCCACTTTGGAAGTGTAATCTGGAACTGTATAATGGTATGTCTGTATTTCGTATAATGCAAAGACCGTTGTGCGGTGAGGTCGAGTTATCTCAGGTTCAATATTTAATCTCCAAGCACAACTCAGAATCGTTCAGTCTTCAGAAAGGCGAAGTTGAGTTTGAGGCATGGGACAAGCATCGACAAACGTGATCAATCAACTCATGACGTCAGGTGCCGACGAGCCGATGCGCAACGTGTTTTTCTTTTCTTCACTGGTTTCCTACTCGAAGAAGAGCTACACTAAACTGCCGTCCTTTGGTAGCCAGCCAGATATCCAGACGGGTATGACTTGGACGTTTTAAGAATTGGTCAACGGTCAATCTCTCGGAGTCTGAATCTCTGACAATACGACAAAACTGGGTGGAGTTTGTACTTAGACCGTGACTTTAGTTACTTACTGCGGGAACGGTGGTTTCTAACGACGGTCCATGCCTTCCAAGTCCAGCCAAACCAAGTACAATCGGCACCGCCGGAGTCCTATCCTCTTCTCTAACTGCCAATATTGGCAGCAACGTTGACACACTGGCGCGTTTCGAGCAGGCTGACACTGACGTGGCGATGGGTGTCTTCGCACTGTGATGTTAATCAGGGGAGAAAACGTGAGTGATTTAGCACCTCACCTGTCCTCGCAAACACTTCTCACGTATGATACTGTCGTCCCCAGGTTCGGTGAACGCGATGCGGCCACCTATCGGTTGATGCTCTTGACAGGTGTCATCGTGGAACGGTTGTCAAACACTTTGGACCGCAACGATCTATAGATAAAATTCGGCACAGCTCAAATACTCATCATGTTATGACACGAGAACACTTTCCCTCCCCCCCTCCAGTTACATCTTAAGCTCAGTGCTCTAGACAGCTTGCTCGAGTTATCGTACGATTGATGGTGGCCAGAATTGTGCGCATTATTTTTCCCAATTCCCATTTCGATGCCATCAAATTATTCACCATGTGTCGAAGGAACCAGCACAGTCAATAGCCCAATCGCTTCCTTTTGACATCCTCAAAGAAATCTTCTTCCATTCCTTCCCTGACGATAACGAACGACGCGAACATCGCCGACCAAACCCTTTGATCCCACCTATTCTCTTTCTTCACGTCTGCAGATCTTGGAGGATCGCGGCTCTAGGTTTCTCCTATTTGTGGAAGTCATTATATCTCACAATCCCGTACTATCGCTTCAGTAAATCGCCTTCCAAAATCCTCGATGCTGCTCCGACTGCAGAGATTACGCAGTGGTGGATCACCGAGCACCCATCTATTCCGCCGTCTCTTCGACTCAACACTAGGGTCCCGCACACTCCTGTGCACAGGCGAGTGATAGAGTCGCAAATGAAAGGCTCTCAAAATCGTCTACAAAGGTTCTTCTCCGGCTCATTCTTCCGTTCAGCTCGAAGGCTCGAGCTTCATCTAAACTCGGCTGATTTCAAAATGATTTCTGCGGTTTCAACCGTGTTCGAAAATCTGGTCGAGTTAAGAATCCAGAGCACTCAAGACGCAGGCGGAGCACTGAGTGTTGAGTCACCGTTCCCGTCTTCTCCGCAATTACGCCGCTTACACCTGTCTGTGTATCATTTTGTTGGAAACATCGTATCCCCAGCGGTATGGGGCCAGCTCACGCATTTCTATCTTCCTCAATCTACTCCACAGCAGGTTTGGGTTGATCTCGTGGAAGTTTGTCTTAACCTGGAAGTCGGCACTTTCAATATCGCAGCAGGAGAAGACGAGAAACGCACTCGGACAGGCTCTGCAATCTCAATAACGAACCTTCGACAAATGGTTCTCGGTTCTAACCAATTCGAACCGAGCCCACTCAGAGAACTTCTCTTCCCAAAGTTGATCGCTCTACGTCTGGTCAGCATGGATATCAATCGATTCACCTCGCTGGCGAATATCTCAGCAGTGCTTCAAGCTACACCTGCTCTCACAGAACTGCATCTCGACTTCTGCGTGAACTTCTGGAAGTCTGAAAGCGGCTCTTTCTTCTCTTTCTTCAATGAAGAAAACGCCGAAGTCAAGGATAACCAACTCAGTGCGGTTGTTCCCCGTCTTCGACTCCTGGTCGTGGACTTCATCGATCCAGGCGACGATATTGTGGGGACCAATATCGTTGAGTTCCTCCAGTCCAGATGGTTGTGCTCGGGATGGGAGACGGTCGATGTCCAGAATTCTCGTTCGCTGGAAATACGCATTTCCCCTAAATCGGCTTTTATCTCGGCCAATTCTGGGATGTACTTTGACGATATCATAAAGGAGGTGAAGGATTATTTGCAGAAACATCATGCGCATCCCGCTTTCTCGATCTCAGTGCGCAGAGGTGAACTCTCTTGGAAAAGGTTCGAAGTTTTCAACGAAGGTACGCTGAGGCGGGGTTGGAACGAAGCGCTACAGTTCCAGGACTTATAAGGTATCATCCGTTTTTTATGGTCAGAACTATATATTATTTTTCAAAGGGTGTTCTAAGAACGTCGTCGTCAGCCCTGTCTACTAGTCCTTTTTTCTTCGGCGTAGCCGACTCAAAATTCTAGGTCCTGCTAATTTTAAAACGTGAAAATTTAAAACATCCTGTAACGGGACTCCTCGTCGTGTAGCACCCTTAAATGACATTCTTTGCTTATGCCACTCAAGTCAGTTAGAAGCATCGGTACTGTACTTGTTTTGCAGAATTTTTCATCCGCCTACCGGGTTCACCCAAACGTCTCACGGCATTTGCGATCGGCGACTCCCATAACTGCGCAATTTGAAGCCATACGGCTCGCGAGTCGCGAGCACGCTTCTTTTCGGCTAGTCGTTCAAAGATCTGGACTGAAATACACCACGCGACGAAGCTATTCGCGTTATATTTAGAGTCCAGCCTGAGAAGCTTCACGAAAAAACCTATCTAAGCCGGGGATGATGCTTCTCCTCACTAAAAAATGCCTCCTTCGGCTCTATATAACAAGCTTCTCAACCTGTCCAACGTTCACGCCAATCCCTCGAGCCTGGAAGAAATACTGGCCATCTGCTCCCCGAATGCCATTCATGCATGGGGTCACAAGTACCTCGTCTCCCGTAATCCGAAACTTAGTGATAGAATGGACAACAAAGCATTCGAGGCGCACCTTCACAGTACGGGCCCCTACATCGAATCCAGCACATGCGAAGTTCATTCTGTCATCGTCGACGAGTGCCAGCGAACGTCGGTCGTTCACATGAGCTATTTCTTGCAGCCGACTGGATCAGAGGAAAGGGTGGAGCAGGATTTGATTTGGACGTTGAAGTTCACGGACGATGAGGACGTGGACAAGGTGCTGATTAAGGAGAGCGTTGAGTTTATTGATGCGGCGGCGAGTTCGAGGATTGGGGAGATTATCAGGGGAATTCACGGGGATGTGAAGGAGGATGTTAGGGGCGGCATCACCCTCAGAGGGTATTGAAATAGTCACGAAGAACACTTTTGGATGATAGAGGTTCGGCTGCAATCAAATCTCGCATGCGACCTGGAGTTGGAACGTCCGATAGCGTCATGGATGCAAGTCGTAGGTTAGGATGCGGCTGGTACGCCGCCGAGAAGCTCGGGCTACTCCAGCGAAATTTCAAACTGCGCTTCGGCACTTGGCCGCTTGTGACTAGCTTCGAACATCGTTTCTTACGTCATGAGTTTTTACAATTTATCCCTTTCCTCAACACCGCTATCGACGTGATCATGATAAACTGATCATCCACTGCATTCTCAAGCTAATCCTTGATTTCCATGACTTGAGAGATTTCCTGAGAGATTTGTCTCTACAGTTCATTCGACGGAGGGTCGTCACATCGTTTTATCAATGCCCGAGTCGTCAGCGAAGGAAGCCCGCATCCAGCCTAGGTAAATTCCTCTTTTCTCGTCTTTTTCTAAACTGAATTTAAAGCCGAGTGCATTCTGGGCTTCGATGGCGCCACTGCTCCCAATTCCACTGAGCCGTGTCGCTGACTAAAGCTATGGCATACGACTTCGACGCCTGCTCCAACATCACGAGAAGGAGAAGATCGGCTCTCAGGACTGACGGTCTCGAGGAGTGAATTGGGCAGCCACAGTCCTTCTGTTGAATAATTAACGAGGGTAGTGCACTGCGCCGTTTGAGGACCGAAAGCACGCATAACAACACCATTTTTCTGTCTTCATCCGTCGCCTCAGGCGAATTTTCGAAGCACTTTATTGCTACTGTCACAGAAGTTATGGTTCGGTTTCCCCTGGCTGTGATTCTCTGAACCTTGTTCCACATCGACATCGACCGCTGGCCTTTCTTCGAGTTAAGCCAACACCGCAGCATACCTGGCGTTCCCCCCCTGTATCCTTCAGATCGCAGCATCGTCTCTGCCTCAATCGCCGGCTTTCTCCTTCCAATTCATCTTAGTTTTATCGGTGACCACTTCGACTCCTGCCATGATTACGCATTTGGGTTCGCGGTAACGAGACACTCTCTCGTTCTCAAGCTCGCCTTAGCATACATCACAGTTGGCACGAATATATGAGTTCTTATTCGCGACTCGGGGACAGACCATTCATCGTGAAGGAGGATTTGTCGAGACCTGGCAATCAAGCTTGTTGTCCTGGCACAGTTTTCAAGGTCCCGTGTTTCTTCACTATTCGCACATCCAGCTTTACCTTGCGTTCTACTCTTTTTTGTACCTTCTAAACCCACATTCCCGCCCTTGGAATGACGTCAAGTATTTGATTTTTACGAGTATTCCACAACACGAGTCTCAGGGACCATTCTCTCTCTTGTGAGGCATGTCGTTTGGAGTCTGGACCAACGCACTACTGTAGGAGGTATAAAGAGGTGTGAATTTACGATCTGTGACGGGTCGCCTACTTGTTGACGGGGTCGTGTCGAAAAATTGGTGAAGTGTCTAACTCGTAGAGTCGTAAATTACATTCTTTACTGGACGTGGTTGACTCCCTTGTTGGCGCCATCCAGCACGCCGAAAGCAGTTGCAGCGTCTGTCCCCCGCGCAATGCGGTAGACTAAGAGGAGGGAAGAAATGACCTTGAAACATAAAAATGTCAGTAATATTGATTGATCCACACGAAATTCAACTCACACAGATATGTGGAAGGAGGAAGAAAGGAAATACCAAGAGCATCTGTGATGCCGCTCTCGAGAAGGATAACCCAAAGCAAACCAACTCAACAACTGAAATCAAAGTACAGGACTCGACGAAAATAGTCAAGTAACGACTGTACAATGTATCTGGGCGTCTTCTACGAACTGCTTGAGCAGAGGACTGACGATAACGAATGCGAAGGGAAATCAATGATGAAGGGACCATGATCATGGATCCGCATGTTGCCATTAGAAATGGGAGCCACTGCGGCTTGAGAAGAGTTGAGGGATCACTAATAACTATGAGAACCATAGATCCAGATGCTTCAATTTACGCTAGTGAATGACCGAATTCCGCTGGGTACTGAGAGATCGAACGTACCCAGAGAAATCAACAAAGACAAGGAAAGGACGCCGAGCAATAAATGCCAGGAAACCCTCGAAATATCTTGGTACACGGTGGCACAGTACCAAATCTGCACAAAAAATTACACTCAGATACGGGGGAACTATTTCAAAGTCACACTCAC
Organism: Galerina sulciceps; assembly: GCA_023014345.1. Taxonomy (NCBI): domain Eukaryota; kingdom Fungi; phylum Basidiomycota; class Agaricomycetes; order Agaricales; family Galerinaceae; genus Galerina; species Galerina sulciceps. Next base: position 252,887 of record JAEDXJ010000020.1, on the reverse strand, counting down.
CAGAAAGCTGTGCACCATCCACCAGATGAGAGGTAAAATAAATAGAAATAAGGTGGTGTAGGTCTCAATTTTTACGTGGCTATCGAGATATATATTTCGAAAGCCTGAAGTTTCCGTGAAAGTCATGAATGCATTGTTCATGCAAAGAAGTATATGTCCAATAAAGGATGCTGTGCTCATTAAAATTACCACCGTGGCATAGATAAGAAGACTCCATTTTCGATGGTTTGAGTATTTCTTCCGGCCATCTAAAATAGCCAGGAAACTAGTAATGTAGAATGAAAACACGATTCCATAGGCCATAGAGGATACAAAGGTGGCGAGGATCTTGATTGCAGCCGGGTTTTTCGGTATCGGAAGCACCTGGTTGAGCAACGTTATCGGAACCTCATCCCAATGGCCAAAGTAATTGCATCGAAATGGCCAGAAGTTGGGTATTATGAAGGAAGACTGTAATGGATAGTTGCAATGAATTTGGGCCTGCATGATGAAGGTCGTCTAAAGCAGTGGAGAGAAAAGATATTATCGTGTTGCAATACGGATTCCTATCACTTTTCTCAGTTTATGTATTTAAGTATTCACGACCCATCCCCAGCATGTCTGTCTCGTAAACTGACAATTTCAAGAGTCATAAAATTAGACTGAAACTAAATCAAAGATGAATCTGACCTGGCTACCGATGTTAACTGGAAACGCATGATGTTCTTACCACGAAGCTTATTCAGGACGTCATGAAACACTACAACAGGTGATTTGGTCCTAACAGGGTTACTAGGGCAGAATAAGAGTTATTGCCTGCTTTAATAGATATCACAGCAGATTTTATAGTTTAATAATGGGCTAGGCGTTGTTGGACTACCTAACATAAGTTACATTGCCAACCTACTGGATTCTAAATCACGTGCTTCAAGATTTTAAGGGTTTCCAGAGAGACATTCGACCTCGTTCTAATTGCTTAATGTCGCCACCTTGTTTGAAGCCTTGAAGGACGTCGACATGACTAATCATTTAACACTGACTTCAAGGTTCACAACTGCAATGCCCAGTTGACCAGCCATGAGCCTTACCCAAACTTCCTGTACGATATCCGGCACTTCTGGGAAGCGTCAACTCTGGGAACAATGAGGCATAGCTTTTCAGGAGATCAACAACACACCGTGGGGGCAGTGCCTTTAAAATTTCACACTTAAATACACATGTGCAACAATGAAACTAGTGTTTTGAAGTCCGGTTGCAAGACTGGAAAAAGACCGGGACCAGACCGAACCAAAACCGATCAGGACCGCGGATTATTAGGACCGGTCAAGACCGCAACTGCAGTCCGGTCCTTGGTCCTCCACGATCTCAAAAACCTCCAGACCGATGAAAGACCGGTTGCAACCGGTTGCAACCGGTCTTTCCACTGCCCTCGAGACCAAGGCGCCGAGCTCAAACACGGCGCTTAATTGACGCCAACGTGGGTTCCAAATGAAAGTTTGCTTACTGGAGGCATTTTTCAAAATGCCTCTGGTAAGAAAACCTTCGCTTGCAAGGGTTGGATGGAGCTAGATAGATTGGGGAATGGCAGAACTTAGCGTAAAAATAATGAATGAACATATATTATTTTGATTTATGAGATCTTAGACACATATAATTGAAAAAAGTACTGTCCAGTGCATAAAGTACGAGAATTACCTACAAAGACCGGTCTTGAACTGGTCGCCAACTGGTTGCAACCGCAACCGGTTCAGACCGGTCGCGCAACCGCAAAAGACTGCATAAGACCGCTCAGGACCGGTCCTGGTTGGTCCAGTCCGGTTTTTTGCAGAATTCGAGGAAGGAGGGACCGGTCCCGGTCCCGGTCCTGAGCTCGGAAGGTCAAAAAACCGGACCTGACTGGACTTCAAAACACTAAATGAAACGATCATCCAATTTCTTGCGTCAAACAATCTAGTCTTCGAGCAGCGACCTTGCGCCATGTCTCCCAACGACTATATCGACTTACATCCCCTCGTCTGTTCCATCCCACCTATCACAGCAAATTGGGCGACTCCATTTGCCATTGAAACTTGCCAATTTAATTGTTCTCAGCTATTCGTCAGGACTTAGGAAATTGCACCGATCCCCCAACCGGAAGTGTCATCTTTACTTGGATCCCGTCAATTCCAGTACAACAGAACCAGAACGAACTAAAAACGCTTTCAGCAATGATCTCTTCCATGGCGTATGGAATTGTTCTCTATCTTTACATTATTTGTCTGCGAGCTCTTTCACACAACAAGAGCAGGTACTCAAAGCAGAAAGTATGGTTCCTTCTTTGCTACATAATGTTCATGGTGCTATTAGGCGCAATGTCGATGATTGGGGATATACTGCAAGTCATGAACATGAACTTTGGCCTCGATTCTCCTCGATATGACTTCATCCTCAACACCAATCTCTTATCAGTTTCTCCCCCCTTGTCAGTATTTCCGTTCATGATATGGGCTGCTGATGCCTTTATGGTAGGCGGAACTTTAAATGCAAATGACAGAGTTAACATATCCGCTAGATGTGGCGCTGTGCGATATTATACCAAGGCATCTCAAAAATATCTAGAAGGCTTTTGTTTGGCATGCTTTCCGCACTTTTTATGCTGTCTTTGGGTATGTTCCCTTCAAATTTATTCCTTTTTTTTTTGGAATTCACCAAGAGTCGAGCTTTTGGGTCATTGACATTCACGTTCTTCCAAATTGGTTCTCATGGTCTAGGTGTCGATTCGAGAGGGCCTCTAGGGCCCAGTTGGATACTAATACTCATGGCAGTTTCCGCATTTTTTAACGTGACCCTCTCCGCGTTAATTATACTAAGAATTCGTCACCATCAATCTTATATTCAGAGAGCACTCGGAACGGCGCACGGAAGACTATACAACCGCGTTATTATACTTTGCGTAGAATCCTGTGGCCTAATAGCGGTCTTCGAGGTCTTGTACTTTATCCTATCCTTTGAAGATTTTTTGGTCGGTGTCGCCCCCCAATTTGCCTTCGACTTATTTCCCCAGATATGTGTGAGTAGAGTAAAAAGAATATTATCTAACACAACTTACTCTTATATACTCAGGCAATTTCTCCGCTCCTAATGGTCTACCGTGTAACAATTGGCACGGAGACAACCACCACCGTCAACATTTCACAAGTAGTCGAAGATGCTGTCAATTATCCCGCAAGAGAAATGCGGTTTAGAACCATGGTCTCCACGCACGACAGTCAGGAACAGTAATTCCCGACACGCCTCATTATTTCTAGCAGATTGTACTGGTAAGTCACCGTCGGACTTGCATGCCAGCGCGGGACAGAGCGATTCCAATCTTCATACGATAATAGATTACACCAGTTGTTGTGGACGGGACGTGATACCCGACGCACCATAGGGACCGACAGCATCCAACAGATGTACTTACCCCCAGCATCAGGAAGTAAATGGTCTAAGACAAGCTAATTAACGAGCGGCATGCTGCTGCATATGCGGTTATTATGATCAAATAAAACTTCTGTTTGATCCAATCACTGCTGGAAGGGGAATATTCTGCGGAGCGCAGAATCTAGGTAGAATCTAATGTCAGATAATAAAGTTCTGCCTAAAGCAGAATTATTCATTCTAAATTGTTTTTGCCGTATCGTAGAAGACAATAAGAATCGAGGGAGAATTTTACTTTTTGCCAAAATTCAGTATTTCGTAGAATTTCTCCTTTTTTGTTAATTCTGAGACAATTAGAATCTAATCAAAACTTAAGTTTCAAACCGAATTCACCGGAATTCAGAACATATCAATCTGCAATTATGCAGAATAAGGTGAGAACCTTTCATTCTGAGATAATCAGAACGAATCATTCTGATCTAATTCCGAATACATTCAGATTTTCGCAGAATCTTATTATAAATAAAAGTTCTACTTTCTGCAGAACGCATCGTCCCATGTCGGGGGTACGTCATCTGACCCGACTTGTCCCTCGAAAAACTTCAGTTCACAAACACAAAAAAATATTATTGAACATATATGCGACAGATACAAAAGGTGACGACAAATTGCAACGGGTAGGCAGCTGGATACAAATGACAGAATTAAATCTTCTCCTTCAGTGGAACCACACTATCCATGAACCGCTTCGAATGCGTATTATTTCCTTGGACCAAGACACGAGCTACCGACTGGCCACGCAGAAAAGAGATCCAATCAGAATGTGATTTCGGCTTTCCCTTACCTTCACGAATGCTACGCAATATGCTCAAAAAGCGGTCCTCACACCGTTCCGTCCAGTCAAGCCATTTGCAACCAGAGCGAGAGTGCTCCCATGCTGATGGGGGGGGAAACCATGAATGTACAGCAACCTGACCTTGAAGTCCTAAGGAATGAATCAGATCTTTGGATGTCATAAGCTAATGAAAGGACTTGCCAGTGAAAAGTGAATATGTCCCACAAATAATAGCAACATCATTTTCTGTCAGTTCGTCATCACAGAAGTTGACATTTTCAGTATCAGAGCTAGCAAGATAACCAACTCTGTGTGCAGTCACTTCAAGAGATGGGCCACCCAAAACGTCCATGCTGAGGTATTCTTTGGCAATGCGACCAATAATTCCTCCTCGCAGCAAAGCAGCCCGTCCTTGAGGAGAGGAAAGGACTATCTGACAAGCCCGCATTGCCACATCGAAGTCAGCCTTTGTGAAATTTTGGCCCATCAGCCTATAAACTCTAGGACTGTAGGGCTCGACGATGGTGTGTTGTCGTGGGCTGCAAGAAAGTGGCAGCAAGGTACAGAATCGAATCCCTCGATCAAGAAGGCGATAGGCCACAGTAAGAAGTGTGTGGGCTTGGGGATTTTCAAGGGTATATCGAACAACGTACAGAGCTGCAGCAGCAGAATGGACCCCAAGAACCCATTGGCATGCATTTGATCGAGGTGAGGAGAATATGAAGAGGTCTTCAGCCGGGCGCCGAATAGACTCAAAGGGGAAGATACCTGTAAGATTTTCGAGTGCTTGACCAATGACCTTGTCTGCATCAAGGCTGTTTGAAATTAAAGCCGTAAAGTGGTTCATCATCATGATCTTCTCTTGTTCCACAACCTCTGGTAATTCAGAAACCCCGGAAAATCCTAAGAAGTTGAGAATTGAATCCCAGTTGTGCGTCGAAGGCAGATCATTTGAACCCTGGTGTGGCACATAGCCATATGTGAGAGCCATGGTTTCAAGTGGGTCAGAGCAACATTGGTGTGCTGAAAGGTCATTATTGACTTCCATTGGAGCAGAGGAGAAAGAAGGGGGTTTTGGTCGAGAAACAAATTCTTCAGGATAGTCATCGTCATAGCCTTCATCGATATCATATCCATCAGAATCGTAAGAATCGTCGATGGGGCCAAAAGAAAAATCGTCGCATAAGTCCCATTCATTGAAGAAAGGATTGTATAACCGCTGATGGGACTTGAAATCATAATACACATCCAAATTGAAATCATGCTTAACCTTGACTCGCTTGTACATCTGATAGCCACCTGAAGACTGAGTTACTTCCCAGACAAACATATTCGAGTGCTCAATAAGTGGAAACTGCTCCCGCGATTCACGCCTCTGACGGTTTTGGGGAGACTCTACGCGCATGAGCTCCTCCTGTCGCTTCTTGCGCCCAGCAAAGAAGTCGTCAAAGTGGTTGAACAACTTTTCCGCTGGTTGCCTGATGTTATCGACTAAACCATAATAAGGGAGAGAGGAAGCAATTTGAGCAGCCTTGAGAACTTCATTGTCTCGTTGTACTCTCAAGACTTTCAAGTGATCATCGGCCGTAGTTTCCATTTGCTTAAGAAAAGTTTCCTGTTTGAGGAATTGTTTTTCGACAAATTCGTGGACGAAGGATGGCGCGTATTGAAGGCGAAGGAAGTCAAGAGTTTTATTTGTAACCGGGTTTTCTCCAAGCTCAAAGTATCGCTGGAGTATAAGGCCAGCCAGAGGAATGCTCGGAGTCGTAAACATACATGTCAAAGCCTCCTTGATAAGCGAATCAGGGGGTCGAAGGTACGACAAGGTGTGGTCGTCCAAAATGGCTTGCTCTTCCTTATTTGACCAAACAAAATGGAGTGGAATGTGATTGTGGTAATAAAAGCCAATCGATTCGCGATTTTGGTCCGCTTCCGACCACTGGAATATGATCCCAGCCCGTGGGGTCGTCGATTCGAAAGAGCAGACAGTAGACATGATGAGGCCATCAAGCCAAGTCTGATTGAATTGAGGATCTTTCAGCGCACGATTGTACCAGTCTGGGGCCGGCGTTGACTCGTCTCGTGTACCGTTAGGTGTAGATATGTCCGTCTTGGCTATTATGTATGAAAGATAGCCCATCCATACGGCGAACCATTCACGAGCAAGACAGATCATGCGCTTTGCAATGTGGCGTGACTTATGAGCACGATCGAAATGGAACGACGATGGTTTGGGAGGAGCATTTGCTGAAATACCGTAACAAAGTTTGATAGTGTGAGCAAGCTTAACAATGCGATTTTCTTCGTTGATCCAACGCGCAATATCTTCTTCAGACATCCTAAACCGGAGTTCAGACTGCAGTTTTCCAGATGGCGTGGTGAAGGAAAAGTCGACTTCTTCAATGTGAGGCATCTCGCAGAGAGGTTCAAAAGGCGCGAAGAGAAAGGATGGTGAGAGTGGTATGAAGCTTAGCCATGCCCAACCCTGAGACCACCATACTGGTTGTTTGAACATGGAAGTGTTAAAACGAGGCTGTTCAAAGGGATCGGCTGTATATGTGCGTTGCTTAGGAATATCGACTGCTTGAGGGCAATTCGGCGAGTAGAATATCATGCCGTGCTGCACAGAAACGCGGCCATTGGAATAATCGAAGGAGATGGGCTCCATATCTAGAGAGTTGTAATTAGTGGGATGTAGGACGAGTTATAGTAAAATTTACTTACAAAGATGGCAACTTAGTTCTCCCAAAAGCGAAGAATAAAAGCTGCAGTACGAGGTAGTATCTGATGACGGTAATTAGCACAGCAATCGCGACCGTACATAGAAGAGTCTTACCGGAATACGCGAATTCAACAAAGTAAATAAGCCCAAGGTCCAAGGAACGCGTTAGAGACGCGTTGAGTCGAGGAGACACTGCCAGGGATAATCCCAGACAGTTACAGGAAGTTGGAAAGGAACTGTTGTCACGGATAATCCGCAACAACACAAAAGGTGGAGGAGAGGAATGGAGAAGTCAAGTGGTCCAAGGAACACGTTAGAGACGCGTTGAGTCGAGGAGACACTGCCAGGGATAATCCCAGACAGTTACAGGAAATTGGAAAGGAACTGTTGTCACGGATAATCCGCAACAACACGAAAGGTGGAGGAGAGGAATAGAGAAGTCAAGTGTCCGCGAAGACGCCTAGATAAAATTCAATCGGAGTTTGAATTTTAGCCAAACGCGAAGTTAACCCGATCACTTCGGTCTCTTCGTCCTTCACTTTCACGTTGACTAGGATCATCCTAGTCAACAACTCATTCCCTTCCTCAATCCTCGAAAGCTCTGGATTATCCACAGCTTTCGGTCAATCTCCACTTAACAACAACGTTTTAAAGTCTTATTTCGTGAATCAGTACAAGATATTACAGGCATCGATACGCTACAGAAGTCAGAAGTCGTCAAGCATCTTCCTTGGCCTTGGCTTTGCCTTTGAAGGGCTTCAAGGCCTATTTGAACGTTAGTCAACTTTCGTCTACATGCTGTTACGCGGTTCTTACCTCCTTCAGTTCAGCCTGGGCTTTCCTCGCCTCCTTCTTCTTCTCCAAGTCGGATGTGTACTTCAATCTTGCCTTGAGCGCCTCACGGACAGGCCAGTTGTTGGAATATGTGTTTTCAATGTCAAACTTCTTTGTGGTCTATATACAGGTCAGTATACCTTTGACCTTGTTGTTCGAAGTTCAAGACTTACAGCTTGAATTACTTTTTCGATATCAGATGCTCTCTGATTGGTGAAGCACTTCTTCGCGTCCAGCTTGTCCGCGACTTCGGTTTTGATATGTTCCTATCCGGAGGTGAGCATTATCCTATCCAATTTAATAGATGACTCACAGAGAATTGGTCAAAGCGCTTCTTGGTCCACCCCAGTGCCTTTTCGAGGTTGTACCCGCCGCTGTTGGTCTTACCCGCCTCCCCACCAGGTTTGGGGATCAAACTACTGGTTGATTGGACGTTATCCTCATCGACGGTTTCCTCTTCGTCTGACAGATCGGACATCGAGGATATCGATTGAATTTCAACGTTCATTGACTGGGCTCTGGCTGGCGTTTGTGCGCGCGCCTTGGGTCAACTGTAGGGGACAGAATTGTACCGATTCTGTCTTCGAATATTTGCACCAAAATCGCGGCGGGTCGTAATTTGCGGTGGAGGAGGAAGTGGGTTAAAATTGAACTCGATCCGAGTTGTAATGAGCGGCAGGTGAGATTTAATTGGAAGGGACATGATATTCCAATGCAATGTACTAGCCACTTTTTTATATACGTGCTTTTTAATTGTTTTCTAGTTTCTCAACGGGATTTTACGATTCATTCCGAGTTGACAGGAATTGCGTTCCTGTCAACAATAACCGTCGCCATGGGCCAATAACAATTAATGAGCGATTTTAAAAGGGCGTTTTCCGCTAGCGAAACGACATCACTCCTCATTTTAGAACTCGCCTACCTCTTGATCGACAATGCTCTTCTTTAATCAACTCGCCCACCACGTAAGTTCTGCAGTGCTTGACGTTTGTGTTTGTCACCTGTTGACGTCATTTTAGGAATACAGGGTCTCTATGCGTCTATCCGGGTCAGAAGGTCCAATCAACGCCTTGGTGTTTGCGCCAGACGCAAAATACCTCGCCAGCGGTGGTGTGTATAACACTATATAACAGCAGGATACTACTGACTTGTTGTTAGGTGACGACGAGAAAGTTCGTGTATGGGACCTTACCCGCAAGCAGGTTTATCAAGTAATCGCAGACGACCTCGAGAGATGGGGTCAAATAACATGTATCCTGTGGTTGACCGGGTTCTCTGACCACGGCGATGCTCTTTGTTTTGGTACTGGTAGGGGGCTTGTCCTAATTTATCAAAGATCGAAAGATGGAGTAAGTCGTGTTATTGACCAATGTCTGGGGAGAATATTTACTGGACGATAGGATCATTTCAAGGAGCTATCCAGTACTGGGGTGGTTCCTTTTAACGAACCAGTGGAGTCAATGGACTTCGACAAGAAAAGGAGTAGACTGGTGCTATCAAGTCACGCAGGCAAGATCAAGGTGTTCCATGTAGAGAAAAACGGTATGGGCGATTTCCTTCGGCTCCTAGAAGTTCGGTTGATTGATCATTTTCAGGAACTATGCTTGCGCTATGGAGTAAAAGCTGGAATGACATCCAGGAGGCCAAAGGAGTCATTCCACGTTCTGTTCAATTCACCGAAAAGGGCGAAAACGTTGTGGCATTCGGTTTGGAATCGGGTGTAATGTAAGGTCTACAATTTCATAGTCAACAGGAGCTCATTCAAATTGTAAATAACAGGTTATCAAAAGTAGCTGCGACTGGTGTAGACAATTGGTCTAAGGTCCTCAAGTCCAGCATGTACGTCACCGAACACAGTTCTGGTCTGTGTAGGCACTTACTCCTTGTAGCGGAAACATTTGCTTCAGTGCAGACCGTAAATGGTTCCTCGTTGACAACCTCGCCAAGGGGTTTGATCTCTATAATTACCCTCACACGTCGCCGACCGACTCGTTCCAAGTCTCCCGCACGAAAGCCTTCGTCCAGCAGGGTGTTTTTCTTGAAGACGAAACCTCAGTAGCATGTGGAAGCGATCACGGAGATATTCACATCTTCTCTCGTGGCACTTCGATGTGTCTACAAAAATTGCGGCATGGGTCCTCGAAGACGTTGGTGCAAATAATTGATGTCAGTCACAGTTGTACCGTGTACCTGATATTTTACTAACAAATTAACTCAGGCTTGTTCAACTTCAAGCAAACACCTTATCGCAAGCGGAACCGATGAACCAAAGCCTGTCCTACATATTTGGGCGAAGAAGGTACAGCCATTTTTATTCTATTTTACAAAAATATCCCCGATATTGAATGCACCAACGTAGGTAAAGGGCCACCGCGATCAGGAGCGCACTTGTGGCGGATGTAATTCTATGACTCTATTGGTCCTCCTCAATATTCTCTTCATCCTCTCTCTTGCGTCACTTTTGGTTCTTGGGATTGTTGGGAATGATGCTGGCAACTGGCTCAGCGGCCCATTTATCCTGGCTCCTGCTAAACATCGGTCAGCCTAAGTAGTGCTCTGATGACTAAGACAATAACAGTAGTTTCTTGATGAACCCTCTATGTAATTGTACATACTTTTGCTTTATGAATTTATACTATGATTTTTATTTTGAAGACGTGTACTTTTCAGGGACCATTTAGCTTTCCGTTCAGAGTTGTTTTGATCATGTTTTTGCCAGAACCGTGGGAAGGGCCTGAACCACTGTAAAACCACCTCCAGAGATCGGTGTGCGACAGTTCCACACCGGTTCTGCCTTTCACTTTTTTGCTGAACCAAAGTCAAAACCGGCTTCATAACTGACCCATAACCGCCTTGAATTGTCCACTCAAACCTCCCTATTAGTGCTAGATGTGCACTCTGACCATTAACATAAGCTCCAATGTCTGACGGTCATTTTGCAGAAGTGTATACACAACAATATGAATGGGTATTTAAATAAGTATATACATGGTATGGCCTCTAGATATCAAATATCAAATACAAGTCTCTTAGGGAAGCGGAACGGTGATTTTTGCTTGACTCGGAAGATGAATCTAAATATGAATATTAGGTGCTGAGACAACCAAGACAAAGTCACTTACTCGTTAACAACCTGGTCAACTTGAGCTGCATCTTGTGGGTGCATGTCAACAACCCCACAGACATCCCTTCCAGCTCTCATGACAACAATGCTGCCCCTCCAAGAACCAACTACAGCATTATTGAATGGCAGACGACAGTGATTTTGGCAGAATATGAAGAAGATGTGCTCCCTGCCGTTGTGGCGGATAGTAATGGAGGTGTTGTGGATGAATGGCTGGATTCGACGATGTTCAAAAATACCCTCTACCCAGGGGTATCGACGAGAGGCATAGATGGCGGTACTACGACGCTTGGATGTTATCTGCGTCTGTACGAGTTTCCATGTTGGGCGGCCGCCTTGTCCATAGAATCTCGCGCGCGTATAGACGACTTTATCCTAGATGAACTATCAAAATCAGTTGAAATCAGAGAAGCTGCGGACATACACTCCTAGAAGGTGGAGGCGGCAGACCACGAATCGATGGCATTGCGTGAGGACTGAGGTATTGGACTTGGTATCGGACTCAGTTTGATCTAAGGATAATCTGTAATTGGACTTTATAAGCAGAACGAACAATAAATTGAGTCGAAGTCGTGAGGAGAGTCCGCTTTGTGGGGAATCTGCGTTGTGAGGGTTCTAATCAATACATGTACAGACTTCGGGACCATACAAAAGTAGAAGGCAGGGATGGCGCATCAAAATCTCCAAAATGGGAAAGCTCAGAGAAGAATGGAAACAGTACCTCCGAATAAATTGAATTTGAACAAAAAGGCCATCAGAGGAACCGAAGATATGTAGAAGGCGGAGGAAACTTTTGCCAGAAACAATAGGCGCAAAAATGCCAAAATCAAGCCCCTGGCGACCGCGCTCGCCGACAGGCTGGGCTCACAAACCGAGGACTGCGTATCATCGAGGAGAAGGCAATATTGCATTACGAGACAATTGACACAATATGCCAGAAAGAACTCCATGACGACACGCTAGCAAACCTGAGGAGAGACGAACAAACTTATGCCGCAGATATAAGTATAATGCCAGTCGAAAAATTTGGCAAACATGGCTTTTCTCATAAACAAGTTACCTTTTTTGCAACAATCCTCTGGCGACATAGAGCTTAACGACATGGAGTCGGGTAGCAGGCCTACCCACCATACCAATTCTGACAACGGGCCCTCCTATTCTTACGTTCTCAACCCGGACAGCGAGCCTGGCCCGCAAGCACCTATAAACCACCCTCCCAACCATAGTAACCCTTATGTTCGCCCAAACCTCGAAAGCAATCCTAATCCTTATGTTCCTGCTCCTCAAGCACCTTACAACCCAGGCGGCGGGTCTGCCCCCCATGCACCTCAGCATCATTCAGACGATATGCTTATTGCAGAGAATGCTCCTACAGTTCAACCTTCCTCGTCAGCTATGCCAGTCATGCCGCTCTTGTCACCGTTTGACATCGAGACAAGTCGAAAACGAACCCAAAACGACGATGGCGTGAATAAAGTTCGTGTCGTTCAACAAACATCAAGAATGTCAAACATCGTACGTTTCAGTTATATCTCGATACATTTCAAATTATGAATCAACCAAATAGAGAGAAATCGGGCAACATATCGGGCACCGACTCGGACAACACTACGAACAGAGCTTTCAGAAAACGGCGAAGGAATATGTCGAAGTAGCAGACGAACGGTTAAAACAGGCTCAGCAACAATTGGCTGAAGCCAATCAGCGAGCCGAAGAAACGACTAAGCAGGCGGAGGAGTGTCGAGTTCGCGAGCAGGAAATAGAGAGGGTAAGGGCTCATGCAGAAGAACACATAGGTAAGGTACACATACCCGACACACTCGTTCTGTAGAACGTTTACAGTGTGCCGAGGGTGTCGGAACTGTCAAATTCGACAGACAGTGTCGGGGTATCTATAGGGTGGCGGCGGCGGAATGGGGGGTAGGGATCGGTGAGTGGGGTGGGGAGGCAGGTAGGTGATGCCGGTTGGGTTGCGGGAGCAGGTGGGGGGTGGGCGGGTTAGAATGGCAGGAATGGCAGCACCTCCACGGCGGGTATTGGATGGGATGCTGGGGAGGGAAAATAGTGTCGCCGGTGGGTAGGGATGGGATGGCGAGTAGGGCGAGAGCCGCCGCGGGAACCAAAGCGGCGAATTGGAATGGGGGGGTTAAATGGCGACAAAATTTGTCGCTGGGATCGTGCGGCCTCGGTATATAAATAATAAAATTAATTGGTAATAAAATTTGACAGCGGATGGCGGGGTGGGGAATCGCGCGGGATGGGGCGGTGAAATTTGATTGGGGGAATTGATTGGCGATAAAATTTGACGCCGGGCGATGGGGTGGGGAATCACACGGGAACCAAAATGGAAAATCGAATTTGTCGCCGAAATGTAGGGTGGGGAATCACACGGAATGGCAGTGGCAAAATAGGATGGGGGGATTCGTCGCCGGACGGCGGGGTGAGAAACAGCGCGGGATGGGGGCGGCGAAATTGGATGGGGAATTAATTGGCGGATAAATTTGTCGCCAAAATGTGGGGTGGGGAATCGCACGGGATGGCAGCGGCAAAATTGGATTGGATATTAATTGGCGAAAAAATTTGTCGCCGGACGGCGTGGCGGGAGATTGCATTGGCGCCGTGATCGGGGTGGCAAAATTGGATGGGGGGATTAATTGGCAATAAAATTTGTCACTGGATAGCAGGTGGGGAATCACACGGGATGGGGGCGGCAATATTAGATAGGGGATCAATTGGCGACAAATTTTGTTCCCGATTGGGTGGGGAATCAGGCAGCCTCGGCGTGTAAATAATAAAATAAAAAGCCTCAGTTCGGGATTGGCTTTCAGGTAAATTTGAGTTCTCTCGGGATAATCTGGCACGAACGAATGGCGTCTGACTGGCGCTTAATTTCGGCTTTTGGAATATTTGAAAAAAATGGTGACGGCAAGGGTTAAAAAATGAGATAGATGAGCTTGCAGGACTACATAGAGAGGGGGAAAGTAATTGGGATTGTCAGAGAAATGGGAATTGTCTCGGGATGAGCTGGCATGAATGAATACATAGTATCTCGGCGTCACTTAATTTTGGCTTCGGGATGTTTGAAAAAATGGCCATGGCGTGGGTTTGAAATGAAAAGGAATGAGTAAGGGGTAGAAATTAGGATACATGTGTCGCCGGGATAACGTGGAGAGAGAAAAATATTTGGAATTGATTGGCAGGAAAATTGACATTGTCTCGGGATTACCTGGCATAAACGAATGGCGTCTCGGCATTGCTTAATTTCGGCTTCGGGATATTTGAAAAATGGCCATGGCAAGGGTCAGAAATTGAGATGAATGGGTTTTCGAGACATTTGGAGAGTTGGAATTGTAAATGAAATGGGCACTCTCTCAGCATTAGCTGGCATGACTAAATGGCGTCTCAGCGGCGGCTAATTTCAGCTTCGGGATATTTGAAAATGTAGCCACGGCGACTCATCAGTGAGGATGACTGTAAATAAAGATAGACGGGTTTTCAGTATTACATGGAAAGGTGGAAAATATCCGGGATTAGCAGGTAGAAATGCCATGGTCTCGGCGAGTACAGTGGCCTCTCGGCGTCGTCTCGGCGTCGTTTAATTCCGGCTTTGTGGCATTAAAAATCGCAATTGCAAAGGTTACAAAATAAGATATTCAACTTTTCAGCCAGGGAATGGCAGTTATAACCTGTAGGTTTCTTGCCGCCCACTTGTACTTGCAAACCGCTCGGGTTTACCTGTCAAAACGAGCAAAAGGATTGAGAAATGAATCAGATAAAGCTTATTTTGACGAATTTTGCATAATCTCAATCATTTCTTCATTAATAAAAGAGTTCTTGGGCCAGGTCACCTCAATCAACTCATCCATGCAATATAACATTGATGTCACCTTGTTGGCTATTGCTCAAATATTTGAACAGGCCACTCATTGAAAGAACTTTGTTGCACTCCATAAGCTTCACTGTGAATTCACCGACTACAAAGAACTCTTGAACAAAGGGAGACTCCAAAAACTTATAGGAGAGCAGCAGTTTCAAGCACTGTTCAAGTCCCTGACAATGTGAGTCTTCTGCATCAAAAAGGGAGTCTTTCAACGAATTGTGTTGTGAATTTTATTGCTGGGTATATCAAATTTATCAAAGAGAAAGGTAAATGCTTGCCTCTTGCTTTCTTATTATTGTCCTGAGGCGTAGGTGATGTGAACATCACAAAGCCTCCTACTCATTTCTTATAAGAACCTCTGTAGCCAAGCAGCCGCTCAGCATTTCCAGTTATTAGGAATACTGGTCTGCTCTGGTATTGGATTCATTCTGAAGGTTAAGGGGATAATGATATTTTCATCTACAGATCATGGGGATTACCCGAACAATTGAATGAATTTCTCTAAGATTCATTGAAATCAGCTTTATATCTTTCATTTCTCTTCAGTTTTTTATGCTTTTGGACTCGTTTCGACAGGGGAACTGAAGCAGAGACAGGTTTTGGTATGCAAAGAGATAGAGGCAGCTTATCCATGCCAATTTGCAGCCGTAGAACCGTTCGAAACATGCTCAAGAACATGTTTTTCGGCTCAGAAATGAATCAGATTTTGTGAAATTCATTGAAATCAGCTTTATCTCATTCATTTCTGGGTCGTTTTGAGTGTTTTTGGGCTTGTTTTGAATGTTAAACCTGCGCGGTTCAAGGGTACAGGCAGGTGGAAAGATACCCACAGGTTCTACTTGCAATTCCCGACCTGAAAAGCTGGAAACTTAAGGGTTAAGCCATTATTGTAGCTGTTTTTAATGCCACAAAGCCGAAATTAGTTGACGCTGAGACGCCATTATTTAGCGCCAGATAATGCCGAGATCAGGCCGATTTTACCTGGTGATCCCGGGAAATTTCCCCTCTATGTAATCTCACAAACCAATCTATCTCAATCCCTACCAATTGCTCTAGCTGTTTTCAAATATCCCAAAGCCAAGACGCCGAGACAATGGCCTGTCTACATGGTAATCCCGAGTAAATTTCCCCTCTCTATGTAATTCCACAAACCCTGCTATCTCAATTCCCAATCCTCGCCGACAACGCCGCCGTAGATATCCCGAAGCCGAAATTAAGCGCCGCCGAGGTGCCATTCATGGATGCCAAGTAATCCTGAGACAATGCCAATTTGTCTGCCAATCAATCCCGAATATTTTCCTCTGCACATAATCCTGCCAACCTATTTATCTTGATTTACAACCCCTCTGTAGCCATTTTTTCAATATGCCGAAGCCAGACTAAAATCATGCCAAGACTGTTTTATTTGATTATTTTCACGCCGAGGCCGCACGATCTCCCACCCCATTTACAACAAGATTTGTCGCCCATGAATCCCCCATTCAATTCCGTGGCCCCCCATCCCGCACAATCCCTCACCCCGCCGTCCAGCAACGAATTTCATTGCCAAATAATGCCCCCATCTGATTCGCCAGTTTGGTTCCCGTGCAATTCTCTCCCCACCCCTCCGTCCGGCATCAAGTTTTGTCCAATTGCCATTTTAGTTCTCACGCGACCCCCACCCCGCTGTCCGGCGACGAATTTTATTGCAAACAAGCCTTACGACCCGTCGCTTTGCGACGGTGGGGTTCGCTTCGCTCACCCACCTGCTACGCTCCGGGTCGACTCGCTCACCCACCTGCTACGCTCCGGGTCGACTCGCTCACCCACCTGCTACGCTCCGGGTCGACAGCTTGCTGGGGGGCTGCGCCCCCCAGACCCCCTGCCCGCGCACCCCCCACACGAATACTTAGCACTGAGAGGGGCTTCGCCCCTCTCTATTGAAATTTATTTAACTGCAGGAAACGAAAAAATGCAAGACAGAAGCAGGCAGTCTCGCTTCGCTCACCTACCTGCTTCTGCCTTGCATTTTTTCTACTGCTTCCTACATTTGAGTAGGATAAATCAAATCCAAGTGCTCTGAAATACACCTTTATCCAAATAGTAAATATGCTCATTAAGGTGATCAAAGTTTAAGATAATTTATTACAATTACAAACATTTGTAATACAGATTAATAGTGTGGAAAGGAAGAGGGGGTGGCAGTGGATGTGAGTGGCCACCAACGTAGTGGGATGTCACGTTGATGTGTGGGTGGTCTCATTGCAGCTGCAGGGTGGGTTCCTCAGAGCAAATGGAAGATGGCAGGTGAAGATGCCCACCATCCACGTAGCCTCCTTGTGATGTGGTAAGATGTGGCAATGAAGTGAAAGGGAGGAGGTAAGGGGCACTGCAATGTGGGTTGTGTCAGTGCATTGGACAGTGGTGATCATTTTTTACAACTTACCTGATTTTTGTAGGTTTCCGCGTTGTGTGGAACCCGCGAGGGACATGGCAGGGCCTCCACGTCGGGGTTTTGACGATGGGTGGCGTGGAACCACCACTGCATCGCGGTACATCCACGCCGACGTGGTGGGTTGCTGCGTCAATGTATGGGCCAGCTGGTACCTCCTACAGCTGGCGGGTGCACTCCTCGGAGTGAACGGCCACGCTACAGATGATATGGGGGGTTTTCCACCATCCGCGTAGCCTCGTTGTGACGTGGAAGATTGGGGTGGAGAATAGGACGCGGCGACAAAGCAAAGGGGGGATGGGGTACTGAGATGCAGGCTGCGTCAGTTGTTAGCTACGTGGCGGGGGGGTTGTTTTCACAACATACCTGGGTTCTGTCTTCGCCGGTCGTCGTGGCATGGCGTCGGAACACTGAATGACAGTGCGAGATGGGTTAGCGGCGTAAGGGCAGTCATTTTTGTGACTTACCTGCTAATTCCCCTCGGAAACCCTCAACTTCCGGCCCACATCCCTCATTGGAGGGGAGGGGCACACGGAACGATGCAGGGCGTCGCTTCGGGCTCTTGAAAATAGGGCAGGGGGATGGTAGGGAGGCGAGACGGCGTACGGATGTGGGAGGGCTGTCGAGCACTGCAAAGAGGGGGTTATTTATTTGCACCGTGGGGGGTCGATTTCACGACGTACCTTGCTGTCATCGTTGCAGGTTGTTGTGACGTGGCATCCAAACACTGAACAGGGGTGTGAGGTGGGTTAGTTGACTTGGAGCGGTTATTTTCGTGGCTCACCTTGGAATAAAACCCTCATTTTGTGGCGACGAAGCAAAAGGGAGGGGGGATGGGATACTGGGATGTGGGCTGCGTCAATTTGTTAGCTGTGCAGCGGGGGTTACTTCACAACATACCTGGATGTTGTTGTTGTCGCCGATCGTCGTGACGTGGCGTCAGAGCACTGAATGGTGGTGCGAGATGGGTTAGCAGCGTGAGGGTAGTCGTTTTCATGACTTACCTTGTAATTCCCCTCGAAAACCCTCAATTTCAGGCCCACATCCCTTGTTGGAGGGGAGGGGCAAACAGAACGGTGCTTCGGGCTCTTGAGAGGATGGCAGGGCGGCGGTAGGTGTGCGAGACGACATACCGACGCCGGAGGGTTGGCCTGCACTGCAAAGAGGGGGTTTGTTAGCTGCACAGTGGGGGGTCATATTCGCGACGTACCCTGGTGTTGTCGTTGCCGGTTGTCGTGACGTGGCATCCAAACGCTGAACGGGGGTGCGAGGTGGGTTAGTTGCATGGCGGCGGTCATCTCGTGGCTCACCTTGAAATTCCCCCCTCGAAAACCCACATTTTCCTCCCATTTCCGGCTCACATCCCTCATTGGAGGGGAGGCGCACTTTGAATCGCGCCGGGCGTCGTTTGAGCCATGCTGGTGGGCGGCGGAGAGAGGAGGGATGGTGGTTGGAAGGAAGGAGCGCGGCGCGACGTGGCGCCATAGAGTGTGAGAACCCGTCGTCATTTTGGGACTCCAAAGAGAGGACGGACTGGCTTAGTCATGCTTACTAAGATTTGTCAGCCATCAAAAGCCGTTCTCTGTTATGTATAATAATATAATCACCCCCACATTCGATTCGCCATTTTGGTTCCCGTGCAATTTCCCACCCCTTCATCCAGCGTCAGATTTTATCACCAAAAATCCCCACATCCGCTTCGCCATTTTGTTCCCGCGCGACCCCCACCCCGCCATTCGGCGACGAATTTTATTGCCAAATAATCCCACATCCGATTCGCAGTTTTGGTTCCCGCGTGATTTCCCACCCCGTCGCCCGGCGTCAAATTTTATCGCCAATTAATTCCCCCAATCCAATTTTGCTGCCGCATCCCATGTGATCCTCATCCCGCTATCCGGCGTCAAATTTGTCGCCATTTATTTCTGCCATCAAATTTCACCGCTCCCATCCCGCGGGATCCCCACGTCTGGCATCAAAATTTATTTCCAATTAATTTTATTAGTTACATGCCGAGGCCGCACAATCCCAGTGACAAATTTTGTCGCCTTTTAACCCCCTTTTCCAATTTGCCGTTTTGGTTCCCACGGCGGCTCCCGCACAACTCTTATTCCGCACATATAATCTCGCCGTTTCGATCCCGTGCAATTCCCCACCCGCCATCCGGCGACAAAATTCCCCCCGCCCGCCGCCCAGCAAGAAAATTTATTACTATTTATTCCGCCCATATAATCTCGCCGTTTCCATCCCGTGCGCTGCCCAAACCCGCCATCCGGCGCCAAATTTATCGCCATTTATACCCCATCCATTTTCGCCACCCATCCCGTGTGATCCCCCACCCCGCCGTCCGGCGACCAAATTTGTCGCCATTTCACCCCCACATCCAATTCGCCGCTTTGGTTCCCGCGGCGGCTCTCGCCCTACTCGCCATCCCATCCCCCCCCTACCGGCGACACAATTTTCCCTCGCCGGCATCCCATCCAATACCCGCCATTGAGGTGCTACCATTCCCGCCATTCTAACCCACCCCATCCCACCTGCTCCCCCAACCCAACCGGCATCACCTACCTGCCCCCCACCCCACTCGCCGATCCCTACCCCCCATCCCGCCGCCGCTACCCTATAGGTACCCCGACACTGTCTGTCGAATTCGACAGTTCCGACACCCTCGGCACACTGTAAACGTTCTACAGAACGAGTGTGTCGGGTATGTGTACCTTACCTATGTGAGAAGAAATTGCGACACGCTCCGAAGAGCTTGCTGAAACAGCTGAGAAACAACTTTCGGCAGCTGTGAATCTTGCAGAAGAAATGGAGCAACAAGCAGAAGCCAAAATACGATCGATGGAGGAGAAATACAAGCGACTTGTGGCAGACATGGAGAGGAGATTGATGGACGCAATGAATGCGAAGCGCTCTGAAGAGCTTGATCAAACTAACAAACGACTTTTTTCGGCAGCTGCAAGTCTTGCTGAAGAAATGGAGCAACAAGCACAAGCCAAAATGCGATCGACAGAGGAGAAATACGAGCGACTTATGGTAGACATGGAGGGGAGATTGATGGACGCAATGAATGCGAAGCGCTCTGAAGAGCTTGATCAAGCTAACAAACGACTTTTGGCAGCTGCAAGTCTTGCAGAAGAAACGGAACGACAAGCAGAAGCCAAAATACGTGCTACAGAGGAAAAGCACAAGCAAATTATGGCAGAAATGGAGAAGAAGTTCGTGGACGCAGTGAAACAGCTTGAGGCCAGCAGAGGTATGTAAACTATCATCATATCAGAGCTGGATCTAACCCTCATGGCCTTCAGGACGAACAGAGCCAATGGAAGTGGACGCAGCATCGCATCAGTATACGAGCATTGTAAAACCACGGAGGGATTCAACAGACGATGACTCCGACGATGAAGCAACGACTGGCGTCAAACATTTACTCCTTCATCGGCCACGGATCACAAGTGCTTCAAATACATTCAGCAACAATGACGAAGAACATTCATTTGCTGGACATTCGGAGGGAAATACTGTGCCGAACAGTTCTGAGGTCGAAGACAACGACATGGGTGCATCGTCGGATGAGGAAGAGGAAATAATTGCTGCGCAGAAAAGCAAGCAGAAGGAGAAAACGGTATGATAATTCTGTTATCTTGCTAATTGGTCGCCTGATGTATCCAAAGGTTCCGCCACCCGTTGTATTTCGTAAAACCGTCGGCGGTGCAAGTCCCGTTGAGATCGAAATGGCCACGAGCAACCATGTTCGTTTCGTTGACCCGCCTGACGCCTCCCCAAACAGTCCTACAACTCGTCCATCATCCACCCCCGACTTCCCAGACCAATCTTCAGCATCCGCACCCCGAATTCCTCCGCGACAGCAACAGCGCCAGCATAGGAGAGACCCCCAGGTAAATCCAGCGGTTTTTGGGGTGGGCACACAGGAGTCTCGCAGCAACAGGCGTGTTGATCGGAATATCTTCCGACAGTCAAAACTTCGCGGGTATTCAGAACTGAGAAAAGCCCAGTTGGTATGCGTGCATCATTTACGAGCTGTCAAGCCACTAATGAGACTTTAGTTGGCTGTTCGGAAGTCGATGAATACCCTTTTGGGGATCGATCACGACAAAGATATTGCCGGCATCGACGCTGCGACGGAGAACGAAGTTGAAGAGTTTGAAGAGGGAACCATAACATCCCCCAGCTTCAATCCAATGCGTCCGTTTCTCGAAAATACCAAACCCAATGTCTGGAATAATGCCCTCTGCGATTTGTTCACCGCACAGTTTGAGCGAGAGCAGGGTACCGAACTTACACCGGAAGAGACTATAACCGTTGAAGATATGTTCAATGATCGTCTTCAACGCCTTGCTCGGGTATGGAGGGAATCTCGAAAATTCAATGTTTCGGAGATGCAAGAAAGGGAGAAGGCGGCGCAGAAACGCGCTCGAATGAACACTCGAAGACTTGATGTAAGTTTACTTCCAAGTTTTGTTGCATTCAGTGTTAACATATTGCATAGCTATACAACAACCGCCTAGAGATTAGCTATGGGAACACGAAGAAACGTGATGGCTCCATTGACCAGGGCTGGAAAGCAACGTCCGAAATGATATTAGAATTGGGACCTGCAGGAATGAGTTCTGATGAGAGCGAGATCGACGAAGAAACCAAGAGAACGACATACAAAATAAGGAGGCGTCTTTGGCGAGCCAAAGAGTGTAAGGAACGCTTGTTGGTCGTCGACAGCAATCGCAACATCACCAATGCCTTCGGAGGTGCACGTCCCGGAAAGCAACCAAGAGAAAGCATACGATCCACGACCGCGACAATCAGCAAATGTGGGCCGAAAGTCGGGTGCCCGAAAAACTATTACTCCAGAGAGTGGGTGGCAAGTCTCAGTAGCGAACGGCTAATCAAGTCGTTAGAAATGAAGGAATTTAAGAACTTGGGTAACGTACAGGCCTAAGTAGTCGTTTTCCAGTAGCCATTATTCCAGGCCGAATATAAGTCACGATGTCCGTGATTGATTCATGTTCATTTAGCGGCCTCAGGCTCCTAGCAAGGGAAAGGGCAGAAAAAATAAGGAGAATTACTTTGGATCATCCAAAGTAATTCAAACAATCTTGACGATACAGTGGACGATCCACCATATCGTAAAGATGACATCCAGCAGTGAATCTAAGTGGTTTGTCAATAAAGATCGTACTCAAAAGGTAAGTGCTTACAGAAGACAGTAAACCGCCGACACATAGTTGCACAGATGACAAGCGCATGAGTGAATGATCTCCCGTAGTCTCGTCCACAGGGTTCGACAGAAATAAGTGGTCAGAATGGAAAGCAGAAATACATTGGATCATCCAAGGTATTTCTAAGAGGATGCACTGGATGATCCAGTGCATCGGGGCGAAGTCTTCCATCAAGTCGCAGACGCTCACTTCTTTCGTGGGCACTTATGTCATACATTCCCACAGTCACACACACAGTGTCTGTTGCTCGTCTCTGACTTAGACTATTGTCACAATCTCCTAGATACGTTGGATGATCCAACGTATCTATCTACTCCAACACGAAACAAATACTCTGGATTATCCAGGGTATTCTTTGCGTTCTTTTCCCCTTGCCTGTGAAGGCTCTATGTACGCTGGATAATCCAGGGTATGGAATATGAATGCTCTGGATCATCCAGTGTATCCTTTTCATCAAGTCTTCGAGCATGTCCTTCGTCCAATTCCTCTGGCCTCCCTCTAGAACTTGCCCTTGTTCAAGATGGCTATCCTCTTTCTGTCAATGCCGAATTGACGACCTTGTTTTCGCGTCAATTCGATGACTTTGTTTTTCGCCCAGTAACCTGCAGTAACCCGATCTCTTGTTCTCTCAGGTGCGTTGTTTTTTTTTTTTTTGTTCTTTTTTTTATCTATAAAATGCATGAATGATATGCTAAATTATAACCACAGGTTACTTTTCTCGTTGATCCTCAGTGTTCTGGTTTACCACTGCACTTGACCCCATTCCTTCGCCCTCACTATGCCGCTCTGCTTCTGCGTCTCATCCGGCTGTTACACCGCAGGAGGCACTGACCCAATCACCCATAAACCGCTTGGGAGAATTGTCAACATTCGGACGCTTAAGACTCACGCAAACGCTGACAGACAGGTGGCTTTTAATGCCGCCCAGCAAAATACCGAATCCACCATTGAAAGCCAGATAGATGAAATCACCACATATCTTTCCGCGAGTGTACTTGCAGATGAAGTTTCGGGACCACCGCAGAACCCTGGTGGCTCGCTTTGGTCGAGGCCCGACAATTCTTCAGAGTCTCCGTCTCCAGATAACCCTACTACTGCGCCAGTCGTTTCTTCTCAAATGCCAATCCCCCCAACTTTTTTGGTAGTCCATAACCGTAATACAGACACTCAAGGCCATAGACCTGCGTCTTTACACTCCCCGCCTCGCCAGGCTGATTCACGACGATCGCGTGAGGCTGACGTCCTTGCATGCTTGGCTGATCTTGAGGACGAGGTAGACGCTCTAAAGCGTGAAGTTTTTGACTGCCTTGCCCAGCTCGACAAACCTTCATCCTCTGGTCCTCCGACCCCCTTTCCTCATATGGATTTATTAGCTTCTACAAAGGAGCTCAAATCCCGATTGGACGCAGTTGTTTTAAAAGCCCCAGCCGTCCTTGCACTCAAGGACACGACTCAACGCAAGTTACAGCTCATAGAGAGCGAGCTGAAGACGGCAAAGAAAGCCTGGAAAGAGCATCTACTTGATATCAAGGGCGCAAAAACCCCAGAATATGGCCTTCAATTCGAAACAGGTAACATCTATTTCAATATTACTGCATAAACTTGTGTTAATCATTCTATTCTTTGCTAGACCATCATTTTAAGCCTATCCTTAAGGATGTAAACCCTGTGCTCCAAGTCGCGTTTTTCATGGTCACTGTATCCCATGTCTTGCTCGGTGTGAGCCGTCGCGGCTGCACTTTCATGCTGAGGATGGTTCAATATATCATTCATTTAACCCTCCTTCGGACCGGCAGTCTTTCTCAAGCAGACGAAAAGCTTCTGGGAGACATCCCTTCTGATCCTCGTGCAACTGAGAAGGAGTTCTCACTCGAAAACACATCAACGATCCTTGCTGTTTGTCCCAACCCAGACTGCCATTTTACGTATGAGCCAACGTTCCAGGCAGGTTCGCCTATTCCCATTTACCCAGACAAATGCAACCATCGTGACTTTCCAGGCGGCAAGAAATGTGGTACACCACTTCTCAGACCACGTCGATTGAATGGCCACCTAGTCCACCTTCCTATCAAGCCTTTTGTCGCCTTTAGCTTTAAGGACTGGTTGGGTGGTCTGTTATCTCGATCTGGCTTTGAACAGAAAATGGACAATGCTTGGGCATCATGTAGAGATGGACCAACATCTCCCAAGGAAATGAAAGACATTTTCGACGCCGAAGTTCTGCGAAACTTTAAGGGTCTTGATGGACAGCACTTCAGTGCTGGCGGGGATGAAGGCCGGTATGTTTTTTCCCTCTGCGTCGACTACTTCAACCCCCTGGGCAACAAACAGGCAGGGAAGAAGAAATCGATTGGCTTGATATCATTAGTGTGTCTCAACCTTCCCCCAGAAATGCGCTATAAACCGGAAAACATGTTTTTATTTGGGATTATTCCTGGACCGAATGAACCTCCTTTGACCTGCCTTAACCATTACCTTCGTCTACTTGTCGACATGTTGTTGGAATTTTGGTATAATGGAATACGCTTTTCCCACACAGCGGCTTATTATTATGGGAGAGTGGTTCGATGCGCCCTTGTTTGTCTTGTCTCTGATCTTCCTGCGGCACGTAAAACCGGCGGTTTTGCATCAATTCACCACACACAAATGTGTGCAATGTGTCATTGTACAAGACAACCAGATGATATTCTCAACGATTCATTTGCAACATTAGGGAAGCGACGCACAGATGAAGAAATTCACGATTCAGCGCAGGCTTATCTAGATGCTAAGGATGAGAAGGAGAGGACTGAAACAGTTCATGACACAGGCATACAGTGGTCTGAGCTATTTCGTCTCCCATATTTTGACACCTCATGTTTCATTGTTGTTGATGCTATGCACAACTTATTTCTCGGCTTGGTCCAGCAACACTTCGACATCCTTGGTATTCGACTCAACAATACAGACAACAAACCAGTTAAATCTATCATAATCCATGTTCCGGAGGGCGAAATTGTCAAGTTAAATATTCACGAACGAAAGAGTATCCTCCGCTTAATAAATGTCCTTGAAGCACCGATAAAGAAAGAACTTAAGTCGTCAGCTGGCTACGATAAATACTTCAAGCGATTATCCCCTCTACATCGAGAAGCACTTAAATTGGTTTTTACATCCATTGGTGCCTCCTTGAAGGCGAACACCAATCATATCAACAAGAAAAGGCTCAATAAACCTGATTTTATTCACTCAATTCTTGCATGGGTCAGTCGTCATTCCTTCTCAAAGATGAACTTGTAGACTGATTTCACTTGTATAGCGGTTGGCCCAAACTGAAAACCCACAAAACTTTACCAACGGGTCCATTCTCACTGCTACAGAAGTTGCCGAGCTTCGGTCAGACATTGAAAACATGATCACCCCTTCCTGGCTCACGTCGGTTCCAACTAACCTTGGAGAACCAAGTCACGGAAAACTCAAGGCAGATCAATGGCGGACACTTAGTACAACGTACCTCCCAATTTCACTCATCCGTCTGTGGGAGCAAGTCGAAGACGAGCATGACCATCGCTCCAAACAGTGCAAGGAGCTTTTAGAAGTCACCTTGTCTCTGGTCTCAGCAGTCACCATTGCATCTTCTCGAACTACTTCACAAGAAAATGCGGACCTTTATCTCTATCATATGAAAAACTATCTTACGGGAATTCGAAGACTCTTTCCGAGGTATAAGTTCCTCCCAAATCAGCATATGGCCCTCCATCTTGCAGAATATTTGCGGCTCTATGGTCCAGTACATTCTTGGTGGACCTTTCCTTTTGAACGTTTAATTGGACTTCTTCAACGTATTCCAAATAACTTTCAAAATGGTAAGCATGGTTTTTTTTTCTGTTTGATTGACTTGACTTACGGTACATTCAGGTAAACTTGAAGAGACAATAGCCTCCACATTCACAAAGTCTGCCAACCTCCGAGCATTCATGTTTAAGGAGGGTTGTCCTCCAGCAATCAGAAACTGCAGTGGTCATTTCTCAAAATTAGTTGACCCACAGGTGCGCAACACATTGCTCACAGATATTGCACGGTTTCTGTCCCTCGAGGAAGAAGCAGATGAGCCCACCAGTATAACTGGAAGGATGACTGCTATTGCAGAAGGACCTTACCGAGCATTGCGGACGTTCTTCTCCTCTACAATGGAGACTCCCCGTGAAGCTAAAGTCCTGAGTTGCTATACCATAAAGTCTTTGACATTCACCACAGTTGCTCGCCATAGAGGCAACAGCTTCATTCTTGTCCGTCGTGCTCTGCTTCCATCAATTCCAGCTCAGATCAAAAGCATCCTCCAGACGTCTGCAGGGGATGTCTATTTTGTTGTTCACTTTTTCCTCAAGACCATGTCTGAAGACCCATTTCAAAAATACCCCTTCCTCCATTCGTCACTCTGGTCTCAACAACTTGGACAACTTGTTGTCATCAAACCCCAAGATGTTGAATCACACTTTGCTGGTCTGTTCTTTCCGTGGTGTGGCGCTGACTGCTTGGCTGCTATATCTTTATGTCGGGTAACTACCCCTTTCCCTTATGTTGGACAAAGGCTAACAATTATTCATTTAACTATAGGAGTACTAGTCATTAAATTCTGGACTTGTAATTATCTGTAATTACTGTTGTAATTAGTGTCGTGATGTTCTTACTCTTCCTATGCCCTATGAAATATATCTCCTCCTATTCTTCAACATTTGTCTTTTTTTATCATTGTCGGGGCACAAGTCGGGTCAGATGACGTACCCCCGACATGGGACGATGCGTTCTGCAGAAAGTAGAACTTTTATTTATAATAAGATTCTGCGAAAATCTGAATGTATTCGGAATTAGATCAGAATGATTCGTTCTGATTATCTCAGAATGAAAGGTTCTCACCTTATTCTGCATAATTGCAGATTGATATGTTCTGAATTCTGGTGAATTCGGTTTGAAACTTAAGTTTTGATTAGATTCTAATTGTCTCAGAATTAACAAAAAAGGAGAAATTCTACGAAATACTGAATTTCGGCAAAAAGTTAAAATCTCCTTCGATTCTTATTGTCTTCTACGATACGGCAAAAACAATTTAGAATAAATAATTCTGCTTTAGGCAGAACTTTTTTATCTGACATTACATTCTACCTAGATTCTGCGCTCCGCAGAATATTCCCCTTCCAGCAGTGAATGCTCCACTTGAATGGTAGAACATTGTAGTCACGAACCCGGGTAGTTCGTGACTCAAACAGGGCCCAAAGTGAATCGTGAAATTGGAATTCGCACGCGTGAGCTCGATCAAAAGATTCGTGTACCATCATGCCACGTGCCTCCAAAGAACGAGTCGTATTCGATCCGAAAGCGATCTGTTCTGATAAGCTGGGGTACACGCAAGCGCACACTCCAACGCGTAAATTCCTTGCCATGTGATATACCATCATTATATCTCTGAAAATTATGCTACGCTGAAAATCTAAGAGGGGTAGTTCGCAGGAAAAAGGGGTGCCTACCGTTGAGTGACACATTAAAATTGTGATTAGGCATTGGATCTAGGATGTCGATGTAATGAGATACCTCGATTTATTCGCTTGTAAGGTCCGTGCTAAACTGATTGCAGGAATAGCAACAAGATCCCTGTCGCGTACGGTGTGTTTGCTTTAATTAGGGAGAAAGCTATAAACTCGATCCTGAGGTACAATGTTGGGCACCGTTGCAGGCCGAGATTGTTGAGACTCTGCGAGTTTATAGCTAGCAAAGGAGTCAGTCGTCGACTCGTTGGATATCATGATAATGTAGAAGAGCATTGTAGTAGAATCAGAATAAGGATCGCCCAGGTTACGATCCAACAGAAAAGTTGAAATCCAGGTGGAGATGTTTCGTGATAAGATTAGATCAACCAATCAATTTAGATTGTTCGTGTTTGATCTTAAAGGGATCGAATGTTGTCCTGGCCACGCACTGCGGTAAGTACTGCATCGACGTACAATCCTAGTCGATTAGATTTCCTCCATCGCGTCCCACCCTAGTCGGCTCCCAACGTACGAAATACCAAGAAACCAGTCAATATTCCGAGAGCGGAGGGACAGAGTTTGATGGTGACAGCGACGAGGGTATTTCGAGCATGATGAGGATGGAAATCTGAATGTTTGTCCCTTCCTCCGATCAATTTATCTTCCTCCCCAGCGTCTTCTCACATTCTCAGAATCACTGCCCCATGACAGGGTCTAGCATTGCTACGCACCTACGTCTCCCCGTCGACACCGGGCTTGTGCATTTTTGTTCTCGACCACAACTGTAACATAACCACGCCCTTAACCACACCGCAGCTCAGGACTAAGGACAGTCCTGCCACTTCTATCTCAAAGCGCCCTCACCAGAGCTGTACATGTTTACTCTCTTCTGATGTTACAAACACCACCACAGACATGTGATCGAATCAATGTTAAGGCGAGATCAGGCGATGTGTTTCCGTAAAGGTATCGATGCAAAGCAGGGCAGGGAGGCGGGGAGAGCTGGTTTCAGGCTCGCCTATAGCTTTTCTATATATGCACGTGGACTCATACTCATTCAACTTCAGGTTCACGTTTTCAGTACCTCCCCTTCGATGCTGGTCAATTCCTAGCTGCGCGTCTCGTGCTAGCGTCACTTCTCTCAGCCACCATTGCGGGAACCTTTGGGGCAGGGTTTGAGGGAAAGCGAATGTGAGTCTACTTCCCATGATATTTTTTCGTTATTTCGAATCTTCAACTGACGTGTTTCACTTACTCGTTAGCCTTTCACTCTAAACCTCTCTCCACTTTGTCGTAGTATCGTCAGTGTCTAGTTTCTAGTCGGTTTGGGGAACGTATGTCATTTTATTTCTCTTTTTTTCCCCTTCCCTTCCATCCCGTTTTCTCCCCAGACTCGCTGACTATCATCGATCAGGCTCCGGTGCACACCAAATCACTGGTATCAGGCTCGTCTCCATTCACGCTATTTGCTTAGACTAGCGCACTAAGTAACCTCTCCCTCCCGACTCGTCAGACGACGGCGGCAGAGGCCTCAACCCGCGTGACGTCATACACGTTGGGAACGCGGTTTGGATACCTGCATACATTGGAAAGAGGACCCACCTCATCCTCGGCGCGTTCTGGTTCTGGCTATTGTTTTGGCTCTGATTCTCGCCCCTTTGTTCACGGTAATCGATGTTGAAAGACGTTTGTGACGCCCTTCGGTAAGAACGCCGCTACCCACAGATGTCTATCGACGTGATTGGGACCTTCTCGTTTAAAACTTCTTGGTCTTATGTTTACGACAAATCTGATACTCTTCGAGCGACGACCTCAGCAAGCATTTAGACGGTGCGTCCATTGACTTCCGTGGAAAAAAAATCAGTTTTCGGATTATTCATCTGTTATTTTCTAGAGGTTTTTTATGGATTGGCTCCCTGATCCTTGCTCGTTGTTCGTAATGGTACCCTTGTTGCGCCGGTTTATATTCAACGTCCCCCTCGAAAAATTTTTAAAGTTCTATATCCACACGACGTCTTCAAGGTGGTTACAAGTTTCAGCTTCATCATTCAGGAGATACGTTGTCGTACACAGCTTGGAGAGTCTCAGAAAATAGGATCATGAATTGGTGCGGGTTTTCAGATTATCTATTCCTCTTCTGCACTTTCTCGATACTCTATTGTCGGGTACCAACGATATGACATTTTGTCACATCCGATTCCGAAACAGCGGGCGTCCAACAGTGCCGCAGCGTAATCATTCCTCGCTAATGGGAGGGCCGTCACGACATCGATGTAGAAAAGATAGGCGATGACAACGACGGAGTATACGCGCATGAAGTGTCAAAGACGTCTCGTCTGGCGGCAAGGTATCAGCTTGGAACCTCAACCGAAATAATGAGAAATTTTACATTTGAATAATTTTGAGCTTCAATGAACTTAGGGTGAAATAACACTACTGGGTCCTGCCCTGGTAATCACTTGGAGGAGACATGAGCAGCTATAGATGCTGAACTGAGACTCGGAGGATACTTACATGTCGGAGGAATAGGAATGCGCCGGGCACTTGCAGAAAGTAGGTAGCAGGAGTCGAGCGTTATATACCCAGAGAAAGGCCGGCTATTCCGGGGCGACACGATCAAAGGTGACATATTTATGCCCTCTAATGTGGTTCTTCTCGAGAGAGTTTCTTATATCAATGATCCTCATCACCCATCTGAAGCTTCTATCTTTTTCTTTTGCTGGGGAGGCAGTGTAGTCGATATCAATAGCTTAAAATACGGTGCTTCTTGGAAGTTTACCTGGTCAAACACATCACTTCGCTGTCCTCGGCTGAGGAGTTCATCATATAACCTATCAGAGTGGACTTGGTTGTGCTACGAGTCAACGTTTAAATCTTCTCAGACGTCGAGTCTGGCAGATTTACGGACATCGAAGGAGGTTCTCGACTTCTCACCGTGCGTGTTATATTTGTATCCAGTGCACGACTTGGCTTAAATTTAGTTATTCTTACTGGCCTGTCGGTTGTACCGGAAGTGGAAGTGGAAGTGTCTGTAATTATATTTTAGATGGTCATCTGTTTGAGTTCACCCCGACGATTTCTAGAGGAATTCGCTTTCTAGATGGGCCTACTAATCTCCTTACCACCACTGTCATAATAGAAACACGCCAGTTTCGTTTAAATGAGCGGACAGCGATTTAGCACTTCGAAGCCCAACCGTGAAGTGCACTTGAGCCCTTCTGGCAGAGAGATAAGATAAGATGACCGGATTGGTCGTATTTGATTCGACGCGTCCCGAAGTTCGTCCTACTAAACTCGACGATGCCCTCCATGTCCACGTTTGCGAAGTACACCGGAAATCTGACCCAATTTCTCCCTCCCTCTCTTCACGAGCTTCAATTTGATCTTCCCAGCCGAGCTTCATCTGCCGACGCGGATGAGCTATCATTCGACAAGTCTGAATATCCAGTTACGAGACTGTTAGTCGACGGCTGCTGGTACAAGCTTAGTATGTTGGAGTTCGACGATGGTCCGGGTATCATCTTAGGTGCGCTTTTTCTTCATTTTCTAAGGACTAACCCAAAGCTTCACTGCTCCAACTGAATCGAATTTACAATCCGCCCATCACGTCTTCTCTGTCGCTTTCTTCGTTGATTTACTTACCTATGTTGGTCGTATACCAACTTTCGGGGCTAAAGAGGCGATTCAACGTTCCCGTATCAAACACGACAGAGTTTGAAGTGATTACGAGGGGAGGCTGGAGCGACCAGAGGCTGTAGAAGAACATTGAAAGTCGAGCTTGCCGGACCATGTCAACAACATCAATCTCAATGTACGCCTTTTCCTTCATTCCACCCTCCTTTCTTCCACTTATCCATTCACACTCACGCCTTACGCAGTGAAGATACCATCTCACCCGAAACCACATCTCATCCACAACAGCGTCTCGCACTGCGCATCGCACACAAGCCTGCATACATTTTGCCCTTTTCTCGTCGGGTTCAGTCAGGAGGCGCAATAGTTCATGCCACAGCAAATATCAGGATATCGGAAGCTGGCCAGAGACGATCATACCTCCCTGATTTTCCTGCTCTGCCAGAGCAATGGACCTTGTGTACCCGAGGCAAATTCATCTCTCGTCTGTACCTGCGAGCCATAGCCAACGCACTTCGTACTCTGGCCATACTGCTGGAACGTTTTGGGTAGAGACGAGTTCATCTGCGAAAGAAGTGAGTTTAGTCAACGTGGGATTATTTTTTTCCTTACGGTTCGTGATTTCGAATCTTCAACTGAAGTGTCTTACTTACTCGTTAGCCCTCCCCTCGTTTCAATTATCAAGCCTTCCCACTGAGTACTGAACTTCCATCGTATGCGACGCCATATTATCATCACTAGGTCGCGAGTCGCTTCGGGAAAAGGTACATCACTCACCCTCCTTCCCTTTTATGCTTCTCCAGCCCTTAAACATTCAGTGCACATTCCCCACCCGCGTTATTCATTGAAAGCGATGCGCTACGTTCACCACCCCTCCCGACGCGCTCATTAGACGACGGTGCCATCAACCTCAACGCGACGGACCCTCCATGCTTCCGGGATGCCCGCGAACGTTGGAAAGGGGGTCCACCGCATGCTTGGCGCCTTTTTATTGTGGTTCTAGTTCGGGCGTGCTGCAGAGTACAAGAACGGTAGCCTCATATTTGCCCCTTGAACGACGATTCGTCGATGTTTGTCAGGATATACACGGTGCGTTCATCGACGCTTTCATGCTCTTTACGGTCAACAGAGTGACTATAATTCTATCTTCCGACTCTTCACATTTTTAAATCTATAATTCAATTTTCAATTCATGTTCCTCTTAACCGGGGTCATCCATTAGACGGGCATCGAAGTTTTTCACTGAAAAAAAAAAAAAAACTAAAAATACCACGTGGGTCACCTTAGGTTTTCATTGACAAGAAAACACTTTTCCTCTGCAGTTAGAGTCTGTTCGGTAACCATCCGCCGGTTCTGGTATGGCGGATTGATGGCACCTCGGCTTACTCAGCTGGTTCAAACTTAGAAGCCATCAAATTTGGTGATTGCCACCCTCTCGGCCATCACAAACTCCGCTTCGGTTCCTGGCCGCTCGTTTCCCGCCCATTATCCCGCCTTCTTCCCCGCCTCGTGATTAAGGCTCCTCTTTCACTGTGATACAATAAAATTATGTGTTGGAAAGACTTATAACTAAGTTTTAGTCACGAATAGTAAAAAGCGCCAAATACTACGCCTTTATTAATCTACAAGTTGGAGCTCATTGGTAGAAACGGTGAGCTCAACCTTGGGCGCAAGAGACTGATTGGGAAGCGACGTGCATGGGATTGATGGGAAAATCTAAAGACCATGGGAGACTCGAACTGTCGGAGTATTCCGAGCTGCCATCAATCCGCCATTCCAGAACCAGCGGATGATTACCGAACAGACTCTTACACTTCGGTCCAATCTCAAACCGGCTTACTTAAGTTATTCTAGGACTGTGCGTATTGCATCCCTCTGTCCCAAATTTGACGCTGCTGAGATTTCATTCTATTCTAAAGGAACCAGCGCAATCGATAGCGCAATCGCTGCCTTTCGACATTCTTGTAGAGATCTTCTTCCATTCTCTCCCTCTCAATAAAAAACGTCCACCCATTATCTTTCTCCACATCTGCAGATCACCATCGGCGCTGCGCAGGGACGGAGTTTCAATATTTTTAATAACCCCACCTTGAATGTCGAGTGCCGAACTCTGAACTAGTGAGCGGTTATATATACGTGCACTGTCTAGGTGCATACTAAAATGTTGCGAGTTTAAACTGCCTGCTACATCATTTTTTATCTTTACATGAACTAGAGGAAATGAATTTTATTGGCCCGACGCCGATATATCTCGGAAACAGTTATATTTGACTTTAACAAAACACTTTACAATTCACTTGGCTTTACATATCACGTCAGACGGAAAAGAGAGCTGTGTTTGTGATTTCTACCACTGGATATTTAAGAGATGAAAACGCTCTCCCAATTAACTCTATCAGCAACAAATATCTTCAGTTCCATCCCATTGAAAACATTAACTAATAAAGCTTACCCAGCAGGTGCAGTTGCACATCCAGAGCCGCCACCAAGCGCCAACGTCGCGCCATTGCTACAAGTATCGTGGCCGCCGCCAGAAATGAAGAACTGGATTTCGTTGGGGACACCAGAGTACCCAATTGACTTCACGGAGCCGCTTCCAAAAGTCCCACAGTCTCCAGTCGGGATATTGGCACCTGCGTTAGCGCCAGTGCAATCCGCCCCAACGAAGCCGGTAATAAAGGCCGACATTACCATGGTGCCGGAAGCGACAAGAGCAGTGGCGATGAAGACGACGTTGAATTGCATTGCAATGAGATGGCGTAGCTTCTACATGACCGAATAAAGGATGATGAGCAAGAGGCTTGGAAAGCTGCATGGACAAGATGCTAACCTGATAAAATGTAAGAAGAGGAGCTGAGCGAAAAATGCAGAGGCGGACAGGTATTTATACGTTTTTTTATCTAACCTTTCCTCTCTTTTTTCTGTAATTTTGCATTAGTGCTGGGAGTGCTTAGAACCAAGTTTGGAGTCGATCTCCATTAACGACACCGCTTGAATAATACCAACCACGTCGAATGGTAGACCTTTCGTTAGCATTAGCGATGGAACCCCACGCCCTCTCGGCATGCACTGCTAGAAGGGGATTGTTTCGCGCATCGGGTTTGGAGTGTATGTCTGACCGAGTAGCTAAAGGTTTTTCTCATTGGTGGTTTATCCTAGAACACAGCTGCTGGGTATCACGGACAAGGTTGTTAAATTCCACTACTGTTGCCGAGTCTGATAAATTTCCTCGCATTGGGAACGGCGTTTCTGAAGGGAACCTCACCAATAACACCTTCTTTTCTTCCTTTGCTTTATGAAAGAGACGATTAAATAAAGCGTGGGGAGTATGTACGATGACCTTCCATGTGACTCACCCCCATGGTCGTTTTTGATTCGAGCCGAATGCCTCAAACGCC
Source organism: Galerina sulciceps (assembly GCA_023014345.1). Classification (NCBI taxonomy): domain Eukaryota; kingdom Fungi; phylum Basidiomycota; class Agaricomycetes; order Agaricales; family Galerinaceae; genus Galerina; species Galerina sulciceps. The sequence continues at coordinate 217,911 of JAEDXJ010000020.1, read as the reverse complement.
GGCCTGCAGAGAATAAGGAGAACTCGGTGACGAACGTTGGAGATGAGTACAAGTTCCATGCCCGAGGGCCTTTGAGTTAATTATCATAGATGCTGGAACGTGGGGAAGATAAACAAACATAGTCCCTTCTGTGCGATTTTGAATATGCGATTTATAGATAGAAAATTGGTAAAGCGCCGGTAAGCTCGGGAGATCATAAACTGATGGCCCAATGTGTATGTGCCCTACATGTACATAAGTCACTGTTTTTGTCATCACGAGGTGTGGTATGGATCTGCAAGTCGTACCTACAGTGAATGTGAGCCTCTCACAACATCCTTCTCTGTTTGATTTGTCCGAGTATCACCAAGAGAAGGCATGAGCATCAGAACGCCTACACGCTATAAATTTTTGGATGTGGTCAGGCTCGATGAGGTGCGCTTTCAAAGGGCAAATTGTTCGCAGTATGTGACTCTTGTCTTCCTGCGGCTTACTGACAGATTACAGAGTTAGTACGTCTTTTCTCTGTTACAAATACTACTCAATTACTTCATTTATATTTAGGTCCAGTCATTCACTTAAGAGCAGGCATCCTCCCATCTACTTTGATCTGCTAAGGAAGCTTGTGTCGTGCAACGTCCTCAGAGGGGCTATCGAAGCAAGAAGGAGTTCAACTATTAAATTTTTGTACCACACCAATAAGACATGTTGTCCGATTCTCTTTCTTTGCGATCTCATACAAGACGATCTCAAGGATTGCACAACTGTTAATTATGCGATTAAAATCAGAGAGCAACCGCAACGTAATTAATTATGCCGATCGTAATCTCCCCTGAACTGGACGCCCTTCCAGAGGCGTACAAGTTAGCATTACGCAAATTACCTGGTATGAAAGGATCGTCGTGTTTTGCTTGCAGTGCACGCACAGTGTCGAGTGTCGAGTCGTTGTATATTGTTTTCGAGAGTTGTTGAATGGTCCAGTTCTCGATAAAAATTGGAGGGGTTAGCGTACACTTTTCAGTGTCGAAGAAATAGGCCGGTAAGCGGTTAGAGGATGCGGTGCTCGAGCTCTGAACTCTTCTTCTAAAAACGTGTTCGGCCGCTAACAATCGGCAGAATTTCATCGTCATCAAGTGCTTTGGACGAATGTACTGTATATGGACCATGTATTTACGTATTGTCTTGAGCTAGACCTCGCTGACGAGTTCGGCGATTCTCTGAGCTCTCGCCCGCGATCCGAGGAAAATCTGGATCTTGAATATGAACCTTTTCTTAATCACCGCCAACAAAGAGATTTTAAGGCAGTCATGTTGCTAGATATCCCTAATAGTCGAATATTACTGATCAATCCAAACCTCCCGCGAAATTAAAGTTCGTGAGAGGTGGCAAGATGTCGGTGACAATTTGAACAAAGTAAATACGAGGATTCTATTGCCGTTTAATTACCTGCCAGGAGGCCGGTTCTGCGTTTCGGCTCAAGTCATCTCTACGTTTACACTGGCCGAAGCTAAGAATAGAGGCTACTAGTAAGAATAGGGGACAGAGAACCAACGGCATATGTAGATCTGAGCGGCAGTGAGTTAATTTCCATGTCGTTGACATCATAGCTTGCTCATTGTTGACAGCCGCAGTACCAAATGGATAGACGAAGAACCGAGAAACATTCGATGCATTGCTTGATGGAGAGAAGGACACAAATTTTCTCACGTACGAACTTCGAAGAGCAATTGACTTGAAGGACTAGGCGAGCCTAATGCGATTGTTAAGGCCGCAGGAGTAGATGCAGCTTGTCTGCCAGTTCACTCAGTGGATCCTCCTAGCTTGATGCGGCTTGTTTGCGCGTCACATCTTGTTCTAATCCCATTGGCTGACGTCTTCTGTTAATCAGCTTTGGGATCCAATTGGACCGCGGTTCTATTTAATGTTTCATCGGACTGAACGTGATGTGTGTTGGAATCTTCAAATCGACGCGCACCACGGACTTGTTTGTGTATGTATTTGCTGCGTGCTTCAAATACGTCGCGTGTATTCTTCACCTCTTTTCATCTGAATACCATCATCATCTCACTTGTATTCTTCGAACTCCAACAATGTGAGAAAGGAAGGAATGAGAAACGTTCGCTGCGTCTGAGCACTGAGGTCTTTACAAATGTTTTCTGGTGGTTGTGCCGTTTTTGGGAGTCACGCGCTGTCAATTTCAACTTCTTCCCACCCTTTCTCTTTCCCCCACTGCCCGCCCACCTCTAACCACCTCAACATCGTTTAGGGTAGGGACCCCGTTTCGGTGACGAACGAGGTTCTAGAGCCCCACAGGTAAGCCCCGCCCCAGCATATCCCCTCTATTTCGCCGACTGACAATGGGTACAGCGTCTCGACCCCCATGATGCGTACGACCGCCCTGGCCCACCGAAAGCACCTCCAACGGCCAGTGCACGGCCCCATTTCGCCGAAACCGCCTCCAAAACCAACCCCCTGCCGCATGTACACCCCCGAAACCCCGTGAGTCAAGCCAACAACACCCGACGTAGGGGTTTTTAGTGGGGTTTTGCCTGCCCGAGGGTAAATGGTACGTCCCCCCCTGTCTTTGCCATTTCCTGTCCCATTCCGCAGCTCCCCGACCCCCCGTTTAACGTCCAACACCATGCGCTCGCCCATTCCCACTCGTTTCGCGCAACCGGCTTCCCAATCCGTCCCGTCTCAAGCCCACCCACCGCCCTCGTGCCACGTGAACGAAACCCCGGGCGCTGCGTCTCCCGCGGCACCCATTCATGTCGCGACGACTCCCCATTTCGAGCCCTGCCGTACCACCTCTCATGCCACGTCACCGACGCCCAAGCGCTGCGACTCCCGCAGCCCGTGTTCGTCCCACCAACCAGCCCCATTTCGAGCCCACCACAAAACCCGGGCGCAGCAACTCACGTAGCGCCCGTTCGTGCCACCACACTGCCCGTCTCGCGCCCCACCGATCACCCTTCGCGCCACGTCACCGAAACGCGCACGCTGTGACTCCCGCAGCCCCTGCTCGTCCACCACGCCCCCCATTCCTCCCCCCACCAATCGCCCTTCGCACCGTGCACCCAAACACAGGCGTTGCGACTCTCGCCGCGTCTGTTTGTGCCGCCCCGTTTCGCGGCTGCAGCACGTTACCCAAGTTGTCGCGCTACGCCTCTGGCGCCGCGGCGCCGCCGTATGGCGCGCTGTGATTCCCACAGTGTCTGTTTGCTAGGTAAGGGTTGTAGTAGTGTTAGTATATACGTATATGTAGTAGATATTACATTTCAATAAAGCATTTATGATTCCCAAAGACCTTATCAATAAGGTGATGTCAACGATCACAACACCGTGCTCGATGGCCGCCTGTGTGCCGATGGGGATTAGCTTAGTTGCTTTAACATGCCTGATTCAGAGAGAGGGAAAATTCTCCGGATTATATCCTCTAGTTGCTCATAAATATTTTGTTGACATTTACTTAAATGACACTGTCGCCCATACTCTACTCTAAAATTTTGACCACGTCCTTATTCAGACCGTCTGGTTTTTTTCTTCTTGGACTTATGTTTATGACGGGTCAGCTGGCCTTCGGGCGACGATCCTCCCTCCTTCTCCACTTTCTTGAACTCTATCGTAGGGAACCAACGATTCGACGTCCTGTGGCATCCAACACCAACACATCTGGTGTCCAGAAGTGCTGTGGTATAATCATTCCCAGCCAGAGCTAGTGGGAGAGCCGCGACTACATTGGGGTGGAACAAGAAGGCGACGGCTGCGATGAAGGAGACGCGCATTAAGTTTGAATGATGTCTGGCGATCCATCAGCTTTGAACCGAGACCAGAGGAGTAAGAAATTCGTACTTTTTGAAGAGTTCTAGGGTTGTACGAGATTGTGGTCAAATAACGGTGGTGCCTGCCCTAGTATGTTCTTAGATGCTACGTGAGGAGCTGTATGCGCAATAACGAGTGGATACTTACATGCCGAAGGGATAGAAATGCGCCAGGCACTTGCAGAAATTAGGTCGCTGGAGTGCAGACTTATAAACCAGGCGAATGCCTGGCTATTTCGAGGCGAAACAATCACGAACAGTAGGCATGATTCTTTTCGATGGAGTATATCAGTGTTCCCATCACTCATTTGACCTTTCATCTTATGTTCTTTGACGAGGCGGTGTCCGCCCTATCCAATAATACAGCGTTCTTATAAGTTTACCCGGTCAAACGCGTCGCTTCACTATAGTGGGTCGAGAAGTGGATCATAAAACCTCTCAAACTGGACTCGGTGGCGCTGAGAATCAAAGTTTGAGTCTGCGTAGACGTCGAGTCTGGCAGATGTGCGGGCATCGAAGGAGGTTCTCAAATTATCATATGCATCGACTGAGCTATATCTGTAGAGTACCCTCTGGCCGCGCACGATTTTGTTTATATTCTAGCTATTCATAAAGGTTGGTTGAAGTGGGGACTGGCGTTCATTAGAGAGAGTCGACACCAATCGAGACCAAAGACACTCCCCGTACGCAACGGGTCCTGGACATCAAGATGTCCCCGCGTTAGCTGTCCAACGCGTAATTTTATTACCTGTGCGCCCATAAAGAGCGGGTAGAGCGCCTCTGATAAGATAATAGTGGACCCAGTGCGTGTTTTGAACTTATAAAAGGAGCGGACGGCGTTGTCGAAAAACATGGAGCTGGTGAGCTGTGTTCTGGCAATAAGATAAGATCAACCGAATTGTTCCGAGTTGTTCGTGTTTGGCATCAGCGTTCGGTGTCGCCGTCGTGGATGCCGGGACGGTGCCTTCCAAATTCCAATGTTCCATGAGTCGACGATGCTGATTCCCTTCATCCTCTTTTCACGAGCCCAGTTCATCCTAAGGAATCCTCCCGGCCGAGCTCCGGCTACCGAATCGCGTGATCCACTATTCGACGTGTCTGTATACCCACTGTAACCCAGTGCGAGTCGACAGATTCTTGTACAATCGTTGTGCGTTGCGGTTCAAAGATGTTCCAGTTATCATCCTAGGTGCGTTTTGTCGTTCTTATCTCATTTTTTGCGGATATGCGCTGACATTATCTCCTTATTCAAAGGACTAGTCCGAATTCGCACGACTCTGACCTACTCAACGCATTCGCGGCATCTACCTCGCAGTCCCAGACAGGGCAGAGTATGACGTCTCGTCGAAGACGATGGGGTCTTCGAGTGGCCAGAGGCTTTAGAAAGTAGAAATGCCGAGCTGTTCAAATCATATCTATGACATGAATGCCCAGGTATGTTCCATCCTCATTCCCCTTACTCTACACACATCGTCTGCAACAGCGTTTCGCACTTCCCTTGGAACGAAGGCCACCGTTCCGCCCTTTATCCACATTGTCAACCAAAAGACCTGATTCGTGCCATAACCAAACCCCCAGTCGGACTCTGCGCACTTCCATACCACCTGCGAGAGAAGAGGACCTTGCGTACCCTAGGCTGATCTATTTCCCTAGTTTGTGCATACATGCCGTCGTCCGCACAAGACATTCTATAGGCGCCTTATATGGGAATGTTATGCGCGGGGATCTTGGTTGAAGTGAGATCATCTCTTTCTTACAGTTCCTGATTTCGATTCTTTAACTGAAGCGTCTTACACTTTACTCCACTTCTAATGACAATGGCAAATATTCCCTTTGAGATTCCCTCTTCTATGTCGTCGTATCATCAGTGGCTGGTTCGCGAGTCGTACGTCGTTTCGGGGAAATGTATGTTACTTTATTTGTATTTCCTTTACTTCTTTACCGTTCTTTGTTCTCTCCAATCGCGAGCTGACCACAGCCGTTCAACCTTCAGTGCAAATCTCATCGACACGTCCTCATCCGCGTTATTGCTTCGCCAACTCACGACGTTCAGCTCCCCTGCCGACTCACCGGGTAACGGTATTGGCGGATACACCAAGGAACGTCATATCTTTGGGAATGCTCCCGCGGATTTCGAAAAAGGGTCCACTGCACGCTCGGCGAGAGCTGATTCCAGTTCTAGTTCGGGCGGTGTCAACCACTCAGATTATCGGGCACAACGACCCAACTGGTTGGAATTGAATTCCTAGGAACGTCCCTGCTGTCTATTCTTTCCCTGATTCCCTAAGCCTTCTAAAGCGGATTCTATCATTTTGTGCGATGTCAATTAGGGGAGAACATGTGAGTCATTTAGTGCCTCACCAGTCATCACGATTCTCGGTTGATACTCGTCTCAATAAAATACGGCTCAGCTCAAATACTCGTGGTTTTAATGACGGGGACTTATCGAATATCGCACACGACGTCTTCGAGCTGATTACAGGTTTCAACTCCATCATTCAGGAGATCCGTGCTCGTTGGCATACACAGCTTGGAATTTCTCAGGAACTCGAATATGGATCGGTACGGTTTTTCAGATTATTCATTCCTCTTCTCGACTTTCTTGGTACTCTATCGTAGGAAACCAGCGAAACGACATTTTGTCGCATCCAATACAGCGAGCGTCCAGGGGTGCGGTGGTGTCATACTGCCTAAACGGGAGAGCCATCGCTACATTGATGCAGCAGATATAGGTGAGGACGGCGGTAACGTATACGCGCATTCAGTTAGAATGAGGTCTGGCGATGTATCAGCTAAGAACGTCGGCCAGAGCGGTGAAGAATTCGTACATTCTATGAATAATTCTGGGCTTCGGTGAACTCGTAGGGAAATAACGGTACTGGTGCCTGCCCAAGTAAGTTCTTAGACGACTCATGTCAGAAGATGCATGCACAGAAATGAGGAGATACTTACGTGTCGGAGGAATAGAAATGCGCCAGGCACTTGCAAAAAATCAGTTACTGGAGCGGGGAGTTATATACCGGGCGAATGCCCGGATATTCCGAGGCGAAACAATCAGAGAAGAAATCTTCGTGCCTTCTCGAGAGAGTACCGTATATCAATGATTCTCATCACCCATTTATTTTTTTGCCCGGGAGGCAGTGTACTCGATATTAATAGCTTAAAAGATGGTCCTCTTTGAGAGTTTACCCGATGAAACTCATCGCTTTGCTGTGTACTCGGCTGAGGAGATCATCATATAACCTATCAAAGTGGACTTGGTGGTGCTACGAGGTCTCACCGGGCGTGTTATATTTAGAGAAAGTGCACGATTTTGCCTATACTTATTTGGTTATTCTCATTGGAATACGGCCACAGACTATAGACTGCGCTGACAGTGGAACTGGAGAACATTCTAACCATTCGTTTCGACGATTTAAAGAGGAAGTCACTTTCCAGACGTCCAAATGTGTTGCCTCAGCTTTCTATCGTGTCACGACTAGTAGTTATCTACATTTCGTAATAGAATTACCAACCTTACAATAAGTACTGAGTGTCTCTCGCGTCTCAGAAAGCAAGAATTATAGAACCAGTTTCGTAGGCAGGGGTGGAAGGCGACGTCGTGATCATTGCCCTCGCCCACGATAAGATAAGATCAGCCGGATTGTTCCGAGTTTGTTCATGTTTGCTTCGGGAGCGTCAGAATCTTATGTCGTTTTCACCGAACCTTCTCGTCAACGATGCCCTCCATGTTCACCCTTCTTCCTGTTTGCGTGAGACTCGTCTCTACCTAAGAGATCTTCTCAGCCGAGTTCCAGCTTCCGACATGGGTTCTGAGATCTGATAAGCCACTATTCGACGTGCCTGTACATCCGTGCTAAGATCGGCTCGACGAAGTTCCGGGTATCATATTAGGGTGCCTTTTCTCTTCATATTATCATTCACTTACAGATATGCGCTGAAACAGTTCTATTTCTGAAAGACTAACCCGAATTTTCAATTCAACATACTCAACAGTCGCAATATCGACCGCCGTACAATCCTAGCCCAATGTATCCTCTCCATCGCTCTCCTGATTCATCTACTGGCCCACGTTGGTCGTATACCGACCGTCTGGAACCCCAGAAAGCAAGCCCACCTCACCAGAGCGGACAGGATAGAGTTTGGACGTCCCGGAAAAGACGGTTGGATGCTTGAGGGCAGGAAGTGCTGCGAACCTTGCCAGGCGTTGATGACAGCGTAGATCTGGATGTATGTCACTTCCTTCATTCAACTCTCTATCCTTTTCCCGTGTTTCTTTGAGCTCATACCACGAACAGCATTCGCAGGCCGTCTCACTCCCGTTCATCCGCTACAAATTCTCACAATGCTCTGCGCCCACACGCCTGCCTGCAGCCCGTCCACCTTTCCGTCTCTTCAGTCAACAGTCCGAACGAATCATGCCACGGTAGCATCGTGGATACCGCGGGCGTGGCGAGAAACCACCATACCTGCAGTCGTTGCACTCCCGTGCCCGCTCTGCAAGACAAGCGGACCTTGCGGCGTAACTTATCCTAGGCGAATCCGTCTCGCTCCTCTGTGTCTGCGAGTCGTAGCTTGCATAGGACATGCTCTAGCCATATTACGGGAACGTTTTGAGTGGAGGCAAGTTCTTGATGAAAAGAGACCTTGGTCAACGTGAGATTGTCTCTTTCATACGGTTCGTAATTTCGACTCTTCAACGACGTGTCTTCCTCACTTCTTAGCCTTTTCCTCACGACAGATATCAAGCATTGACTCTGAACTCCCCTCGTCTACGTCGTCGTATCGCCAGTTTCTCGTTCGAGAGTCGCTTCGCGAAGGGACACGCCACTCATCTTTCATTCTCTTTCTTATTCTCCAGCCCCAAGCTCGACCTGACCACCCCTGTTCAATCTTCAAAGCACGTCCTATCGGCAGTGATGAGCATGTCCTCATCCGTTTTAATCGTTCAAATCGACGCTTTGGGATCACCATCCCTCCAGGCGACGACGCCGGCGGCCCAACTGAGGAGACGATATATGCTTCGAGAATGAAGTCCGGATGCCCGCCGACGTTGGCAAAAAGATCCACTGTTGGCTTGACGCGTTCTGGTTCTGGTTCTGGCGGTGCGGGGAAGCACAGAGAGCGGTAGCGTCATCGCCAATAGAAGATGCAGCGTACTGCCGATCGCGCTTTACTGCTCTGGTTTCACTATGGTCAGAGGAGAGGAAGTAATCTCTGTTCGGAACGTCTTCTCTCGTCGCCGCTGCCTTCGAGATTGCTCTTACATGATATTTGTTGACATTCCGTGCTAATGGCACTGTTAGCTACCCACAGAATTTTTGCTGATTCGTCAGTGACGGTGTTCAGACTTTCAAGCTTTTGACATTTTGGTGTTAATTTTACGATGGATCTCTCGATGTCAGCCGACAGGTACACGGTGCGTTCGTCTGCTTGCACGAGAATGTTTTTCGGTTTAATCGTCTGTCATTTTTGTAACTACCTAGCGGATTTTTATGGTTCGGCTTCCTTATCCTTCTTCGTTTTTGACTCCAATCGGGTAGAATCATCGAATCGGTACGCTTTCAAATTATCCATTCCTCATCTCCACTTCTTCGCTCATATATTGTAGGGAACCAACGAAACGCCACTCCCTCGCATCCGACACAGCGGGCGTCCAAGCGTGCCGTAGTGTCGTATTTCCCAGCCAATGGGAGAGCCGTTACAGCATTACTGTAGAGAAGATAGGCGACGGCGATGAGGTATGCACGCATGATGATGTTTGAACGACGGCTTTACGCTGAAATCTGGATTTCGATAGACTTGTGGTGTAATAACGATACTGGTGCCAGCCCTAGTAAGTTCTGTGATAATGTATGAGACGAGATATGCGCTGAACCGGGAGGACACTCACATCTTGCAGCGAATGAGATGGAAATGCGCCAGGCACTTTGAGAAACTTGGTTGCATTAGCGTTGGGTTATATACCTGGCGAACGCACGCCCAGCAATTCTTGGGCGAAATGATCATCGAAGCCGAAGACGTTTTCCCGCCGATTCTTCTCAAGTGAGGGTATCAATGATTATCACCATCCGTGTAGACGTTGATCTGTTGTTGCTGGGAAGGCGGTGTCCTCGATTATCGATAGACATGTGTGAACCATACGGTATTCCTTGGAGGTTTACCCGCTTGAATTCAAGGTTTCGCTGCGTTCAACGTATCGTCTTTCGAACGAGGACTCAATGCGACGGTTTACTCATTGAACATGTTCAGCCGACCAGAACAAAACCCGAACGGCAGATTTGGGGGAAATGAAGGGGATTCTCACCGTGCTAGATTTCGTTTAAATTTAGTTTTTCTTACACGCCCTATCCGACGCGCTGGAGCCCTGGCAGTGGAGGTGGAAACCATGGTAATTATTCCTTTGATGAACGCCTTTTTGAATTCAGGCTGATAGTTCATTATATAGTGTTCAAAGAATCTGGCGTTTCTCAGAAAATCGAGATTCCAGGTGAGTTCCCGTCCAGTTATCTGTCAACTCACACACTCGTTATCTAACTTTTGTCATCTCATATTACCAGCGCTCCGGGATAAAGAGGAGGTCCAGCCTCAACTCTGCGGCATCGCCCCTGAAGACAAGAAGATAAGATAGGCTCGGCCGGCTTATTCGTGTTTGATTCTCGTCCTTCGTGTGGACGAAGTTTCGTGAATTCCATCGGTATCTCCTTGTCCCTGTTTTAACAAGGCCTTTGTTTTTTTACCTAAGAGCGCTTCATTAAATCTTCAGTATCCGACAAGCAACCATTAGACGCTGATATCCATGATTCATCTGGAGTTGAGGGATTTTACAGCATGCAAGTTGAGTACAAGCTTAGCGTGCTATGGTTTTGCGAAGTTCCAGATATCTTCTGAGGTGCGTCTTCTCATCCTGATTTCATAAATTTTCAGATATGAGCTAACCATGTCCTACTTTTTAAGGACTGGTCAAGTTCTCAACCAAAAAACCCCACGATTTACGTGTGACGAAAGGAATTCGTGAGTAGATAAGACTATCATCGTGTGCTGATATCTCCCTACAAGGGAAGCTTTCACAAGTTCGTCTGCGAGGATGCGCACTGCCACTCGTCTCGACATTCAAACCTGAAGTTGAAAGCATTTGCGGCTTCATATTCTTCTTACCGTCCCCGGCGGCACATACATAACCAGCCACCTTTTTGTTGATGGGAGACTCGGAAGAATACTGTGTAAGCTAAATCCTCTCATTGGTGGGTCTATTTCGCTGTCGTAAAGATTTCTCACACATCCAGTAAGTGTTATGCCAAGAGACCCCTCAGGTCATCCTTGCGCTAAACATATGACCCACGTACCCTGTGGCTCCTCCTCCAACACAACCACAGTAAGTATATGAAACGCAATTCGAGTTCCTTTACGTTATTATAATAATAACCCTGATAAATTGCGCATGGAGTTTACTTAGTTATGCGTGTCGTCTTTGAGTCAGAAAACCAATATTGATGTACTTAGAGGGTTAAAAGGGGAGATCCGTAGTCTCTGACATCTTAGGATTGAATGTTTGCGGTTCCGGTGAGTGTTGAAGCCCCAAAATTAACAAGGTCAGATGAATGGTAAGGCGAACTCAGTGAGGTGAGCTAAACACCGGTGCCCGAGATTCTGCCGGTGTGAAGGGGCACACGATCGTCTCGGACTCATAGCCAGTGATAATTCAAGAACTGTTACCTACTTTGGAACGTCTCTAGTCGTCATTGTCGCCTACGGCTAGTCTCCCTACGACGGACTTGCTTTTGTAAATTTGTTGAAAACCATGAATCTGGAAATGAACCCAACAGCCTGCTATCACGGCGCCTATGGTGTGGCAGTTTGTGCGCAGCACGGGGAGGCATAAGTACTAATCTTTACCTTGAGTAAGTAGCATCGCTCTGATATAAGTTTCAAGGTAAGGGGACCGACGTCCGTACGAAAATTTACTGATGTGATTTCCACCAATGGATTAATACACATTGAATCTCGGTGACCTTGGTTCAACATTTTTTGACGGATGGCAGTTTGATAATCAACTGACCCAATTATCACCGCCTACGAGTCATGTGTAAACACTTTGAATGCTATTTTCGGATTGTAGGTGTCATAATTCTTCAGGATACGTCGGGAGGTGCAATGAAACTGGAAGGTGAAAAACGAATGAATAGCTCGCTAAGAAATCGCGATGCGGTTTGGTATTTCGGTCCTTGGGGGTGCTGAAATCCAGCGCTTATTATTCTTATTTAAATGGACAGTTGACCATACTACGATGTTGACCCACAGACGGAATTTGCCGTGGTCAGAGCATTGTGCGCCACAATCGTTTAAAACCCCTTTAGCGAGGTTGATGGCAGGAAAAAAATATTATGCGAAAATCCTTATAACCAGTTTTTTCCTTACTGGAATGGCAGAGGTCCCCTGTTCCCTATATCCTGCCACGATGGTACGCTACCTCTCAATGTTCATCGCTGCTGTTGTCCTCCTGGGTTGCATTTTCGCCTCAGGACAGCAGTTCTCCTTCGACCCACGTGGTTCAAAACCCGACGAACCTGAAGAATCCGACGGTAAAATCAAAAAAGCCAGCAGCGCCATCGGCGTCTTTATCCAGTCCTGGTGGTGGGCACTGTTCGGGCTCACCTTTGTAGGATTTTTCTTTTTCCTCAGCAGCTTCCCGATCACAATCCAGGTTTTCTTCATGCACCTCAACAAGCGCCCTCACCGCCTCTTTACCCAGGGACAGCGAAACGTCCCCAGAGAAACGGAGTTCGGGCATCTCTTCTGTATCCTGGTCGCATTTTGCTTCTTCTTCCTTGCGACATACTTCCCCATGCTCATGATTTTCACCGCTTGTCCGAACTTGTTCGGAGACATCATGCCGGCATCCATGACGGACAATCCCTTGCCAATCATTATGACGAACATGGGCGCGGGACTGGCGGACGACTTCGCGATAGGGGCCCTGCTAGCGCTTGTTAATCATCGGGAGTACCTTCACTTTGGTACGGAAGGCAGGGTATTACCGTACAAGCAGAGCCTTGATTGCGCGTTTTTCGCGTCCCTCATATTTTTTACGGCGATGCAGACAGTGTTGAACGTCACACTTGCGTCCAAAGCGGCCTTCAAAGCAGCAGAAGCGATGACCCACTTGCACGTCGCATTTTATGCAATCGCGATGATCGATATATACATCACAGTTAACTCATTGAGAAAGCGGTTGATGAACCAAGAGGACCCGGTATTCGATGAGGTACACGAGTTTAAACAACTCTCGAAACAAGCTGTTAACACGCTATTCAATAGACACTTTACCATTTGTATGCAAGGTCGTCTTTCTTCTTCATACCCCTCACTATTTTCAAAATCGTCGAGAACATTTTGCAGTGGACCAATATCCCGACGGTCAACTACTCCGCCTTGCTTTTTTTCAGCACCTTAATCAACGGAGTTGCATACTTTTATGGCTTGCTGTGGATCCTTCGTGTTTATTTTCCTGGAAAACCGATAATATCGTGTGGGGGCACAAAAGCGTAAAATAGGTGTCTATACTTTTCTGTCGGAGAATCATACATGACTTATTGGTTAGTTCATATTAGTCAAAAAAGTCTATGCGTCGTTTGTTAGGGATACTTAAACGACTGGTTGGCATCACGCCTGCCTGTGGGCATGATTGCGAGCAAGAAGGAAAGAGTCAAAGACACAGAAACGAGGTAATCATGGGCGTCATTTTTGGGTAGTGACGTTCGATAGCTCTGCAGGCAGACCAGACGTTTAGAAACCGCGCGGAGCTTGAAAATAATTTCGGGTCCTCAGGCACTGATGAGAATTACCTTATACAGTTTATTCAGGGAGGTTTAGATAATAATCGCGTTTAGATTTGAGTCTGAACGCGACGGGAAGTCACCACTTGCGCGTAAAAGGACTTGTGCAAGCACGCCAGTTGCCACCCAAATTCCATTGAGCCCCAAGGTACAGAGATCCGAAGTCCTTGCTGCTTACAAATGGCGGAGCGCGGATCGGCAGTGATGCCGGTACTATTTTGGGAGCCTGACAGTGCGGCTTTCCATATACATGTCCTTGTAAAGCTCTTGTGACGACCTTACTTTCCAATGTAAGGTCACGTAAATCTTAGTTGATCATACAAGGACAGGCATTGCAATGTCGCGACATCACCCTCTCGGTAATGAAGTTGAGGCTGTGTATCACCTTCTGCATAAAAAGGCGGCGCTTTGGAAAACGCTATCTCATTCCTGTAACCAATGGTGTGCTCATTTCCTTCAGATCCTCCTCATAATGCTAATCGCAGAGTCTAGACGCATACTCGTAAGCCGCAGGTAGCTGTGCCTGCCATGGAAGCAATGAAACCTTGGCTGGCGTCGATTTCGGAACTAGCGACAAAATTCTGGCAAGAAGACTTGGAGTCCCTCTTTCAAGATGCTGAACACTGCTTTCCAGATATTGTCTGGGATACAAAGGTGGAACCTAGTAACTCGGAAGATCAAAAAGAATCCCGAAAGATTTGGGGCCATCTCGGTTAGTAGTTGATATTGAAATGTCTGTTTTCGCCATCGCCAGTAATGTGAAACTTTCAGCTATCGTGCTCTCCCGCGGGTCTCCATCCTTTTCTTCCAGATATCTCATCCAAACATCAAAATTGAAGTCTAACACTGATGGCCAAGGGGACAAATCTGTCACAATATTCCATCCTAAGACTTCCCCTGATTACAAGGCCCTATGTTACGAACTTCTGCATCTATACACGGCAGCTTCAAACGAGATTCAATACGATAACAAAATTGATGTCTCCACTCATCAAGAACGTCTAGACATCCAACAGAAAAACTTTATGTACATGTGGAGAAGTCGAATGTATTCAGATGTTTGTATCACTTTAGCAACCCGGACGACCGAAGAAGGATCTTACACATTCTCATCCCATCGATTCCTTCTTAGTTCACGTTCACCTTATTTTCGTCGTGCTCTCTCTGGAACACATTCGGACTCCTCAGATGGTTCCGACATTGTTCAACTCACACTCCCCACCACGCATTTTACACCTGCAGCGCTTCACGTTATCCTCGGCTACCTCTATACTGGTACTTTGAGATTCTCTCATCGAAGATATGATCTCGCGACAGCAATGTCCATATTCAGCGGCGCGGTGTATCTCGAATTGCCAGCTTTGAAAGAATTGATCCTAGCCGACATCACAGTCGAAATGCTGCACGGCATGCATTACGCATTTCTTCCCGATTCCGAATATGCAGGACCAGTGGATGGTGATTGGATCACTGCAGTAAATCTTGGCTGTCAATGTAAAATTTGCGCCAGACGCGCTCCACGTGTTCTCGAATTCGCACTGCAAGAGGGCGTCAAGAATGATCTGCTTGAACGTGGATCTCGTAGAGCCCTTGTTTGCCTGTTCGGTGAAGGGTGGTGTACAGAACAATTTTCTGCATTACCCGACGCTATCACCGGTTCCGTCTTTACCGACGTCGAAGAGATTATTACAGCTCCAAATGCCTTGCCTATGCTATTTGCAGCGGAGTCGGCACTCCTCTTGCTGGAGAAATCATCAAAGGATTGGGGACCCATCGTGAAATCGTCTATCCTTTCCGTTCGTAAATTAATTGACAATGTGTTGTGCGCAAACGCCGAAACTTGTATGAAGTCTCAAACATGGCTGAATCTACTGGAGATTTCGGAAACGAGTATTGGAGAAAATGTGCTGAAGTTTGACCGAGTTACCTGGGTTTTGAGGGCTATATTGCAATGTGCGAACCCAGAAAACGCGTCTGCTCTCTACCAGGTACACCAAACAAATATTGTCGCCTCACATATTTACTTCACAATTTTATTAGGTCCTGGGTTCCGCTTCGGATGCGCGTTTTCGGCCATTTTCCATATGGGCCCGAATTGAAAGAGCCAGAATGGAGCTTCAAAAATTGGATCTGTCTGCTCCGTTTTCATCTTCGGCAATCTTGCGTCTTACACCTGATGAATCAAACAGTCTGATCAGTTCTGCTGCATCTTTTTACTCATGCATCTCAACTCCTAGCAGAATTGCCTCTATTTCGGAGGAACAAGCAAACATTGCTGGGTATAACCCATTCCTCTCGGCTCTCGACCTTGTAACAGCTTCTTCATACTCTCTGGCTTCATCGAGGACTATCACTACAGACTACGGATTGTATTATACGCGTCAGGCAATATCTCAAGAGACTATTCAAGATTGGAACTCGACAAGGACGCATACAAGAAGGAGAAGTTGGGATTCCTTCCAGGATTAGATGTGAGTAAATACTTATTTTATTTATTCACATAATCGATGTCTCCCCTAACATGCGGTCACAGGTGTGAGAGTGCCCCTCTGTGTAGGCACAGAAACCGCTATTGTTCGTTGCGCCGAGTCACCAGCGTCTAATTACTGGCACGTTCGCACGGCTAATGAGATGACATCCCGCCTCTATTAAATGTAACGAGTCACGTAGATATTTCCTCTCACAATTTTAGTTCTTATTGTCCTATACTGTTGAAACGCGTTAAAGCGTTGCGAGTTCAAAGTCGAAGGGCGGCGAACTCCGTTGGCGTGGGAAGGTTCCGTGAGCTGCACAAAACGTAGATATGTTGTAGTAAGTAGAAAGAATCTCGTCGTAAGACGAGTAGAGAGCGAGTATAGGGGAGGAGCAAAAACTAAGTCCAGACGACTTGGACAATGAATTTAGAGCTTAGGAACGATTTAGGAAAGGTTTGAGCTGAAGGGAATGCGTATATTCAACTGGGGAGTCTACTAGTATAAAGACAGGCCAGTATTTATATGTTTTTAGAGGATAAAAACCGTAAGGAAAAGTAGTTCTAAGAGGGGAAAGGAATGTTCTGGAAGTGAGGAAATGTAAGGTAGACACGAGAGAGAAGTAGACCTATGATAGAGATTAACATTTGGAGAAAAGAAATACAGAAGAGAGGTTTGAAACAGAGACAATTTCCGGAAAGCGAAGCGGTTGCTTTGAAGAATGTATGGATAGTCCGTTAAACCGCAATGTAATGAGAGTCGAGATAGGGAGATAAGGAGAGTGGGCGCGGTTCCGTTCCGATGCGCACCGCGTGGAGCGCGATCGTTGAGCGCAGCGCGTACGAACGCACCGATTTCGTCTTGTTTAATGCGTAGACGGAGGGGAACCCTCACACTGTACTCTCTTTTCCTTATTGTTACTGTAATTACACCATTTGAGTCATTCTAGGTAGGGATTTTTGTATAAATACGCCCCTCCTGTATCCTATATAAACAGTTGAATCCGAGTATTGCGCTCCCCCCATCGTTGTTAGCGCCTCGCGGCTCAGTTTCTACGATATAAACGTCGCTTGGCATCGTTTGGGATCGCTACCCATCGTCCCGTTCTCGTTTCACTAGTTGGAACAATTTTATTATCATTTTGTCTACTAACTACCACCCACCTTCCTTAGGATCCCCTCGAACCACTACGCAAACGGAGTTTGAGCCCGCTTTCCTTTCTAGGAAGCACCCCGAACTCACCCGCCACCGAGCATTTTCACAGGATCAGAAGAATGGAAGGGAAGTCCTGCAGGTGCCTCTATATCAGGTATTGTCATTGGATCGGTCTGTCTACATCGTGAGGCTCGTCTAAATCCAATTGAATTTGAGGTCTTGGACTGGTCATCAATTATTGCAGTTTCGCGGATGCTGAGGATTAACCGGCTGCCGAGCGTACAGGATAATGCGACAGTATGCCCAATCGGAACGTCCAACAATACATTCTAAATGACATATAATTCGGTAGTCATAGAGGGTCAATAAATTCGGGCTTTACTTGTTCAGTAATGTAACGTCAGTGTCTGCGCCTCAGCCAAACACCATCCGTGTCCTCTGCCCTTTCCGACCATGGCCGGCTCGCGAACTTGTCTGCCAAAAGTTCGGAGCCAACGCCCTCAGACCCCACTCGCTGCTCCCCGAACTGTCGTATCGGTCTTCTCCGAGATCCCTGGGCCAGCGGCAGTAGCAGGAATTCCGCGGATGTTACTGCATCTACTTGGGAGCTCTGGAGGAACGGGCGGCGTTTTAGAAATGGGCAGGAGGTGAGCGGGGCTCAAAATGCAGAGGGAAAGAGGTGCGGCGGATGCAACGACGGGAAGAGCCACGTCGAGCGGTGAAGTTATCATACGACTCGCGTGCCTTGACTCTAGCCGCCAAGAGGGACGTGGACCCGGCCTCGATGCACAGGAACGAGGGCAGGAGGGGCACTAGGTAGAGAATTTGGGAATGAACACTCCCTTCCCGTTGTAGAGACGGTCAGCAAGTCGTTGGCGAGAGGCAAGTCGTGGTATAGCAGCTTCCATGCCCCGAACGTTGGTCGAACGGCGCGAGACCGGTGCTCGAGGAGCTCGAAAATAAATCTTCGCGAACAGAGAGCCTATCTCGTAGTAGGAGGAGCGATGCCAACAACGGGCTATACAACAATGAACTGCGGTCAGTTTGAATCACAGAAGTAACCGGTTGAAAACACACACCTAATCACCTATTCCTTTATCATTTTAAATAACCCCCGTTCCAATTCTGATGTGGCGAAATTTCCGCGCGCCCACACCACCAAGTAGGGAATGCTGGTGGTACCTTCCACTGACCCTCCTACCACCGCGCTCCGCCTGTTCCAACCTGCCCCCCATAGACCCAGCCCACCAAGATCCAAAAGCCCGCTTGTATCTTCCTTGTGAACGTGTTGAATCCATATCGCAGCGGATGTACGTCCTGCCTGGCAGCCGAGATAGAGGAATGAGAAGAGTTGGTTGTGACTTCGGAAGATGGCATATAATATCCGTCGTAAGCGGAGTGGGTCAACGATAAGAGGAATGAACTGGACAGCGGCGGAACTGAGATTAAGAAAACCGAATCCATCTAAGAACTAAAAATGAACTATGCTCAGCCTCGACATCGAAAGGAACAACGAGATACAAAACACGCACTTGTTAACCTCATGCAAATTTGAAACTCGTGTCACGTACGCGTTTCCATCGATGGTGCAGGATGCTTTAACTTGCAGGATAGGTATGGATCTAAGTATCGCGAGTAATTCGAGCCTAGCTGCGAAGAAACATCAGCGAAGGTTAAGGCTATACAGGACTTCGTCACCCACGCGAACTTTGGGGCAGGCAACTAACATCTGAGAGAACCAAGACAAAAGATCGAGTCAGGCGAAAGGAAACTCAAGGAGTCGAAGATGGCTGGACAATATAGGCAACGGTTGGATCAAGTTCAACGTAACGCGGCGGGGTGGGTTGGGTGAACACAAAGAACGGAAGATGCAAATTTCCAACACGCAGCACGTGACTGATTCGATGGCGCGACGCACTCCTATTCCCAGTGTCAATGGCTTGTTTGTTTCTCCCTCCTTCATGTTAATCTGCCAATGCAATGTATTTTGCATTAATCCAACATTACAACCTGGCAGAAGAGTATGCCAACAGCACCTTAAATCCGAGTTCAGCCCTTGAAACTCAGGAAACATGTCGTCGCAGGAGAGGGCATCCGTAAGTTGGAAACACCGGCGGTGATCGACGCCATCAACACCGGCGGCAAATACCGCGGCACGTGTCGTCCTTGCCAGAGCCCTTGAACTCGCTACTATATGTGTTTGGGATATGCAAATTTTTTATGATTTTACAATTGCGGGCTCAAAACATAACATTTTACTTTTAAATCTTGAACACACATTATATATTATGTTTTACAGTTGGCTTGAATTTTTGGGATTTATTGAATTTAAATTGAGGCTCTCGGGCGATGACCGAAATTTGATGCAAAAAAATGAGAAGTGCAAATGACGGTCACACGCGATCATCGGCGTCCAAACAGGGAAGATTGTCACGCTTTTTGAGCTCTGACAGTAAAATAGAAGCTCTGTTGCATCCTCCCATACTCCTATTGCCTCGAAATTTTCCCCAAAGAGAGAAATGGTATTGTTTATTCTACTGTGAAAAATAGAGGCCTTTTGGTCTATTCAGTCCTGAGTTCCTGAACGTCACGGTCTATTACAGTAACGCAAAATCTCTCTATTTTGCGTCTTCAAGAGCCATCCCACAACTTTTGCTCAGAAAAACCAGATATTCCGTATTGAATGATATGAGCGAGTATGTGGAATATTTTTTACGGCGTGAAATGAGCGGGAACGGGAGATAAATGCGAATTTGCATATCTCATCCCTTTGCACATGTCAAACACATATAGTACTGCAGACGACGGCGAGCAAGGAGTAAGGCGTCCAGCTAGGTAAGCGTGCACTATACTACTAGAGAGGTCACTTTTGTACATATTCTGTATTAAATTAAATAAGTAGGTCACATCGTGAAAATATAAAAAAGGAGAATGGTGCCGTTGTATGTTCGTTCGCCTTTGGGGCGTCATTCGTCGCTCAAAGCATCACTTTATGGAAAATTTACCATATTAAAAATAAGTAATCAGTATTTTACGGCGGAGTTATATATTATGCCCAGAGAGCGTTTGATACACTGGGAAGGATCGTGTTCTAAGTTCAGATTAAGTGTTGTATGAGTAATTACAAAGAAAAGATGACCACGCTCAATGTTCGTCAGCTCTATGATTTTTATCCAGAGCGGGAGCATATGATGAGCCAGCTGAACATCAAAATACGCGAGTGCTTGCTGGGCGGGATGAGCAGGGATGGCAGGGCGGCTGACCACCGCTAATTGGACTTAGATTATCTTCATATCCTGCAAATAAAACACCTAAATATGCAATTAAATGACGCCAGTCGTATTTTAATTCTACTACGCAGAGCGGGGGTGTCAAACGCGCAGCAAATGCACCGCTCAATGTCACAAGCGCTAGGGGGGATTGGCGGAGCGGCTGACTTTCCACAATGGACACCTGCCGAACTTGCCGAGGGGCCCCAGACAGCGCTTAGGTCATCTTCGGGTATTGCCGCCGCCTGCACCGCCGGTGAACGACGCCGGTGTTTCCAAATCCCAGATTCTTTGTCGCAGGAACATGTCGCTTCAGAATTGTGGCTGACGTTCCGCCTGACCTTCAATCGACTAAGAAACTTATGATTGAATTAAAACGAAGTCTGCGTGACGTGCTAAGAATACTTCGATAAGGAAAGAACATAATCATAACCTACCCGCCAAAACACTATTAGTTTCCGGTGGTTGTTGCTATAAATCCTTTTATAAATTGTGTGTCGTCGGAGGTCATCCAAGTTCATCGGTACAGTGGTACCCTCAATAAGGATCTGGAGTTCTGTTTGATTAAACATCCTGATAACTTTCATTACCGCACGGTCTAAAGACGGAAAGGATGAGCAGAACATACATCAATCAGTTTGCAATATCACAAGCCACATGCGCTTGTCAGAGAAAGGATGTTTAAATAATTGCGATTATTGACTTGACAGGTACGGGAAAAACATTGGATTAAACCCCATCGTTCCGTGGAAAGTTATAAATATAGTCAGCCGAGTCCATCCATACTGTGATAAATTCTACCCTAAATTTGAACTCAATTGCTGAGGCAGTGTATATCAGAAGGGCGGGATATAAATGATTGCCTCCCCAACATCCTGCCACCACGCTAGTTCGTTCGAAAGTCGGGCTCTATTTGTCGAACCACACACTCTGCCTGTGCCGTCTCTTAACCTCGACACTCCATTTGAACTGGAGCAAATCCCTGTTTTTTGTACCGGAGCCGATGCAAGAGGATCCAGACCATCGCCAGAGCGAATATTCAGCGATGGACTTTGCGTGGCCACTACTTCCTTCCCAGCCCCTTCCTTTAGCGTCATCCGATCTCCCACATACGACGGTCATTGTGTTTGATTCCATGTTACATCCCAGTAATAACATCTTCACCTTCAATGTGTCCGTAAACCCCGGAAATGGAAAACAGGGATGGAAGATACAGAAGCACTACACTGATCTGCGAGACCTGAACCAGCAAGTGCAAAACTACGCGGAAATGGACGTGGTGAAGAAGATGCCAAAATTTCCAGGGGATTGGCTCTGTGCTTCAAACTGGGTTGACAAGAAACATGTTAGTTTTTGATGATACGACGCCCAGTGTAAACTGATTGCTCATAATATTGCATCATCCTGGCAGGATGTGGTCGAAACCTTTCTTCATGAGCTGATGCGTCTACCTATGAAAAATGATGATGCGGTCATTTCATTTTTAACATCTGATGTCCTTCAGCCGGTTGCGGAACCCGGATGCAAGGTAGGATATCTGACAAAGCAAAGAAAGAACCATGGTGGGTACACGATGCGATTCTGTATTCTGAGGGACTCGACGTTGAGTTTCTACGAATCAGTAAGCAACTAGCTCCAAACATCGGCATTTGAAAGCCTTGCTCAACGTTTGTAGTTTAGGGGTGTTTGGATCGGCTGTATTGAAATTGCTGGGGCCCAGATTTTTTCCTTAAAGTGGACAGAGAAACCAGTTCCTCAGGACAAGGAAGTGTACGATCGTGGGTTCCACATTGTTCACCCTGAGAATAATATTCCGGGACTAGAGATGGTTCTTGTTCGACGCGTCTACTTCGCGGAGAGCATGGAGGACCGAGACAGCTGGGTCGAAATGCTGATGAGACACAAAACTGGAAAGTATGACCACGATCTGGCGCTAAACCCAGAGAACTCTCAAACGATATTTCTGCCTAGCAGCTTTACCCAGACTGCACCTCTACAGCCTCTTACAGAATTGGGAATAGATATAGCGGAGCTTCTAGGTTCAGAAAAGAAACCGAACGCATTAAAAACACCTCTAATTCCCCGTGTCCCGACATTAAAAGAATACGAAGGGCCTAAACGCTCAATTCCCGTTGAACCCCCAAGCCTGTCTACTGACGGGGACGCGCTTCCGTCAGTCTCTGGCTCGTCGCTGATAGCAACGACGGACCTGATTGACGGAAAGCTGGCTAGTAGTTCGAAGTACTCAAAGGCGTCGTCACGCACAGTCTCCACTGATTATGGGACGCACTACACCCGATGGGCCATTTCCCAAGAGACGAAAACTAGCGACGGTCTACAATCCATAGGTAGGCTCTGGTGAAAGGCAGGGGGGATTTGCTTCGAACTAAAATATCAGGACTTTAACTCAGATGTTCGAAAGTATGACTGTTTCAAATCTGGGCCGCCCTCGTCAATACGTAAACCGGGGTTGCAGATAAGGTATTCGCTTTTTTCTGAATCATACCTTCGTGGAATGTAAACGTTGTAAACCCTCGTCCACCTTCTTGCGGCGGGAGCTAGGAGAAAATTAGTGTTCAGATAACTGCACAAAACATTGTCTTCAGGCGTACTTAGCTTGAAAATAACGTAAGGAAAGTGAATGACACAAAATCGACAGATAGAATTGTGGGTACGTACTGCCGATGAACGTGCCAGGGTGTTTGCGTGCTGTCGCGTCCATTACATACATGAAACCTACTGAGATGGTACCGGGCATCTGGGAACGGTATCGGGCTTGAATCAGGACGCTAATCACCTCTTCCAGCCTTTTCATTCTCCTGTCCGTTTGTTCGGCGTAATTTTCAAACTACAATTTATAGTCATTCAAGAATTTAAAAGACCAAAGAGGTCGGCATAAAGACAAAGGTTTACCGCGCGCATTACCGCTTCGCTATTGCCACTATTGGATGCTACAAATATTTGCCAAATTTCGGTGCCGCAAGAGGATTCTGAACCGCTTTACTTGCCTGTTTTCTGTATAGTCATATTTCCCAACAGCGTAAAATTCGCCACCGTGAAGGGTGACACCATTACACCCGGAGAAATAGGTTACCCTACAAAAAATGAGCATTTTAATCTCGTGAAAATTTAAATTCATACCGCTGCATCGCGTTTTCGTGGTAAAGAGAGTCATCAGCCGCGGTTACTCTGTATCCCTTGTGAGGTAAAACGCTAAGTGGATCACTTCCGGAGTCGACCTTATCGGGCTCCAAAGTACTATGTCGAGGATCATACTTGATCTGCTTGCTGCCAGTGGTCGTACAGCTGTAGGATTGGGATTGGGACGAGACGGTGCGGTGCGGCCTGCGTTCTCCAGGCACGGGTAGTGTTGGATCGCGGGCGAGGAGAATGAGGTTTTCAGAGCAAGACAAAATGAAACGAGCATCGGGACGGGGTTCAGCGGAAGATACGGGATTGGGTGGGCAAGCGAAAGCCATCTCGAGACGTTTCTCTGGTTAACCATACCTTGCGACCACCTGCGCATATACGACCTGTACGAAGTTGGGTCAGGGTCGAGGTGGAAGATGATCGAACATCAGCACCGAGCGCGGTGGGTGTGGTCAGGTAGGTGGTGAGCTAGGACCAGAGGCTGGCAGACACGCCGTGTTGGTGTAGAGCAGCACATCAGGATCGGTGTCATATAGGGAGGAACCTCGTATTAAGGGTCAACCACACGAGTGGGGGGAGAGTAGAGATCCAGACTCAGATGCAGCTGTGGGGAAGTTCAGCCGAGAATATATGCGTTTCTGAAGAACGTCATCAACCTCCCCGTGCTGGCTATAGTCTTGATTCATAGATGCCCCTGTCGATAGTAATAGCAGCGCGCTAAAGGCACCCCCACTTCGCCCCTCGCCCCATCTGGTGTATCTTACGACTAGTGCTGCTTTCATTCCGGAAGTAAAGAGGACCGTAGATCCGACCTCGCCGCACATGAACGAGGACAAAGTGGGCACTGGGTAGAGCATTCTGGGATCTACACACCAGCCCCTTCGTATAGATGATTGGTAAGGAGATGGCGGATATGAATCACAAACGGATGATATACGACAATCAGGCTTAAGGGAGAGCTGTCAGACGACCAATTGAGGTGGGTCGGGTACATACAATCGAGGAGTGAGCTAGTTGGGTGAGATGGAGATGGAGGTTCCAGGCGCAAAGAAACGAAGAAACAGGCGGTATGGGGAAGGATACATCGAAAGGGATGAAGTAGGTCGACGTCGAGAAGAATGGACGAGATAGCCACGGCACTGGGATTTGGAACATAAAACCCTGTCGCGAGCTTCACGTGAAGTATGCTCAGCTTCGAGGTCGCAATGGTCAACAAGTTCAAAGACACGCACCTTTCTGCCCTCAAGGCTCACGTCAATACAAAACCTGTGTTTCGTACCGGTTTCCATCGATGGTGTAGGATGACCTGATTCGCTGGTCAAGGGAGAATCAAAAGAGCGCGAGTAGCATACGCACATCTCTAAAGAAACATCATCAAGGTCGGGACCAATTGCAAGCAGCCTTTGCCCACACAAACTCTGGAGCGATCAACAATGACAGAGAGAAACCGAGACAGATTTCCGTGTCAGGTAGAGTGAGTTCAGTGAGTCGACGACGACCGGAAGATATAGAAAATGATTGGACCGAATTTGAAGTAGACCCGAAGAACGATTTGTGTGAGCCGGAATGATACAAATCTGTCAAACATGCAGCACGTGACCGATATGATGACGTGACGCGTTCCTATCTCCAAGGCCAAAGTTTCCCGCCCACCTTATGCCCTGCCCTAGTCCTCTGTAGTCTTTTGTACACGAGAAATTAGAAAATGGAGAAATCTTTCGGTGTGCCGAAGAATATTCTTTGGTAACTGGCCAGGGTTAGTACGGTTACCACCCGTACCTACCTGGTACTTGTTCGTATCGCTACTAGACAAATGGAGCGGCGATGAAATTATAGACCTGTGTGCGTTTTAACATCCTAGGTTGACAATGTGACGTGGTAATATCACTGGTTTTTCAACCGCAAAAGTGGTAGACTCGTGGGCTGTTCGGGCCATAAAGCACGCCTTTACCATTACGGCCCTCACTCAATGTAATTTTACATTTAACATCGTTCCAATCTTGTAATTCATCCCAAGCCAGGCTCTAACTAATTAGCGACGATATATAACAGATAGACGCGGGGCCGCTCCCTTTTTGGCCCTTTCCGCTGCATGTCTAGTATGTTCATTTTGAGCGTATTGGGGGGGAAGCGGATGAGCTGGCCCTGGGAAAATGTGGCGGGTTTTTACACTCTTTTTCTTACCATTCGCGTCTCTTTCAGTGGGATGCTTGCTTTTCATGACGTTGCCGTTACTATTCAAAAACTGAGCTGTGATGTGAAGCTTTTCGTCGACATTGCTGCCACCCTGATGGGCAATGTGCCTTTCCACCAGTTAAACTCTCAGCTCACGATTTATCTCCAAATTTTAGATTTATACTTACATTACTTGACCAGAAGCAGCAGTCTTAGGTGCATGAGCTCTTAGCTGTGCTTCATGATATGCGATTGCTGCCTGGTGTTCGACGGGATTCAATTTGAGGGCGTGAAGCTCTTTCACTGCTTTAGGGTGCCAGTGAATCGGTATATTTCGTGGGGCAAGATGTCTTTATTAGCGAGTAAGCATCTCCCTTGCTGATTGAAAAAGGATGGTTCTTAAACGCACTGAGTAGAACGACGTTCGGGTTGCAGTGTAGCAGGTGCAGCAAAAACGGTCACAAGAAAAGCGCAAAAAACGCAGATCCAGGCGGTACTGAAGCGCATGATAACTGGATGAACGAAGACAAAGAACGATAAAAGAAGCTTGTTTTCAACGACCTGCGCTGATAATGGGGTACTTTGGGGACGAGACCAGCTCAGGCGATTCAGAGGGACGGAGTCTGCTTTTATCTAACTATTATTTTCAATTTGGGAAGGACGGTACGGAATAGTCGCCGTGATACCGTGACTATGACTCTATCTGCAGCGCCCACTCACCCACAGGTCTTGATAGATTGCCCACAGGTCTTGACAGATTGCCCACAACTCCAGGGAAAATCAATGTCCTAACATAGCTTCTTCGGCAGCCTGCTGACGGAGAACAATGGGGATTTCGGCGGAGACCCGCTGGGGAATTCAATACGCCGAAATACGACGTCCGGACGACTAATCTAAAGAGGCTCATGTGCATTGACCAGGCAAAGGCTCGGTCCTCCTATATTCTGCGCGAGTCCCCTACATCATATGATATTGAGATGCAATTTTAGTGGTCTCCGTAGGCGGCTTTCATCGACTGGAACTGACGATAAACAGAAGTCCAAGCTTCCGAGTTCCAGTCATGGGCGTGAGTTTTTTTTTGCAACTGTTCGACTTTGACTTCCATCAAACTTGACCGCACCCACAACGGCTGAATGATGTGATGTGTCTTTTACTAATGATGGCTGTGCAAATTAGTCAGCTTTGGGTCACATTCACAGCGACAGCCACTGATATAAGCCGCTTCAGAGTGGTTGATAAAGAAGCACCATTCCACCATTCGACCTCTCTACGCCTCGCTCTTCAGTGACTTAATTCAGATGTCCCAATTCCCAGAGGAGCCCCTTCATCTACGGTCATCCGACGGCTTTGGATACTTCCCTGCGTATCCTGGTCTAAAGCTGAATGAAAATCGATATGAAGTTATTCGGAAATTGGGCTATGGACCACGATCGTCTACGTGGCTGATTCTCGATTTAACGTGCGTCTTTTGACAATCCTTTTTGGTTATATTTCGGGGATTATTCTGATTGGAATCCCTGTCCACTGCCTTTAACAGTGGAGATCGGGAATATTTGGCTCTCAAGATCTTGACGGCGCATGTCACTTCGCAAAAGACAAAGGAGCTCGAGAATTTGCAGAAAATTAGGCAGGCTGGTTACTTCACCCTCCCGAAACTGAACGAACACTTCGTCGAATCGAGTCATCATGGCCAGCACTTATGTTTAGGCTTTACCGTTTTGGCGCCTTCGGTAGAAGATTTGAGGTTATCGTCACCAACTAAGTCCCTACCAATCCACGTCGTGCAGAAGATTGTGTCCGACATAGCAGGTCAGATTTTGCAGGTGCATGCATGCGATATGGTTCATGGCGGTTCGTACCTTGTCATCGTCATACTGGAACGTTTGAGAAAGCTGAACGACGTTCAATTAGCTATGACCGCAGATAATTTCCGATTTATAGGCAGCCAAACAAAAGAAGATCTTGACGAGGACCTGGCCGATCTTCCGCCATGCATCATCGAGCGTACAGTCGTTGTTGCGGGTGTGGAATATCCGATTGTGCTTTCGCAGCCTGTTCCGCACGGATGTGAGTGGAATAGTAGCGCAAAAGACATGGCGGACGCTATAATTCAACTGGATAATTTTGGACATGGTGTGTACTGAATAACTCTACTACGATCTCTAACTGATCGCGCGCGTTTCTTGCCTCCGAAACATAGCACAATTACTGCAAAGTGAACCGACCTGGAAGGAATCGAATATTGATCTCTCTCTTCGTCCACCTGAAGCTATTCTTGGGAAGAGATATGGTAGCGAGGTAGATGTATGGATGCTGGGTGCCTCCGTACGTCAATCTCCCATCCCTTCGGCACCGTTACATTTAACCGCTGTAGATATATCAACTTCTCACGGGAGAGCCTCTCATTCCTCTTGAAAAAACACAAAACGATGTCGATCATCTTGCCTGGCTCGTCGCTTTGTCCGGCGATTCCCTCGACCCAGAAACTGCGCTATCTAAGCCAGAATTCTTGGACAAAGATGGTATTAAACTCTATACATATCCAGGGTTTGGATGATCGGTTGAATTCTGCTACTTTTTTGTAGGCGTATTCTCGGGTGCCATTCCTGAAGAAACACTCGAGAATCGACTTATAGCTAGCGGAAGAATTCCAGAAAAAGACGTAGCAGGGGTTCTTAGCTTCCTGAGACCATGCTTACGGTTCGATCCTGAGCAGAGAATTTTGCCGAAAGACATTATGATGAATCAATGGGTCGCAGACGGTGGTGCTTGCTCTTGTTGTTACGACAGTTAGATTTGAAACCCGAAAAATACAGTGTCTCTTCTGTGTATCTTAGGTTGTAAAGTTCATGATTTGAGAATTTATATTGTTCCGTTAACATATTGAAAGCCAATTTGCGTTTCTACCATAGGCAGGCATGCTCAGCGCGCTCCTCTGGAGTCTGGTCCACATACCCGACCTACGAACATTAAATGGGCCTCTTGTATCGTCCTTGCTAACGCACTGTATCCATATCGCAGGCCTAGCAAACGTACAACCTGCCTGACAACTAGATGAGTTGAGTCTGAGAAAAGTTGGATCCGACTACGGACGATGGGGTGGCGGAAGGCATGCTATACGTCGTGTGCGCGGCGAAGCGATGAAGCAGGCCAACGATGATACAAAAGAACGCGAAAAGAACGGTACTAAGATTAGGAAATCTGATTCCAGCCGCGAACTACAAATGAAGTATGCTCAGCTTCGAGATCTTAGGAAACAACTGGATGAAAGACACGCACCCGTTCACCTCAAGCAAATACGAAACATGTCGCGTACGCGTTTCCATCCACAGTGGGGAATCACCTGATTTGCAGGTGTATTAGAAGTCGGCAGTCGATTCACGTACGATCCATCGTCGCGTACTCGGAACAAGGTCCCAATAAAAATATAGGGACGGGATGGGGCAGCTGCATCATTGGGGTTTCGATGGGTTGGGTAGTTCAAAGTAATTGGCAGGAAGGATGACGCGGTAGGGCTGAAGATGGTGTCTGAGAAGTAACACGTTTTATGTAAAATGTAATATTTTCGTGAGGGTTAGAGGCATTTTCCTGTATAGCGAGGATAGAAAGGATACGCGCCAATACTGCGCTTTCGGCCCGAAAGAGAGAGCATGTAAACTCCAGCCACCGCCTTGATCCGTGATCACATGACTGGTTTGTTTATCAGGCGGGGCCAAGAGGCGGCGAGGGTTTAATTGCCGAACACTAACCCCCCCGGGGTGGGGGGGGTGGTCAGCCGGCCAATGGGGTTGACTGGAATTTTTTTTTGGGTGGTCAGCCTAGTTCGGAGCCCAGTTTAGAGTAGGTCCGTGAACAGTGGGTATCGGTTTGAACTTCGTATCACAGACACTGCTGGCCCAAAAATCTGACCGATCACGTCTACTGTACTGCTCGTATTCGGCTTGTACACATTGTTCTTTGTGGGCCATTGTCAGTATATATTCAGATAAAATGCATCCTAGAATGGAAACCCTCTCCGCGTAGATCTCTGCTGCTGTCTGTTTACCCAACCACCGATTCATTCATGTTAACATCTCTTTTTAATACCACCACGGCACCAAATGGCGCCAATTTCCCTAATCAATCACACTCTGTGGAGTTAAAACATTCACTGCTGTTTCCAAGTCCTTGTCTTAAGTTGAGTCCCAAGAATCACTCTCAATTTCGCTCAGAGAAAGAGGTTGACCCTTACGGTGTATTTTGGACCTCGAGCAACTTCTATTTGAAGCAGAACCACGCAGGATACTAGTAGTACTCTAAATATTAATGTAATGCAATATAAGCAACACCATTTTCAGGTCACTCCGACGCGGATTAGACAGAAAAATTGAAAAATGGGGTGGTTAGCCGCCTTTTACGGCGCCATGAATTTTTTTCGGGAAAAAAATAGGGGGGGTGGGGGGGTGGTCAGCCAGATTTTCGGATTTTCGGAATTTTGGGGGTCTGTGTAGAGAAATAAAACCCTCGCCGCCTCTTGGGCGGGGCGGTTTTTTTGTCGCTTCTCTCTCAACACAACGTCATTCGTGGCTAATCTCTGGGGAGTCTCGACACTGGTCGCCACAGCAGCGACCATTGTGGAGCAGCCGGCGTCGTATCTCCCTTGAAGATAGTCCCCAATACGTCAACTTCCTCGGCCTGTCGTAATTTATCGCGAACCTCTGCTGATGCAGAACGCTCTTTTCTATCATGAGCACGCGTAAGCCCTTTCTTGCTGATACTGTGCACCCAATGACGCCGCCTTGAACTTAGTAGGATGAGAACCCCAGCGCCCATGCCTTGCCCCTGTCGCTTTCCCGCCACATCACAAACCCTCGGCACTCTTCATACCGTCGTTCTCAACAGTGTAATTACAGCGGGATAGCCCGCTACCACAGCGTCAGAAGCCAACATCCGTAGTGCGCTTGCAGCTGTCAGGAGTCAGCGATGTGGAACCAGAGAGCATCCCCTTCTCATTCTTCCATCCTCAAGCCACCATGCAAACACACCGAACGCTCAAGTCAGTCGAAGGCGTCGAAGGTCTACTGCATCTCGTTGGTGCACCGCTGATCATCGCTCTAGATTCCCGGCTGGACGAGAAAGGGGGTCTGTTTCTGCAAAATGAGTGCAAGCTCGTTTCGAATACCGGCGCTGGGGGGGGAGGATAGTCGGAGGATGATGAACACGGTCTTTCGGTTGGGCCTCGCTTTTTATAGAAGCAGAAAACTGAAGGGACTAGATTCCAGCGCCGACGACGATCGCTTGTCTGGATCTGCGCTGTCATTCGGTGCCTTAGTGCCTCCGCCCTGCGAGGACGTCGCGTAGAAGCCGTCCGCGCTGTTCAGTGGCAACGAAAGACGATCTCAGCGTATTTCTGTGAGTTGTTGGATTTTTTCCCCCTCATCCCGCGCTTATTCATCGTGCAGCTGAGGACCTTCTTTTCTCAGTAAAGCCCAAGTTCAGTGAAAGGTACGTTTTCTCGTCTCTATTCCTATAGAACCCCGTTCTGACTGCGTTAGTTCATTCCTCTTGTAGCATACAACGTACATCCAGCATATCCTCACCCGCCGCTTTGAAACCTTCCATCCTTGCCCATGCAGCTACACCTATGCTGCATCTCTTCTGCTATAGAGGTGCGACTGGACCTAGGAATCGGCGTTGCCAGCGCGACGGTAACCCCAGCGGTCAATGTGAGATGTACTCAGGGATGATTTGTATAAGATGGCGAAGGCGTTGGTGGCCTGAGAGCTTGAGGTAGTAAAGGTCTACTCACTTACATCTCTCAAATATCTCTGCTAGTCTCTCCTGCTTTTCGAGTTTTCAATCTGATTCTTCTAACCTGCGTTCATTAGTGCTCTTGATTTGTGTCGTTCTTAAGGCTCCAACCGTACAGTATACATTACTGTCTATATACGGTAAATACTGTATATATATATGTATATGTATAGGACTTTCGAGGCAATCGGCGTGTACAGTAAATATACAGTATACAGTTGCTGTATATGGTACTTGAAATCTAGGCAAATACACGCCTGCCTGCGCCTATTTTTATTGGCGCTCAGGGCGTATAAAGTCCAATACCTCTTGAGATAAAAATTTCCGAACATTTACCACCATAAAACATGCCCCAAACCCATTATTTAGGTCGTAGGACCCAGGCAAAGATGATTGGAGTGTGGCATGTCCAGAAGATTTCGGTTAACTGCAAGATTATACGAGAATTCAGAGAGAAATAATGAATCCTAAGATCCTTAAACTTGTTGAACTTGTTTTAAGTACGAAAACTAGCCCTCTGAGACCCCCAAACATACCTATGTCACAAAAACAATATACAAAAACCCTATAACTGTATATATACAGTATATATAGAGTATACAACCATATCCGTATATATACGCCCTCGGCCGTATACATATAGTGTACGGTTGGAGCCTTAGTCGTTCTTTTCATTCTCATCCTTCTCTCGATTCGGTAAGGAGAAGATTTCTACGATTTACAGTTTTGTAAGCGCCTCATACTCTACGTAGAATAAAACAGCGCGTCCTGCACCAACGGGAAACGGTTAAATTAGATTATCTGGACAGGCGAAGCATTTTCTCGTCCACCGGAACGTGTTCGACACTGATAGCGGCGGATTTTGACCCAGGTGGCACTGCAATGCTGGTGGTGAGGGCTGCGGGTTTGATTTTGGATACGGATGAAAGGAAGTAGAGCATCAACATTGAAGTTTGGAGACCTTCATGCCTTATTTCTTCGTTCTCAGGTACAAGAGTCCAAGAGGGTTAAAAGATGGGCCGAGATTGCTTTCTTAGGGATTACAGAAGTCATGGATTCAGCGATTTAGGTCACCCGACCTTGCCTTGGACGAATTTCGCCTTCTGTCAACATACCGCGCGGGTGAAAATTTCTTGGTAATTAGAACTAAATATCGTGGAGTCTGGGATGTGATATAGAAGACGTCGAATCACATAAGATTCAGTCCAAATAATTTTGGCAGAGGGAAACGGGGAAAAGAAAAGACGTCGAACACGAGTAGCGCGGCGGGCCTG
This sequence comes from Galerina sulciceps, assembly GCA_023014345.1. Taxonomy (NCBI): domain Eukaryota; kingdom Fungi; phylum Basidiomycota; class Agaricomycetes; order Agaricales; family Galerinaceae; genus Galerina; species Galerina sulciceps. Next base: position 184,991 of record JAEDXJ010000020.1, on the reverse strand, counting down.
CGAAGTCAGGAAAGTGCTGGTGATGAGGACATACAACACGTCAAATACCTGCTAAAGCATCAGGCCAAGTATGTCGATTTCGTTGTCCACGCATGCGTTCTGGTATTACATGTGCTACTAATTTTGGGACTGTATTATTTAACTGCTCTGAACTTATATATTCGTACTCTTCCCATTCCACCGGCATTTTCGTATCTGCGGGATATTACCTCCCTATATTTTCGAAATGCGTTTTCTAAGAAAACTGTTTACAGGCCTGACCCATTGACTTAAGCCGCGGGGCAATGATTTTCGTGGAACTAACACCAGTTCAGGTAGTTATTTAAATAATCGGTATTCTCTGTTACTAAGTTCATTATTTAATTTGTTTGATTCGGCTGGATGGAGGGATGGTATCTGAAAATTACTATTATCACCTTCGAGACCTAGTCTCAATACGAATAGACTCGGTATAGGGGCCATTCAAATTTCGAACGCAATTTACAAGGTAAAATTATATTAAATTTCAGGGGCTTCTTATTTCGAGGATGAGGTTCGCAGGCACGTAACGAAACTGTCCATCTTTGACTATTTACAACTGATTTCTGAAGAATCAAACACATCCGAGTGAGTACACCTCCGGAACTTACTTTCGCCTTGAACAAACAAATCGATCAAGGGAAAACATCTTAAGGTTGTCCAGTAAAGTCACAAGACGTCACTCAGCTTCTGAAAGACGGTTTCAAATTTATTCTACCAATGCATATGCGGCTTGCAACGGTACGAGCAGAGTTTCTTGCGTGATTGGGTGCATGTTACTGCGCTCGTAAACTTGGCTTTGGCTCTTGTAGAAATAAAACTGAAAAATTGTCCTCGTTATTCCTGTGAATCCAAACTGCTGAACATGACGTGGGTGATATCGATAGCACGATTGATTTTTTTGCAAGTGTGGGAGCGAAACTCTAATTCAGCTCAGCGGAGACTTGTGGTTCGATTATGAATGGTGAGAATCACCAGCACAATACGTTGGGTCGACAAAAATACGTCGAAAGGTTCACGGAGTCGTAAATCGGCATCAGCTTCGAGGCTGGATTGCTAGAATCGTACCATGTGCCGTATCTTTGGTCTACGATTCGATAATGGGTAATTCGCCTCGAATGCGGATTCCTGAATGATATAAAAGGTCGAGTACTTGAAGGACAAGCATTCAAGTTCACAGAACTGGACACAACTAATTCCACCTCGCTACCAAGCTATTAAAATCGAGTCGAAATGACGAGCAACCCAGCTTTACCAGGAACCCCTGATCCCGCCACTGGAGCATTGCCTGGTAATCTACCGCCTCGCCCCGCTGGCCCCGTACCAGGTAGCTCAACAGCAGCCCATATATTTGTATTTACACTTCCCTAACTCTCCTTTCTTCCATCCAGCCGTTATCAGCCAGGCTTTACCAGGTACCGCAATAAAAAAAATCGTCCTCTTCACACCGTACTCACTACCTCCCCCACCCAGTCCCAGCCGCGAGCCCTGGCATCGCAGACATCATCGGCTTCGGGCTCGACAGCGTCAGCATCGTGCGCAACACCGCCAACCCGCAGCTCGTGCTCGCCATCAAAGGCTTCGCCCTCAACGCAGGAGGCTGGCAGGTGAACCGACATGTCCGTCTCCTCGGCGACGTCACAGGCGACAAGACGACCGACGTCATTGGGTTCAGCGAGGACGGCGTGTACGTGTCTGTCAATAATGGCGACAACACCTTCCAGGAAGCGAAGAAGGTGCTGAGTACGTTTGGCTATGCCGATGGATGGCGCGTCGAAAATCATATTCGGTTCGTGGCTGATATGCGGAATAAGGGACTTGTGGATGTCATCGGATTTGGCGAGGACGGTATATGGATGTCGCTCAACGACGGGAGCGGTGGGTTTCAAGATCAGGAGCGTGTATCAAACGACTTTGGGTACAAGAGCGGTTGGAGGCTCGACAAGCATCTGCGTTTCCTAGCTGATGTCACCGGGAATGGTTTCTTGGACGCTGTCGGCTTTGGAGACGTCGTATCTGTTGGACTCAACAACGGTGATGGGACCTTCCAGCCCGCCAAAACTGTTCTCAATAACTTCGGTACCAGCAACGGGTGGGTTCTCAGCAAACACCCTCGAGTCATGGCTGATCTCACCGGAGATGGGCGAGCTGATATCCTTGGCTTTGGAGATGCGGGGGTGTGGGTGTCGCTCAACGACGGCACAGGGGCGTTCGGGGCTCCTACAATGGTCCTCGACAAGTTCTCCGTAGCCCAGAGTTGGACTATCGCGAAACACGTGAGAGTCGTTGCAGATCTCACTGGAAACAAACGCGGGGACATCATCGGGTTCGGCGACGCTGGGGTGTGGGTGGCGCTCAACAACGGCGATGGCACGTTCCAGGAAGCCGCGCTTGTGGTTAACGAGTTTGGGGTCAAGCAGGGCTGGCAGGTGGAGAGACATCTGCGATTTGTAGTCGATTTGACAGGCGACGGGTGCGCGGATATCATCGGATTCGGAGAGACTGCAGTGTGGGTTGCGTATAATGATGGGAAAGGGGGCTTTGGAGCCGTTCAGAAGTTTACGGATTCCATTGTGTTTAATGGCGACACTTGGGCGTTGGACAAGACCGTGCTCTGGGTCACCAATCTTCATACTTGAAAACTTGCTGGGTCCATTTGCTTATTTAGTTGAGGTGAGGTGTTAACCGGCATGGCCCATTACTGAACGCCGGTGCCCGAGATTCTCCCGGTGTGGCGGGAACACACCATCGTCTCGGACCCATAGTCCCCTCCTCGACGAGCTATCCATGTTTCAGGACGTCTATCTCAGAGAGAATTTCTGGGCATGGGGTGAGAACATGATCTTGTCATTTTTAATACCAGGATTGTTGATTCAATTTGATTGTAATGAGAGAACTGAGAGCCAATTATACAGGCCATGTCATATATTATTCAAGTGGCCAGCGCTTGGATATAAGGATTCTGAAAATCCCTTGCTTTGTCTATTTTGTCCAGTACTTTAGAGTACATTTCGTAGGCTCTCGTCAACTCACACAAAATATTGAATTTTAATGGGAGATAAGTCTGCTGGTATTGACCCCAAATTATTGGTGCATCGACTCTGACTGTGCCGACATAAAACCAAGGATCTAATGATCATATATTCGGGGTGCATCTTTTAGTGAAGATTGGTTTCGACTCTTACCTGCCTTTTGCTCCGCCTGTTCGGCTTTCTTTCTTTGCGTTGTATAGGATTCTTTACCGCGACCTGTAACGATAAATATATCAAACAACGTGTGTGTATATGTTGACTGCGAATATACTTACGGTGGTCCCCGAATGAAGATATGGCGTAGGCGAGAGGGTTGATTTAAGGAGGGTCTGGCACGGTAACAACGATGGGGAGAGACACGATGAGCGCCGATGTTATCATATGCTTCGCATTGTTTGATTTTGGCAGCGAAGAGGTCTGTAGAGCTGTCCGCGGCACACAGGAACGAGGGAGGAGGGAGCTCTGGGTCGTGTATTTCGCCCTCGACATATTCTTCACCCTTCCGTTTGCAGGGACAATCGGTAAAGCAGTGTTGAATATGAATCGCAGATTGGTGCACGCCAAACTAGCCCGAAGAACCTTCAGATGACGAGTTGAGGTGGGGGTTAGACATACGCAATCGAGAAGTCAACAAGCCGTTGGCGAGGGGCAGGTCGGTAGATGCTAGATGACGGATTTCAGGGGCAGAACGTTGGATGAGCAACGCAGAGACCTGAGATCGAGGTACTCGAAAAGAAATATTTGCTTTCAGAGAGCTGGTCTTGCAGTAGGAGGAGCTATGATAATAAAGGACAACACGACGAGGGATTCAGTCTCGATTGGAGGAGTAAGATGTAAAAAAGACATACCTAACCGCTCATTCCTTCACTACTGTATAAAATCCCGTTCCAATCCCAACAACGTTGCGAGTTTCCGTGCTCCCACCAGCGAGTAAAGGGAAGACCGACGCCTCCTCCCACTGCACCTCCGATCACCACTCCACAGAACCAGAACCGTCCTGCCCATACGCCAGGAACACGAACATGAACAAGCCCTCTCCTATCGTCCTTGCCAACTCGTTGTGTCCATATTGCATTACTAGCGGATGTACGTCCCGCCCGGGAGCTGATCTGGACGGCTGATGATAGAATGCGAGAACCATGGTGGGTATAGTGGGGCGAATGGTAGATAGGAGGCGGTGACGAGAACCAATTAAGGCCTCATAGAACACACCGAAACACAGCGGAATGAGTAGGCTAGCTGGATTGCAGCTGACCAGGAAGCGGCGTGAGGTGTGCGTCGCGAGCTACGAACCGACGAAGATGAAATGAATGACCGAGATAGCGGCGGCACTAAGATCAGGAATGCCGAATCCAGCTGCGAGCTACAAATGAAGTATGCTCAGCTCCGAGATCTAAGGAAACAATGGGATGAAAGACACACACCTGTTCACCTCACGCGAATTCGAAACTCGTGTCGCATACGCGTTTCCATCTTCGGCGTGGAAACGCCTAGTTTTCTGGTCTTATAACAGTCAAATATTGCCAGCAGTACAGGCCTGGCTCTGACGAATCATCAGCCGAAGGTTCAACGTTCAGGTTCAGGAGCAGGTTGCTCACCTGAACTCTGTAGTCGACAATTCTCTGAGCGAACGAAGACAGATATCCGAATCAGATGAAAAGGAGTTAGGGGAGCCGATGATAGTGGTACGGCATAGGCAACAGCTGAACGGAACTCAACATAGTGTAGAGAGTCAAGAGATAGGAACGGACACGGAGGGGTGTTCAACAAGAAGCTTCAAATTTCGTCAACACGCAGCACGTGACTAATCTCACGACGCGACGAGCTCCTATTTCAAATCCACTTGTTTATCTTGCCTCGTATGATTCCAACAAAATAATCTGATTTGTACTTGTGTTTGTTTGGACTGAAGTTCTGAAGTGACTGGTGAACGTACGTTGGTAGCATCCGGATCATGTGTCTTTGGCAGCAGCAAAGAATGTCCAAATGAAAGACGGCACATCAGTCTTTTGGCAAAGGATTTTCTCGCAACGCTACAGTTACTTCAGATTCAAAAACAGGCTTTTCTACAGAGCCGATTCATAGAAATTTGGCGACGTCTCAAACTGTTGGGTATGTCAAAATGTAATCTAATAGAAATTGAGGCAGCGGAAATAAGTTGTTTGGAAATTGGCCGCACTCTATTCACCCTATATACAAAGCACTTTCTTTGACAAATGAAACGAATGTCGATAGAATTATTGTAGGTCTTCTCATCAAAGTGGAGAAAAGGAGTGTCTGTAAACTCGTTGCTTCCTACGATTTAACTAGGGATTGAAAAGCTTCCAGCAACATTTTGCACAGCTGACGCTCGCTTTTATAAGTCGGAAACTGAAGCCGTAAAGAAACAGAAAATCTGAGATCTGGGAATTCCGGCAGTCCGGCAGTTCGCCGGATTGCTTGGTCAGCGCGGAGGTAATTCCCACACGCTCAACGCGCCTCTGGCAGATCGTCAAGTGAACTTCGACGCTCGTCGAGGCATTGATCTACCCGTCCTAAACTGCCGCCTTGCCTTACTCAGAACCAGGTCACCTCTGGATACGATGTCGCCTATGAATCAGGGGCCCCAATACTGTTGGTAGAACCCATGGCGGAACCTTAACGTGCGACGACGACTCGCCGACAAAGGCTGTGCGGTTCGAGGAGCACGAGGAGAGCAACCTGGTCATCGACTGTCGCCTTGCCTTACCCAGAACCAGGTCACTTCTAGACGCAATGCCGCTTACGACTCAGGGCTGTCGGTGGAACTCAAGGTGGATCTTAGCGTGCGACGACGACACGCCGACAAGGTGTTGGGTGATTCGAGGAGGGCGGGGAGGGCTAAGAAACGACAGGTGAGAATTCTCCGATGGCGCTGATTTTCATTCACTGTACCCCGCCGACCACCTATTTGTTCCCCACCCCGCCTCCGCCCCCGCCCCTGCTTAGCCAGCCACCTTGCTTGACTGCTCTACCGGCGCTCGCCGCTAGTCCTTTCAGTTGTGATTGTCATCTTGCCCTAGCTCGTCCTACAAGTAGTTTTACACAGTTGACAGAATAGCTGGCTCTCGAGCCTAATTTTATTAATATATCCAATATGTGTCTTTACATTGATGAAAAATCCATAAGTATAGTCCACACAATGGACTTGGGCGCGATAGGAAATGAGCGATTTTGAAAACGACCAGAGTCCGACAGTCCGCCGGACTCCCGGAATTCCCATATCCCAGATGTCCTCTAAAGAAACACACATCAGCCCAACTCGGCAAGAAGGGGATGAAAGGAATGGCTTTCTCTCACTTTGAGGAGGTTTACAGATGTAAAAGAAATCGGCAGTCGATTTTCGTCCGACCCATCGTCGCGTATGGTAAAATTTGGAACAAGGTCTTTGAATCCACTGTATTCCGAAGTACCATAAACTCAAATTCGGGTAGGAGACGTCTGAGAAAATCACGACTTACAGCGCAGGTGTACGACTGCAGCCTGTCACAAACTCCAGTAGGGCGTGTGTTTGCCACGTGAAAGAATTAACTACCTACCATTGGTAATCATAAGCAGAAATTGACGATAAAAGAAGATAAAACCTACCCGCCAGAACGCGATTATTGTCTGGTGATTGTCGTGATAAACTCCTTCATAAATTGTATGTTGTAGGAGGTCGTCCAAGTTAATCGCCGCAGTGGAACCCCCAATAAGGATCTGAAGTTCTTTTGGATTAAACATCCTGACAATTTTCATCACCGCACGATTAAAAGAAAGAGGGGATGTGCAGAGCATACTTCAACCAGTTCGGATTAATCATTTGCGACAGACCTTCGACAAATGCTTCACTTCGCCGCTTCATCAGCGCATTCAGGCGGTAACGCGCAGCAAGATCGACATAACGCAGCCTGTTCTCCATGGTGACGGCGATTTCCCGTCCGTTTGGGATGAGCTCCACGATTTTTGTTTCTCCGAGATCAACTAGATTGGGATAAATCTTTAGACTAAAAGACTCTCAAAACGACCTCACCTTCCGTGCTAAAAGTGAAGTACAATGAGAGATCCTCGATATTCCCAGTCCAGTGTTTAATGGTAAGAAGCTGATTGTAGAGATATGGATCGAGCACAATCAGGTCGTCGAGGGTGCTTCTCTTGCCTAGCCACTGCGTATTTTGAGAGTTCATCTGCGTGGATACGAAGTATGGGAGAGCTAACCTTGGTGAGAAATACACTGGCAAATATTGGTCGAACCAAAAGGCCTTCATATATTGCTTTTCCTATTAAAGCGCCAAAGAATTGATACCAAGGTAAGATGTCGTCTCAAAAAGAATAACAGTCAGCACGCTATTTTGAGAAATATTACCGAAGGCACCTCGGGTAGCATACTCCCAAGTAGTCGGATACAACCCCCCGAACCTATCTTGCTTCCAAAGACTCAGATCTTTTTCAAGCAATTTCCGGCAGATCAACGAAAAAAATTCTTTGAAGTTAATTGATTCCCTCAATACCATCACCGGTTGAATGTCAGAATAGATTTCGAAGTCAAAACAAAATAATTACTCACTCCTCTTGCTCGGATTCATCCGTCAAAAATATCTCGAAAGGCTGTTTCAAATTGGATTCGCCAAGTTCTTCAAATGCATCCCAAATGACTGCACTTCGACGAATTTTTACCATGTGTCTTTGATCACGGCCCAAGGCATCGAGTGGCTCATTTGAGCGGTATAAAACCCTGTCGTTTTCAATTAAGTGCCGGAAGATTGACACGCGCATCTCAAACGGAAGACCAAATGGAATTTTTTTGAGGATGCGAAGATACGGTAGCGTGCAAAGCCAGCGATCATAATTGAGGTCTATTTGTTTCAGGCGAAATACCCCAGAATCGTCTTGTTCCTTCTTACTGATTGATACGCATGTTGTAGTTGTAAGGTTAAGTTGGAGTGAAAGACAAGAGAAAGAGGCAAACGTACACAGTTACATCAATGAACGAGTTTATGTCAAGATGCGATCGAAGCAGCCAGTGACCAGGACGTAAAAACGCCCGTCGAGAACTGATTAAGCACAGGATTACGATCCATCCAATAAAGAGTATAAAAGAATAAAGTGCTCACTCTATCGTATAAAGTCTCAACAAGCATCGCAATAATTTCTCCCTTAGTACTTTTTCCCATACGCCGTAAATGTCATGCTCATCAGGTTCTGGATCAAGGGCACCGTCGGCGGAATGGGAGAGCAGTGTAAACAAGATATTGAGCAGTTGCACGCTTAACGAACCAACTTCCTCCAGAGTGAGAGGATTTGACCTCGGGCTCCCAGGATCCCAGGCCTCATATTGAAGAACTCTTCGTCATCCATGGTGGAGAGCAATTGGGTATATAAATCGGTGAACAGGATGATAGGGGGCCAGTGTATGGCGCTGTCAGGCCCTGAATACGGGAAGGTGATGATTATCGATGGGCACAAGAAAATTACCGTGCACTACCGAGCACAACCGTGCAGCTACCGTGCAAGATTTCACGGTAACTGCACGGTTTCAGCGATTGTTGCACGGTAGTCGTCTCCTCTGCATGGTACATGCATGCCAGTCAGTAGCAAAATGTCGCCGCCAATACGTACTGTATTCCTTTTTGTTGTCTCCTGGTGGGTTGGTGACGGAGCTGTGGCGCATCGGTGTAGGTTTTGCTAAATTCAACGGCTGGGCTATATTGTATTATAGCGCTTTTGTTGTCTACTGGCATTATATCGAAGATCATATTACTGAATACCTTTCTGGTTAGTCGTCGGCTTGACAAGAAAGGTCGACAAAAAAATAAAGTCTCTCGTTTTGAAAGCGGTTTTTGACCGACAAAGACGATTTGGGGCTCGTTTGAAAGGTATTAAAAAGGAGAACTGTATTTCACTGGACTTCCGTTCTCGGTATCTTGGTCGTTATATTTTGTAAGCCTCTTAATTGGGTAGCGAAATGCAATGAACGCTCCCTAAGGTACAGGTCCGTAGGTATAATTCTCTGCTATAATAATATATTACGTGGCAGCTGCAGTAAGTGCACGGTACCTGCACGGTACTGTTTGAGAAGGGCACGGTAGCGCACGGTAGCACACGGGACCTGCACGGAGCCCGCACGGTAGCGCACGTTAAGGCACGGTAAGCGCACGGTGGTGCTCGTTAACGCACGGTAATCTGATCCCGAGAAGGGTGCTTACATGCTCTAAGAAAAGGGAATACTGACCGTCATGATAGCAACGGCCACTTGATGGGTCACATCCGAGATTCCAAACCCATACCAAAACCCCGCCCACTCACGATAGAAAAGACCCCTTAAGTACTCGACTGTTTATTCGCCATCCATCTACCCTTACACAATGAGACGCACGGTAACACAAAATAACTACAAGGTAGGCGCACGGTAGGCACACGGTAGGCACACGGTAGTGGTCGTAGCACGGTAAGCTATGCACGGTTGAGCTCGGTAGTGCACGGTAATTTCCATTTGCCCATTATCGATGAATGCTTAACACGAGATATTCAAACGTGACGCACCGTAAACAACTATAGAGTCCTCTTCTTGCCCAATCGGTGATCGACTCACAACCTCTCGATATAAATCACCAACGAGCCAAGAAATAGACTTTTCTAGGACGACCTTGTGGATTTCACGTTCGGAAGATGGCCATGTGTATGCTACCGTATACAAGTATGCTGCCAGGTGAGGCAAGATCAAGGCTTGCGACCGAGTCACATCGATCAAGCGTGCTATGTGCTGCGGGTTGGCGACTTGTTCGATCCACTTCGCTGACTCGTTAGTTACTTTTAGGGGCCCAAGGTATTGAAACTCTTCTTCAAGGTCTGAATCCTCGTAGCCTGTACACCCGTCGCTAAAGTCTGAATCATAGTCAGGAGTACATTCCGGCTTGGTAAGCCGTTCTGACGGTGATGAGGGCTTTAAAGAGTATTCATTGAACTCTTTAATCAATTTTGTTGAAAGCTGAAGGTAAGCTGCTAATGCTTCGGTGGAAAGCCATTCGTAGAGTGGGGAAACAAGCATGAATATGTTTGCTGCAAGGTCTGTTGAGTGTCTGGGGACAATGTGAATGCAGATATCTCTAATCCGCGGGGTAAGTTTCTCTGGGTTGGTCAAAAAGAGGTATGAGATGAACTGCAAAGAGCAGTCAAGCGGAACTCGAGTTGGGAACAGTGGGAGGCTCAAAATATGAACGAAGTTGTCGACGTATATCTGATTAAATTGAGGGGAATGTTCTGGGTAGCTCGACAGTGGTAGCATGCATAAGTCAAGTAGAGACGCCAAACGCGCTGACTTCTCGACTGTCTGTGGATAAAAATCATTAGAATAAGAATTGAGATTTGGAAGACATTATGGAGCACTAGTTTTAACATTGATCTCCTGAGATGGTAGTAAAATTTTCGCTTCACGAGATACATCGTGATGACCTGGCAAACCGTAATTTTTTGATCACCTGGTGTGGCTACGGCAAATTTGTCCGATAGGAGAACCGTCAAAACCTCTAGGTACAATGAAGCATTCGGTGAGCTATAACATAAATTTAGCACTTCTCCAAACAGAGGATTGAAAGATTTACTCGGGTGCGTGGGTTAGAGATAAAACGAGCTGGAGAGCTGCTTTCCGCAAAAGAACTATCCAGCTTTTGCTATCTTCACCTAAGGCATGGGTGAGGATAACATCTATCCATGTTAGCGTACGTTGAACGGTATCATCGAAATCATTCAACTTACCAGGCCCAAGCTCCATCGTCGCCTTCACCCATGTCTCAAGCACATCATCGTGCGCTCCAATCAACACAAGGCACCGCAGTCCCGTCAAACTCGTTACAGCGCTCTCAAAAATCCTTCGGAAGGGTTTCTTTACTGCCCTAACTGCCAACATGCGTCGCCACCATGCTTGGATTACCGATGTCGCCTTGATCTTCTTCGCCTCGTCATTGAATATGTAATAGGGGATAGAACGGAACATATATGTCACAGAATCAACAATCGTCGATTTTTTAATAGAGAGAGGAAGGAAAGCGACTGTATCGATTAGAGATAACATATAAGAACCTCGTGCCTGACTGTCATCAGCTGTCGGAGAAGTTGTTACATTTTTAACTCTGGTGCATGTCTTCTAATTCTGGTGTGTCGGTGGGAACTACTGCTTCTTCTGGCAGCTATTTTATGTCTTTGAGGAATTCCCTCCAGACGACGGCCTGACTACCGCGTCATTGAATGAAAAAATCTAGTTACATGTCCATACAGCGGTGTCACCCGTGGCATATCCTTGACCAATAACCCAGAATGTTTGGAAATCCTTACCCTCAGCCGTAGCAGAAACGCTTAAAGTGGCAGAAGGGCAATACGAATTTGCGGACAAACGGCGAACGGATAATTTGTGGTATATAGTCAAACGAGTAATCGTTATGAGGTTCAACAATTGAGATAAGAGCAGCAGTGATGCGTAGCACCGACTTGAAGGAGCGAAATGATGGTGGGGGGGGCTTCGGAATGGAGAAATGTGGCCCTAGCACAATCTGAAGGGCAACAACACGACATTCAGCTTCCAATTCCAACAAACGCAAAAGCCAGGAGACACTCACCTTTTCGCTCGTGCCTCAGTAAAGCGGTCGCTACAGTTCCGCTCTGAGTTTGAGACGTTCTTCGGTGTCGCGGGTACTAAAAGGGGTGAGGCACAGGAAAGCTAGCACTAGTAGCTATGTTTGGATATATCAGTAGTTTCCCCATCACACCATGTCTGATTGCGCGGGCGGGCACGAGGTGTGGACTTGAGTGTGATATCGAGGCTATTAGAAAAGGTGAGTACTCTTCCTGCGGTTACGTTGAATTACAAATGTAAAATCATACCTGTCATTGTATATCTGGTTGTGCGCCTTGCACTCTCAGATTAGAGCTGGCTGGCTCGTGACCCAACCCTGATGTGCGAGCTACATGACAAGGTGTTTTCAGCTCGAACATCTCAACCCCGGAATGCTGGCTGGGTAGCTCGTCAGAATATGAGCCTGGTTAGAAGGGAATATTGGCACAGGTCTTTAGTCGCACGCAATACCAGAGCTCACCCAATGATGTTTAAGAGAAAACACTCGAAAACGAACGCGCTTCGTTCAACTGTCGGTTTGATCTCCAGGGGGTCGAAGATTTCCAGACAACATAGACGCCATGAATCCTGCCTAATCGTGTAGAGCATCAAACATAATGCATGATGCTTGAGCCGTTCATGAAGGAAGTTTCGACGTGAAGGTATAATAATGGACCGGGTCCGACGAAAAATTTATTCCAACACACAGCACGTGACTGCGTGACCATTTGAATTGACGCGACGCGCCAAACTAACGCTCACCCATTCACGGCGGTTCAAACATTCCAATCTTGTAAGTTGTAATGGCCGGTTAAACTTCTAGGCATCTGTAGGGGCAGAGTATTGGGTACTAGTTGGCATTAATGGGAGGATAGGTTCGCATTTCTAGTAAGTAACTCTACAACGATTGCGTCGGCCTTCTTCTCGATATTCAACATTATTCCAATTTCGTCAAATCGCCTTAGGAGTTTGACCTTACTATCAATCCAAAGTCCGACATTCACTTACCCCCCTCCCTAAGATCTATTCCCTACAAATATGAAGCGTAAAAGATAATTGGGCGTTGGTTGAGCTGTCGGTATCTCCGTTTGCAAGCCCGAACTTACGGACACTGATCAATACTTTGATTTCGAAATAGCAGGTTGTAGAGGAAAATAGGGCCGTCGATAAGGTATATTTTCTCGCGTCCCGTACAGTATGTTTCTTTAAGTTTCTCTTCTTTTTTCTACTAAAAGCTTTCAACCTTCAGTCCGATCTACTTCTCTAATTCTGCTAATCGTTCCAGCCCATGGCCGGCACATCAGTGCACTATCCGTGGGTGAAGAAGCTCCTTATAATTTTTTATTCGTTCCAGGTAAGTACTCATGACACAGCCTTATCTACCCGAAGCAATTTAATTCGCACCGTCGTAAGTCGGGGCTGTGTATCGTGTTCTACATAAGACGACAGCGCCTTGGGAAACACTTAACCCCCTTCCTGTAACCAATGGTGCGTTTCTTTCCTTCAGACCCTCATAGCGCTAATCGCAGAGTTCAGCCGGATACTCGTGACCGGCAGGTGGCTGTACCTGCCATGGAAGCCATGAAGCCTTGGCTGGCATCGACTTCGGAAATAGCGACAAAATTGTGGCAAGAAAACTTGGAGTCGCTCTATAAAGATGCTAAACACCGCTTTCCAGATATTGTCTGGCGTACAAAGGTAGAAACTAGTAACTCGGAAAATCAGAAAAAATCCAGAAAGATTTGGGGCCATCTCGGTTAGTAGTTCATATTGAAATATCTGTTTTCGCAATCGCCAGTAATGTGAAATTTTTAGCCATCGTGCTCTCCCGCGGGTCTCCATCCTTTTCTTCCAGATATCTTACCCAAACATCAGAGTTGAAGTCCAACACAGAGGGCCATGGGGACGAATCTGTCACGATATTTCTTCCAAAACCCTCCTCAGATTACAAGGCCCTACATAACGAACTTCTGCATCTATACACGGCAGCTTCAAATGAGATTCAAGACGATAACAAATTTGACGTCTCTACTCATCAAGAACGTCTAGACTCCCAACGGAAAGACTTTGTGTACATGTGGAGAAGCCGAATGTATTCTGATTTTCGTATTACCTTACCAGTTCGGACGACAGACGAAGAAGGATCTTACACATTCTTATCCCATCGCTTCCTTCTCAGTTCCCGTTCACCTTATTTTCGCCGTGCTTTCGCGCATCTCTCTGGAACACGTCCAAACTCTTCAAATGGTTCTGACATAGTTCAACTCGCACTCCCCACCACGCATTTTACACCCGCAGCGCTTCACTTCATCCTCGGCTACCTCTATACTGGCACTTTGAGATTCTCTCATCGAGGATATGATCTCGCAACAGCATTGTCTATAGTCAGCGGCGCGGTATACCTCGAACTTCCAGCTTTAAAAGAGTTAATCCTGGCCGACATCACAGTCGAAATGCTGCACGGCATGTATTACGCATTTCTTCCTGATCCCGAATACGCGGGACTAGTGGATGGTGATTGGACCACTGCGGTAAATCTTGGCTGCCAATGTAAAATTTGCGCCAGGCGCGCTCCACGTGTTCTCGAATTCGCGCTAAAAGAGGGCATCAAGAATGATCTGCTTGAACGTGGATCTCGTAGAGCCCTTGTTGGCCTGTTCGGTGAAGGTTGGTGTACAGAACAATTTTCTGCACTACCCGACGCTATCATGGGTTCGGTCATTACCAACGTCAAGGAGATCATGACAGCCACAAATGCCTTGCCTATGCTATTTGCAGCGGAGTCGGCACTCCTCAGGCTGGAGAACCAATCAAAGGAGTGGGTACCCATCGTGAAATCGTCAATCCTTTCCGTTCGTAAAATAGTCGACAATGTTTTATGCGCCGACGATGGAACTTGTTTTAAGTCCCAAACATGGCTGAATCTACTGGACGGTTCAGAAACGGATACTGGAGAAAATGCGTTGAAGTTTGATCGAGTTACCTGGGTTTTGAGGGCTATCTTACGAGGTGCAAACCCAGAAAATGCGTCTGCTCTCTATCAGGTACACACCAAACTAATATCTTCGGCTCACATATTTATTTCTTAATTTTTTTAGGCCCTGGGTTCCACTTCTGATTCGCGTTTCCGGCCATTTTCTATCTGGGCTCGAATTGAACGAGCCCGAATGGAGCTCCAAAAATTGGATTTGTCTGCTCCTTTTCCATCTTTGCCAATCTCGCGTCTTACACCTGGCAAAACAGAGAGTTTTCTCAGTTCTGCCGCATCCTTTTATTCATGCATATCAACTCCTAGCAGAATTGCCTCCATTTCTGAAGAGCAAGCAAACAATGCTGGGTACAATCCATTTCTCTCAGCTCTCGATCTCGCAACGGCTTCTTTATACTCGCTGGCCTCATCAAGAACTATCACTACTGACTACGGCTTATATTATACTCGATGGGCAATATCTCAAGAGACCATTCAAGATTGGGAGTCGACAAGGACGATTACAAGAAGGCGAAGTTGGGACTCCTTCCGGGAATAGATCTGAGTAAATACTCATTTTATTTATTCACGTACTCGGTGTCTTCTCTAACTTGTGGTCACAGGATGAGTCCGATGAGAAGATGAAAAGGGAAGAGCTGCAGATGCCTCTATATCTGATGTCGTCTATGAAGAAGTCCGTCTACATGGCCTAGGTCGCAAGCTTCGTATAAATACAATAGAGTTTGAGATCTTGGATTGGTCTTCAGTTATTGCAGCTTCGCGGATGTTGAGAATCAACCTGCTTCCGAGCGTGCAGGACAATGCGACGGTATGTCCAATTGGAACGTCCAACAACACATTCTAAAGAGCCAGATAAATTCAGTAGTCATAGAAGGACAATAAAATCGGGCTTTACTCGTTCGGTAATCCAAACCACCAAACAGATAATGTACACAAGGCCGACTCTGACATTTATTTGACTGGGAGGACAAAGCGTGGAATTTGAATCACTTACCCAAAAAAATACATCACGGAATCCCGTATGAGGACGGTTAGAAGGCGACGTCCGCGAAGGAGAAGCGAACCATCGATACTTGACGAACGGATGCCCTGAACAACTGCGAGTGTACATAACAGACACTCTGATGCAAGCAACGGGATCCAAAATGCGTAGAAATGGGGAGGGGATACGACACGAGCAGAGCAGAATGTGCCAACGGGTGTTTGAACAGGATACGTTCCTAGGGTGTCCGAAATTAAGGGGGACGTGGAGTGTAAGCTGTCGCACCTTACCTGAAACAATGATGGGGAGGCGATCCACAAGAAACCAAGCAGAGACGGCCAGGCAGGCGAGATAGAATGTGAGCATGAGCGCGAGGATTTTTTTGCTCATCAAGTATAGAGCGTAGAGGCGTAATTGAAGGATTGCTGTGAATTTTCGTAAGTTATCTCCGAACGTGAGCTATGTGCCAGTCAATTTCCTAACCTTCTGCAAGCATACATGCCGCTAACCCCACCCATCCTTCCCAATATATAAAACGAGCACCTATGTGGAAATTTTCAGAATAAATGCTTTGAATGGCAAGCCAGATTCGTACAGCTGAAGCAACAGGAGAAACGGGTATTAGCTGGAAATCCCAGATACATTTAGCAGTACGTACATCTGTAAAATATGGTTGATCTGGTATAAGAATATCAGCGTTTCAACTGAAGTCTGTGCTCACCTCCGGGGTCAGGTGGGTGTGAATAAACACTGTCGCGATTTATAAATTCAAGCTATGCCAGTAGTGACGAATTTTTTTACCATAAACATTTACTCTGAATGATAATTAAACTCGTTTCATCCAAGAGAAAAAAATACGACTCACATCACGCTAGATAGGGCAAAATATCGATTCTATAGGTAGTGCGTTATCAGTATAAAGAATATTGATACAGCTTTCTCGTACCAACAAAAATAGAATCTTCGCAAGTGACCATTTGCTGCCCTGCCACAACCGAAAGTCCGATAGAATCGTAGTGTGTTTTCAAAGCACATACCCAAATTAAGTTTACCTGTGAAGACAAATGGTAATGACAAATGGTAATTCAAGCAAAGCAGTCGTTGCATGAACAACTCACTTCACGATCAAATGTTACTACTGATGGCGAGTGAAACTGGTGAACCCCTCGTTAGGCTAATAAAACTCACGATGGTCATAGACAATAAGGATGGAAGAAGACACTAATGAAAGAAAGACCGTGAGTGTAAGTTCAAAGGTGTGGTGGTGCACATACTTCTTGAGAGTTGCGCTATTTGAATGTCCTGGTAAGTCTTGAGCAGAGCCGGTGACAGGAGGGCTGGGTCTGACATTCTTCCAGGAATTATAATCCTAGCTGTCAAACTGTCTTTTATAACCTATCGAGGTCAATGATCACGGTCAAATTTCGAGGGATAGACGTTTTGTTGATGATCGCAAATCGCCCGAGACTCCGAGGATGAGTGGCAATGATATGCCAGCAGTAGATCCTCAGGGGTACCCGCATTCACGCAGGTATCAAAAGGTGAGCGGTGTATCAGAGCGCCCTATGTCCAGATTGACACTTTTCTTCAGATCCTTAATTCTCACCGACTCCTGCTCAAGTCGGACTCTGCAGGCTACGATGTTGCGTTTCAGAACATAAAAAAATCAGTGTTGTTTACTGTCATTGAGGCGAGCGGGGAAACGTCGTACCGTAGAATATAACTTCATCTTCGGAAAGAATGAGAACAACTCAGCAGATGGAAGTTTTTTACTTAATCATAGCCGATTATGACGGGAGAGAGGGTATTGTCTGGTTCCGTGGTACTCGGGTCCTTAATCAATCCTTATTCTAACGTCCACGCCATATGTATATGACCGTTGACAAGAAAAGACGGATTGCCTTCGTGACCGACATATTACGATATAAAATAGCGCCGATAATTAAATTCAAATGATGAGACCGAATTGAAGGAGCTACTCACAATGGAAGGGGATGAAATGTTGATGGGACGTGCTTGGATCCTCTCCGAATTCGCCCATTGTACAGTGTATTGTTCCTCGAGTCGCAGAAGGTGAATATCTTATGTATAGACCACGGTTTTCTAATCGACCCATAATGTACGCCCAAAATCTCTGGGCCCTCGAACCGGGGATTTTGCCATCTGTAAGCGTCCCACGTCCGTCCCGGATAAAGCCGTTTGCGTACTAGAGGGGTCTTTTGCGAGAAATCCTCTTATAAAACGGCTTCAAATGGATCAAGCTTGTGTTTCCCTTTTGGTGAACAGTTACTTTCGACGACTTAGTGAAATGGGATATCTGATTTATAATTATGAAGAGATGGAACGATGCCGACTGGTCGTGGGAATGTTACTTAATGCTTGCCGAACCCATCCACGTTGCTGATCAGAGATGCTTCATCGTCCACAAACCGCCCATCACTCTGGTCAAAGGACTCATCCATTTTCAATCTCGCACCTTGTCTCTCTTAGCTTACACTTGTACTCCACGTTCGACCCGGAGGGAAAACACACTCCCTCCGACTCTTCGTGTATGCAATATGGTCTGACATGTACGCGTAAACTCGCAGATAACGTTCGTCTGGCGCCCAATTCGTTGTTTTTTCATGGGAAGTTGTAATCCGTGCTTCTATCTTGAGATGGCGCCATTTACGCGTTTCTGAAGGTGAAATCCAAAAAGCGATAGAACCTGGACAAGTAGGCAACGCCCCATGGATTTGAATGGGAGGGTTTGAACGAAGTGGCTCGTGGATGTGTCGGAGGTTGAGAGTAAAGCAGGACCCCAATGAGCTGCCAGTGAGTTCGCTGAGCTTCTCACTTGACCACTGGTTATAGAACATTATTTGTCCAGCAATGGAACACCCGTGCTCGTCCCCTGTCTGACCATCTATCCTTTCGAACCAGGTCTAATACCTCGCTCCCATCTCCGTTCTTGCCGTACATGCTCGACAACGCCGCTACCATACATTCTTCCCCGCGCAGTCCGCATAACCAGATGCTTGCAGCGGCACTGGGACGAGGAGAAGCGGGTTCTCCTGAAAACCACCTACCCGCTTGCCCCCTGCTCTTTTCATCTTCCCAGGGCCTTTTTTTTGAGAAAGCCTTCCAGGCTTCCAGCGACCTCACATCATTTTTTAGCACCGCCAAACGTCGTCCTGCGCTGCAACTCGTCTAGAGCATGGTTCTTGCCTGTATCACCCAAATGAACCATCCTCCTCAAACGTGTCGACTACGACTTTCCAAGCGATGACATGTAATCTCACAGAAATGGTGTGCCATTCTCCGTTTTTCGTTCTGTATTGAGATGTAATCCGTTTCCTTCCATTTAGATGACGCCATAAGTGTGTTCCTGAAGACGAATCCACGTCGGAAGGCTAAATTTACGTGACGCGACGCGATAGGACACGCGCTGCGACGGCTTGTAGGCATGAACGAGTTGTCTAATGGAGAGAGTTCAATGAGATGATGGGTGGTTGCACCGCGAGTTGAGACTAAAAGTAAACCGCGAAGAGCTCCGTGGCGAGTTTTTCAAGCTTCTCGCCTTGTTACTGGTAATAAAATGTTCTGCAACAGGCATGAAATACCTCCGCACGTCCCCCCTCTTTGGCCTCCCTTTATTGAACACGATTTTCGAGCGCGCCTCATACGACGCCCCCGGTGGAACATTGGGTTTGATCCAACTCAGCCGCCTCTACGCCTTCCCTCTCTCTTCGTTTTTGTTCCCGAGATGTGTTCGAGTGTGGATCGAACCCACCACCCACCTCGACCAGCTCGCTGAACTCATGAGTCATGCCGCGTTTCCGGCATTTATAGGGACCTTGTTTCTACCTTTGTCACCCCTCGTCCACCCCCGCGGCGGTATATCCACCCCCAACCGGCGGCCATGCGAAATCTATCCCATCTAACCTTAACGGTGCCGCTGTTCTTTCCGCGTCTGCCTCCTAAATCGTCTAATTAAGTCGATATTTGACAGGAAGCGGACGGTGTTGTAAGAGGAATAATTCGAAATTCGTGTACGATTCTCTTTTTTTTTTGTTTTACCTCTAGGGCCCTGCTCAAGTGAGGCGTCGAGAATATGGCACACATCCCACATTTACTCTATCGCGCCAACTCCCCTGTGAGGTGTCGACCGTCGGACAGGTATTTCTGATTATTTTTCGAAGGTACCGATGAAAAAATATTTTCTGGAAGGTCCGACAACCCTCTAAAGCCATCTTATCTCGACTCTATGCCAATTGATCCATCCATGCCGTTTCCGCGCAAGCTCTCTAGGTTTCAACTGAGTTTTAACTGGCCGAATGTCGTGGGAAACCAATGGACTCAGACGCCGGTTTACACTCGAAATGTAGAAACAAAAATTTATTAGAGGACAGGGTTGTTCTATGAGATTGTTCAATGAGTCGCAGTCTTCTGATGACGAGGATAAATGAGTCACAACTCTGGCATGAGCGAAAGGACACAGTTTCAGATAACTGTTAACATTGACGTTCAAACCTGCGAAGCATGTACACGCTGCGTTCGCAGGCTTGCATAGATATCAGTTTTTCCCCTTAATGTCGCGATTATTCAGACGTTGCATCCTATTCCTAAACGAAGCGAGTCGTGAGACGACCAGAAGTGGTAGACCTCCAAGAGTATCAATTTTTGCGACTGTATTTCTTCCTCCATGATCAAGGAAATTTAGCCACAAACTCCAGGAAAGCGGCACGATACATGCGCGCTAACACTTCTGTCGACATCTGAACTTAAAGACATGAAGCTCTCGCCTATAAGTACTTAACCTTCCTATCCTCCCTGACAGTAATTAATAAAACGATATTCTTGATCGCAGGTTCGGAACGCTACTCCATCTAATCTACTCGTAAATTCTTCTCAGGCCGATGAGTTCATTTTAGCGTTGTAAAAAGTGCAAACATCTCCCGCCAAAATTACTGCCAAACAACATTTCCACCGCCCGCAAAATGCGCTTCATTTCTGAACTAGCTACTTATATTGTCCAAGCCATCAGCACACCATTCACCATTCGCCATCGCACAGAACACCTGATCTACTGTACGTACGTGATCAGCCTCACGGACTATCGTACTCCTCGCACATCCGGGAACAATACAAATTGTCACCGTGCTATTTATGCAATAAAATGTAACAAATTCAATGAACAATTTGAACGAAGAGGGGAAAAACTCGGAGCGTACCGTGCAGTTCCCACAAGTCAAACACCAGTCCGTGTCGAAGATCGTGCCGCCTGGAGTCCTCTGCGAGAGAAAGTTTCAGGAACAGTCGAGTTTAGAGAACGGAGCCTAGGCCGAGCAAGGAGAAGTAGAATGGCGTTATGTACCCACCGGCTTGTGGTCCGAAAGAAAAAAAAGGAATGCAATGAGGCCAGCGTTGAGTCTACATATACAAATTATGAGTTTGGACGGAGCTACCCACGTATTGCTCTAAATGAATGTTGCGGATAAGATTTTGTTCCTTGTGAGGAACGGTCGAAGTCGAAGGTTGCAATTTGGAATGTCGTTCACCAGTGCTTGTCACCTTGAATCGGCGGTTGCAGGAACGGCTTTATACCCTGCTTTTAGCATAACTGCAAAATCCAAGAGAGAAGGAGAAAGCAAAATAGTACCAACCAATCAACCGAGGCCTGCCCGCTTCGTGCATTCCAAGTATAACAAAACGGACACATGTATTCATCCGCCACGAATCCCCGTCTCATCACGATGCTCATGACGACTGTTGTTCCCTGTTGGACGGCGCTCGACCATGCAGTCGGGTCTGCGAGTTCGACGCCTGCGGCGCCGTCGTCGATGCTCAGGATGTATGCACCGGAATCCAGATATTTGCGCAGGACTCGGTCTTCAGGCGTGCCGAGCTTGAAAAGGACGCGAAGCGCCTCGCGGAATTGCTGGGAAGTCGAGAATATATAGTAAATCAACGAACGGAATACTTGATGTGAGCACATGTGGGCACATACCTCCAATGAACGAGCCAGATTCATTGTGAGTGGATGTTTGCGTCCTGTCGCGTCCATTATGTGGATGAAACCCACTGAGATTGTAGGTGGGATGTGCGAGCGGTACTGCGCCTGGACGAGGACACTCATCATCTCTTCTAATCTTTCCATTCTCCTATCCGTTTGCTCGGTGTAGTTTTTAAACTACGATTTATAGTTATTAATGCGAATCTTGAGCAAAGCCAAAAACTTACTGCACGCTCACGCGCTGCCCCTTCGCTATCGCTACTGTTACATTCTGTGTAATTTTAGTGGGGTTGACGGCTCAGAGTGTAGACATTTGACTCGCCTGTTCTCTGAATGGTCAAATTACCCCCAGCAGCGTAAAATTCCCCGCCGTGAACAGTAACACCATTACTTTGAGAGATACACGCTACACTGCGAAACATGACTGGTTTAATTTCATGATAAAAAGTCTTCGTACCGTTGAGTTACGTTTGTGTGGCGAACAGAGTCTCGCAGCACGGGTTCACTTCTGGGATCGACTTCAATTGGCGGCAAAGTATCCCGAGGGTAGTTCCCAACGTGCTCGTTGGGTGAATCGAAAAGCCTGTTTCCTCCCAGGTTTTCTTCAACATTGGCTTTCAGTCGCTTGAGTATGACCGCAAAGACTCTGTTGATAAGGTCGAGCATTCTGAGAGAGATCTGGAGGAAGAGAGGCCCAGAGTCGAACGAAAGTGCAATGCAGAAGCAGTGCCGAGGAGGCGTGGAAAACTTGAGGCAGTGTGACTCGTGTGTTCGTGTTTGTTTCAAAAGGCGCCCGACGTTTTTTGCCTTTTTCTCCTAAGTACCAACACACCTGGTCATCGACGTGAACGACTCGTCGTCCGAGTCTCCTGGGAAGAGTTGAACGATATGGTCAGTGGACTTGTCGAGGGCTTATGCGAAGGAGGATCGCGTCGAGTCGTGAGGTTAGTTCTCCAATACTGGTCGATATCAACTATGGGCTCTATCCGCAGATTCCCCCCCATAGATCTTCTTCCTCCACCCTGGCCGCCCTTCGTGCAGCGTTATGGAGCAGTGTGTTAGATTGCAACCCAACCGCGTCCTTGCTTCCCTCCTTGTGTTACTTTTCTGCATGGCCTGTGTCCGAGCGAGCCCTGGTACCGCACCCTCCAATTGCAAGTGCCCTCCTCGTCGTACCATTATCGCCATGGCCGTTTCAGTAATCACCTCTTCCTTCGTCAATCCCGTCGTTCAAGCCGCGCTTTTGGTTCTTCCGCCTCCATACTTCGTCAACCGTTCCCTACAAATGCGGTGTATACGTTTGAACACACGCTGCATATATCGCACCCCAGAAAGATGGTCACGCAAGCGGCGAAATCCCAGCCAGCTTTCCTCAAGGGCGCCGATGCGTAAGCTCCCTCCGCATCAACTTCATAAACGTCTGAATCGGTCGATATTCGATAGTAAGCAGACGGTGCTATATTAAATGATAAGCCCTCACTATCGTTCTGCCTCCAGCACCACGTAAATGCACAACCAACCGCGATCTCCCTACCCTAATTCCCACGTCCTCACGGCGTTCCCGCAGAACGCTGTATCTTCACCGCACTGCTATCGTCTGCCTTGATATCTTCTCTGCAGATGAACACTGGCCAGCTCGTCTTCGCCCTCACGCCTTCCTTGAGCTGGAAATTTCGGCTGCAGGCGTCATTTGGCTCACGCTCATCCGGGCATCTTCTCAATCCCAGTCCCTCTTCGATCTTCAAGCCGCGCCTATGGCTTCTGGCGACGCCCCGCCTGCAGGTCTTCGACGACGACGAACCACAGCCGAAGACTAGACCTTTGAACACGCCATCCTTCATCATACAGGAAAGAGGTTTTCGTTGTAATCACGAAGAATCGACAGTCGGGGAAACCCTAACCCCCAACTAACCCCCCCCACCATCATCCTCATCCACTGTCACACTTGATCACATCCTCGCGGGTTCTTCTTAGCGGCGAATTAACTTCGGGGAAGTCCGTTGGGCAGCAGGTATATAGATGTGCGTGATACTGTACTTCTCACCAGGAGGTTAGACAACGGGTTGGAGTATAGATAATAGAACAGGCCGTCTTCAATACATCAGCGTTTGTCTCGCTATTCTGACATAATAATCTTTTCACGTATCATGAATACATTATTCTCCAGTGTCTCCTGTACATACGAGTAGAGTTTGAATCCATTGAGCGAATACTCATAATTTCTTCACATACGCGGTTTCTTCCCTAAATTGTGGTCGTATGATGAGAAAGACAGGAAGGCAGGTCTTGTGGGTGCCTCTATATCCGATATCGTGATTAGGGCAGTCTGATTTCCAGGACTACGTCGTGAGGTTCCTCGAAATGCAATAGGGTTTGAGATCCTGGACTGGTCGTCAATTATTGCAGTTTCGCGGATGTTGAAAATTAGCCGGCTGCCCAGCGTACAGGACAATGCGACGGTATATCCCATCGGAAGGCCCATCAATATATTCTAAAAACTCATTTGGATTGAGTAGTTATAAACGGATAATAAATTTGACTTTACTCGTTCAGTGATCCAAACCACCAAGCAGGTTAGGTACACGAGGCCGACGCTTTCATTGCATTTAACTGAGGGCCAACAGAGAAGATTGAATTACGTACCCAAGAAAATACATCACAGAATCGCGGATAAGAATGGTTAGAAGGCGACGTCCGCGAAGGAGAATTGAACCGTCGATGCTCGATGAACGGATGCCCTGAATAACGGCAAGTGTGCATAACAAGCATTCTGATGCAAGCATTGGGATCCAAAATACGTAGAAATGGGGAGGCGATACAACACGAGCTGAGCAGAAAAGGCCCACAGGTGTTTCAACTGGATACGTTCCTACAGTGATAGATATTTAGGAGGACGTGGAGTAGAGGATAATACATCTTACCTGAGACGACGATAGGCATGCGATCCGCGAGAATCCAGGCAGAGATACCCAGGCAAGCGAGAGAGAATGGAAGCATGATTGCGAGGATTTTTTTGCTCATTGCGTACAGTGCATAAAGTCGTAATTGAAGGATTGCTGTGAATGTTGTTAGCTGTTGTCCAAAGTATCGGTTAATTTTTATTTCCTAACCTTCTGCAAGCATACACGCCGTTAGTCCGACCCATCCTTCCCAATAAAAAAAACGAGAACCTGTGTAAAGGTTTTAAGAAAGAACTCATTGAATGACAACCCAGATCCATACAGCTGGAGAAACGAGAGAATGGGTATTAAACTTAAGTATCTGAGACTTCTTTGCAGCAATTACGTACCTCTATCAATGGATTTGGTGTAAGAATGTCAATATTAATGTTCCAACAGAAGTCAGCACTTACCTCCGCAGTCTGATGTGTGGTAAGAAACACTGTTGCTGTGTCAGAAACTAGAACTATGCCAGTAGTGATGAAAATTTGTACTGTAAACCGTTACTCTGAACAACAATTAAACTCGGTCTAACGTAGGAAGGAAAACACGACTCACACTATGCAAGATAGACCGAGATATCGATTCTGAGAGGGGATAGCTGTTAGTGGCTACATATAAAGAATGCAGCTTTCTCGTACAATCAGAAAAAGAATCGTTGTAATCGACCACTTGCTGCGCTGCGATAAACGGAGGGTCGGATCGAATCCCAGTGTATTCTTCGCGCACTCACCCAAATTAAGTTGACCTGTGAAAGCAAATGGGAATTGAGTAAACTAATCATAGCAGTTTGCAGCTCACTTCACGGTCAAACGTTACTACTGAGGGTATGTCAGAATCGTGAAAAGTTCCTTTAGCTTAAGCTTAGAAAACTCACTATGATCATAGAGAGCAACGATAGTGGCAGACACTAATCAAAGTAAGAGTAGACCGGTGATTGTAAGTTCAACTAAGGCGTGGATGTGCACATACATCTTGTGAATTGTGCCAGCTGGACGTCATGATAAATCGTTATAAGCGCCGGTGGAGTAGTGGCCTCTGGCCTGTCCTGATCGTAGATATCCCCATCAGTGGCTGTGCTGTCCATATGTAGGTGTTCGCTGTTGAGTAGACGAATCCATCCTTGCTTTAGCCTTCGACGCGACGCCGACGGCCTGCTCGACGCGACTATCGAGCCTCTCTAGCCGACGACTGCCCAGGGTAGGCTTGATTGGCCTATCCCATTTGGTGACAACAGAGCGATTCGACTCGGCGCATTCGGACCAGTCAGAGCTTCGTTTTTTCGAACCAACATTGCCAGCAAACTCCCATTTTCGACACTTTTTCGCGGATCGACAGCATTTCACGCGTCTTGGGTCACCTATACCCCACTGGGACACATCTATCGAATCCTACCTGCCTTCTCGAACTTAGGCTCACGCTTTTCGCAACCTCGCCCACTATTGCCACTGCGACGACATTTTTGCACCACCTACATCTCCGTGACGTGAACACCGCTCCCGGTTCGAGTCTCGAACATGCAGATCGAAAGGAGCACTTTCAACCGACTACTCCAAGAGTCCTACCAAGCTGGTTCTGCAGCCGGCTTTGAACTTGGGTTTGCAAATGCCACGGAGAAACTCGAGGCAAAATACGAGGGAGAAATCGCCAACATCTTGAATGCTGCACGAGAACGCTACGACGAGGACCGCGTCAGCGCTTTTGAGCTCGGGCGTGCTTCCGGGATCGAGGACGAGCGCGAATATCAAGAATCAGCTCGCGAACGACAGGTTTCTATTGGCGTGCAGGTCGATCTGGCCCCCGACAACGACCTATTTTTTACTCCGACCGCAGTCGATATCCCGTTACCCTTAACTTCCGAAGTATGCTCGCAGACTGACCCATCCATATCCTTCCCCGTTTTACCAACACCTGCGGCCTCACTTTTACTATCCCCCGCTTCTATTTTGCCGACTTCAATTCTTCTACCGACACCTGCCCCCACACCACCGCCAAAACTCAGTTGGGCTGACGATTCGGCTTCCCTTCCAATCATACCCCTCATCAAAACCCCTCGCGATTTGTCCATCCTTCGTTCGAACACCAAGCCTTTCAGTACCCTACGACACCGAAACCGACGGCGAAACCAAACAACTCAACGAGTTCAATCCCAACCTGTCCACTTTCCATTGCCGAATACCAACGTACCCACCCAACTTCTCCCTGGGCTTTCATCTAAACGTTATCCGCATCTTTCACCACCTTTTCATCATCTGAACATGGGTTCTCTCGGACCACCAGCCCTCGATTGGGATCGTGATCCCCGCCTTTTCGAACTTAGTCGTGTTTTGCGGACATTGGGATGGTCCCATTCCCTTTTTTCGAGATCGTGACTTAGGTTTTCGTAGACAGGTTTTTCGTGATGCAACGAGGACGTTGCATTTTGTGTGGGTGGGCACATGGAGTAGTGGCCTCTGGCCTGTCCTGATCGTAGATATCCCCATCAGTGGCTGTGCTGTCCATATGTAGGTGTTCGCTGTTGAGTAGACGAATCCATCCTTGCTTTAGCCTTCGACGCGACGCCGACGGCCTGCTCGACGCGACTATCGAGCCTCTCTAGCCGACGACTGCCCAGGGTAGGCTTGATTGGCCTATCCCACCGGTGGCAAGAGGGTTGGATTGGACATCTTCTGGGAATCAGGATCGTAGCGGTCGTGCTTTCATTTATAACTTACCACGCCGACGATCGCTGTCTAAATTTGAAAAAGAGATTATATCGATGATCTCAAGACTCAAATTGTCTGGGACGAGTGCCAAGATATGTCATGTGTATTGACCGCTAACCATTACGCAAGTATCAAGGCTTAGGGAATCAGAGTGCCATCTCTCCACGTTGTCACTCCGCAACAGATCCAACACTGGCATACTCGAACTCAAATTAGATTCTATTAGCTCTGTTTCAGAAAGTATAATATTATTGTTGAAAACAGCCATTGAGGCTAGCGGGAAAGCGTGGTACACTGAAGTATAACCTAACCTGGAGAATAATGCGTGGAAAGCGAATAACTCAGCGGCGAATTAGCCAACTATGACTGTGACGGGAGAGATGGTATTATATAAGAAAGCGCCGAAAGTACATTCAGTAGACGAGACTAACTTAAAGAAGCTACTTACGATGTCATGAATGAATTTAAACGATGAAGAGACAGCCTCGAGGTGAATTCTTAAGCGGGACGTAAGGTTGTCCGAGAACAACAGTCATGTCAACATTGATTTACTGACTTCTTCCTTCTCAACGGCGTCAAATGAGATTAATATTATTATTTCTCTAATATAGGCGATTCCGGGTTGATTCCGGGCTCGGAAACTGAAGTATCAACAAGTATTTCAACGTAAAGTATATGATTTCGAAGATTCTCTCTTCTTTCATCTCTAATCTTCTCTACCCAACGGCAAACCCAATGGTTTGTAACGACACATGATCTTACATAATAGGCTGTAAATGCAAATCAGGATGCCCGGTAGGCGAACTAGCGATTTACCCTTGTGGGTCATGGACAGCAATGACAACAGTCATGGAGGACAAGGTGAGGACAAGCAGCAGCGGTAGTGGCTATCCAGGTGGATGGGTTCACGAGGAATCCATGTTTGGGTACGTTGAATACGGCGGCAGGGTACAGCGGCGAGGTACAGCGGCGGGATGCGGTGACGGGTGGCGGGAAGTGGCACTTCCACGACGAGAAGCCGGTTTAACCACAGCAGCACGACTATACAACAAAAAGACTCGGAAGAGGTTGTCTATTTTTGTATGGTACCGTACTCGTTTGTAAACCCTTCCCACCCGCGCAAGCCCGAATTCCTACACAAACGAGTTCCCGCCTGGTGAGGCAGTCAAAAAGACACAGTCGATCGACGGTTCGATCCCCTCCATCTCGACGTCGAAGTCCTCAGTCGAGGCATTGAAAGCCGCTATCGCAGCGCAGTTGGAAGTCGCCAGTTAGGCGCCCGAAAGTAGACGCCCGAAAGCCGCCAGTTAGGCGCACGGAAGCCGCCCCAGGTTGGGACGCACGAAAGTCACCAGGTCGGTGCACCGAAAGTCGCCAGTTAGGCGCAGGAAGTCGCCAGTACGGCGCATCGAAGTCGCTATTCGCGCACGCAACCCGCCTCGTTTAGGCGCCCGGAAGCCGCTCGTTACCGCATCGTCGAAAGCCGCCAGTTAGGCGCACACCGCACGCTCGTTACCGCATCGCTCGAAGCCGCCTGTTTGGCGCCCGTATTCGCTCCTTATCCGCCGCATTTTTTCATTTCGCCATCGTATTCATTTCGCTGCTCAATCCCGACCGCATCGCATCGCACCCGAAAGCCGCCCGTATTTTGGCGCCCGTATTTCGCATCACCGCCGCTTAGTCGCATTCGAGTTCACGACGACTGCATGGATGCCCCAAAGGATTTTAGTTTGAGGGGGTACGCTTTTTCGTATGAATTATGATTTGGTATTTTTTGTTTTATTTCGTATGATTTTTGATTGATCCGCCTGCGCTCGAGGGGGTAAATATGTTGGAATTTGTAGGTAACTCGCTTGGCGTATGCAATCCGTAGCTAGTGCGATCGCGTCCCCTTGGTGTCCCCGTATCGATAGTGATTTTTATATGTATATAAGCTGTCTATTTTTGTATGGTACCGTACTCGTTTGTAAACCCTTCCCACCCGCGCAAGTCCGAATTCCTACATGTATTTGGTGAAAATAGACCCTCATGTTCTTTTATCTAATCTCGTGTCACATCCAGAAGCATCTAAGCGAGTATTCTGCTGAGAAAGCATTTTGAAAAAGGGTTCCCTTCCCAAATCCAGTATTCGCAGCGAAAAAAAAATCGATCTAAGCGACAATCCTATTCGGAGCAGCGTCACACCACGTACACAGGCTCCCTGCAAGGTATGGCAGGCAGTCACAGCGGCAAGTTGAAGTTTCCCTCCGTTGAGAGCCAAAGGGCAGGGGAGGAATCCTCTCCCTTCTCCCCTTTTTTCTTCTCCTTTTTCTTTTTTTCTTTTTCTTTTTCTTTTTGTTTCACAACCCACAAACACCGGTATCCGGCCATAAACATTTCGACAAAATACAAGTTCCAAACACTCTACATAGCACTCACAAGTAATTATGAACAGCTTTTGGTTTATATAAATAGGTGTTTATTGTTGAAACTAGCAACTTCGAAAATCAGCTGTCTCAGTCACGGTCACTGTGACGCTCTGGCGACCTGTCACACCAGCGTGACACTCCTATAAATTCAAGAAATGTTATTCAGGCGGGCTACAGAGAACTTTCAGCTTGGAACGGATGTTAATATACAATAAGAGATGAACTTCCAAATCTCGAAGGGTAGCGACGTCAGAAACACGAGAAACCTGCGTTTTATGTTTTGCCTTCCATTTTGGGATGGAAACCACAGCCGGACTGTGGTTAAATTAAAACCGGCTCCAACGAGTCCAACCGGTCCTCAGCAGTTCCAAACCCGAGGCCGATTTTTCGGTTTGGTTTCCGGTTTGACCCGGACTGAACCAAACTTCGGCAACACTAGATCCGGACATTTGTGTTTCTCACCGTTCAATTTCAAACTGCTAGCCAAGCTAACCCTGAATTAACTTACAGCTACATGCAAAACCGTAGACAGTTTTCAAAAAATCATATTGTGCGCCGTTGTTTGGTTAAACACCCAAATTATTGACGTAGGGTGGAGTACTTCTGCTCCAAGGACCCTTAGAGGACTCCATGTTGGAGTAATTTCCCGGCGGGTTGTTCAGAATAAGGCTTCGTCGGGAGAACCGACGTGTGGAGCTGACCAAAAGCGATTGTTTACACAAATACAGGCGCAATGGAGGGATTTTAGAAAACTGTCTACGGATTTGCATGCAGCTGTAAGGTTTCCCTCATTCAAAATCGACTCAAATGGCACGCATCTTTGGAGAACTTGATTGAATGGGACGTGGATTTCCAGATCCAAGCTGGCACCCAAGTATTAGTATACACCCACATTACACTGCCCCTTAGGCGACCTTTCAGAAGCTGTCAACAAGGCTGTTCCTAACACTGCCCACCCCATACTTCATATCTGATCTCTTCACCATTCTATATAACGTGCTCGGTTTCAACTGTAAAATTTCTCTGTTTGAACCTGTACATATTCACGATCTCTCGTTCTTATTGTCAACGTCGATCGCCTACCTTTCCGATATCAAGATGGAGTCACAGTACCCGCAACTCACCTCAGTCAATTACAACACTTCCCTGCACTGCTCATCACGCGAACCTGGCTACAGTAAATGTGATATGTGCGGAAGAATCGAGTCGCCTCCTGGGCGATTTAGATTGTGCCGTGTATGTGTATGTTGAAATGCCACTTCAATGAAGTAAATTCGCTTACTCTGACGCTTTTCTCTTTAGATGCCTCAGTCTGCGTTTTCGCAGCCAAACGCCAAACAACCTCACTCACATTCAAACTACCCATCCGTCAAATCTGCGAGTCCGAATCCCAAAATTGCTGTACCAGCTAGCAAAGCCACAAAATCTGTTGTAATCGCTCAAGACAAACAAATGTCAGGCTCTACTTCCGTCGGAAGTCCTCGCAGTTCTTCTGCAACCTCCGATCTACCCGTAGAAGCGCCGAGTTGCGTCTCCTCGGACGACTCTGACCTCTGCGGAGACGGTGAAACTGTGGCAGGCGCAAAAGATGAACCCGATGAAGAACCTCTGACCGCGCTATGCCAATCGCGTCCCGGTGAAATCGAGTCAGAACACGTCGGTAAGTCAAGGATTCTGTTCTTGGTCGTTTAGACAAATTCTATCTTCATATTCTCTAGAAACCACAACCTTATGGATTGCGGCAGAACGTGCATTACAACACGCGAATAGCAATATGTCGCTTGTGTTGGAGCTATTCGAAAAGTGGGAGATTAAAAAATCCGAGTTCATCGTTCTTGCAGGATTCGACGAGTCCCTTATCAAGGCAGGTGTCGGCTATCTTGAACAGATCCATGTTTTCGTCGCCGCAGAAGTAAAAGCCACGTCACCTCTATTGGTCGAATTGGGGAAACTCTTCTCTCCGTTCTCTTCGGTTCTGTTCACAGAGTCTTTTCCACATCGAATCCCGGTGTTCAAAGACGATGGAAGCGTTTGGGAATTCGATGAGCTCGTTTATTTCACTGCTTCGAAGTTTGCTCATGGCGGACCCAGCACTACAGCACCATTGACCGTGATCGGTTTCTCTCAGACCCCGGGTAGCACAAGTAGCTTCTCGCAAAGCGGTTCTGGTAGCGAGGGAGAGGGAAACGCGAAGCGTAAGTCAGGGAAAGGCAAGGAAAGGGACAGGGGAGACAAAGGCGAAACTGACAATAACGACGACGGTGCGCACGACGACCCAGAGGAGCTCTTAAGACACCGCGGTATGTCCATAACTCAGGAGGCAAAGATTTCCTTCGCCATCACCTCCAAGATGTATTCGGTTCTGGATAATCAGTCAGCCTTTCAAACTCTGACGACGGAAGGTAGCCTGACCGTGAAGGTACTTCACCTCTTCGCATGATTTCCGATTGTCTCACTGAAACGATGTGTAGACGACTGAACCAGGCTGTCAGAGTCCTGAAATATTTTGGACACGTTCAGTAAGATTTACGGGGCTTACATTTGGCACTCATCGGACCATGGAGATGGCGTACAAGCAATTTTACGTTAGGATTAATGTCAATTCCAGACAGGAAAATGCTGGCGTCGAAGGTATCAGCCCGAAGAGAACCCCTGCGTCAGAAAGGGAAGAAAAGCAGTCCTCGACCGTGAAGAAAGGCCAAACTCGTGGTCTAGCGGTAGGCATGAACGTTGGACCGTACCCACAGGCAGCGATAGCCGGCAGCGCAACGAAGACAAACGAAAGAACATTTGGCTTAGAAAAGAAGAAGTATACGTCAAGGATCACCGAACAACATGACGACGGTGTCATTGAGTGGGGCTTCAGTGTCGACGATCTTCACGAGCAGGAAAGAGGAGTTGATATGTCGGATAACCTTCTCCCCGTTGTTTGCTTCGAGTTCGTTGGCGACCCTAAAGCTCCCCCACCCCCACCAGAGCGTATGGACATCGAGGTTACATCCTATTGGTCGATGATGCCGACATGTGATACAGAAAGTAACTGGATTCATACCTTCTTGAATATTTCTAGGACTGCTGGCGACAATCAAGCCATATCTTACTCAAATATTTGCCAGATAGTATCCTTGGAAATGGTCCCATCAGACCTGCCGTCGAGGTCTGATTACAGAGCGACGATGCATGTCAGTCCTGGTGTTCCCGATGCCGGATACATCAGCTATTACCCCCAAGTCAGACTACCGACTGCGGATTCAGTTACAGTGACGCCCGCATTCACTACTGGTATGTTCACAATTTTATTTACTTGTGGACTAAACTCTGAAGATTCAAATTACTCAGACCACTGGGAGAATCTACATTCGATAAAACTTCCAAAATTAACCGAATTCAAACTTTCGGACTATTTGAAACAAACGTTTGCGAAGTCGAGTAACGATAGCAAAAGCCAGTAATCAAAACGTAATGTACGAAGTTTTCTCTCTCTATTAGACCGTCGCCGCACCCTCTTACTGTCCCGAGTGCTTTGGATGGGCTTGTACGACTAACGTTCATATTTCTGTTTGTTAATCTGAATATACCTTTATTCAAGTTGGACGGGATACATGCTAATTTAGTTAAGGAGATACTGCGAAGTCTCAATACCACGAACGACCTAGATCTGGAAAGGTAGAAGTCAAGGGTGTCGAAGTCAGAGTCAATATCTTAAACGACAAGAACGTACGCACCGGTATGCAGGAAGGACAGCATGCATTTGGTGCGATTCCAACTGTTACGGCGTCAAATTGTTAGAAATGCGATGATTGTCGGTAGAAGGAATGCACCATACCCTTGAAACCCGTAGCACAGTTCCGTACAGCGGGACAGAACAAGACGGGACACTTGATGCAGGATTCACAACATGCTCCGGGGGCGTATCCAACTATCTACTCCATTAGAAAATGGGGTGTGAGATGCGGTGTGAGTGGTCCTCACGAGTGTATCCAGGTGCGCAGGTTGCTGGTATCAACGGGCAAGGATATACACCGTGACATGTCGTGGCTTGCGCTGAAGTGGATGGAGCGTTTAGAAGACGAATCATCAGTAAGAGACTGGTTCAGACGACGATGGAAAAACTCGTACGGGATCTGGCCTCAACGGGAACGGCACCAGCCTCCACCCCTCGGAGAAGACCGAGCAGAGAGACTGCAATAATGGGGAGAGCGTTTAAAGAGATGAACATCGTCAGTTTTTCCAAACTCTTGGGGTGACGATCTCGAGAGACAACAACCGTGCTTTATACTAGAGTCGAGAGGCACAGGTACCGTAAATGTCGTTCTATATTTACCAGTACTGCGCTCACGTTCGATGGGCGATATTTAATAAATCCGAAGGATGATGTCTATCATACATTGTTGTCGATTCGGCGAGGACCCCGGTTTATATCAGAAAAGGTCTGATCCCGACTCTGGGGGTTTTGTCCGGACGCCATTTGGTGGTTTTTGTCCGGATCGGATCTGGCCTATAGGTGAAAAATCGCAAAAATTTGTCCGGATAACGCAAAATTTCTTCTCCTGAAGCTTCAAAAGCCCCAAAATCGCTCCAAAGTCGCCTACAACGCGTCGTTACATCAATTGCGAACGGTCTGTCATGAATACTGAAATTTCTTCACGGAAATTTTCGAAAAATTGGGAGATTCTCGTGTTTCTGTCCAGATGTGGACCTGGCCATCCCAGCGTTTTGACCACTTGGTGTCCGGATTGGCACACGGCCGTTTTGCAAAAATTCAAAAATTTTGTCCGGATCTGGATCAGACCGTTTGTGCTATAATCCGGGGTCCTATTCGGCGTCATTGAATTTGACTTTGAATTTCAATTTGAACAGCTGGGAGTCTGCAGGTTAGAGGATGGGCGAGAATAATTCAGTCAGTGCACCGATGGATTTAAACGAGAAATAATTTAAACGCCACAACTAAGTTAGTCTGTGCCACAAACCAGCGCCAAATGAGGTGCGCACCAGATCTGCCGTTAATAAACCAACCCACTTTAAATTAGAGGCCATAGAAAGAGCTCCATAACTCGAAAGTGAAGAACGAGAACTACAGTCGGAGATGGTGTGGGGGCATTTACTCTAGAGCGCGGTGTCCCACTTCAGATCCGTAACACTCACCTGCTCCATGCCTAAAATTGGAGCCCGTAGCTTACGTTGGCGTCGGTTTAAAAATACCACAATGTCGAGAAGAAATAACACTGTCGTCGAGGCAAGCGGGAAAGCGTCTTGCGGCCTGACGTAGAATCTGCTCGTGCAAATGAAAGGGAATAAGTCGGTGGGTGGCGAAAAAAAATAATATTAGACGTTTGTAATGAAAGAGATAAATGCGAGGGTACAAACAATATTTCCACTTTTGTGTCTCCGTGATCATGGTATCCCTGACCCATTCGTACTTTGCTTTCATTTCTTCGTTTCGAACGTGGCTGTCGTTACAAAAATATACGACCTCTGTGGCTTCTGTTTTATGATGTAAGATACATAGCTCCGAAAATTAAAATTAACGATTCTAGAAGGGAGTGTTAGGGTTGGCTTCCGAGTCGAATTTTATCTTTCGAGAAAAGTCGTACTTGTGGTAATCGGTAAAGGAATGGTTGACGGTTGACGAGGCGCGCTGCAATGCCGTGATCATGAGAGTGTGTGAATATTACATAATCAATGTGCGTCAAAAAATATTTTACAACAATCTCAGTAGCCCAGCCTAGTTGGAAGATTGAAACTGACTACAGTGGAACTGTTTCCAGTGAGGAAAGGACCCTAAGGTAAGCCATCCCGCATTCCCTTTATTTTCGAGGCGTAATCCGTCCTTCTATCCAGTTAGGTTGCACCATCGACGCATTTCTAGAGGCGATATTCTCGTTTGAACTCTACATCGACGCCATGCAATGCGTTAGGACACCCAATACGACGCCTTGTCGACGTGAACAACCCGTCTTACGGGAAGATGGATGTGTGGGGGGTTGAGACTAGAGCAGGACCGCGACGAACCACATGGCGAGTTTTTTGTATTCTTCACATGCAGATCAGTGAAAAACCTCGAGACTAGCAAAGGAATATCCGTACCCGCAAGTAATACCCACTCCTTTGCCATCATCACCTGCTCCGCTCCTGCCAAATTTGCACTGTATCCTCGAGACCTGTGAAGAATGCCGCAGAAGATGCCGCGTCGTACTTGCTCATCCGTACCCCAGGCCTGAACCAGCCACGGTCGTAGCTGTCGTATCCCACTCCCCTCGTTCTTCAAGCCGTCCCCCCCCCCCCACCTTCGAGCTTCAAGCTTCAAGCAGCCCCTACGTCTTCTGACCGCGTCCCTACCTGCAGGCCTTCGTTAACGTCGTGACCCTGCCCAAGGATTCGAACGGACTCCATAGCGGTGGAGAATCGACACCGGATTTGGCAAAACTCTTCCCCCCTCTCCACTGTACATGTTACACGTGCTGTGCTCGGTCACGACCTCATCACGGCTTCGTTGCTCCCCCGTTTTCCACCTATTCTTCCTCGAGTGCTTTGAATGTCAGCCCTCCCTCCCTCTCCCTCTCCTCTCCTTCCATGCCCCTGGCACGGATAAGTGATGCCTCCAGCACCTACACCGTATCTCGGCATTTTGAACAAAGCCATCAGAACAGACCACGTTCTCTTTGCTCTTCTTGCCCTGGCCGCCGTATCAGCTTCTTCTGCGATGGAGTGCCTCAAAAGGCGGCTGATCCTGTCGATGTTCACGGCGCTTCCACACCATCGTCCTCTACGACTCGATTGCTGGAAAGTGCAAGGATAGGCCTTCTAACATGGTCCTTCTTTGAACTTCGAGATTGAAGTGATTTTGGAACGAGATCAGGATCAGATGGTCGAGCAACGCCGTCCGAGTGACGACGAAAAGGAGTCGATGCTGACGAGGGAATGCATGTGGAAAGACGCGAGTTTTGTAGGACGAAGTGTCCTTGATTCGTGAGGATATCGAGATTTCTCCTCATAAGGTCGTTGTTTACTCCTCAGTACCTCGATGGTTGCAGATTCGCACCTCTCGCGCTGCAAACTAGCATCATCTTACTTGTCGTCCCAATCTCTTCTCCCTCTTTTCCTCCCTTTGCCTGTCTTCCTTCTGCAGTACGTTCGAGCGAGATGTCAATGCCTATTTCCGTATTGCCACGTCACCTGGTCGGATCCGCTGGACTACGCGTCTTTGATTCCCTCACACCTCGGCGCAACTCTCGACCATTCCGTGCCGATATTAAATCCTGCTCAACGCGCTGGCGCTGTAGGAGCTGGACTCAAATGATAGTGGTACATTTGGGATAGAGCATATGGGACGAGCGAAAGTGGGTGTTGAACTCGAAGGCTAGAATGCCAATTCTCTGTGGCTTATATGTTACTGCGCTTTCGCGGACGGGAGGATTGTGAGGGTTACACAATGGCGACACTGTGGTTCTTTCTGTGCCACGCGGTCGCGATGGATGGGTGACCGATTATGCATCGATTATGGGTCTCTGCACGTTCGAAAGGTTCCTACCCTTGGCGTTGGTGTCAGTATGAGCAGGCAACTCGAAATGAGATCGAATTCGTGGTTCTGGAGTCTATCGGTCTTCCACAGGTGCGATCTTCGTGACGACGATGCGGGACTCTGTGGCTCTTTCTGTGCTACGCGGCCGCGATGGACGTTGTGGTCGATTATGGGTCTCTGCAAGTTCGAAAGGTTCCTAACCTTGGTCCTTTAACCCATCTCCTGCGGTGTTGGTTTCAGTTTGAGCAGGCTCATCCCTAACGGCGGGACATACTGCGC
The DNA here is from genome assembly GCA_023014345.1 of Galerina sulciceps. NCBI lineage: Eukaryota > Fungi > Basidiomycota > Agaricomycetes > Agaricales > Galerinaceae > Galerina > Galerina sulciceps. The sequence continues at coordinate 147,517 of JAEDXJ010000020.1, read as the reverse complement.
AATGGTTGGAGCTCGACATGAGATCGAATTCGTGGTTCTGGAGTCTGTCGGTCTTCCACTGGTACGATCTTAGTCCAATTGGACTCGAAATTTATACTTAACCTCTACTACTCTGCTGCAGACATAGATCTTCCCCACCCTCCTCGTCTTCGCCCGCCGTTCAGCTACAAGCCAGACCGTTCACGTAAGTGTACCTTCTTGAGGTTATCCCTATCTCCACACGTCCCCGCCTCTCTCTCGCTCTCTCGATACCTCAGCTATACTATATATCCGCGCCGTATTCTGTGTCCTCCGTCCTTTGCGGTTAAATCTCGCACTCGCCCTCGCCCTCGCTGTCTTCATGTTCGTCCTTCTGATTCCACAAGATCTCCTTCCTACGTTAACTCTTCCTGTCTGAGTCCTTCGACGTTTCTTCTCATTTTATTTTTTCCACTTCTCCACGTACTTTCCAGTCGTTTACTTCCCTCCTATTTTATTTCATTTTGGCGCTTCATCGGTTCTTTTCACTCCAGCCACCCACTCGTCGTATGTAACAGAGCAGCAGATTTTCCCTGTGTTTTCGTTGCCACTGCTGTCAGCCCATCTAACTGTTTCGTTAGCGCTGGGGTCAATCTCAGTATCAGCTTCGGTGAACTGACTATTCTAATCTACAATGTTTGCAGCTGACGAGCTGGCGGCTCTCACTCTTCACGCTCATTAAATTCGAGGCAAGTTTGCCAAGTCTGACGGTCAATCAGATTGTCAGATTGTGATTGTGGTTTTATAGCCTAACGTCCTCTATGTCTATTAGATACGTCGTATTTATGTCATTGTCCAGCAAGCTATATCTGATTCTTTGTCAGAGGGCTGACACTGGACAATTTTGAAACTTATAATCAAGTCCATTACAATGGGGGAATTCTTATGTGCAGGGCAGGTGAGCCCAGGAGCGGAGTCAACACCGGAAATCTCAATCTAAAATTTCACAGTATCAAAGAACATATTATATATTGTAGGTACAAGTTAGCCTGATAATAACTTCTAAGGATGCCCGGCGAAGTACCATATGTTGGGTGTTGCAAGAGATTTTCAGGAAAATCTCCCTTCTAGAGGCATAGATCGAACCTATATATCTACTCCAATCCTTTAAACACATCATATCTATGATCCTAGGAAAGATTTACAACCTATATAAAGATTCGAGTCTTTGGGGCGGGGAGGATCGATCGGCGCGCGACTTGTGAATAAAAACTGCAGGCGGTCAGTCATATAAATGTGCAGGCGGTGTTATAAGACGGCAGCTAGAGAAATAAACGGTCGATCAGCGGGTGTAATCAAACAGTTTCATGTATGCATCCAAAATTACTGAAAGAAGGCTAAAGATAGAAACGGTCATATTACTCTGAATCTACCGTCATTGGACGGTATACACGCTAGTTTAGTTAATGAGATACTGCGAATTCTCAATACTAAGAACATCTATATCTGGAAGGATGGAGGGACAGGGTGTCGAAATTGGAAGTCAGAATCAATCAATAGCTTGAGAAGGACAGGAATGTACGCACAGGTATGCAGGAAGGACAGCATGCATTCGGTGCGAGTCCAACTGTCGTGAGACCAAATTGTTAGGGCTGCAATGATCGTGCGTGTAAGGAATGCGCCATACCCTTGAAACCCGTATCACAGTCTGGAGCGGCGGGGCAAAGTATGATTGGACACTTGATGCAGGATTCACAGCACGCTCCGGGGGCGTGTCCAACTATTGATTTCGTTAGAAAATGGAGTGTGAGATGTGAAATGACCGGTCCTCACGAGTGTATCCAGGCGCACAGATTGCTGGTACCAACGGGCAATTAAATGCGCCGTGACACGTTGTGGCTTGAGCTGAAAAAAATAGAGGACAGATTATTGATATACGGGGGATAACAAAGAAAGAACTCGTACGGGCTCTGGCCTCAACTGGAACAGCACTAGCACCCACCCCTTGAAGAAGACCAAGGAGAGATACTGCGATGACAGGGAGAGCGTTTAAAGAGATCAACATTGTGAGCGTGTTTCGAATTCTTGGGGTGAATTGCGATACTTTGCGAGTTAATGACCCTCTTTATACAAGAGTATGGAGGCACAAGTGCCGTGAACATCGTTCTATTTTTGCTTGTATTGCGATCAGGTTGGACGGTAATATTGAATATAGCCGCAGGATGATGTCTATCATAGTTGTCGGTTCGGCGTAACCGGATTTGACTGTGAATTTGAACACCTAGGAGTCTCCAGATTCAAGGAGCGGCGAGAACAATTCAGTCCTATTTCCACGGAACTCATCGAAAAATATTTAGACGAGAGAAATAAGCGTGTAAATAAGTGCTCGAGTATGAAGTGGTAAAGTAACGGATGCGGGCAATCCTCCGTTAGTACATGGCCCCGCCTGAGACCACAGGCAGAACGAACCCCATACTGAAAGTACATAATTCGAGCTACAGTCGGAGATGGTGTGGAGTATCGAGTCCTGCAAAGCGCCGTGTCTTCCTGTTGTCACCTCACTTCAGATCCGTAACACTCGCTGCTCCATGCCTAAAATTAGGCTTAAAATGCTGTCGTGGCGAACGGGGAAGAGTCCACAGCGTAAAGTATATGGGTATAATCTGCTCGCACTGGAAAAATAACGGATGGAAAGGGATTGACTCGTTGAATATGAAAATAATAATGTTAGGTGATGATAATGGGATAGACGAATGTTATTTCAGTTGTGTATGTTTCCGTGACCATGGGATCCGTGACCAATTCATGTGTTGCTTTCATGACTTTCCATACCTGGTTTCCTTAGATAAAAATATACGAGCTGCGTTTGTGGCTGATACGTTATGGTGTAATCTATCTTCTAACATGGAACTGAAATGAAGAAACGGAATTCTCTATGGAGGTGTTTAAGAATAAAACGATGAAGAGGTAACCTCGGGGTAGTCCCGAATTTTAATCGTGGGTTCCTCGTCTCAATTTGGGTCGATATATTATCAATAAAGCCCTAGTTTCTAGGTAAGGTAATCCAGTACAAATTTAATAACTTCCGAGAGCTCATTTTTTACAGAACAGTATACCTAAGGCGATCATACAGTGAAGGAATTGCGACGACTCGGATTGGACTCGGAGGTCCCAAAAGCGGCACCGTGTGTGTGTGTGTGAACATATTACGTAATTACGTGATCGAGCACTTTTTCCGACTGCCCAACGACTGTCGTTGTATCTTACTTGCCATTTCTTTCAGACGCAGCTTCTACTTGTATTCCACGTTCAATCCGGATGTAGAGGAATACTCCCCCTTGGATGCATCGTCTAACCTGGGCCATTGTCTCTTTGATTTTCGAACAAGTACGCGTCTGCAGCTGTATGCTAACCTCAACCGAAAGAGGACTTGATCCGGCTGCTGGCATTGTAGAGGAGATGGGTCCTGCGAGACAACGGGACATGGTGGTACGGACGGGGACACGTCGCGAGCGTTTCATGATGTTCGTGCGTTCTGGTTGTTCTTTTCCTCCCAGCTGCACTAATTTGCTCACTCTTCTCAGTCTTCCGCTCTCTAGCTCTTAAAAAATTTACCTGAAGTCGGCGCTGAAGTTGTGCGGTACCAATCTGTACCTGTATACGCACCGCGTCCGGGGTTAGTGAGACGGACTGAGGGACTGGAGGTGCGTTGATCCAGGTTGTCTTACCAGTGGTTCCGGTTCTAGTCGCATACTGAACCTCTCAACTGGCTATGAGTAAGGACGAAGAAGAACACAATAACAGAAGTACTCTCGAAGGATAAAAGGAACAGATACCACCCGCTATTACAATTCTGGTCCTTGCTCCAACCTTGCGCCGTCTAAATTTCTCCTTATGAAACAACTATGGTACACTCAACCCTATTGTTTTAAAGTTACCAAAGAAGCCGATAAACTACGCAGCCCCTTTCTGCCGATTCAGCACCCTTTCTATCATGTACTTTGCGCCTACGATCGTCTTCACCATCGATACCATGTCTTCCCTCTGCCAGCTCTCGACCAGCGCTACAGCCGTCATTTTCCCTCGCTCTTGTTGTTCTTTGTATTGTGCCCGCGAGACACACACGCAAACTCTCCCGAAGCAAATCAGCGAGCTGGCACGTAGAAATCGTCTCTACGGTTATCAAATCGGGCTCGATGTTCCGTGCAGTCGTCAAATAAGGGTGGATACCTTGCCCTTTCTGCCTCCTCTTCTGACTAGGCGCCTACTTGCCACACCCAAAGTCGTTGCTCTTCCTTATGCATAGATAAAGGAACAACACCTGCGCTAATTTTATAATACCTCTGGATCAGCCTCTGTTTTCTGCCGTGTTTTGTCAGCAAAACCAGGGCTTGTTTGCTATCTATGGAACTCTCCTTTTCGGTCGTCTTTGAACCCATAGTTATTCTCACCTACTCAGTTTGTCGTAAATACAAAGACCAAGTGCCCGTCGAGCTTTCTTTCCCTTCCCAGGGTCTGGCTCAATTCCTTGAGCTGGTCCTTGTCCAGTTTGACAGTGTTTCGACGAGCAGACGCAATAGGAGTAGTGGAGGCGAATGTCCTTCTCCGTGTGGCGAGGCCTCTTTCTCGACCATTGATGAATATGAATAGGACTGACTACTCTTCGTAAACGTCGAGGCTCTATCATCAAGTTCGCCATCGCCAGATCGCAAAGTCGCTGGGTCTGTCTCTTGATCCACTCGGCGGGTCTAGTGTATTCCTCATTCTTCGTCCTACTGTTGATATTCTTGTTACTGGAATTTTTGAACATGTCATTTATCTAAGGGCCCATTTAAATGTAGTCTCTGAGTGCTATACTACGACAACGACCAGTCTCTTGCGGCGGTTCCTTCACCGTTTAGTTTCAATTCCTGAAGCCCAACTGAATTCGGCTTTAAACCGGTCTCGCATAGGCATCGAATAATACGCTGCACAGGCGAACTTTACAGGTGATACTACCTACAGATTATAGTCTGGTGTTCGTTACCTATCTTTATGTACCTGAAGTGCCGACGGCCGAACCGAAATCAGCGTTCATTGATTGGAAAAAGTTATTATTCCAATCTTTGATAGTCCATCCGTCGTCAACGCCGCAAAGCGGTTGTCCCCGTTCAGCGAGAACCGAAAGTGCGCAAAGGGCAATAGTCGTTCGTCTTATCAACAAAAATATAGGTAAGGTACGGAAAGTTATATCAAACGAATACTTACAAGATATCGGGGTTTGATTTGATGTTAATACACTGTTTTTGTGGGCATAATACTCTTCTAAATTTCAAGTTATTCGCAAAGCTTTAATGGGGCGAAAAGAGTCGTCATTATCGTCGGCGACTTGTATTTGAATCTCGCCAACGCTCGACTGGGAAAGAAAAAATGGTGAATGGGGGTAAGACGACCACGTCCATTGGTAACAAAAAAATGGCTGACTTTGGATGGTAGAGTAGGAGGCCAGTCAGAGTCCGTCTGGCTCTCAGACGTATTAGTTGGATGCGTAACGTGAAGAGGGATCTATTTCGGGGTAAATGAGCTCGGAAAGACAATGTTGACGAAAGAGGCAGACCGATATTCCTGGAGGAACAGTTTCAAAGTCGATGTTGGTACTAAACGGCCTGCGCATAGGTAACCGCGTTGGTCGCGGCCGTGCGTTTAAACTACCATAGAAATGAGTTTGAATGAATAAGTACATATTCAATGTCGACAACGAGAAAAGTCGACCCACGATGCCAGAAGGGAATTCGAGTAAACTTGATCCCTATCAGTGAGTAATGGTTCCAGCGCAAAAAAGGGTATATATAGACGGACTTTTTGCCAGAATAATATAAAGACCGAACCAAACGACTGAACAGGAGACGCTTCAGTTGGGGATACATTCCAGCGACGAAGTACTTACGATTCTCCATTGTATGAAACTAGTCGACATCAGCCTCACGTATACTGCTGCGAACGAAACCACTCACGCATACAATCACCGCGAGAGAGGTCAGGCTTTACGCGTTCCAGCGGCGTTAGAGAGGTGAGTCAACAGAAGGCGCAATCATACCTAGTTAAAAAACCTGTTTCTGTATCAAAAAAGTTTCAGGCCAAGACCATGAGACTAGCGGCACGAACTCGACTCACGTAGCGAGTATCGAATCAGCCGGTTAAGCAGTTGCGTCGTCCTGTTCGAAAAAGTCACTAGAAGCTGTTTCAACAAGGGAACGGACATACGACTTCATGTTGGACGGAGAAGCTAGCTTCTTTAAATAGAATAGCATAGAAGCGGCGATCAACAAGTCGGTCGCACCCCCAAGAGCAAGAGCCGAAGTGATCACCCAATTGAATCGCGAAATGAATATGACCCAGTTAGGAGTCCTTCGAACGTCCAACACTGCTTCCAACGACATGCCCATGGCGCTCAGAAATCGTAGAATGGCGAGCCCGAAACAGGCGATGCTAATTGGCAGCTTTCCAGAGAGCCGATATATACGATGGGAAAAGAAGAACTGTGATCACCGCCGTTAAGAATCTCGTTGACATCTTCCAAGCTGCCCGCGCTCACCTGGACCATGACAGTAATGAGAGTCTCGTTCACCACGTTGGCCGACAACGAGTAAGAATTGATTTCCGCCCTGTTCCACCGTGTGATTGTGTCGAAGTAAATCGTGTGGGCGGCCGTGAAAGAGTGAAAAATCTCCAGAACTCTGGCATCGACGGTGTCAGCGCGGTGAACTATGCGACTTGAGACAGACGTACAAAAGGACTGTAACCTGGTGAAACGCTGTAAGTTACTGAGGTAGAACTTTCGAACACCACGCACCATGAGCTTGAGGGAGAATTTATCCTGCTCCGACCGCCGAAAGTATGTATATCCCTGCGACAACGAGACGCCGAGCAGGACGAGGCTGAGGAACGTCGCAACTTCCACTGCGCCTAAATTCCCATCTGTCTCGACCATAAAAGCGGTCGATTGCATGGTGTCCATCGCCCTCAGAGACCCAAAGACTTTGACCTGCTAGCACGGCTGGCCAGAGAATGGCGGTAGGTCCTGAGGGCGCCCGAGGGCGAGAAGGTGAAGCGTGAGAGAAGGGAAGAGGAGCTCGGTTTAAGTGGTATCCATTGGAGCGTAGACTATTCCAGGATCCCTGCCGGTTTTATTAGTTGCAATCACGGAGGAACTCGAGGAGGTTGGCAGATGTCAGGGTGTCATCATGCTGCGGTGTCGATCAAAAATCCGACTAGATTGGATTTTTATGTGGTTTGTTCGATAATCATCATTAGCGAAAGCAATCACCATTGGGGAGAAAAGGACTCAACTCTTCTAACTGCGTGCCCGCCTTCAAAGCAGCTGCTGTTGGCGCGTTTCCTAAATACCCAACATGGTATGTCAACAAAAAAGATACCGTAAAAAGGTAAATTCAAGGCAGTTCATGGGTCTCTGGGAAAAGACGTTGACCTCACACCAGCGTGCCGTGAGAACTGGTGGTTACATCAGCGACACGTTGACATTTCTCAATGTGGGTGCATCACATGGCCGACTTCGTGCCGTCGATGTGTTCAACCTTGATTATCAATCACTACTTATATACGTTCTGCATTTGTTGTAATTCCTTTCTGCAATTCCGAAAACCAGCGCTGCTTCACCAAATAAGTACTCGCACTACGAGTAGCTACGAGTACGTCAAGGTGCTAGATGAATTTCCAGGCATACTTAGCAATCGGACTGTTTAAGGCTGGCGAAATGCGGAAAAGTATTCTCGACGAATTTCTAGTTGCAAGTTTCGCGTGACTGTCGGAAATAAAGGGCGGATCTAACTATTATCTAATCTAATCTAAGCTCGGGCTACTAGAATATATTAAGGATTAAAGACACTGATTGTCTATAGAACCTCCGACAAAAAAGACGACGATCTTGAGCTACAATAATGCAAAATATCATACTGATATCAACTTTCTGAGAGATTGATACATTCCACCTTTCTCAACATGCCCGGGGCCGAGTTCAGCCTTCACACGGGTTATTTTGAAAGCATGCATAGCACTGGTTCCAATAATAATAAGCGCACGATAAATGATTTGTTAGGACAAAAATCTCGCCCGGTCTTTAGAACAGAACTCAGATTTAATCATCTACGGTTCTACAGAGTGCCTCGATGTAACCGAACTAGGTTTGGAAGGTGCAGAATTGCCCAAGTAGACATCACGAAACTGTCTCTTTACTGACCACATTATATCACCATCATCTTACTCGTTATACCTTTAAAGATTACCTAGTTCCCCAGGCTCGAATACGAAACTAGGTCGAGCCAAACCAACCTGCTCCATAGCCGCTTAACACAGGTAACGCATCACTTCCGGCTAAGGCGCATCAGCCACAGGTGAATGCTCATGACGCTTGGCGGAGTAAAAAAAGATGCGCAGCACATTCACATACGATACCTTCCGCGTGGAAAACAGCATGCTCGGGACTTTGGTGAGGTGACTTAGATAAAATTCAACGAGAAGCGGTATAAAATTTCCACAGGTTTTGAGGTTAACTCATCTGCAAGACACTCGCCGACAGCGTATTAATGTTCGAAAGGACCTTTCCCACAATCTTTATGACGAAGCCGGTCCACCGCCAAACCGGTAGACATAGCTTAACAAGCTCACGGTTATATTTTAGTTTGACTACACAGGCCGGGAGACAAGGAAATTACCGATAATCGTTAAGGAAAGAAGAGCTTTGGTCTTTTACCGTTCTAAATAAGCTAAAATGGATAATAGTATTTTGACACGCCTTCAAAGTTGCGAGTGTTGAAGCGGTTTCCTGTCTATGGTTAATTCAAATACGCAGTCGCGTTAATAGATAATTTGGGTGAATTCGCCAGGAGAAGTAAGCATTGCACATGGGAGTTGGCCATCAATTACGGTTGAGCCGAGAAGAACAGAACTGGAGATACACTTGCAGTAATAGGTTTTCGAACTTTGAAGTCTAACGGAAGGAGTTAGAAGTGCTAGAATAAAACAAGACATCATTCGAGCTCACGGATTTTGGGGAAACGATGGCTTGTGGAGGTAATGGGGATTACGAACTCATTGATCACAGGTACTAGCAGAACGACTTGGAACGTCGGATAATTATTAGCCGCGAAGTCAAGGACAAATGTCTGAAACGAACACGACACGACAGCGAGAATGGATGAGACTGGTCTGTGAAGGTAGCAACGAACCAGCCTGGTTTGAGCAGAAGACGAGACTTGGCAGGATCAAAAATTTCCCTAAAATCTCCAAAAGTGGTTTAGCATCGGGAATCGCATTGGCAGTTATGTCCTAGGAAAGATCGGACCGTTTTCCATGACGCGGAAACTAGAACCACCGCGGCCGATAAATGGTACACATCCAAGATTCAACTACGCTGGAGGCCAATAAAGACGCGATTCTCTGCATTCGTCTCTGTTTGATGGATGAAATAAGAACACCTTGCGACTGAGGCGAGGTGATCCAGTGACCACGGACAAATAGTGGGTGTGATATGAACATCCGAACCCAGAACATATTTAAATCCCAGCGAAACGTGGAATTGATGGTCCGTATATAACCCCGACGTAAAACAGGTTCAAAAATCTGAAGAAAAAAAAAGGCTCTAGGCACTATGATCGCTGGAAGAATATCTTCAAGTTCGTGAACTAGGTCCATATTCACCCTTAGAATATTTAGCCATTTGTGTCGACTCAAGTATTATGTAGATTGCGATCTTTTCATCCGTATTAAGACGAGCTGTAGTTATTAACGGAGACTTCGATGAGGAATCACCAACACCGTACAGCTTATCTAAAGGGCGTAGAATGCATGCAAGGAAGCCAGCAGCTCGCACTAATTATAGTACGAACCAAACCCGAACGAAAGGTCTCGAAGTCGCAGTACTGCAGGTCAATCGCAAAATGAGCACGCTATTAGCCTGTCACTAGCCGTGTACCAGGAGATTGGCAAAGATTTCTCACCATGGAAATCAGTAGCTTGCTACTTGTGGGAAGACCTGCCAGAATAAAAACCGGAAAAATTGTCTACTTGTGCATGCGGTGCATGCGCACTACCCGGACTCGATGTTTCGATACGTTTAGAATGTTCTTTCTTTACTAGGTAGGATTAAGAGTCAAAGTCGTCGGAGCTCTGGCCAATATCGTCCACGCTCAGTGCCGAAACACGTGTTTTTCGGATCAATTTCCCTAAACGACAATTATCACAGCTGTAAACTGTGGTTTGTGACGAAGCGTTGGAGTAGTGTACGTAGGAGTGCCGAGTTAAGTGATTTGTCGCTTAACAAAGCGGGATTAGGACATGCCAATAATTGGAAGTCGAGTCTACGCACACGGGATTGAAAACCCCAGTTCAGAAATTGGGGCGGCACCTGCCATTATACCATATAGTTGAGGATATTCTAAGTCATGCATCTTAGATCGCTGTTCATCGTTTCGTTAAACCATCAAAAGCTCATAGTACACAATTTCAACGGACCATTTATAGCTGGGCGTCGGGATGAACCGAGAACATTCCTGAATTTGCAGGAGTGATGACTGTGATGTTACTGGCGCCGATAGCCTCAGCAACAATTGCAGCCAGGTGTCGGTGACGTCAGCCATTTTGAGAAGGTCAGCATTACCCGTAGACGCGCTGTGGCGCGTGTTGACCTCGCCGACCGGGTTTTGCCACCGGAACCTCATTGGTGGAGCCCGAAACGGGTCAGCGCTGAACGGTGGCGAAATGATCTTTCCCAGTAACACAGAATTAACTGGGGCCTGGCAGGCTTGAAGCGGCACTCATAAAGCCTAGCTAAGTAGTTCCAGACTCATTATTAATCCTATTAATTTCGCACTGTACAAGCTTACCGTCGACTTTTAATGTCATCCTAGTCCCTATGGGTAAACTTTCGCGGCTCCAAAATAAATACTCCACAAGTGAACGATAGTTGAGTGACCGGTAACGCGTAGAAGATACACAAATAGATTGAACCTCAACCAGATGGTATTCAAGACGCTACTTCCGCACTGTCCCGGAATTTAACTTGTTCGCAGTGGGTAACCTGCCTTTTTTTAATCTAGATGACGATAGGCGCTAAAGATGAACTCACAAAGTCACTTCATTTGGAGACTAAATGTCGGTGAAATGTTTCTATTCAAAAGCAACAATAATAAATAGAGTGGACTAAGTCGTAGTGTTCAAATGTCAAAGAATAAACGACATTAAATTAATTAAGCGGTCATCAAATCGGGTCTGTGACGGAGCGTCGAAATTGGGGGGCAATGTGATGCGCCTTGAGGCCAGTCTGAGATTAAATGTCGGCGATTATCCCCATTTATGTAATGGTTGGATTGCGATGAAGGAAATATAAGAATTCAGTAGATAGAAATCAGGTGGAGTATCGAGAGCCACGGTCCCCATCCTGGGCGGTAGCTAGGTTTATGGTGTGAATATGACGGTTGCGGGGTGCTCACAGGACAATAAGCAAGCGCCCAGCGCTCAGAAATTTTCCACTGTGGATTCGATGACCTCGGAGACGACGTCGGATGTTCTGTAATGTGAGCAAGGGTCGAAAGGAAATGAGAGGTCAGCAGATGCTCCAGGTCGAAATAAATTACACTCGTCCTCTCGAAAAGGGAAATTCTCTATTCATGGTAGATGAAAGGTGAAGAAATCCTGCTGTACATCGGCACGCCTTTCTTCCGCTCTTCCGTCCTGCTTAATCCAGGACTGGAAGGCGAAAATTAAAGGTGTAAACATAAAAACGGATGGGGCAAAAGCGGACTCGGTTGTCAAATATTTAATATCGGGAAAGTCAAAGTGGACCGAGGCGCGAGTGAGCGACGAGCTATTGTTTATTGTTAGCCGAAATGCAGCTCGAGCCGGGTCGTATGTGAAAATGTGACGAAAGTGAGAGAGTGACCCGCGCAGATCTGGTCAGGAATGTGGGACTATCATGCCGTACTTCAAGCAGTATTCTGGGCGTCATCGGTTCGCGACTATAATTACGACCCGGAATTTTGACAAGGGCGGGCTTTCGCCGTGACCTGTAGTATAAATAATATAGAATATAGACTATCTACAGAGTTATCCGCGCCCCTTGGACTCGGGGTTGGGACGAAATCAGATTTTACGTCTATTTTTGTCGTTAACTGGTCGGTATTCCCCTCCATCCGTCAAAAATCGCGCCAAATCACCTCGGTTTAGAGCAGTTTGAGGGCCGGAAAAGCAACGGAAGCACTATCGGGCGCACCAAACAGGCGGACAGGGGAAACGGTCAGCGGTTTTCTCGCAGGAGGAGCCGCAGTCAGGAGTGAGGGTGGGTTATCGATGGGGGCTCTCATATTACGGGTTGAGAACCGCGCGCTGCAAAGGGAAACACAAGCACATACCCAGGACCAGGAGCCAAGCACAAGGCCGACACGAGGCGTTGACTTTGGCCACGGGCGCATGGCAATTGGGTGCTGTTTGGCCCGTCGTGTCGTCTGTCCGCTCGATATGGGGCGGTGTCAGTGGGGGACCCCGGAAGCGGGAGCTTTTTGTTGATGGAGAATGGGATTCGGAATCTGTTTTTGGCTATTTGGGAGCGAGCGAGTGATCGATTGACAAGAGGCGTGTCGGTGGTTCGGTGGAAATTGAAGGGGGTAATGCATGCATTTGGAAGGATGGGATATTTTTGGACGAGTTGAACCTGGGGTGTGGGGTAAACTCGCCTCACGCGTATGAGGGCATTTCGACGAGCAGACTGGGCGTGAGGTGAGAAGAAGAGAGACGAAACTCGGTCGGCGTTGGCCTGCCCCTCCTATCTCATACGTCAGAATACTCGCCGCGAGCGCAAGGTGGGAAGGAAGTTTGACGGATCAGCTGCGCTGAATCTGCGACGAATTGAGTGACAGTTAGCAACGCGGTCGACGGCAGGCTAGACTGTCCAAGAAGGTTTATTTTGGCGGAACGACGAGCGGAGTAGACTAGTAAGACTTTAGCAAAGCGAACTCGACTCACCACCTGGGACTTGTGATGCTCGAGTTGGTTGGGTAACGGAGAATCCCAGTGCGACAGGTAACGGAAAAGCGGTAAGCGGCGTGGCGTGGCTGATAAGTGATGGATTAAATCGTGATGAGTGATTGGGCTGATGAAAAGTGTGTCCGACTATCGATAACGTCGCGATGGACTGGATAAGGTTTAGCGGAAAAGCGAGGCGTCTAGGCAAGCCGTCGGGGGCCTGCCGGTTCTGAGATAGGCAGGCAATTGATGGGGTCCTGGTACCGTCTTCTTTCGGCAAGTACTTTGACGGGCCACATTGATTTCAGAAATGGCAAGCTGGGTTGAAAGGAAAAACTTTGAACTCTAATATTGCGAACATACATGTGTTCGAAGAAGTGCTGCTTGCTTGCTTGCGTGTCTCCTCTCCCCGTCATTCGTTCGTTATCTAGTGGAGTCTGTCTGGTGTGCGACGTTTTTAATAAAACGAGTGCTTCCTGTCGTCGGTGTTGGCAGTCTAGACAGTAGACTTTTCGGCCTCGCGTTTTGCACACAACAGGACGAATTCAATTCGCTCGATTGTCTCTCAGTCGACGTGGGGCCCTGTGACCGAGCTTTTTCTGGAACCCCGTACGTATTTATCCTGCAAGCCTGACGCTCACACAGCATGTTGAAGGGTCATGAGGGATTCGCGTGCGTTCCTCAGCTGCTTCTATGCGGTTTTGGACGTCCAAGCACTGTTAAATCCACAGCTAAAACCGACCTGTGCCATTTGGAACACTCGAGTAACGGAAAAGGCGAAATTGGCGACAACGAGGCGCCTCGGAGGTTCGTCGTATGAAAGTCTCCAAGAATAGGCGACGAACTGTGCCATCGTCACTGGTTTTGTATATTCGAGCATCATCCTGGAGTAATTATTCATTCTTCGCAAACGCGACTCCTGCGCCCTCTTATACTGTACGGAATTTGGAATGTGCTACGTACGTATTTGAGCCACAATCGAGGATCGGTTTTCATTCACGCACCAACGATGGAAGGTGTAAGTGGATGCAGCAGTACCGTTCTTACCCACGAACTGTCTCGAAAATTTTTCGCGTTTACAGGGACTGTGGGCAGAATACAGCAGCCTGGCTGCTTGGGTGCGGCGTCTTTGTTGGACTTACTAAACGCATGCTACGGATAGACGCAACTTAAAAGCGGTGCGTGCCGGATTTATTGGTTCGTCCGTAAAGCAGCAACTATCCCCGAGTCATACTGCGTCAGCGATCTGATAGAAGGCGTAAAAAGGAACGATGACAAAGGCGGGTTCTGTTTGTGGGTACATTGAACTGATTTCCTGACCTGTACAGTGATTGTTGCACGGAAATTTTCTTACTGAATACAAGATCGTTCAGTGAATTAAGCGCTTGAGTTTCTTCTTTCTAATTCAAAGTCATCTTTATTGATGTGATGTTCCCGTTTTTTTTGTTTGGTTGTTGGTAGATAGGTTGACCATCGTAATCTCCATGATAAAATCAAGAATAGGACCCACAATTGTTGTTATTTCCCGGAATTAGATGTAGAAGTTCAAGACCAGCGCTAGAATATCATCGCCAGACCAATTCCAATAGTAAGTGGTACGGAAGGAGGGAAGAGTAACACAGGTTTACATGCACGAGAATCGTTCTAGTCGAAAGAACGGCGATCGTGAGTCGTCACTCGAATTCAAAACAAGTAGTCTAACTGTCGAGCGTTTATAATGCTGAATCGAAGTTGACTACTTGTTGGAAATGGCCATAAAATTAAGTCGACTGTCAATGAACATAGAAGATGGAAGTTCTGTGAAATAAGCGATCAAGTATGTGTGTTGGTAGGTATTCGTCATCGACTTTGTCTCCTCATCATTGGTGGTAGTCAGCGTTCTGAGTCACAGCCATTTGTCGATGATCTTTTATTTTAAACGGCTGGAACAGGTTCTCTGTATGTTTTGACTGGCGAAGGAGCTCTGTTGATTGATTAGAGCGCAGATTTATGTGTAAATACGCCCAAGAAAGGCACAAGGGACATGCTTACAGAAATTGACATTTTTAGGGCAGCATGGTTCACAGCCGCCTTTCAAATTTTAAGATGAGACGCGCTCCACGAAGGTCGTACTAGCCGCGGCCAATTTACTTGGGTTACATGCCGACAGCGAAGGCGTAACATCGCATGGACGTTGGTAATCGCCACAGGACCAACTTCGAACATAACCTTTCCTGTTTCGTAGTTTCTGTGAAACAATGTCCATAGTTAACGACACCGTTATCGGCTGTGTACAAGGGACATCACATTGCTCAGGTCGAAAGAGGCAGTAGAGAGCAAAAAAAAGAGGCTATATTGGCAGGCGGAGAATTCATGTTCCAACAGGAACGGAACTGTTGAATTCGAAGTTTGTGTCGAGCCAGTTCGCGGAACGAGCGAGACCCCAAGAACTCCAGTGCGATGTTGTTGTAAGTCCATCAGGAAAGGCGTACAGCGAATGAGAGTCGTCGGGAGTCGGAGTCGGATTCGGGATCGGAGACGGTGAGGCACGAGCAGCAAGGGGTGATAGCGTTCGTTGACCGTTCGCGTATCGTCCCACAACAAGGGGCGCAGATTAAGCCTGAGGTGCCTCGATGGGGCGCGGGATGGCAGGAGGAGGAGGGGAGGCAGAGGAGCCCGTAAGCGTATGACGCAGGCGCAGGCGCAGCGTGGAGGCAGAGGACGAGCGTACAAGGGAAAAGCGATCAAAAGATCAAAACACGCGGGGGGCGCGAGGCAAAGCCTGTTTTTGGCCCGCTGGAGGGTTTTCTGTTGTTTCTCTCTTTTTTCTCTTCGCACACACCTACGCACCACGCAGCAGCCGCACCACGTTGCGATCGCGAATCAGATGACGGTCCGATGTGCATGGAGAGCCGCGGACGTCAAGGAGCACGTCAGCCTGGGTTCGAGTCCGAGTCGGGGGGTGTCCGGGGGCGGGAGTGTGGCGTGCGTGCCCCGTTCGCTTGTATTTTTTTTTTTTCGTTATCGTGGCGTGCGGGCGGGGGCGAGCTACCGGGTTTGGACATTGCCGCCGTGGGCTCTCTTCGGGACGGCTCGGTCCGCTGCGGTGACACGCTCGGCTCAGTTACGAATTAGGAAATCGAACCGTTCCGTTGTCGCCACCTCGGAGGCTTTCCCGTCATTTTTTTCGTAAACAGTTTTTTTATTGGATTATTTTTGGTGTTTGGTTTAAGGAGCGGTGTGTCCGAAATGCGGTTTTGCGATTTCCCGCCCCTCCTTCTCCAGTTCTCTCCACGACCAGCAAATGGAGGTCTCTCCTCCTAGACAGCAACCAACGACCGTGACGACGACGACGACGACCAACGAGCAGGCCTCTGCGTCTCCCACCCCCGCCCACTCCCCCGCCGCCAACTTGAATCCAACCTCCAACGCCAACCTCGCCGCGTTGCTCGCAGAGTCCTATCGCGATGCTGACCGTCTGCGCAGCGAGCTTGCACAGACCAGGAAACGCGCAGAAAAGGCCGAGCGCATCCAGCACATCCTCGCTGCCGCCGAATCCGCAAGCACCACCACACCTCCACCTTCTTCGACGGCGGGGACGGCCCCTGGGGGCGGCGGGGGCAGTGCAGGAGGAACCAACGGCGACCAGGCATCCCCTACGTCTGCTCAGCACGCGCACGCGCAGCAGCTCAAACTCGTCATCGAGGACTACGAGGAAAGGCTAGCCCGCACAGAGTCCGCACGCGAGGAGGCGGAAGCCCGCAGGCAGCACGTCGTCGATGGCTGGCGCGAGCTCGAGGACTACCTCGCCACGCTCGACATCCACGCGCGGGAAGCACGCTCGATCTTTGCCCGCACCCTCTCAGACTCCGCGAGCACGAACGGGTCGCCCGCATACACCCACTCGCACCACCACTCCGCAGCCATGGCCCCGCCCACGCTGCCTCTGCGCATCAGCTCGCGCCACCAGGCCTCGAACTCGTCTTCTCGGGCCCCAATGGCGTTCCCCCTACCCCCGCATCCGAACCCCAATCCCCTTCCTCATGCTCTCGGCGCGCGGAGGCCGCGGACGCCCAGCATGGACGGGCAGTACAGCGCCGCCCAGCCCCCGTCCAAACGATCCCGTGCTTCTCTCGAAGATCAACGCGGGAGGGACACACGCGCTGCGTATCCCGACTCGGTACGTCCTTCTTGCTTCCCCATCTGTTGTTCCGATCGGGTGCTGATCGTGTTCAACATTTCCGTTTTCGTTTTTGGTTGATTTTTACTCGTAATTGTGAGTTTACGTTGGTGTATTTTGCTTTCTTACTCTGGACTAACGCCACACTAGCTAGTATCCTCCACTGCCACAGCACATCCCGCACCCCGATTACAGGCAACAAGTCGTCAGCTCTCCCCAGGCTCTCCGTCTCCCCGAGTCCCAATCCCAATCCACCCAACCCGTCTCCTCCCAGTCCCAACAAGCGCGTATCATCGACAGAAAGTACCGCTCGTCCTCCTCCGCCGCCATCGGCCATGGACACCCGCATACACATTCTCACTCCCACTCCCACTCCTCCGGCGGCCTGCACCACGCGCACACGCACCCCGGCCACGGACAGGGCCACGCCCGCTCGGACAGCCACTCCAGCGCGAGCTCGATGGACGTCGACGAGATGATCATCAAGGCCACCACTGGAGACGAGGCCGCGAACGGGGGCATCCCAGGGGTGAATGGATACCCGCACCCGCATCAAGTGTCACAGCAGCAACTGCAGTTGTTGCAGCAACAGCATCAGCAGCAACAACAGCTCGTGATGGGGAGGCGACGCGGGGACTCCGGGATGGGCATGGACGACTCGCCTCGTCTCTCAGTCAACACCGCGCCTTCGAACGCGCCTACAAGCTCGAATCCGTACCCGCCGCAGAGCTACCCCGCGAGCCAGTCGACGCCGCTCCGCGCACAGCCGTCTCAGTCCCCCGGGCAAGGGCAGAACCATGTCTACACGACACATGTGTTCGCGCCTGTTGTTACTGGTGCTCCTACGAAGAAGACCAAGTTCCCGAACTCGGCGTCAGTGTCGATGGTGGGTGGTGCGGGTCAATCTGGGGCGGTTAGTCCTGGGGTGCCCGGGCAGCCGGCGCAGGGGGTCGTGCCCGCGCAGAGTGTTGGAGTTCCTGGTGAGTTTACGGTTCATCGATTTATTTCCTTCTTTTTTTTTTTTTTCCTTCGATTTTCGCCTGCATTTTTTGCACCTTTATTATTTTCTTCGCTTTATTTCGCTTCTCTCCCACCCCCCGATGTTTTCGTGTCCTCTTCTTCTATTTCTTCTCTTCCTTTCGCCTTTGAGTTAGGCTCGAACCCAGCGCCTAGTCATCACAATTTTAGTCCTTGTCTTATCCTTATGGAGTTTCATTCGCGCTCGCACTTTTGCTCCCCATTATTCATTTTACTCCTCCTTATCGACTTATTTTTGTCTTCGGGTGGAGCAGTAGGAGCCAGTGCGGGGAGCCCAGACCTACGTCTACTCCCCAGCGTGACTGCCCGCCTTCTTTCTCCTTTCCTTTCCAGACCTCTTCCTTGTCTTACTACCCGCGTGCGCGTGCGACGTGCGGCGTGCCAAGAGCGTCGGCTGTCCGGCTCTCGGTTCTCGGGGGCTATCAAGTGGGGCTATCTCTCGCCTGGGTCGCTTGCCTTGACCCGTCCAGTTCGTTTGCACGTTTCTGATCGGGATCCGGTGTCGGGGGTGTCGGTTGATTGGATGTTGGTTGCGACCCGCGCAGGCAGGCAGGGTGTGCTCGGCTGTTGATCCACGTCGGTTCCTACCCCGCCCCTCTTTTCGTCCGGATTTGGGTAGATGACGTGCGTATATGGTTTAGACCGTCGCCTAGAGGGATGCGTGAGTTACGCGGCGGGGCGGCGGTGGCAGCAGCATAAGGGGCGGTCGGTGATTTTTCTGCATTTTTCTGCTCCTGAGTGCGTCTGCTCGGGTTTCGAGCCACTCCTTTCTCCTCCGCCTATTTCTTTTCTTTTCTCTCCCTTTTTTTTTTCTTCAACGTCTTCGCGTTTTTCGTTTTTCCGCTGCGTGACACCGCAGGCGCGGCTTCCTTTTTCACATCATCACTCATCACGTCGACCTTGTCTTTCGCTGTCTCACCGTGATCAGCGCGTCTCTGCTCTCTCCATCATGGTGTCTCACGTTGCACAGCGTTCGGCGTCCGACGTGAGCCGACTCTGCTCCTTCGTTTTTGCTCCCGTTTCTATTTTGGATTTCTTTTGATGGCGGGAATTTGATCTCGAACTCGGCGACCCTGTTTTTGATAGTGAGCTGGTGCGGTACACAGTTACGCGCCTGCGAGCTTGTTGGATTGTTTTATTCGTTTTGACGCCCACAGATTGGGCAGCGCCTTGACCGTTTTTTTCTTCATTTCTTTCAAGTCTCGAACTTGGATTAATTTTCTTAATCTTTTCCACGATTTTTACTTTTTATACCCTTTCATTCCATCCTATCCATTTCAATCAACACACGACGCTAATAATGCCTTCCTTGCCCAGGTTCCGGCCCTTCTATCGACCCCTCCACCGCCGCCGCAGCTCAGGCAGGCGCCACGCCCGCACAAGTTCCCTTCCCCGCCACCAACGCCCAAGGACAGCGGATCTGCCGGCAATGCGGCATCGTGGGGCGCTACAAGGACGGCAAGTGCGTGGAGAAATGGGGCCCGGGCCCGATGGGTCCTGGGACTGTGTGCGATAGGTAAGCCTTCGTTTACGTCCTTTCCTATTCGTGCTTTCGGTTCGCTCTGGTTCGAGTTTTTTTGGCGTTCTATTTGGCGTCGGTGTTGTGGGGGCCGGTAGCGTCGGCCTTTTGACGTCGAGCCTGCTGTTTTGCATTTTGGGCGGCTCGCCTTTTTCATTTCGCGTTACGGCTTGCTCTCATTTGGCCTAGCACGCGGTGCAGGTGGTGGTGTTTGTGCGTGCGTCGGGCATCGGGAAAGCCGCACACCATCCTACCTTTCACCCTTCACGTTCTTCTACCTTCGAGCTTTCATTTTACTCGCTCCTCTTCGATTCCGTTAGCGCCACTAGAGGGTCGCAGCGTGTCAGAACGCATGCGTGTCTGCGGACCTCCGCTGTCGGACAGTGCCATCATCATCTCTCGTCATCCAGCATATTATGGCCTGGCGGCGAACGCGCGGCGTGGCGCGGACCTTTGTTTTATTTCTCTTTTTGTTTATATTTCCGTTTTCGAGTTTGACATTTTGCTGGTGTTGTCATCTTTTCTTCTCCACATTCCGTCATTCCCCGCTCTTTTTTGGGATCAGTTTGTGTTGACAGCCGCTCATTCTATTGGGTGCCCCCAACTATTGTGTGATGTTTCTGCCGCGGGGTTTTTTGTCGAAGTTGACATTGCCGCCCCCCTGGGTGATCCCTGAACGCCTCACGATTCCCGTCCACCTTCTGATTCTTCTCAGTCGTTATTCTTCTTCCTTTTTTTTTCTTTCTCGTTTTCATTATTCCTTCATTTTATGTTCCTTATCCGTCAAGCCGAAACCGACATACTGACTAATTTTTTTTTTCGCACCTAACTAGATGCAGGAAGAAGATGAAACGTGTAGAACGTCGTGGAACACTCGAGAACCAGCAGCAGCAACAGATCGCGAACCTTCAAGCCCAGCAGCTCCAGCCTAGAACGACTCACGCCCAACTACCCCTCTCGCAGGGTTCGGACCGGTCGATCCATCGATCAGATACGGTCTTGACTCAACATGCATCCTTCGTGTCTTCGAGAAACGACCGAGAAAGGGAAAAAGAGGATTCGCTCCACCCTCTAGCGAACATGCGGGCTTCACACACTTCGACACCCTCTTCTGGCTCCGCCGGGAAGTCGCACCGTCAGCAACCCACTCCACCTCAGATCGCCGCGCTACGCGAGCAGCACGACGACGACGACGATATCGACGGGGACCCAGAGCAACTACCTACCTCTAACGTGGGGCGTGGTCGGGCTGCCGTGCTTAAGGCCAGCAGCCGGTCCAACTCACGGAACGGAAGGTTACGCCTGGGTGCGAGGCCGACTCCTCCTGTGGGGGAGGGCGTCAACGGCGGGCGTAACAAACGATCGCCGTTGGCACCCGGTGCCCTTCGTGGTTCGATTTCCCCGCACGAGGACGAGATGGATGCGGATGCGGATGCAGACGCGGAAGCTGAGGCTGAGGCCGAGATTCTAGGCGCCGTGGACGCGTCGGGCGACGGTGACGAGGTCGACGGCGATGGTGATGGTGACGGGGAGGGAGATTTGGAGAACGACGCCGACGCGGAGGCTGAGCTGCTCGAAGCCGTCGACGCCGCTGAGGCGAACTCGAACAGCAGCTCACATGGCGGCGAGCGGTCCTGGAAAACGGAGCCAAGTTGAATCCTGGCAGCTTGGCGGAAAATATGGGCGGTCGGTCGGCCCTGGTAATTCTGGTTAGTTGGTCGCCAGGTTCTCGTCCACGTCCCTATCACCACTTTTTCTTTCACCCGTTTTCTTTCTTCTCGTTTTTTGGACGTGCGGTTCTTGTATTTTCCCATCGGTCTCACTATCCATATACACTTCCTATCCTCACGAAGACCCCCCATGCTCTCGATTTTGCTGCTCTCGCTTGTGATGGCGTCTTGTTTTCCTCTTCATGTCAACAGCATTTGTCTCCTCTCTCCCATTACGCTTATCTACATGTTTCATCGTCGGTTTAAAATCTCTCCTCGTCGTGATACCTGTTTCAGACGTTACCCATCTATTTCTCCTACACATTCGTCGTCTCTCGCATTCATCATCATTTTTCCCTTAACACAATTCCGCATGCAGTATAGTTCACTCGTCGCGATTGTACATACAGGACTCCGCATACATTCTCGCTCACACCCATTACATCTACTCCGCATCATACCCTCGTTATGTCCCTCACGAATATCTTACATAGTCACTCTTCTCTTGCTATCGGTTATGCTATCGCCATTTCGTACCGAACACTACAGTTCGCGATAATTATAAATACATTCTATTTTTTCATCTCGCAGCATGTCCTGTACAGACCTGAGTTAATTTCGAGTGAGTGCACAGCTTGGCGTATCTGATTCGTTGAAGGAGGGCAAGTTTGTAAGCCGGAGCCCTTGAGGAGCATCAGCTGACGCTGCGCCTGTCAAATTTCCATGAACTTCGCATATTAAGCGAGGCAATAATGTACACGGCGCGTCTTTTGTGTGTGCATATAGCAATTCTCCACCGCTATCTGCGGTGTTGAGATGGTTCAAGACTGACCTGAACCGTCCTCAAACCTCGCAACCCTTAGCGAGCGGCTCGGGTTGAATTCCGTAAGCGCGTAATAAATTGACTTCAACGACAGGATCATCGACCTTGTCATTGGGGGGAGAAAAAAGCGGCAGCACGGAAAGAGGAGGGTGTGTCATCGCACGAGGTAGCCGCAAGGTGCGTTCAACAGTGTGAATCTGATAGTCTGTCAGTCAGCCACCGAAACCTGTTGTCGGGACCCAATCAAATGCTGCGAGCTACTGAGATGGGACGCGATACACGCTAATGCTTCGGTTGACGGTGCGTAAAATTGATCCGATGAAACAAGAGAACACGAGAGATAGATCGCAGACCGCAGAGACGGTGGTATTATTGGCGCCAACTGGCGGAAAATTCATACACTTTGTAAGTATATTGAAAATAACCGTTGCGCATGTAAAAGGGGGGGAATAGACCTAGCTGAAACTGATTCTAGAGTAAAAAGAACAGCGACAGTGTCTCAGGTTAGAAAACCTCGCGGCTAGCAGTTGGTTAAAGAGGCTCAACGCTAGAGAAACTTGACATCAACGAGCACATGAAGACGGCGGCGCTGTGGGTACCGAGGAGTAGAACCACATCCGTGAGTAGATAAGCTCTCTGTTTTGGAATAGTTCAACTCGGCTACCGTTAACGGTGTATAGGAGAGTAACTCACAAGACATGGGGTTATTTCGAGGTCCTGGTCATGCGTCCATGATAGGATATAGTATTTTTTACGGTCGGTGTTCAACGTCAAAGGTGGAGGTCCCAGTGCTTTGATGTCGGGGAAACGGGATAGCATCAAAACCCGCAAGAATCAGATATAGCCTGCTGGACAATGACATAAATTCGACGTGTCTAACAGACACAGACGACGCTAGGCACCAAAATCACAATCTGACAATCTAATTGAGGTGTGCATGCTAACACGCGATTGATTTTGGGATTTGGTTTGCGGGAACTCCGCAGGCAAACAAGAACTTAACGAGCACTCACTGCTTGTAATCCACAGAAAATGCACCATGGTCAAGAAATATGAAAGGAGAACATGGAAGATGAACGCAATAGACGCACGCAAACCAGATTGCGTAGAACACTGACAAATGGACAAGTAATCGATCCGGGGATCGTGTCAGTGGAAAAATGGTTCAACCGTAGCATACCTTCACAATATTGAATAACATCGCTAGTTGTGCCGAGCCTGTAAGTCAACGAACACGGTAACGTAGTCGGTTATTCACTGCCACGATGTAAAAGACTTCGAGCTCAGTCACCTTCCAGTCTAACATTCATCCTAGAAAATCGAGTACAATTGGCCATCCTCAAGCTCTGGATCTTCAAAAGCATCAACGACTCCTCGAACCTGAAGAAGTAGGTGTAAAGGAGGACAAAACAAAAGGTTTAGTCCGACAGACTTTAACTGAGCATTCCATGTGTAGTGCACGGACCCTGAGGTCGGTCAACGCGAGCGATTGAGATGAGAGTATGAATGTTGGACGCGAAGCCCGCCTGTGAGCTGAGTTTGAATGAGAGTTAAAAAACAACTTGGAAGAAAAGACCGTCAGACTCGGCAAACTTGCCTCGAATTTAATGAGCGTGAAGAGTTAGAGCTGCTATCTCGTCAAGCATTGTCGATTAGGATTTTCAGATCACCGAAGATAATACAAACACAGGCAAAATTGGCTGCGCTGTTACATACGACGAGTGGGTGGCTTGAGTGAAATGAACCGATCAAGCGCCAAAATGAAATAAAATAGAAGGGACGTGATCGACTGGAAAAGTGCGTGGAGGAGTGGAATTTTAAAATAATAAGAAACGCCGAAGGACTTGGATAGTAAGACTTAGGAAGCGGACCTTATGGAGTAAGAAGGGCGAACATGAGGACAGCGAGGGATAGTGCGAGATTTAACCGTGAAGGAGGGGAGGACAAGGCATACGGTGCAAATACAAGGGTATTAAGAAAACGAGAGAGCGAGCGGTGGAGACGCATGGAGATTATCCCTCTCAATTCGCCTAAGATCGCACCTGTGAAGGACCAACAGGCTCTAGGATCACGGATTCCATCCCAGTTCCAGCTTCAGTATTTCGCAGTTGATGCCACTGTCGGTGAACATCGAGGAACGTCCCATCCACCGTCGTCACCGCCGTGTAGCCAATCGCAACCTTCCCGTCCCAGAAAGCGTGGTAGGGAATGAGCCCAAAGTTCACCCTCCTTGCCGTCGAGTTTGAAGCTTGCGCTCTTTTCATCCCAGAAGCTCCATCCCAAATTTACCAACATCGTCCGAGTCCAGCTCGTCAGCGTCAGCACGTCGAGAAATTTTTAGTACTGTCACGGAATGGTCGAGAGTTAAGCCGAGGTGTGAGAGAATCATCGACGCATTGTAGGTTCAGCGGGTGCGAGACAGTGAGTCTGACGTGGCAATATGGAAAGAAGGAATCGATGTCTCGCTCGAACGAACTGCAGAAGGAAGACCGGAAAAGGGAGGAGAAGAGGGAGAAGAGGGGCACGGGTCTGGAATAGTCGCGGGTTTGAGAAGAAAACGACCTTGAAAGGAGAAATGTGACTATTTACGCCGGAAAACAGGAGTAGGAGGTGCAAAAAAACGTACCTGCCCCCTGTTTCTCCCCGCTTTCTTTCCCGTTCCGCGTACATCTCAATACCCTCACAAATAAAGGAGACTTCGTCCTACAAAACCCACGTCCTCCCGTATGCATTTCCTCGTCAGCATCGGCTCCTTTTCGTCGTCACTCGGACGGCGTTGCTTAACCATCTCATCCTGATCTCGTTCCAAAATCACTCCAATGCCGAAGTTTAAGGAAAGACCATAACTGAAGCCCTATTCTTGTACTTTCAAACATCGAGTCGTTGAGGACGATGTTGTGAAGGAAGGAACAGTCAGGATCGACAGGATCAGCCGCCTGTCGAGGCGGCGACGAGGCACTCTATCGTAAAAGTTGAGATGGCGGCGACGGTAGGGGAGGGAGTTGAGAAGAGCAAAGGTGTGTTCTGATGGCTGCCTTGAAAACACCGAGATACTGTGTAGGTGGTGGTGGCATCACATATCCGCACCGGACGGCGCATGGAAGGAGAAGGGAGGGAGGGAGGGAAGATATTCCGCTCAAGATGGCACTCGAGGAAGAACCGGAGGAAAGCTGGGAAGCGACGAAACCATTGATCAGGCACAGCGCGTGTAACAGTGGAGAGGGACGAGCTTCGCCAAATCGGGGTACCAGTTTCTCCTCCACGGCGCCGACTTTTCCTAAGCCTATACCGCCCAAGGTGGGGGGCCTCCTTTTGTTCCGCCGGAACAAACCCTGGGAAAGCCCCTCAGGGTCCAACCTCAAGTCCCCTGAGGCACCTACAACACAGAGGAGCACAGTACAGGCCTCATTGTTACCCTGCTCAATTCCTTTAGTCTGAGTTTTTGCTCAAATGTCAAGCCACAGTGGTAGCACAAGCCAGTGGTAGCACAAGAAAACTGACTAGTGCTGTGATCAAAGTCTGAACATTTTCCTGAACATGTTTGGACCCGCACAACCTGTTGAATTCGACCTATGGACATGCTGCTGCATGTGGTGACTGTTGATTTCACACACCTGAAAATAATATCTTTCTGTTTTTTTTTTTTCTCTATGATTTACTCCCCCTGAAAATAATATCTTTCTGTTTTTTTTTTTTTCTCTATGATTTACTCCCCCTGGACCACATCAACACAACGTTCACCAATGGCTTCAGCTCACAAAGAAGACTCTCAAAAGGACTCGTCATGCTTGGACTTCAACCACATGTCCATTTTAGGAAGCACCCCCGCGTCTGTTCTGTTTAGCTATTGTTTCATCCATCCCTCCCTTCACTTCATATTCATAATCTCTTGGTGTTCTTCATATTCATAATCTCCTGGTGTTCAAAAACCCAGAATATAAAAAAATAGATTTCAACCTGCTCCACGCTGTCGCTGTTTTTTTTGGGTTACCTCAAGCTCAGCTTATGGTCCCCTTACCTTTGACCAAAATGAACACAATCTTACCAGAAAGGACATCGTGGCTGCCTCATGCTCTATTGTGATTTAACAAGTATTTTTAAATAAGGTATGTGCAACTTACCTTGACAAATAGATTTTGGTAGATGTGTGGTCCGAGAGATGTTCCAGGTACAATTAGCCTGCTCAGTTGTGCTGTCCGTTTGTGGATGATACTCTTCAAATAAGCAGAGTTCTACGCCCATTAACTCATGTAACTGTTTCCAGAATGTGCTTGTAAAAAGCAAATCTCGGTCACTTATTATCTTCTCCAGCAAACCATGCAGCTTATAGATGGGTGGTCAAATACCACTAGTGGCTACCACTGTATTTCATATAACCTAGGCTCTAATCCACATGGGAGGACTTTAACTTTAGCTTCACCCAGGTTTTCTGTAGGGTTGGAGTCAAGGGTTGGAGTCAAAGTGGAATGACCCATGTAGACTCCAGACCTACCACCCCATATTTGGACAGCCAAACCAAAACACACACACGCAGCAGCTGACGTATGCGCCCTCCCACAATATACCAGGCACCAGCACAAGGAAAAGAACGAGAGCCGGGAGGGTTTTTGATGGCTGTTGGGGACCATGTAAATATGTGTCAACAATGCCCCAATGGCGGTGCTGCTCACTGTTGGGGCGCATTGGGCGCGAAAAAGATATTCAGGGTCCGAAAATATCCCTTCCTTTGCGCACCCTGGGGGTGGATGGGCAGGGATTATTGTCTGAGCAGCAAAGCAACAAAGATGGCGTGTTGCTGCTGATGCTGACAGTTGTTCGCATCAGCGTCGCATGCGTTTGAGCAGCAGCAGAAACTGAGGCTGCTGTCTGCATCATCAGGGTCCAGGGTGAGGGCAGAGGTCTTGATGGGCGCAAAAATGGCAGTGAGGTGCAGAGGCAAGGATGTGTGAAATCAAGGAAATCACCACAGTCGTCGTGTGCGCAGAAAGTTGAACTTGTGAAATTTCGAAGTTCAACACACGTGAGTGGCCGCCCGCAACGACGTTTGGCAGTCCTGCTACCCACCACTTCCGTCGCACTGCTGTCGTCTATCTGTGAGGCAGACAGGCCCCAACCTCCAGGTACGTACCCCGTCCTCCTGCCATCTCCCGCTCTTACCTTCAATCATGAACTCTGGCCACGACAGGTTAAATGGGTCTGCTTTGGAGGCGCCGAGGTGGAGTCATTCCACCTTTTTAGTTGGGCTGGCACACCAGCTAAATTACATTGAAACTCCACTCCGTGTTGACTCCATGATCACTCCGTGTTGACTCCATGTAGACTCCACACCACTCTGTGTTGACTCCATGTAGACTCCACACCAACTCCACACCGACCTACCACCCTGTATTTGGACAGCAAAACATGCAGGCGCAGCTGACGTATGTGCCACCGGGAGGGTAGATTTCTTCCCTAGGCAATGGCACAGGTTGGGTAATCCATGCTGCCCAATACACCTGCCCACATACCTGGCAACTACTAATACCTGCAACTACTACTATTTCTGAAAATAATATCTTTTCTGTTTAACACAATCCCCCAGGAGGAGAGTCCAGAGTCCAGGTGGTGTGACTCCACCTTTTTAGTTTCCACCAATGGAGTCCACCGACCTACCACCCACTGTATTCTCTGCCGTGCCACCAGGCTTGCCCCCATTTCCGCTACAACCCCTCAAAAAGAATCCACGCTGCCATAAAAACTAAGTCGGCGCATTGTACATTATGGTAACGGCAACGACAATGGCGTGCAACCTCACACAGTCACCATGGGTTGGAAACACACTCAAGCCTGATCTTTCTCATTCATTCCTCAACCTGCCCAACCAGCAAACCTCAACAACGACCACAATAATGGAACACAAACCCGGGTTGGTGTGTGTACCACAGCATGAAAGTAGGAAATGGGGAAGCAGCAGCAGGTAAGCTCACCCACCATGCAGTCCCCACCACCGCTGACCAGTCTGCCAACAGGGCTTACACCCGCGACATCGACTAATGACGGGCTGCGAGTGATCCCACCTGCCATTGGTTGGCAGCAAGGTACCTCCCACCTCCCTTGCCAGGATACAGCGACTCCACAGGCATCCGCAGCACCTGCCCCCACCTTTTACCTGCCCCACCTTTTTGCATGCCGCATGCTGCTGGGAGCTTTTGGCTGCCTATTTACCTACCTTCTGGTGCCTTCAGCCAACCCACTTTGTGTGCGACGCCTCGGCTGGGATTCGCGTGATCCTCGTTTGCAATGCTTCCCCAGCCCATTTGTTTGCAAACGGGGCCCAACATCAAGCCTCCTGCGGTCTCCCCCCGTCGTCTTACACCCTGCACCGTTCTCTGCTCTCCACGCCTGACAAACTTTGAGTCCATGGTTTGTAACAAAATCTCTTATCATAAACATAGCACTTAGTTAGATGTGAAAATGTAACATATTTCAATCATAAGATCCAAGTAAAATTTGACAACCATATCATATGAAAACCATCCAATGTGAAGGCAGAGCACCATGATGAAAGAATGAAAAAAAGCAATAAACAGGAGGGAAAAGGAATCTAGACTTCTTCCATTGGAGCATCTTGTTGTCCACCAGGGATTTGAGAGGGGCTGGGGTTGGAAGAGAGGGTTGTAGCAAGCCAACTGGGGCAGCAGAAGAGGTGGAGGGGGCAGATGGGGCTTGTGAAACTCTTGGAGGTTGTTGAACACCAGCTTCTTCAGAGGCTGAGCCCATTATTCCTGTTGATTGGCCGAGTCAGAGGGTTGGATAATGCTTCTTCTGAGAGGGGTCGATAATCCTCACTAAGGGGAAGAGCGATTTTGGCATCAATAAAGAGAGCACGAAATGTTATATCCCAAGGAATTGAAGAATTCAGGACGGTACCAGTCGAGTGTCGTGTTGAGTGGGCATTGTGCTGACACATAGAGAAGCTACATTTTGTCGAAGCTACATTTTGTCGATAGACTCGATCCATAGAATGATAACATTGTACCGAAGGTCTCGAGGCTGTAGAATTCTACAGATTGTGTGGAAGGGCTATAGTAGGGTAGAATTCTACAGATTGTGTGGAAGGGCTATAGTAGGGGCTGCGGCGGCGGTTATGGGAAGGGGGGATGAGAGCCTGCGGCAAAGCTGGGGGAGGACTAGGTGGGTAGTAGGGTACGGCGGGGGATACAGTGGGAGATGGGTGGTAGGTACGGCGGGGGGTAATTTTGGGATGGCCGGGAAACGCAGCAATTAAAAATTGGATGGGGTGCGGTGTTTTCCTCATGCGTCAGTTCCCGAACTGGGATCAGGCCGCTGGGTTCTATGCGGGCCTCTACTTCGATAGGTCTTTCGTGTACGACCCTGTGCCCGAGAGAATTCCGGGTGGGGGGAGGAACCCGATCTCCCTTATCTCTCCTTCGCCGTTGAAACGCCCTGCCCCTTCAACTGCTGAACTGGTTTTCAAGGCGCCTGTTGCTGTGGTTCAACCAAATGACACGCCTACTCCTGCCAGTCGGGTTCTACGACCCTTTCCAATGCCACCGCCCTCCCCTACCATGTCTAAAACCCCGCCTATAGTCCCAATCAACCTTCCAATCAACCTCCTTCCTGCCAAAGTACCTGCGACTTCTGGTGCTTCTGGTATTGTGAAGACCCTGACAGCGTCCAAGAAAGGGAAAGCAAAGGAGAAAGCAAAGGCAGTGCCCCAACCACCGACTTTCCTTGCGATGAAGGCAATGAAAACTCCAGCATCTTTGGCCTTTAAGCCAGTGGGAACTCTACCCAGCCTATTCCTTCCGATACTGTTCCTCAGGGAACTAGCAGTGCGAAACCTACCCAGCCTGCTCCTTTGGGCACCATTCCTTGTGGTGGTGGCAGTGCTACCCAACCCGCTCCTTTGGGTGTGCTCGCCCCTTCTGCCCCTGTTACTTTGGGTACCAGCAGTGCGAATTCTGCCCAGCCTGCCCCTCTGGTTTCTTTGACTCCAGATGGCCCGATACTTATCTCTGACTCGGAGGATGAGGTCGACAAAGCGCTGGTCACTCGTCCTTCGAAGAGGCGTGTGACAGTCTTCTTCCTCAACCCGGATATCATGATCTTTCCCCGCTCAACAAACGAACAACTCGCCTACCAGCCTGTTTGCTGAGTTCCCGACCAATTCAACGGCCTCCGTGATAATCAGCGCCCAAAATCTCAACCCAGTTGTCGAAACCCTGGGTGCGAGTTCTTCTGTCATTTTCCCAGCCGGACCCCTCGCCGAACACTCCCTGACAGACATTGTTGCTGGTTCCAACTCCCTGACTCACACCCTCGACGACGACAGTGCTTCGACTGATTACCAAGTTTTGGATTTCAGCTCCGACTGCTGGCCGGAAGTTGATGAGCACTTGGCCGGGTTGGGGATTTAACCATTCCATCACTAACAGCTTCTTCGTATTTAAGTACTATATAAAGCCAATGGGAAGAAAATTTCTTGGAAAAATGTGCCGCTACCTACGTTTTTGAGTGTTTTCTGCTTCTTGATGTGCCCAAAATCACCACGCAAGCCAGTCGTATTGCCACCGAGCTTGTTTAACAACTCAACGCAAGCAACAGGTGGACACAAAATTTTATTTCAAATCGTGCTCACAGTTTCATAAAAACATTGCCGTGATGTGGGCCGAATTATTCCTCAGAGGGGTATGAGCTAGGCATGACAGAGCTGATAAATATGATTGACAATGTGACCTAAAGCGATGCTAGCAAAAAATGGTCAGTATGGGTTTGAATCAAGCAAAACGGCGCTTAAAACTTCACGAAAACATAGCCTCGATAGGCACCCAAAATCTCCTTGAGTTGGTTGGAATGAGACGTGCTGCTAGATAAAGATGGTTAATGTTGTGTGCAAAGCGGGTAAAGTGATGCTTACTGAAGCCTCTAACCCTAACCCTAAGTGATGCTTACATGTCTGAAACCATAGCCTCGATGAGAACTAGAAATGACAAATCTGGGGGAAAGCGTGCTCACAATTTTGTAAAAATGCAGCCTCGATGTGCACCAAAAATATCCTTGCGATAGTATGAGCTGGGTGGGACGGAACTGATAAATATGGCTGACGATGTGCAAGTTGTCAAGGTCTGCACTTACAACTTCGCGAAAACGTAGCCACGATAGACACCCGAAATGTCCTTGAGTTGGTTAGAATCAGACATGACGCTAGATAACAATGATTAGTGTTGTGTGCAAAGAGGGCAAAGTAATGCTTACACGTCTGTGAAACTGGAGCCTCGATATGGACTAGAGCTGTCTGATAAGAAAGATGGTAGAACTTTGGGGGGGATTATAAGAGATAGACATGACGCTGGAGATGACGCTGGAGATGTTGGATAAGAGCTAGAAATGGTGCTACTAAACAAAGTGTGTAAATGTCGTGCTTAGAGTTATGTGGAATTGGGGAAGAGGAGCCTACACACCTTAAAGATTGGAGGAGGTTGACCAACCGACGGTGGGCCTTGAATACAATCTCAATACATGTGTAAAACGGTGCAAGGCAAACCGTTCCTTGGCTGGAATGTCTTATCTTCTCAAATGATCAGAACATTAGAGGGAGGGAGCACAAAGGAAGCGTACAGATTTGCCTTAGCTCTATCGGATCAGAAAGTGTCGGAGAGCGTTGATATGCGTAGTGAGCAGTGAGTAGATATAAAAAAGAATCTAAGATGATGAGAGCACGAATGCACCTTGACGATCTCTGAGCATGTCAGCTTGCAAACTAAACACGCATAAACAAACAGCCTAAATTGCCCATCGACTGAAGTTCACAGAAAGGCAGTGCGGCACTTGGAAGGCATGTCAAGGCCTGCCAAACGGGTTCGTATCAGCCATGAGACCTCCTACCATGACTCCATTCCCCTGACCAACGATGTCGACTTTGAAACTATCCATTTTCGTGAGGGAAGACTTCGGAGAATTGGCGATGGCTTGCGTACAGCCTTGCCTGAGTGTGAAGTCCACCGCGAGACAGACTTGTGGAACAGTATGCCCTCGTGGAATCTGCCCGACAACCCTGAATTCGCTCTTGACCTGGACAGAGATCAGTATGACTAGTTGCTTGAGGGCGGTGTGATGGACGAGCAGCCCTCAGACGGTGTGAAGGTCAAAAAAAAGAGAAGTCATGTTTTGGTCAGT
Source organism: Galerina sulciceps (assembly GCA_023014345.1). NCBI lineage: Eukaryota > Fungi > Basidiomycota > Agaricomycetes > Agaricales > Galerinaceae > Galerina > Galerina sulciceps. The sequence goes on along the minus strand of JAEDXJ010000020.1, from coordinate 115,118 downwards.
AAACCAATTCTTTTCATCATTCGCCCTATTAATTAAATTTCCTGCAAATAGAAGTGTCCTCACGTCATCTGGAAGGAACTTCATCGCCAGACATATCTCGATGAAGTTACTTGATGGGCTGGAAGAGGTGACTTTGGGAGCACTGATCTCTGTCAGGATTGTGTTGCCCGTTCGTCACCTTCTTGTGCTGCCCCGGAGTACTGCTGCAAGGAATGCCTCCTACCTGATCTCACATGTGGACCCTGCTGCCTGAAGAGACATAGGACTCACCCTTTCCACCAAATACAAGTAAGTGCCAACTTGTTTTATATTTTCTTTTTTCACTTAATGATATGTTTATTGCTAATAGAAGTGGACTGGATCTAGATTCGTTGGTGTATCTCTCAAGTCCTTGGGCCTCAAAGTACAACTAAATCACAGCAGCATGCATTGCTCAAACCCTGTCCCCTGCCACGCGAGCATGTCTGTTCTCCATACAAATGGCATCCATGACGTTGCGATTCAATATTGTGGATGCACGCGAGCAGTTCCACAACATCTACAACTCCTCCGCCGACGACTTTACCCTGCCTCGCAAATAACTGTGAAGACCTGTGTCACCTTTGAACTCCTTCAACACCTCCACATGTTAGCCCTCACCACTAAAGCTTCCACATACGACTTCTATCGTTCCCTTGAAAAGTTAACCAACAACACAGGCATCAACGTTCTGAAGTCCCGGTACTGTGCACTTTATCGAACCATTTTGCAGTGGCGGCATCTCAAATTGTTAAAGTGGGGAGGACGTGCTCATGATCCCAGTGGCGTGGAGGGTACCAAGGCTGGGGAATTAGCCCTTTGTTGCCCTTTGTGTCCTTATCCTGAAATCAATTTGGCTGTGGGATGGGAGAATGCCCCACCCGAAATGCAGTAAGTTCTATCAGCTCAAACCTTTCGTATTCTAACAACATATATCTAGATTTCTCTATCGTGTAATCATATGCATGGACGCCAATTTTTGTTTGAAAAATCAGCTCTTGTCAAACTATTCGCAAGATCCTGAACTCAGAATCGGGTGGGCATATATGGTTCCGTGGGCAGCATACGAGAGTTATGTTTTGTCAAGGGCTAATGATGCAGATGTGAGCCGTCAATGCTGGCTTATCATACACTTAATTGAAATGGAAGACAGATCAGCACATGTGTTGGTTTTCAGGCCCTGGCCAAAGCAAATAGGAAGTTCTCTTTTGGGCTATGGTACACTGGTGTTGGTGCGGCTTTTTGCAGTTGAACAGAAATGGTATTACCATTGGGGGTGGGGAATTTACAAAAGGGAGAGAGGTACGTTACCTACATGTTTTTTTGATTGCAATTCACCCGCTGACACGACTTCTAGATACCCCGACATGGACTACATCTTCGGTTCCGTTCTCCGCTTCGTCATGGTGTGCCTCGTTCTCATCAGCTATGACATCGCCTGTCAGTGGTTCATCAATCTTTTCAAGAGGATTGATGAACACTGGCCACCTGAAATCAAACCTACCCGCCCCATTAAGCTCGTCCCTGCGATCCCGAAACTCCACGAACCGATGCATGAAGTGGCAAATCATCAAGTTTATTCACTCAACTTCGTTCCTGGCGTTGGACTTTCGGACTGTGAATGCCCCGAGCGCTTTTGGGGGCTGCACAACTGTCTTGGTAACTCAACAAAGACTCAAGGTCCCGGGTCTCGACACGACGTCCTCGACAACCACTTTGGGTTTTGGAACTGGCTGAAGTATGTTGGGTTGGGGTCGACGCTCCTGCGGAAGTATAAAGCCGCAGTTGCGCATTGAAACGTCCAGGTTGAAGGTCACAGTGTCGTTACATAATATGAGTCCTGGTGCATTCATTGCACTTGGCTTAGAGGTTGAAGACACTCAGTAAGTATGACGACTCTATCATTTGCATTTTTCAACTCAAAAATGTGATCTAGACGTCGTATTCGTCGCCTCGCGAAGGATGTTGCATCCCATGCGACAATTTCAACGGAGAGGGATCTCACCAAGCAGCGCAATGCGCTACAAACCCGCCTGCGCATCTGGGATCAACTCATCCCCATCTACCTACCCAGTCTGCTTCAGTATCAATCTGACGAAGCCAACAATAACACCGCCTCCCTCAATACGTCTCCTCACCCAGAGCATGCTATTGTCTGGCTTCCGTTGCGTATCCATGCCAGCCAACAATCGACAGTGTGCCGTCCCGCCGATTTACCTGCAATGGAGGAACGATTACATCATGGCCAGCTTCAAGATGCGCTTGATAATATCAGGCAAGTTCTTCGACTGAAAGCCCAAATGATTGATTTCAAAAACAAGAACATTTGTGGTCAGAGAGCTGGAACTCGTTCGAGGTCGGTCATCGATCGCGTCCACGAGAGGGCGAGAGTCACAGCAGCGAAGTATCGGGAAGCACGAGATGCATTCTTAGCACTTGCAGGACCTGGGTCTTGGGAAGAAACATTCAAGATCTTGAACGACAGCAATATCAGGGGGTATCAGGATCCTAATCGGTTGGGCCCCAGGAAAGCTCGGCAGGGAACGTTCGAAGACGGTCAGGTTCCTGAAGGAACGACCAGCAGCAATCTCGAAGATGGCGACTTTACTTTGTGGAACGAAGTCCAGACGCGCCGCGATGGAACCGGGGAAACACGTTGTACATTATCTTGGATTTGGCGAGCAACACGGCTGCCCTCCGCGGACGACAACTCGGACGACATTCTTCAATCGGAGTGGGCCAAAAGTAGAGCACGTGCCGCGAGGTCTACAGAAGAGGTCATGTTGTTGAAAGAAGAAATGCGACGCGCCTTGTTGTACCTCAAATGGAAGGCCAACTGGTGGAAAGAACGTACTGCCTCAAGATCCAGACAAACAAAAGAGCTTGCTGAAGGCATTTCGGCGTATGCACTGGCGCAAGCGGACGTTCAAATTTCTCTTGCGGACCATTTCCGAAACCTCTGGCAAACGCCTCTCACAGCATCCAACGAATCCGCCAACGAAGGCAATGATAATAACGACGACAGCGACGACAGTGACATGGAGAACGAAGGAGAGGACGTAGATCTTGATGCAGGAGAGGGTGAGGACGAAGAAGATGAGGTTTAATGTGTCTATAACTGTGGATGGAAACTACCAGTTCTGGCAGTTGCCAGTCGGGCATATATAGCACCTGCTAGGCATTCCAGATATGGACGTCTGGCAGTTGCCAGACCATACCTGAAATGTCACCGGCTGGGGTAGCTCTATAAATGGAAATCGTTGGAACAAACAAATAGACCCTGAATCCATCAAAAGTTTGTTTGTATCTATTTTTCCTGCAGAGAAAAATGCAAAATACTCAAAAAAAGCCGGGGGTGAGAAATTTTGGGCCTTGGCAGACGGGAACAATATTGTTTGGCCTATATCTCCATAACAAGAGCCTGCAGGAACAAAATTTGAATTGTCCCCTGATCTAAAAATAGATCTTTGTTTGTTTGTCAACAATTTCCTTTTTGGGAAAAGATTCCCATCAGCCAAAATTTCTCATTGCCAGCTTTTTTCAAGTATTTTGCGTTTTTCTCCATGGGAGAAATAGATATAAATAAACTTTTGATGGATTCAGGGTCTATTTGTTTGTCTCTACGTTTTCTATTTATAGAGCTAAGCCAGCCGGTGACATTCTAGTTATGCTCTGGCAGTTGCCAGAGAGCATATATGTGAGTGGGACTTGACACTTTTTTTGGACTTCAAGGTTTTTCAGATCACTTACTGTTTTGGGAACTCATATTTGTTGGCATTTATCCAGGGGGAGTGGGTGGCTGTGATGCATGATATTTATATTTATTTGGTTTTGAGGCTATAAAATGACGTAAATCTGTGACAAGCATGTCAATAGAGGCAAATACAAAGTCACATGATTTTATTTGATCCTATCAATCCACAAACAAACACAATTTTTCTAGTAGGACGAAATCCGGATGAGGTCTGGCAACTGCCAGAACTGGTAGTTTCCATCCAGGACTTATTCAGCTCAACTGGTAACTACCAATGTTTTATTAATAAATATAACTTACAAGGCTGATATCGAATAAAAGGCCAAAAACGTCGGAAAGCGGAATTCCGGAGATGAGGAGGGATTCGGAAGCGGAAACAGCGACGGAAAGCGGAGTTTAAAAACAACGGAACGTCGGAAGGCAGTTTGCAGCTCCGGAATCGGTCCTCCAAGGGCACTTTTCCCTACTGTAAGGGCAACTGAAGCCGGAACAATGGGAAACCAAGGTTCGGAAAGCTAGCAGGGAACCGAAGTTAATTTTATTAAGTGAGGACATCTAATCTAATCTATCTAGACTCACCTAGCAAGGAACCGATGAGATGCTTGCTGCGGGGTAGTTTTGAAAGTCCAATAGAACAATCAACCCTAACACTGTCTGAGCGTTAAGCACCCAATCAATACTAGTTTGACTAGTTCTTATGGGAGGGGACCGTAGTTTTAACAAATCAATATAATAACCAACTCAATCAAGTCTGCTTGCACTAGATGCGCGCGATGAGGTTAATGAATGCGTGCACACCGAAATAGATGTGTGGTATGTGGTTTTATAGGTTTTTATTGCAAGTGGGACACTCCGGGGACGCGCACAATCTCTGGGTTACCAAAACCTGGGTTTACCAAAACCCTACTCTTTAACGTGAAGAAACTCTTTAACAATGTCCAGGGTAGTCTACAACTATCTGAGTTGTCCCTGCCACAGTCCAGGTCTTAGTATGCAACGCACTACCAAAGTACGTTAGCCCGCGCCTAATCGGAGAGCTAAATAGCCTCTTCAAGTCACGTAGGATGACAGGTGTAAGATCATCGCGCTCGGTGCTCAATTTATATCAAGTACGTTCACTCTGATCACGCTAAGGTGAAATCTCACACAGATAAGTCAAGTTCTTTCTATTGAAATTCCTCGAAGTCAAGTTCATCAGGAAAAAGACTTTTGCCCCAGGAGACTCCTAGGACACCCTAGGGCACTCAGAGCAGCTAGGTTGGACAAACCTCCCAAGAGAGTCATAAGCATAAGTCATCTGGGAAGCATTTTTCTAAAGCAGTCCGTGAACATCCCAGACCATCCCAGGGCATCCCAGGACTATCCTCAGGTTGTAGTCAAATCTTGCTCGGGCATCTTAGGTTTGGCTTAAAATATGTTAGGACGTCTTAGGTTCAGCTTAAATTTTGTTAGGACATCATAGGATTGGGTCTTCTCAACTTGAATACTTCAGATTTACTTGGAACACACTATAATCATTTGTGCAGAAAATAAATTTTATTCACATTTAATTCTACTGCCTACTGAGCCTAGACTACATATGCTAAGTAATACAGAGACAGTGCAAAGAGCAACTGCTTCCAGAATCCTGTCGAGTAATCAATTAGTTTTTTGTCATAGAAGAGGATAATAGGAACGTACCGAGTCCGAGCTTATGGCGTGGAAAAGGGTGTGGTGAAAGAGAATTGGTGGGTGGTGCGAATACCTCCTTGCAGCCTAAGAGCAAGAAAAAATGCAATATTAGTTTTAGTAATAAAAAAAAGGAAGACAAGGGTACATACGAGGTTTGGGAAGCGAGGCAGAGCAGCAGGCGTCAGATGACCAGGCGGTGTTCATGTCGTTGGCCCGGACACCTTGCTACGAGTTTCGAGGGTGGTGGGGAGATGCCGTGGGGGGCTTATCATGCCCTGCGCCTGTTTTGAACATATAAATCAGCGCGGGTGGGAGCGGAGAGGCAACGTGGTAGCTTACCATACAGTGCTGAAGCGGAGGCATTGTCGCAACTTCACACCGGGTTGGTTTGCAGGTGCGTTCGGTCGAGGGCGTCAGAGTGGAGGGGGGGTGGGGCTGGTGACGCAACAGAGGGTGCGGTGGACGAGGGGAGTCGGCGGGTGGTGCGAGAGTGTGCGAGTCGCAGCCTAAAGGTAAGAAACAAATATGAAATTAGTCCCTTCTAATAAAAAATGGGGGATAGGAGTACGTACGGGGTTTGCGCATCGAGGTAGAGTCCAACACTGCGGAAGCAGTGGCATTCGCGTTGGCTCGAACGTCCTCGCTATGCGTTTTTGGAGTGGGCTGGGTTACGGGGGCCGTGGGTCCCTCTTCGCGTTGGTGATAACCGCTGCAGGCAGTCGGACAGCGGAGGTGGGTGCAAGGGCAGCGGTGGCTGCAACGGGTAATGAGGGAGGGCGAGAGGGGGACGCAGAGTTGCGAGGCCCACCAAAGGCCCGTATTCCTGTTTTGACGGGTTAGCAGGGCGGTGGGGAGCAATGACGTGGTGACTTACCTTGCCCCACGTCGCTTTTCGTCGTCGTTGTCGTGCCACGTCGAAGTGGGGTGCCGAAACAAACGGCAGGGGAGTGAGGAGGAGATGGAGAGCAGCGAAGGGGCAAGATGGGGAGAGATGTGGCAGGAGGCGGCTAAGCCCGGCCGCACCGCACAACAGAAGGGCACGCGGGCTAGAGGGGGAGGTGGAAGAGCGGTGCGACGCCCGACGACGACCTGTTATTCTGGTGTAATGGGTTAGCAGGGCGTTGGGGAGAAATGACGTGGCAGCTTACCGTGCCCCGTGTCGCCTTTGGTCCCAGTTGCGCCCGTCATCCGAGGCGTCGTCGAGGTTGTTAGGAGGAGAGGGCGTGAGCGAGAGCGGTGGCAGGGCAAGGAACAGGGAGATGGGGTCATCGTTCAAGGGGGGCACACAGGCTGAGAGGAGAGGTGGAGGGGAGGTGGAGGGGAGGTGGTAGTCGAAGCTCAAAACGTTGAAGTTGAACTTGTCGCAACATGTCACGTGACTGAACTTGTCAGCTGGTCAGATCACGCACGCGAGAGCGCGTTGCGTCGCGTCCGTTTTGAGTTCGTTGATTCCCTATGGCCTGTGAAATCATTTTCAAAAGTTTGACTTTTGAAAATGTCCCACCCCGTCGACCCTCTCCCGTCCTTCCAGGCAGCGCGTTTGCTGCACCCATTGCAGACGCCTTCTCCACCCAATGCTGTGACGTGTCACGCATTACCTTTTTCCCTTGCCCACCACCTCACCTCCTTCACCACCTTCCTTCCCCTACCTCCAACGCCGTCGATGTCGCCCACCCCCTACGCCATGTCATCACGATAGCAGGGCACCGGCTTCCCTGCGTCGGTTGGCTGTCCGACCGACCCAATCAGGCCCGACGAACACGAAGACGGGGATGGTGTCAACACAACCAGCGCCGGTGTGGACACCCCGTGTATGCGGAAAACAGAAACGAGTAGGGGGGCGAAGGAGATAGCAACAGGAGGTGATGAAAACGACGCAGGTGAGTTCAGCCTGCACCCATATCGTCCCTACCACCCAACACTGACTCGACGAGTCTACGACAGGCCCCCCGCTGCATCCCGTCTCTGCCACGTCAGCGACGACGGCCAGTGAGCAACCCGAGCGCTCATCTTTTCGTGGCGCCGCATCCGCCCCTGTTATTGCGAACATACGGGCAATCGCTGCCTTCTGCCCCTCTCGCTCCTCGTGCTGTGCCTGCCCTCAGTCCCCTCTCCAACTTCGTACGGCCTGCAGTTCGGCAGTCGACAGCTACCCCTGCACGCTGGAACCCCCTTGCCCATTTGCAATCATCCGGACCTTCCCTCCCGCTCCCTCTCCCCCTGCTCGCAGCTGTTTCGACCCAACACCCGCTTCCGTGCCTTGCTTTGGCGTGGAGGCCGACCCCGATGCAGTACATCGGAACTCCCGCGGCTCCCACCACCCTGGCTCAAGTCACAACGAGCTTGCCCGCCAGGCAGGAGCTGTCTCAGCGGCGAATTGCGACCGCTTTGCATTTGGGAACCCAACGCCTGTGCGTTGAGTCTCTCCTGTCACCGCCTCCTTCCCCTCCTCCCCCTCGTTTCACGCCCTTGATGCAGGCTGCCCCCTCGCGTTTGCCTTCGCACTGTGCCACCCCAAACGCCATCGGCAAACATGCAGCCCCGCCTCCACATCACCTCCTGTGCCCCCATTCCCCTCCTGTTCGCGCTCGCATTCAGGACCAACCCACGCCAGAGAGGTTTGTAAGTCTTTAATAATCCTTGTATCCTATAGATTAGATAGCAATGTATTTAATTCTTTGTACTTAAGGCTTTGTAAATCGAAGGAATAAGTTACAAAAAGTAACTACTTAAGCTAATTTTGTGTAATTCAAGCATGTTGTACCTTAATAACTGAACAAAATCTTAGCAGAGGCATTTTTAAAAGTGCCTCTGGTAATGAAAGCTTCGCTTGGAATGCCTAATAAGTGCTGAGTTTGAGCACAGTGCCTGACCTATACCCAGAGATGACCTATCCAGCTTCAAGATAGTCTGCCACGCCCTAAGGATAGCTAAAGGCAAGTCCTAAGATAATGAAAATGTAATGCAAACCTATAGGAAGGTCTGTGAACGTCCCAGGTCACCCTGGCTGCCCCAGGTTGTCCCAGGAACCTCCAGTGGAGTAGTCTAGCTCCTAGCTGTAATGATATTTTCTCAGGGTGACTTAGGACAAAAGTCTTTTTCCTGATGTTAACACTTAGAACAATTTGTTTAACTCTGGAGAGTCGCGCAAATATGATTTCATGGGTGGTAAATTGCTTGTCCTTTACTATGTACGCGTACAAACTTTATAGTAGCTACTCGGTAATTTTACGTGTGATAAATGACCATCTCGGGCCGATACAAATCCCCAAACTAATGCCAATTTCTATGCTAAACGAGCTTTCTGGATAGTTATGCAGCCGCGCCGTAAGGTCAACTTGTGCGCAAAATCTCCCAGTGACTCGTTAAAGTCAGCCGTTCAGTCAGTTTTCCCTAGCTTAGTAATATCTTCATCACTACTCCATTTCAGTACTAAGTACATGTCCTTTTGGCGCGACGCCTTAGGTATTACTATCTCTCTCTGTTATATAATCAAGGGAATTTGTCGCGTGTACTCAGTGGCACACGCATAATGTTCATATCTCTGAATAGTCTCCGCTTTCCAGATTTGGAAGGATAACCACATGTAGCCAAGCCGAGAGCTTCGGCATATCATTTGTCATTGTTCGGCACTCGCCGTTCCACGTGCTCAAGAATGCGCGCTGTCATTGTTCCTTATTCGGGCGTGCCGGCTCGGCACGTACCCGCCGCTGGGTTACTTGTCGGGCGCTAGAGACCTGTGCTTTGATCTAGCGCGCAGGCAGGCCCGCGTTCGTGGTTAGAAGCCTCCACGGTAGCCCATATATGGTATAGTCCATAGTTTGTGGTACACGCCGTGAGCTTGTGCCTTGTTGTGTACTGTAGTTTCCTCTAGCTCGTATTGTAGCCCTCTCAGTATTCCGGAAAGTTAAGTATCTGTTTTGTAGTCTTAATCTATCTGAAATAACAAGTAAAATTCGAAAATTCAGAGCCGGCATGAAGGCCGTCCCTTCACCAAAGAGGGAAAAGTGGGAACCCAATGCTAGGTGAGTGGTATATAAAGAAAGTGCGCTTTAGGGCAAGCAGCACGTGCCAAATTAAATGTGGTACAATAAAATAAATGTCCGTGAATAAAATAAATAAAATGAAAATGTTGGAGCGGAAACGGAAGGTCTGGAAGGCGGAACGGGAGTTCCCCTTACAATTACCCCTCCTCCAGATAAGCATTGCCTCGATGCAACGGGCAGATCAGTGATGGGCCTGAAAGGAATTGAACCAAATGCTAAGGCGCGTATTTGTCTTGGTGCTCCAGGATTTTGCTGGTGGAATCTAGTGATTAACTCTGGGGCATTGAGATTGTCCTTATACTCCCAGGAATTATCTTCTGGACCATAACCTTCCCACTTGATCAAGTACTGGAGTTTACGTCTGAACATGCAGCTGTTGAGAATTTCCTCCACTTCATAGTGTTCCTCTCCATCGATGAGCTCTGGCGGTGGCGGTGGGGCAGCTCGTCTCCCAGGAATGGGGTCATCAGGTGCAGGCGTCAGCTTGATCACATTGAAGACTGGATGAAGGCGCTTGAGGGAGACAGGAAGGCGAAGTCGGTAGGCTTCCGGCTTCAGTTGCCCTTACATCCCCATTCAAATGAAATAACCCTTGTTCTGGTGGTATCAGTCAAGAGCATCCTGTAGGTATCCAAGAGTGTGGCTATCATGAGCATGATATTGGGATAAGGCAATAAAATCAAGCAGCGCCTTTATTGCAGCAATTCCTTCTTTTGGAATAATTCCAACAAGACATCCAAGAAGAATACATGCCATATGTTTTCGCTCAGGCCCTGAAACTTGACTGAGTGCTGACCATCCATTCTTGAAATGGCGAACACCATATGCAGGGGGCAAAGCACGCAAGCGAGCATCTAGCTCTCCTTTACTAGAAACTAGATCTTGGCACCATCGGATAAGATGTTTGAGTACGCCTTGATATAGCTGATGCAGGGCATCTGGTGTAATGGCTTTGTGGATATCGCACAGAGGAAAATCCTTCCAAAATGGCTCATAAACTCGGCCAGAGACATCCTGGGCCATACAACTAGTGTAGCAATGACTTTCTTTTGTAGCATTGCTTTTGGCGTTGTTGATGACTCCCATGGTCCATTTTTGGGTACGTGGTTCTGCTGGATTATTGTCTTCAAGGTGCTTTGCTGGAGATCGGCATTTAGGGCAAGTACCATATTTGGTGCAAGCAACAAGACATTGTTCTGGGAAGTCAGCGGCATAGCAGGCCAAGATTGGATGGACCTTGCATACTTTGCTGTTACCACCTGTCATTTCAACACCTTCTGTTCCAGCTTTGATTAGAGGTGAAAGAACAAGGCACATGGCTTCATGGAAAAGACGCTGCTGATTTCTGATTTTGACGTTTACTTTTAGTAGCATATAGTATGGGTTATATTTGGCATGTCCTTGAATACAAGATGTTCGGTCTTCCAGTTACCAGCACAATTGGGTATGTCATTGTCAAGAACTTGGTGAAGTTGCCTTGTATTGTGAAAAGATAGGCCAAGTTTTTCCTTCAACTGATCATAACATTAGGTCAAGATTATATCAAAGAGAAGAGTTAATTTGAATAGACATACGCCAGGAATTTCCAATAGCCGATTGAATGAATTGTGGCCAATTCCATCTTTTACCATCCATCGTGCAATTCGCCAATCCATCTCTGATGCAAAAGGAGCGTATTGATTTTGTTGTCCTTTTTTTAAGCTGGCTGGGGGTGCTGCATTGAAATTTTCACTTGTTTCAAACAGAAGTCGCCATCGAACATGAAGTTTATCGTCCATCTTTATAACTTGGCCAGCTCCTACGTATTCCACCATTATGCGTTCGTCTTCATCCTCGTCTAGAACACGAGGTTGAAGTTGTTGACAATGACAAGTTGAAGAAGGTCCTGGTCCAGCTTCTCCTATTTCCAAGATGATCTCTTCTTCGACAAAATGAAACGGCTCTCCATCTTCATCATCCCACTGACTAGCCAGTTGCTCAAATACTCTTGGAGGCTCCACCAAATTCTCTGCATTCAAATCATAAAGTGAAGGATTGGTTGGTTCTGAATCTTCTTCTTCCTCATCATCAACATGGCCGTTATCGCCTACCAAAAGATCTGCAGCGATTTCCTGAAGCTTTCCTTTTCCCCAATGACGACATAGTGCTGCATGCCGAAGGTGTGTGTTCATTCCCTGCACCAATCGGAAGAGTTGGTAGCAGACTGGACATTGATTTGGTAACAGTTGTTCACTAGACATCACGATAGTTGTGAAAAGAAAAGAAAACAATGAGTATAGCTTGAATTGTAAAGGAAGAGATGGGAACGATCAAACTGTCACTGCGGTTTCATGATGTTGGTCTCACAAACAAGTAGCACCATGATTAAATTTGGCGACAAATAGTTGAAATGATAGGATAGAACATGTGCAATAGAACCAAAGATAAAACTTCTGCTGTCTAGTGTAAACTCTGAAGATATTCTATTAGATATAAATGTGATAGACTAATAATGATCGTGTACTGGTTCTAGGAAATGAAATGACAACAATTGGACAGCAATTCTGACAGCTTGAAGGAGTGATGGTATATGCAAATAAAAGAAGGCATGATGATAGAATGTTCAATGTCCCAATGAATTTGCACAGTAAAAGGTCTTCTATAAATAACTAAGTTTGTCATGCTGCCAAATGACAATACATTGAGTTCACTTTTTCCTTGTAACTAGACAGCAGTCAGTAAGATGTTACTCCAAATTATTGACCAAAAACATACTGAGTTCCTTGGCCTTATGCCAGAGTTTGAGGAGAATCAAGTAGTAACAAATGGGCCCTTCATATCGGATTTCCAAAGAGCCTAGGCATTGGTTGGGCATTGGTTGAATATCTGGTAAATCCAAAAGTTTAAAGATAAAACAAACCTGCTTCAAGTTCCCAATCTTCCTTGACAATAGTAGGAGTTGCAGATGAAGCAAAGGAAGCAATTGAATCGAACAACAATCTAGACCCAGCTAATAGCTCATTGTTGATTGTTTCTTCTGTCGATTTCAACATAAAGACGTTCTGGTGCAGTTTGCAGCCAATAAAGACAGAGAAAAAGAGTTATGAGGATCAGTGGATAGATTAAAGTCTCCAAGATGCTGAGGAAGTACTCAAGCATATAGAGATAAGGTGAGAAACAATTTGACGTTCCTAAGCGACCAACCTACCTTCTGGGGCACCAAATAAAGCTAACATTTGAAAAAATTATATTCAAAATATATTGGAGGACAGTGAATTTAGTGCTTCTAAACTGTATATATGAGGCTGATGATGTCTATATGTTCATTAAAAAAAAATAAAGTACTAGAGTTAATCAAAAACTGTCCCAGTCGACACTGCTATCTTTTTGTACTTCCGGTACTGACACCGTAAACTTCTATATCGAAGAGCAATTCTTTCCATTTTTCTCTTGATTTCCTTTACTTTTTTTAACACTTTCTCTCTGGACAGAGAACGAGTGTAAAAGAGTCGTGGAAGAACACTATTTTTTCCTGTCAAGTGTTGCTTGGACTGTGTCTTTGAAATGAGTGTGGGACTCAGTGGTCTTGGGCTGGATTCGAAAAAATTAGGAGTGTTATTAGGTGGACTACTGGCTGTAGGCTAAGCCATGTATAAGCAGGCTGAAAAGGTTATTCTGATTGCAAATAATGTACTGTTGGCAAAGGTGGTGAACGGTTGAAGGCCTGTTTGTATACTTCAGAGTATTCTTCAAAAGAAGAAAAGTTTGACCGAATAGGAGGGGGGGTTCTTGGAGTAGATAGAATTTCAAGCTGAAAGAGGGTGTTAGAAATACCTTAAAGGTAAAATGAGGTTTCACCAGCAAAATCCCGGAGCTCCAAGACAAATCCGCGCAATGACATTTGGTTCTATTCCCTTTCGACCCATTCCTGATCTTCCTATTGCATCGAGGCGATGCTCATTTGAGGGGCAGGTAATTGTAAGGGGAACTCCGTTCCCTGGCTCTGATGTCCGGAATTCAAACTCCGACCACCCCGATCCGAAGTCCGACGTTCGGACTCCTGCCTAGTCCGACCTTCCCAGAGGCAGCTCCACCGATTTCATTTTATTTATTTTATCGTACCATCTTTCATGATTAGTCATGCGACGCTTGCCCTAAAGTAGACTTCCTATATATACCACTCTCCTAGCACGGGATTCCCACTTTTCCCTCTTTGGTTCCCTGCTAGGTGAGTTAGAGTAGATTAGAGTAGTCACGTCATTATTGCTATTTTCATAATTGTTGGCGAAACGTGACTTTTGATACGAAATCATTTTTTTTTGGAAATCTCGAGCTGGCTGATCGCGAGACCCATATTATCGTGAATTCTGAAGCTACCAAGTTAATTTTGAGTGATTCTGGATTGTACGAAGCATGCCTTTCAGAATATGTAAAAATAAATGGAAAAATTCAAGGTTTGATGAATAAATATGGTTACTTTGGCCCCGGTTCTCGGCTTTCCAACAGCTCTCGGTACATGCAGCAACAAATCCGTGCTGTACATGTCACTTGACAGCCCCAGGTGGTTCTAATATATGTATTTATGCGATGTAACACCTCTTGGCATGGTACGAGGGGAAGGAAAAGTGACTCGGATGAAGATGAGATAAGGCAAATCCCAGATCAATTCGTGACTGGCTCGGAACGCGTCCAAGTTTATCGATGAGCCTGCATCTGTGCCGTCTAATTGCTAGTCCATCATATAAATACATCATTAGCACCCAGTTGGGCTATCAGATGGCTTGAACAGTGCGGATTTGTTGCAGCGTGTACCGGGAGCTGGGAGCTGGGGCCAAAGTAACCGTATTTATTCAAACCTTGAAATTTCCATTTATTTTTACATATTCTGAAAGCCATGCTTCGTACGATCCGGAATCACTCAAATTTAAGTTGGTAGCTTCAAAATTCATGATAATATGGGTCTCGCGATCAGCCAGCTCGAGATTTCAAAAAAAATGATTTCGCATCAAAAAATCACGTTTCGCCAACAATTATGAAAATAGCAATAATATATTAACTTTGGTTCCCTGCTAGTTTTCCGAGCGTCGGTTTCCCGTCGTTCCGACTTCAGTTGCCCTTACAGTATCTCCTGCTCCCCAAAAACTGAAGTCTCAACCCAGTCTGAGCTAGGAAGATCAGAATTCATGGCGAATCCAGCACAAATTGAAACCCAGAAGATAGTAGGCCTCAAGAAGGGAAAGTAACACCGAGTTGGAGTCAGGAAGTTGGCTGAAAGGTCAAAGTTTGGTCCAGAATCTTCATCTACAAATGTCACGCCAAAGACATGAAGGGTTGGATGGGTGGGAGCTTTCTCAAATCACAGATTTTTGAAAATGAATTCACACAGATCAGTGTTAAACAAAAGCAATGTCACAACTTAGACGTGACTCACCAGATGCCACCTCTATAAGCTGGCTGAAGTCTTCAACCATGGTAGTTGCCAGGTAAGGTGAATAAGTCAGGACCGGTACCTACCAAGGCTGGCAGTTGCCAGACAGTCATATATGCTAGGCTACTAGATATGGCTGTCTGGCAACTGCCAGAGCATGGCTGAGATGTCACCGGCTGGCTTAGCTCTATAAATAGAAAACGTAAAGACAAACAAATAGACCCTGAATCCATCAAAAGTTTGTTTGTACCTATTTTTCCCATGGAGAAAAACACAAAATACTCGAAAAAAGGCCAGCAATGAGAAATTTTGGCAGATGGGAATATTATTGTTTGGTCCATATCTCCATAACGAGAGCCTGCGGGAAGATAATTTGAATTGTTCTGTGATCTAAAAATAGGTCTTTGTTTGTTTGTCAATAATTTCCTTTTTGGGAAAATATTCCCCGCACGGCTAGGTCTATAAACGGCCTATTTCCCCTTCATCAGTCAATTTTTGGCATTTAGAAACTCTGTAAACATAGTCTAGACACTGTCTCGGGTGTTAATAATAATAAGACTATGAAAGGACTAGAGAAAACTATCAGAATAACGAGTTCTGTGGCCCTTAATCCTTATGCGCGCGTGCAGTAACTATTGAGTTATCAGCAGCCGGCTGGTTGCTACATGTGTATCTCAATCCAATTAAGGATGTTCGGCTTTGTCGGTCTAGCATTCTGAGTCAGACAGGTCGTTTTTAACCGTACCAAGCTGGTCTCGGTGGCACAGGAGTGCAACAACCGTGTTGAACTAGTGGAAATTTATCATGCCAAAGGTCCCAAAACCACTGTGATTATTGGAAAACCATGTGTTCCTGGTCAAGAGGACATGGTTGAGGAAGTCTTGCTAGCATGGCAGGAATTTCCATCCAATCGGCACGCAGGAATAATAGCGCGGCTGGTTATACCAAGAAAAACACCACACTTTCGGGGAGTATGGCAGGCTCAATACGCCATATCTTGGCTGCAAAACCATGTGGAACATCTCTTTTATTTGTCTAAAACCTCTATGCAAAATATGTATCTGAAAAAATATAAGTAGTCCATAGTTTCATGCAGTAAAGTAGGAAATTTTGTACCAAGATCAAGGCGCACGCACTACGCGCGTGTACAATCGAAAGTCCATTTGAAACCTCATATTTGAAAGTAATTGGTGAACTATTGTGTGATCCGTAAGTTCAGGAATTGTCCCTTAGTTGCATTTGAGAACTTGGCTATCTAGTACATTTTGGTAGTGTCTAGTGGCAATATTTAACTTGGACTTACGGTTTCGGTAAATTGAACTTATGCGGACCTAGTCACTTTGTTCAGATAAGTGCTCGAGGCGACTTTGTGCTCGACCTGAGACTTATAAAGAAATCAGCAGTTAGTTCGCACTACCCGCGCATAAGAAACTGTCTTCACAGACAACCCCTTTATAGTCTATTGACTTTAAAACAATTGAATCGTCCCTTATCGTCGTGTAATAGAGAGATCTCTTACGCGCTCGTAACGCACTTTCTACATATATCTCGTCAAATTCAATAACTTTTGTGTTTCTAAACTATACCGTCCCTCCAAAACAACTTAACCCGTCGGTTTACTACTCGAGTGAAGTACTTATTCATTCGTTGAGTAGGCTACTTATTTGATTGATCATCAATCATCTATTTAGTTCTATTCTAGAGTCAGAAAACAGACTGCGTATCACCGACTTGGTTCATTGTGCACCTTCCCGCGGCGGTTTGAGTTGTACACCCTGCAAGGACACAAATGAGTGCCCCTGCACCCCTTTGCATTCATTGACAAGGTACTCCTGAAAAGCAGGCTGAATGTCTGTTGATGGTCCCAAGAGTGTTGATAGGGGTGGAGGAGCTACAAACATCAATTACAAGGTCAGTATCACTTCTTCTAAGTATTCGAAGTTTTGCTTACCTTGTCTCTAGTACTCTCCTATTGTATTGAGTCTGGACCATCAAACCGTTGATTCAACAATCCCTGACTGCATTGGCAAGCCGAATCTATGTTGGAGAATCTTCAAATTCACAAATGTGAGTATCATTTCATATCATCATCAAACTCTCACTCACTTCCTTACAGCCACAGTTGAACCACGTCTCGACTTTGTTATCACAGGCCCCGACTTCATCCTGCAGTACCCGCTAGCTCAACCACCACTTTGCCTGCACCGACATCTCCCAAGCCGAAATGTATCTGTGCACTGCGCGAAAATAAGTCAAATACATGCATATCGAAACAGGAACAATGAACTTACCAGAATTTGCAGCTCGTCATGGCGTTGTCAATACCTCCAAGTCCAAGTCAACGGGCCAGTACTGGTGCAGGAGCAGGTGGGCTGTGGCTGTGAGGTGCAAGGGGTGAAGAAGCAGGTGTTAGAGACATTGTGAGAGGTGGAAAAGTAGGACAGACCTACCAGCTTGCAAATAGCGAGACCACTCGTTGCACAGACAGCGGTCTCGACTATTTCATGGTTGTCATCATTGCCTTTGTGTCATGTCGTGGCTCTGCCATTTGTTTTGCAGCTGAGGGTGGAAGTGCAGAGAGCCCGGGGGTGGTGGAATGCAGAGTGGGCAGTGGGTAAGCAATCTTGAAGAAAACATTGACACAGAGGGTGGGCGTCCCCATCTAGGACCTCGTTAGAAGGATACAAAGAGTAGGACAAGAGGAAGACATACCCGGCCAATGCAGCCCTGTCAATCGGCGCAGGCAGTGGTCTCGACTGCCTAGTTGTTGTCCTGCTGCCCCAATTGTCCTGCTGCCCCAATTGTCCGACATCGGCATCGCTGTCCTTCCTGCAGCGTCGTTGTCCTTCCTGCAGTGTCGTTGATATTCTCTGGTCCGAGTCAATGGGCCGATGTGGTTGCTGGTGCAGGTGCAGGTGCAGGTGCAGGTGGGCTGTGGGCTCAAAGCTGCAAGGAGCGGGGGTTAGAGACGGCATGGAAGGTGCAAAGTGGAGAGGGTAGGAAAGAGGGACAACTTACAAGCTAGCAAATAGCGAGACCGTTCGTCAAAAGGACAGTGGTCTTGACTACTTCCAGGCGTTGATGTTGACGTTGCCGCCAGACCTGCTGTCCTTGCTTGTTCGTTACTATGTTGAGGCTGTTGGGAATAAGAGGTACAGGCAAAGAACTTGCCATTGCCACAGGTGCCGATGCGGATAGCTGTGGGCTGTGGGCTGCGATGAGTGAAAGGTGGGGTGTTAGGTTTGGATGGCAAGGAGACGTACCAGCTTGCAAAATATTGAGACCGCTCGTCATATGGACAGTAGTCTCGACTATTTCTAGTTGTTGTTGGTGCTGCAGCCATTTTCCCCCTTGTTTGTCTTGTATTGCAGATGTTGGAGAGGCAAGGTGCAAGTTGTGGGACAAGTTTCAACACGGTCAAGTGGAATGTCAGAAACGACGTGTCCAGTCTTGACCTTAGGGCAATAGTTCTAAACATATGAGGGCTTATTAAAGAGAGCTTTGATCAACTTAAGTGGGCATGCCTCGTAAGCGTCCCAGTTGCGGACAAGGTTAGTAGAAACTGGACGGAAAAGAGCACATCCATCTTGTCGCGTAGTGGGTCTGCTACCATATGATCTTCTTGTGAGTGTGTCTCATGCTTATTTGGGTAAGGAGCGGGACGCATGAAGGAGGTAATCTCAGGATCACAGCTTGAGCATTGCTATGGCGGAATGAGGCCCAGATGTTCTGACGGAAGCACCATCAGGGCAACGACAAGATCATGCTTGCTCAAAAACACCAACCTTTGTAAAGCTGACGATGGAGGGTAGCAACAAAACAAGAGGCATGATATGGGCGTCCATCCATGGTCGAATCAATCATGTCATCATCTTCTATGACGAAGGCGATCTCAGAGTCACCATCGCCCTGGTATCCGATGAGTTACGCAGTGTACACCAAAAATCAGACTTTCTCACCTTCTGACTGCAGTTGTTTAAGTTGGCCAATCCCATCTACATAGAAATTTAAGATAATGTCATGTGAAAAATGGTAACTGAACGTACGATGACGTGTTGGTTGTCTACAATCATCAACTTGGATTGAATGTAAAGTAACTCAGAGACATAGCTGAACAGAAGAAACAGATAGATCAATCCAGAAACTCCAATGGCGTTCAGACAAGTACGTACATGTTAAGTTCCTCTTCCGCAGTGCCGAGCCACTCTTCGTCGAACAAAGATGTCCTGCCTGCAAGCATATGCTGTGAAACCGTGTCCGAAACTGGTTCGTCTGAACGGAGATTGCTTGCTCCATTCTGGAATCTTTTGGCGACCTCACAAGCAGCATTATTGTCCACTGGAATTTGAATCTTCTCGGTAATTTGAGCCTTGCTCTTGTCCTCTTCTCCTGTGGAATGACAAGAACAATTTCCTTCTGAGTAGTGAGTTCATCGCCAGCTACCCAAGGCGAGACAAGGCCACTTGAGCCTTGTGGAATTTGACGCCAGAATTGTCTTCCATCTGTTTGATGAAACCTAGAGGGCTGCAAACAGGCTTGGTAAATCGCTTTATATTTTGATCGCAATTCGTACGACTGAAAAGCATGTTTTCCACCAGTCCCATCCTGAAAGCCCATCCCAATGGTTGGTTGTTCCAACAAGAAACTCACCGAGCAATACTAATTGAAAAATAAGGAAAGGATTGCACATAAGAAGATTTGTTGCAGGCGTGTCGTCGAGGTTAGAACTTGTTTAGAGGCCATTGCTTTACATGGCAGTAAATGAGTTCTTCTTAATAGGGCTATGACAGGTTAGTGCAGGTATGGATATCTCATGCATAATATGTTAAAAAGGCAACATATAGTAGTAAATAACATAATACAAACTCTACTCAGCTACTACAAGCTATGTTTTCCCAAGCACCTTTCTAAGTTTGTCAAGCTCAAGCTTGATGGCCACCTTATTGAGCATAGCCACAGTCTTAATATCTCTATTTTTCACTAAACCTGCAAGACTGCAAAATCCTGTAAGGGCAACCGCAAGCCAGAGCAGTTTGCAAGTAGTGGCCAACACAATGAAATACCTAAGAAAATACTAATTTATAGGGTATGGAAAACATGAATTTTAGCAACTTTTTTAATATTATTTGTGTGGGATTTAGCAAAAAAATAGCTGAAATATCCGAAAAATATTCCATTATGGTGGCTGTGCAATGATTTTGGGGGTAATTTCTTTGTATACAATTTGAAATATAAAAATACGAATTTTTGTGATTTTTTAAATATTATTTAAGGGGGAATTAGCCAAGTAATTGCTGAAATACATAGAAAATGCGCATTTTTTGTGGCTGTATAGATCTTTCTGTGGCTGTACATACCCTCATCTGGAAGCCCCAATTTTTCTGAAATTTTTGATATATTTTTTGAAATATTTGATGCAGCATTGAGGGAAATATACCAATTCCGATGTTTATGGTGGCTGTGCAAGGAGTACCGACGTGTCGGTACTCTGCACTGCTGTGGTGGGACTATTTTGACGAGGGGTCAAAATTTTGGGCAGACAGTTTGAATTTTAATCTTGATCTTGCCATATGCAAAAAAGAGTCAACATTTTCAATTTTCCAAGGGGCAAAATCCAAGGAAAAGTTCCGCTTTCGATGGCAAAATATTACATTTTCAATTTCCAAGGAAAATATTCTCCAAAGGGTTATTTTGCTGCTGGAAAAACCCGATTTTCAGTAAAAGAGAGGTCAAAATGAAAATGACTAGTTTTGTTGGAAAAATCAAAATATTAAATTTTGCCCGACGCTATATGACACATCCTGAACAAGTCAAAAGTCAATCTAAATTGATAATTTTGCTTGCATTTTGCGTAAGGGAAATTGGGAAGTTTTGATTGAATTTTTACATTCGCAAAATTGTGGTCAAAATCCAAACAACGTGCATTGAATTTTGCACTTCCACCAAAATACAGGGTCTTGCATAAATAATTGCAGTCCATCATTTGGCCAAGCGACCCACAGGATGTTTGGCTAGCTTTGTTATTCCCAGATTTGGACAGGTGGTTGAAATTGTCGCTGAAGCAATCCCTCGTCACCTGCTTCTGGTGCATTCAAAAAAAAGCTGAGGTGCCTCAAAACCTCAGAAATGGCCCACTGCAAATGATAAGCAGAGGATTTAATCTCCTCGAGGAAGAAAGCCAGCCAGCCAAAGCAGGCTTTCCCGTTTTGTGCCGGGGCAAAGATGCACAAACAAATTTATGCAAGACCCTGTAGTCTGGCCGCAGCAGTGCTGGTAGCTGCACCAACTCAGTGCAGCCACAAAGACAAAGAAAAATCTGCTTTTAGTCTAATACTGGATCAAATTTCACAAAAATTATATCCAAAAATTCAGAAAAATCAGAGCTTCAAGATGGGTAGGTGTACAGCCACATAGAATGATGTACAGCCACCCCAAATGCGCATTTTCTATGTATTTTAGCAATTACTTTGCTAATTCCCACTCAAATATGATTTTAAAAAATCATAAAAATTTACATTTTTTATATTTAACCTTATTTGTACATGCACAGCCACATTATTCTCTGTATAGCAGTCTTAAAATGCCACTTTGGCTGTTTTCTACATCAAAATTCGACTTTACTTGTGGCTGTGAAAGTATTATGTAACTGTGCATGTACAAATAAGGTTAAATATAAAAAATACGAATTTTCGTGCTTTTTTTATATTATTTGAGTGGGAATTAATCAAGCAATTGCTGAAATACATAGAAAATGCTCACTTTGGGTGGCTGTACAGAATTCTCTGTGGCTGTGCATACCCTTACCTGAAAGCCCCGATTTTTCTAAAATTTTCAATATATTTTTTGTAATATTTAAGGGTGTAACAAGTGAACTACACCAATTCCGACATTTTTGGTGGCTGTGCAAGGAGTACCAACCCGTCGGTACTCTGGTGGCAGCACCAAACTATGCAGCCACAAAGAAAAAGAAAAATCAGTTTGTCCACTAATACTGAGTCAAATCTCACAAAAAATATATCAAAAAATTCAGAAAATTCAGGGCTTTAAGATGAGGAGGTGCACAGCCACATATAACTATGTACAGCCACCTTAAATTCGTGTTTTCTGTGTATTTTGGCTACTACTAAGTCAATTCTCACTTAAATAAAATCAAAAAATCACAAAAAATCATATTTTTATGTTTAGTCCTATTTGTACATGCACAGCCACATAATATATTCACAGACACAGGTCAAGTCAGATTTTGACTTAGGTGTGGTTGGCTGTACAGTGTCCAATGCACACTCTCTGAGTGGCTTTGCACAGCCACTTAATCATTTTCTTTACCTTATAAACATAGTTTTACACTTTTGTGTTTTGGTGGCAGTGCCAGAGTACCGACGTGTCAGTACTCTTGTTGCTTCAATATGTAATCTCATTTTATCTTGCTTACTGTCCCTTGATGTAGGGAGGCAACCGTAACGGATAACGGTGGGTTCGTTGCGTTGCCCAATTGGCGTTACGTAACGGATAACGGGGGGTCGGTTGCTTCGTGGTATACAGCAAAGAAATACCCAATAAATTCCCAAAAATTCCCTAAGACGGAAAAGAGGCTAAAATTCAACTTACGCTGGTTTTTCATTGTTCTTATTGTAATTTACACTACAATTTTCATTGTATGGCCTGGTTTTGGGCCACCAACAGCATGCGGTGGTTGCTAATTTTGGCAACCATAACGCGTAATGTTGGTCCTGTTGCCTGTTGCCTTCTCAAAAAAAACATAACGGTCAGTTCATCGGTTGCCTCCCTACATCAAGGGACAGTATATAATGTGTGACTTGTGACAGTGTTATAAACTGCCAGGTCATCGCTTCTTTCTTTCTTCTTGGCCACGCTCTGTGCACTTGGATGAGTCTATAGTGTAAACCTTGTAGCCCTCCACCGGTTGTGTGTTGTGCACTTGGATTTACCAAGACAGCTGGTCATTCAAGTCATCTAGGTTCAATCATCACAAGATAGGTAAGGCAGATTATGCTTTGCTGGTGCTTTTTTGGTGCTTTTTTTACACTCTTTTTCATGTAGATAGACTGTTTTCATTATGTAGAAGTCATCTTAACATGGTAGTCTACTATTCTAGGCTAGAAAAGTGCTTTGCTGGCGCTTTTTTTGCTTTTTTTCTGCTCTTTTTTCTTGTAGATAGGCCTTTCTTCAAGCATAGGTCATGTCAGTTGACTGTCCTAGTGCTTTGCTGGCGCCTTTTTCCTTTTTCTTGGCAGTCTTTTTATTGGAGATAGGCTTTTTTCTAACTATAGATTATGTACACCGGGGGCAAATCCTAGGGCACATAAATCCAAGTGCCCTTAAGGCACTTGACATATACACGATATGTACTACCCAAGCTGACACATTTTCGAGCGGATGACAAATCTACCGTCGAGTTGGCCTCGAAGCAGGGCATGCGTTTTCAAAGGTCATAAGTTTCTTACAAGACTTGTGCGTGATCGTAGCCAATCTACGCAAACCAAAGCCTCAACAGGAGACTAAAGACAAACTCTGGTGTGTAAAATGGCGGCACACAAACCAAATCAAGTGTGAATAAGTTTTGTGTCACTGTAATTCCCGTTTCAATGATTACTTATGTTATGATAACTTTATGAGTCGTCGATGCAAGAGTTAACCAGTGTGTGAGGCATGGAAGCCACGCCCCAAAAAAATAAAAATAGCATGGAAAGACTACACATTAAGTACATGTTAAGTACAAGTCAAGTGCCTTAAGGGCACTTGAACTCAAGTGCCCTTGAGTACATCTTACATAAGCATTGGACAGTTTGCCAACGTTGGACCATTGTCAGTCAGGCTTATGTAAGCTTACCTAAGACCTGCTCGAAATCTCTCACACCTCTGATAAAAGATGACATAATCATCAAGGCGACCCTGAATCCACCCAAATCATCCTCTATCACCATTTCCCATGCTTCTAGAGCATAAATTACATCATGTTGGGCAACTGATGGTCCTGATGTAAAAGCCTTGTTGGACAACTGTCCTAGATTCATACATGAATCCAACAGCTACTGGTGATCAGATGGCAATCCTGTCCAGGAGATGATGTCGCAAACTTCTCGAGCAACAATGTTGTTCGCTGTCTTCAGTCCAGCATCCAGGAGGGGCTGAGCCATAGTTGAATACTGAGTGGTAGCATAGGCCGTGTCAAGCTCAGAAAGGAGGGTGCTCAGAGCAGTTGAATGATGATCAGGTGGAGGTGATGTCGGGGCAAAAAAACTCCCGCTCAATGGAAACAGTGCAGGTGCAGGAGATAGAATATGTGGTGTGACACCTCGAGCGGAGACTTCGGTGTCGCTTTCATGATTAGCAGGGTCTTCAGTGACATTTCCGCGGCCACCGCTGTTTCTGAGGACAGAACCACCGAACTGAAGACCGTCGAAATGGTTGTGGATATGAATTTCACCCTTTGATGACGAGGGACCACTATTCGGACGCGCACACTTTGGATGGCGATCAAAGCTGAGGGCCTCTGGGGGTTCATAGATAGTTGAATTCCCAAGTGTCTGTTATGCATCAGAGTATGAAATTGAAGGGAAAATGTTGCAGTACATACATTTTGCTTTGCCCAATATGACATTTCCTTATAATCCAAACGCTGATGGCTTCTATTTCGCATGACATGACAGTATCCTTTGCAGGATTTGCACTTTATGTGGTTCGCGAGCTTTTTATACTCGGCGGTTAGGGTGTCTGTTGCCAATGATTCAGATGGTACATCCTCTTCACGGGACCTCTTCTTAGTCTTTGATTTAGAATTGGATGTTTTCGGAGAAGCAACCTGTTAAAGGTCATGGTTATGTAGTTTGAAAGCTGACTAAACACCGACTTACCAAATTCACAATTTCAATACCATATTCTTTCGTTTGTGCATGCTGAATAAAGGCCGAGATGCGTTGCATGGCGTTTTCGAAGTCAGTTGCAGATTTCAGCTCATTTGGACAAGTCCTTGGACCATCCTGACCCCAAATTCGATAGCCTAATTCCGCACTTTCCTCCTTTACATCGAGGTTGGCGCAAGCACAAGACTTGAAGTCCATGTAGTCGATGTCGGAATCAAATGTAAACTCCTTCTGGACCTTCTCAGTTGAAAGATGCGCAATCATTTGGAATACTGGTTGCAAGAGTTTAGTCAAGAGAAAGTCAGAAATTTGTCAAAGAAAACACTTCAGGATCCCAATATAAGATACCTATTAGGTAGGATAAAATGTTATGTTAAACCCTACCTAATAGGTAGCTGAAAAAAGTTTTATATGACAGAAGATCTTTTCAAAGATCTTTTGAAACATTTTTTCATAGCAAAAGATTTTGGTGACCCCCCTTTGCTGCCAAAAAAAAAAAAAAAAAAAACCCACAAGGTAAAATGTTTTGTGTCACACAAGATGTTTTGACAAAAACATTTTCTATTTCTGAAGAAATAAGATCTTTTCAGAACATTTGTGAGATATAAACATTTGGGGGTGTCCAGGGTCCACAAACTTTTTCCCACACTCCGATATCAGTACCGGTATGGGTATCGGTATGGCTACTGGTATGGGTACCGGTATGGGTACTGGTATGGGTACCGGTATGGCTACCAGTATGGCTACCGGTATGGGTACTGGTATGGGTACCAGTATGAGTACCAGTATGGGTATCGGTATGGCTACCGGTATGGGTACCCAGCTACCTGCAGGGTACTGATTCAATGTTATTGGTTATCTTTGATCTTTGCCTTGGTGAATCAACATTATTGGTTATCTTGGATCTTCGCCTTGACGTTATTGTTGACCTTGACGTTATCGGTGAATCAACGTTATTGTTGACATTATCAGTCAATCTTGACCTTGACGTTATCATTGAATCAACATTATTGGTTATCTTGGATCTTTGCCTTGACATTATTGGTGAATCTTGGCCTTGATGTTATTGGTAACATTAATAGCTCTTCGCTTTGACGTTATGGGTGAATCTTGGTCTTGACGTTGTCGGTAACGTTAATGAATCTTAGCTTTGACATTATCAGCAATGTTAATGAATCTTTGCTTTGACATTATCGGTAACGTTAATAAATCTAAACTTTAACATTATTGATAATGTTAATGTATCATGGCCTTGATGTTATCCATGACTCTTCTCTTCATTGTTATTGGTGAATCTTTGCCTTGACGTTATCAGGGAATCTTCGTCTTGACATTAATTACCAAATATATTAAAACATTATATATATAAATTCAAATGTTCTGCAAATATATTCAAAAGTTCTGCAAAACATATTGTAAAATGTTATCAACATTCTTAAAATATTTGGTCAACCATATTCAAATGATCTGTGACTATTTTTGTTTCATAAACAATTTTTGAAATGTTTTGAAATGTTTCAAAAACATGTTTTATGAAACTTTTGAATATATTTCAAAAGCTTCTGCCAAACATATTGTAGAAAGTTACCAACACCCTTGAAATATTTGATCATATATATTCAAATGTTTTACAAACAAGAATGAAAATTTCCATCAAACATATTCAAATGTTCTGTAAATATTCAAGTTCTATCAAACATTGTCAAATGTTTCCAAAACATGTTCTATGAAACATTTTCACATGTTTTTCTGAAACATTTTTATGAAACATTTTCACAGGTTTATGAAGCATTTGGAGATTTTTCAAAAATCATCAAAATAATAAAAGCTTAACCCAATTTCTCCACCAAAAATTCCTACCAAATGATGTTCCAAGTGTGTTGCAGCTGAATAAACCAAGCAAAAAAATAACCTACCCTACTTAGCACTAAAGTTCCAACAACAAGGAATGTATTTATGTGGGAATGCTAACCATAAGACATATATGGTAGCTGGATCCACAATCCAAAAAAGTCGAAAGATGCAGAATGAAGCAGGCATCACTACTATGGGAGGGGTATCAAATGTAATGAACGTAATACGAGTTGGGCAAACGAATGCAAGCGATATAGATAGAAGGAGTTGGACCTAATACCTAGCCGAAGACAGTCACACACCAAGAAAGCCACAAGCCATCCTCTCACTGCTCCTCTTCATCATCAGGCACAACAAATCTCAATGGCTTGACTCGTGGCCTCTGAGGAGATGGAGATGGTTCCTCAATTGGAGAAGACCATCGAGATGGAAGACGATTTGCAACCTGGTTTGAAAGAGCAGGACGAATAACAGGGTTGTAGAAGATGTCATTAGCAGCTGGCCTAACAGGGGCAGGGTGGGAGGATCCAACTGTATATGAGACCGATTTACGAGAAGGCTGAGCAATGGCCTGTGAAGGCAGGCCAGAGTAAGACACCACTTGGCGGGAGGAAGAGCTGGCAACACCAGGCTTGACAGTGTGAGAGAGATGGGTGTAGTGACTTCCATTTTGTGATGTCATCTTGGTGTATTGGTTTGGGCCCAAGTCCCCACGAGCAGGCAAAGTCCTTGTTTGAGCGGTCTAGGAGTTGTGAAGCCCTTGCTGGAGTTCAAGGTCATCTCCCTCATCAACATCCATTGGCTGCATTCTTTCCATTGCCTGCTTCCTGCGATACTCCTCAAGGACGTCCACCAAATCAGAGCGGTCTCGTGGGTCAGCAATTGGGCGAGAAGAGGGACCAGCTGTGGGTGAGAGTGGGCGAGTAGAGGGAATCTTGGATCTAGACATGTACACTGGCTTGGAATGGTGATCAGACCTTTGTGGAACACGAGCAGCACCCTTCACAGTATCTCGAACAGTCACCAACACATTCCCCAGGTGGGTGACCACAAGAGGAATCTGAAGATACTCCTCAGAATCCTTAGGCAACTTCTTCTGTTCTGAAACATATAATCAACAAAAAAAGCATAACAAATAGAGAATAGAAGATCACATTCAGTCCATGGGATCAACCTGAACTTCAGATGAAATGTGTCAGCTATGGGGCCCTTTCAGTGCATGAGCATTCCAGCCAGGCCCACCTGGGTAGGGATCCAGATTATCTGGCCAAATGATGCAAAAGTAAAGTAGAACAGCTTGGGGAACCAAGGTATTCCAAGGAACATTGCCCCTACCAGGAGCAAATTGGTCTAACACAATCCAATCAATATTCAAATAAAAACAATCAGGAAAAAACATACTGAATTCTTGCTTGGCCCATCTGCGACAGAAAGCATCCAGACTGACTTGTTTGCCTGCAGTCTTCACAGGTTCAGAGACCTCTTTGCCCTGAGCTTTAGGCAGGTCTGGGTCTGCTTTCTGAGCAGCAGTGGAGGTCCTTGTGGTCTTGGTGGTCTTGGAGACAGGAACATCCACATTCACCTCTGCATAAGCAGAAGGGATGGACAAAGCTGCCTTGTGCCCTCTAATATCACAGAACATAAGAGACCACCACAGGAAGCAAGGAGAAAGGCACATACCTGATGAGAGCAGTTGCCTGGTTAACCAGTTGGTTGGTAGGCACAGCGGCCTTAGATACAACATCTTTCAAGAGGGTGGAAGACAGAACAGTTCTCCCTTGCTGTGCAGGACCATATTGTTCCTCCCCAACATAGGTAACAACTGCAAAGATTTGGATGTCGGGATCTTCAGCAGTGATAGAATTTATCTTGGAAATGATCAGAACACCTTTCATAAACAACAAAAAATACTTACAAACTTGGATACCCTCTTTTCAGCAGCATCCATTCTGCCCTTGGCTGACTTCTTGGGAATATGTTTCTGAATTCTGGCCAACTCAGAAAAGATTTCTGCAGTAAATGCAGCAACCTCTTCTTCAGTGGTGCACTCTGCAAGGCGTTCCTGGTAGGCCTCACTGCATCTCTCTGTCCATTGACCTGAGGAAAAAATAATAAGTAAAATCACATAGTCCAGCAAAAATGATCCATACCAACGGTTTCGCCATCTTCAATGGGAAAATCATAAGCATAGAGCTTTTCCCATGCTACCCAACGATTGTGGCCACGTGTTTCCTCAGATATAGGGACCCAGCCAACATCATTGTGGACCAACGACATGTTCCTTTCATGAAAGGTTGAGATCTACCATCGCCTTGGTAGATCTTCTTGGGACGACCACTACGACCACGAGGCTTGGGAACAGCAGAGACTGCAGGAGTATCTTTAACAACCTCAATTACTGAGTTAGAAGATGTATGTATGACTGGAACTTCTTCTTCAGCCCCATGATGGTGGGCCTCCACAACTTCAATAGCCTTTCGTAGGAGCCGTAATCGCCGAACCAACACTCGTCGTAGTCGCATTCGCGACAGCGGCCTTGGCGAGGTGAGCTGGATGGTTGCTGGAGGGCCAGACGAAGAAGACCTCTCCGGAAACTTGCGCTTGATGCCGACCATGCGACGGTCTTCAGCCGGTGAATCCTCTCGAGCTGGAGACCGTCCCCTAACAAGCGACTCTTCCTCTGGTTGATACTCGAGGTCTTTACCCTGCCCCACCTGGAATGGGCGGAATCCGGTGGATTCCGGTGGCATTCCAGTGGAATTTCTCTGTCAAAAATTCAAATTCCGGCGAGTTCCACTGGAATATGACCAAAAAATGCTCATTCCGCCGGACAAAATTCCGGTTGCCAAAACCGGAATGGACTGGACTGGAATAACAGCACTGGAATCCACCGGAATAAACTAAGTAAAATTTATTTGTAAGTATTTTTGAGTATATTACTGGTATATTTATACAAATAAAAAAATAAAGTCATTGTTTTTATTTGTATTGATTCTAAAAATAAAATCAATGGCATTAATTAGTTCTAAAATAGTTCCAACAATTAAATTAATAAAAACCAATAGTTTTAAAAATCCAAATAGTTAAATTAATCTGATTAGTTCTAAAAATAGAACAAATGCAATTAGTTCCATTTTGAGATCAGATTAGTTCTAATTTTAAAACTATTTATAGCTTAGCTTTATAAATAGAACTAATTGGGTATAGATCTAAAAATAGAACAGATTAAATATAGAAATAACTGATTAGAAAGCTATAAATAGAACTAATTGGTTATGGTTCTATAAATAGTTATGGTTCTATAAATGGAACTAATTGGTTACAGTTCTATAAATAGAACTGATTAAATATAAAAATAACTTATTAGTTCTATTTATAGTAGCTCTAAGAACTAATCAGTCATTTTTATATTTAATCAGTTCTATTTTTAGAACTATAAATAGAAGTAATTGGATATCAAGCTATAAATAAAACTAATTGGAAGCTATAAATAGAACTGAATCAGAGATGGAACTAATGTTGGAACTATAAATAGAACTAATCAGAATACTGTATCAAAGGTTATCAAATTATTTCTTTGAACATCAGGAAAAAGACTTTTGCCCCAAGACGCCCCAGGACACCCTAGGGCAAGCAAAGCAGCTAGGTTGGTCAAGCGTCCGAGGAGTGTTATAGGCGTAACCCTTGCAGGTAGCCTTTTCTTGGAGCAGTCTACGAACATCCTAGGGCATCCTAGGGCAGCCTGGGACATCCATAGGTTACAATTTAATTTAGTCAGGGTGTCTTCAGTTTGGAATTAAAACAGAACAGGACACCATAGGATTAGGGATTTTCACCTCAGGAAATCTTAGTTCATCTCAGTGCTTCTAATAGACGTTGGTAACCATTTGAAAAAAATCTATTCATATATTATATAACTACAATTCTAATTATACAGTGACTACCTACTACATAGTGGAAGGGGGGGTGAGATGGAGGTGGAGGTGGAGGTGGAAGGCGCTAGACATACCTGCAAGTACATGCTCACAGGATTGAAAAAGCAAAAAAGTAATATTAGCTACTTGTCATAAAAAAGAAGAGTGAGTTCATACCAAGTTCGGATATTTGGAGCGCAGCCTACGCGGGAGGCGGAGGATGGGGATGTGTATCCTGTTTCGAACGCGTCAATCAGCGTTAGCAGGAGCGGGGCTGACAACGTGGCAGCTCACCTGTTGGCCCACATCTGGCGGTTCTCTCCACATTCCCGCAATTCCAGTTGCCGGACGGTGCCAACATGGCGTTCGTCGTCGTCGTTGTCCCCGTGGCGACCTCACGCCGGGGTGGTTTTGCAGGGCGGTGTGCGTTTGTTTGAGGGGAATCGGAGTCGGGGGCCAATAACGTGGCAGAGGGGAATCGACCGCGTTGCGAGTATTTCTCGCAGCCTAGGAGCAAGGAACAAATATAACAAAGGAACAAATATA
This sequence comes from Galerina sulciceps, assembly GCA_023014345.1. Taxonomy (NCBI): domain Eukaryota; kingdom Fungi; phylum Basidiomycota; class Agaricomycetes; order Agaricales; family Galerinaceae; genus Galerina; species Galerina sulciceps. The sequence goes on along the minus strand of JAEDXJ010000020.1, from coordinate 84,024 downwards.
ACATTAGTTTTTATCAATAAAAAAAGGGGGAGCTAAGGGGTACGTACGGGTTTGGGTAACGAGGGGGGGGTCTAACACCGCAGCAGGCGTCGGATGGGCGGGCGGCGTTCGCGGCGTTGGCCCGATTGCTTTTGCTATGTGATTCGGGATAGGCATGAGTGGCGGGGGCGAGCTGCGAGTACACTGCTCGCGTTGGCGGCAAACGCCGTAGGGGACGAGGCAGCGGTGGCGGGTGTGCAAGCAGCGGTGGCTGGAGGGAGGGAGCAGGAGAGGGGGTCGCGGTCGCGATGCCTGTCGAAGACCTGCACAATACCTGTAATTCAGTTTCAACAGGTTAGCAGGGCTGTGGGGAGCGATGACGAGACGACTTACCTTGCCTCGCATCGTCCATACCTTGCCTCGTCGTCGTTTCGTCGTCGTTGTCGCCACGTAGGTCGTGAGCTGTTTGCGGGGGCGGTTCTCTGGCAATGTTCACATGGCCGGACGAGAGGGCACGGTCAAGTGCAGCGGCAGATGTGGGGCGCCGGAACGAATGGCAGGGAGGGGTAGACGGAAGGGAAAGCGGTGGTGGGAGTTCGAAATGTTGAAGTTGAAGTTGAACTTGCGCGACTAGTTCAACATGTCACGTGATCATATTCGTCAGCCGCTCAGATCACGAACACGAAAACGCGTCGCGTCGCGTCCTTTTTGGGCTCGTTGATTTCCTGCGACCTGGGAAATCATTTTCAAAATTTCGTATTTTGAAAACTATCTCACCCGTCGACCCTACTTTCCACCCTCCCAGCACGGCAGCGACACCTGCCCCGACTTCAATACCCATACCGAGCCTTCGCCGTGACGTGTCACGCATTGGCTCTTGTTCCTGCCCACCACACCACCTTCACTGCCTTCCCACCCCTACCTTCGATGTCGCCCACCGACCTCGCATCACCACAATAGCTGGGGGGGTGCTTTCGCGTCGCTCAGCCCACCTCCCGTCGCAATTCGCCCACACGAAGACAGCAACAAGGAGGTGGCAGCTGGGCAGTAGGTGAGTATACCCCCAGATTGTCCCCACCTCCTTCACTGACCTAACAACAGGTCCCGCCGCCTCCCCTTGTCGCGTCGACGATGACGGTTTGCTTGCCACCCGTCGTCTTGTGGTTCACCGCTCACCGCCGTCTCCACCTCGAGTCCGCCCCAACGGCTTCCGCGGCTCCCAGCTGTCCGACCGATACGAGCACCCGATGACGAAACGGCAGCAGGGTGAGGACGAAGCGGTGCGATGGATAGACCAAGCAGCAGGTACGCATACCCATTGCGTCGTCCCCACACACCATTACTAATTTGTGGGTTTACAGAATCTGCAGCCGCTGCTTGCTCCTGCCAGGTTGACAACGACGGGTAGCGAGCAGCCCATGCCCAGTTGTCTCGCTCTCCAGTGCTCGAGCCCGCCCGTCGCCGCCCTTCCGCGGCCCTCATTCGCAGTCGATGGGACCCGACACCAACCCCATTGCCGGAGTTTCGCACACCAGAACCAACACTCGTGGGTCGGAACTGCTGGTGTGCGTGCCACGTCGTTTGTAAGGAGCAAGGAAACGATGGCAAGGGGAGGAGAAGTGAAATCGCTACCGAGGCGAGGACGACTCAGTAGGTAAGCACACCTGTCGTATTGTCCCAACCACCACCCTCTAATCTGAAGACAGACCCAACTACCACCCATTCCAGTCTCGTCGACGACGACGGGTAACGAGCGGCGCAGACCGCCATCGTTTTACGACGTGCCGCCCTCCACTTCGCCTGCCAGGTTACAGTGACGAGGTTGGCAGGCCTCCTCTCCCCCTCTCCTCTCTCCTCTCTCGTGCTTACTCGACGCCAGTCCCCTGTTGGTCAGCCCCTCTTCTCTCTCCTCCCCCTTACTCTCACTGCGTTTGCAGGAGAGACGGTATGCAACGCCTGTCCCGTCCCCTGTCGCCCGGGCCCTCTCCTCTCTCTCTTTCTTCCTCTCTCCTCGACTCGCAAGGGGGGGTACTTGACCACTTGACCCGCACCATCTTGCGCACTGGAATACCTCCCACTACCTGCGTCGTTGAGCCCTGCGACCCCTTTTCGTAACTGTCGCGACCCGACCAACGCCCACCTCCCACCTCGGGCATGTGGGGATTGTTACCCTGCCTGGTGTTTTGCAGAGGAAATAGTGTAGTTCTTAGAATAGAATAGGTACGGTGGTAATGTATTCGCTTTCAAAATAAGACAGTAATTGGCATATGGAAATAAAATATAATATTGACATGAGTGGCTCTTCGACATCTTGGAATTGTGCTGGGAAGTTTGGAAATTGCTATAGACTAAATAGAAGACCTATGAAGGTCTATGGCTGCTTAAGGTGAGCCCAAGAAAATTTAAACATTGTAGAGACTTATAGGAAGAACTACAACTGTCCTGGGCTGCCCTCGGCTCCCCAAGATGTCCCAGGATGCTACAGTAGAGAATGAGAGTTCCGAGTTGTGACAACATTTTCTTAGGGCAACTTGGGACAAAAGTCTTTTTCCTGATGAATATTTATATTTAAATATTTTGATTAGTATTATTGGTGTATTGAATTTCTGTCTATTCATTCCACTGGAATATACTGCAATTGGTAGTTCTATATATTTATTCCACTCTACTGGATTCCAGTTTACCATTCCAGTGGATTCCGGTGGATTCCAGTCATTCCGCCCATTCCAGGTGGGGCACAGTAAAGTACAGAAAATTATCCTCTCTTTGTGGAGATGTAGAAGCGTCAATCAAATCGCCTCCAACTTCCTCATCGCAGCCTCCTCTCATCTCGTCATTCGATCCGCATTTTCACAACCCGGACACAGCGGACGCTGGGGGGGCAAGTAGGCACATGAGCGAGGGCACGGAATTCCCAGCACCTCATCACCATCCGCTGCGTTTATCCGGCCATTCATTCGAAATCAGCCCTTTCAACATCAACTTGGTTGTAATACTGCTACGTCCCTCGAATTTGACAGCGCTGATGGAAGACTATCACGGTCGACCAACACCGAAGTCGTCGCCGATGTTATCAATTTCTTTGTCACTCCTGTTGTCTTCGCAATTGCCAATTGCACATTTTCGCGTTCAACCAACGCTGATCTTGCCCCCCATGTCTTTAGCTTCACTCCCACCATTCAGCCTATCCGTAATTGGTCAGCTCGGACACAGGCTTTTATCTGTTTCGTGCAACGTCTCAGCAGGATGCAGCAGCAAGAAGTGCCATCAAATGCGAGAGGAAGGATCAAGCAAGGAGCAAGGAGATTGGGAGCAAGGTGTTGCTAAAAGTGACAGAGAATGGGATGTAGAAAACCAAGACATCATCGTAAGTTTGTCAATTTATAGTGGAATTACATCTTTGCTTTGGCATTCTCTTTCAGCAACTGGTATCGATTCCGCCCTAGTTTTTTGGAACCGGAATGAGAAATATTCATTGCCTTCGATTACCTTATCTCAAACTCCATTTACGGAGTCACTGAGTGCGGTTAGGTCTTTAACTCTGTACATACAGGTGAAACGACCTCCAACTCCTATAGCACGACACACTCTCCCTCTGTTTATCCATCTGCAGCTCTGCAGCCCGTCCAATCCTCAATCATCCATAATACAACTCGTTAGCTCATCTGCTCCATCAATAACGACGATTTCCGCTGTCGAACCACGTTTCCAGAGTCCATCGTTGCGCGCACCACAACCCATTCATCCAAGGGTTTTGGGCATTGGCGCGTTCATTAATATGACCACTTTCACCCATCTGAGTATGATCACCCACAAGCTTGGTCTTTGTTTCAAAGACTGAACTCTGGGTTGTCAACTTTCAGTCCTGTTTCGGGATCAAAAGTTGTTTGTCGGACCTAGCAACTCATCTTCATTCGGCCCTGTCCTACAAGTGCGATTTGGATTGCCCACAACTTCTCCTGTCTTAGTCGGTGAGGCCACCAACGTTGATTGGAATTCCTGCGGCCCTTGTCCATCATGTATACCCAATATTCCTGCCAAAGCATCATGTCAGATCTCACAGCCAGAAACCTATCTGATCATAAATGCCATCCTCACAAATTGGAACCAAATTGCGAAGGTCACATTGACTACTACTCGAGCTCTGGATACAGAGTCAACGAGTACGGTTCGGCCTTCAACTCCAGAGACCAGTCAGTCTCCAACTTCTGTGTCGTGGTTCACATCCCCTTCGGCTACTTGTTCACGTTTTCGCAACCCGTTTGGTTCTCTGACTTTCGTGCTGCGACTCTTTTGCTCATCCACATCACTGACAACAAAAATGTCTGCCGTTGAACCACTTTTCCAGAGTCCTACGTTGCGTTCTCCTCAACCCGCTCATGGCTCTCATTTGTTCAAACTGTGGCCCGCTTACTCATTCGCGACCTCCACAACCGGCAAGTCCTTTGCACCATCACTTTTCCTATTGCTGAGCGTGATCTACCATTTGTTTGGTGTTTGTTTCGAAAGCCGAACTTTTGGTAGTCAACTTGTGATCCTGTTTCGGGATCCAAAGTTGTTTGTCGTGTCTCAAAACTCGTCTACTCTTCCCTCCGTGGTCGTACGAGGTCTAGTAACATTAGGTAAAACTCGTTGGACAATGTCACCCATCAAGCTCAACACCTCAATACACAAGGGTATCCCAATACCGTCGGTCGCCATTGCCCGAACTCTGCATACAGAGTTATCGAGTGCGGTTAGGTCCCGAATTCTATATACGGAATTTGGGAAACCTGCAACATCTTTGATTGCACTCGTAGTCAGTTTTACGGATGCAGGTTTATTAGATGGGAACTTCATGTGGTATCTAGGTTCAGGAGGAATGAATTTCAATGTACGCAAAATCTCAGGGCTTTCTAGTAAATCCAGATTCTTTTCGGATTCTGCAACTCACAGCTACGATAGCACCACATGTTCATGTAAAGCACGGAGCACTCTCCTTTCGAGTGGCGGTTCTCAATGTCAACATGATGACACCAAACTGGTTACAGACATGGCAAATGTAACGGTTGGGGGGACATACAGGCACAAGATCAGCAATTCAACCTTGCTCAATCTTCAATGTTCGCCATCCAAGTCGACAGCTAACTATTCAAGAATTTCAAGTATTCTGGATGTTAAACTCGCACTGCTACTCCCTTCCATTTCGTCAACAATTAAGTCATGGCTAACAATAAATTTCACCTTGACCTTGTCCTTCATCTTCCCGCAGATATGCATCATGTCAGGTCTGCAAATCCCAATGATAAAACTCAATTCTACAGCAACTACATTTCATATTGGTTCAGGCTTGAAGGGAATTGGATGGTGGTGGGAAGGAGATTTGAACACCCAGAAACAGAAAGCGAGAATCAACCATAACTCCACAATCAGGACATCCGTCGCCACGATTCTTTTTGGGTCGGAAAGCTCTCATTTGGACAACTTTGTTGGCTCCCCGAACGTTTCAACCCTGTCGCCTGTCATCTCGAAAACTGGTCAACTTCTTCCAGATTCATTGTTCCGATGCTCTGCACCTATCGGGTTCGCCGCTGTCGTCACAAGCCCATTGGACAGACCTCAACGAGACCTTTCTGGTGATATCTGGCACACTGAGTGGCGTCTTTTGCTCGCTGTGCTGTTGTCATTTTTGTTGATCTCGCATCTTGCACTAATCGGTGGATGTCTCACAAACGCGGTCGTTATTCTTGATATCCTGGACATCCACGAAAAGCACTCAATTCCCTCTTTCCAGCAAAGCCCCATTCGCCGACCTGTGGTACTTTCTCCTGCGGCTATCCTCGTCCTTGTCCTTTGTGTCGCAAGCCTTATTTCGGAGCATCGGTTTCAAATTTGGTTACGTTCTTTTGCGGACCGGAAAACCCCGGTTCATAGCTTTCTAGCAATATTAGGTTTATGGCAAAGCGACGTCGGGAAGGCTTACAGGAGCAAAATCCGCATGACGAACGCTGGAAACTCGAGGTACAAATCCGTCAACTTGCGAACCACCAGCTACGCCGTTTCAGCACTCGGAAAGGTCACAAATAATGCACCTTACCTTCTAAAGGAATTATGGAGAGGTTTTGGTAGTCTCTTTGAAGATGGGTCATGGTCCAACGGGTGGATATTTTGGTTGTTTTCTGGATTTCGACGATTTTTCGATTATCTCATCGACATTTCATTTGTTCTATATGATCTTAGGCTCATTTGAAAACCATCATTCACATCGTTCAAAAAATTCCTCAAATATGGCACTTTGACAAGTATTCAATCCAGAAATTGGTTTTTTGGCGAATTAGGCTCATTTCCACAAATTGTACCATCACTCTTCATCATTTTCGTTTATCGTGGCGATTCTAGGCTCATTCGAAAGCAGACAATGGCGCCATTCAGCAGAGATCTCAAACGTAGCACATTGTCTGGTATTCACTCCGGAAATTGGCTTTTAGGCAAATTCTGCGCATTCTCACGAATTCTGATGTGGTGCATCATTGCCTCGACTTCCTGTGACAATTTTGAGCGCGTTCGAAAGCCCTGATTCGCAGCTTTCCGTGGATACCCGGAACACCACCATCCGAGCTGTGGTTACTTCACAAAATTGGGATCTCAATGGTTTTTGACCCTGCACTCCTATGTTTTTATGCCTCATCTGTGCCTCCTCCAATACGCCCACTTCCTTTTCCTGTCAGATTTTCTATCCGTCCTAGCCAGGGTCTCTCCTCCTCCTATGAACTGTCAATGTCCTGTCTCATTTCCTAGCACCCTCAAGCTCTTGCCATGCAATTTCTTAGTGCTTTGAAGTCCTGTCTCAAGACTGTGCAAAGACCGCAACTGGACCGGACCAAGACTGCAAAAGACCGGACCTGCAGTCTCGGTCTTTCAATTTTGAGATCAAAAGACCACAAAAAGACCGGTCTTGGTGGACCGGTCTTGTCGGTTGAGACCGGTCTTTTGTACCCCTTTAATTACCCTTCAAAACGCACCTAAGACCATATTTTTAGGACAAAAACTGACAGAGATATTTCAAAAACCATGAAATATATTGTAAAAATGGTAGATGTACCCGAGTATTTCTGTAGGTACCTCAATTCTCAACGTAATTTAGCGTTCTTGGACTCGTTTGAAAGCTAAGAAGCACGAAAATCGATCTACCGAGTCATAATTTCGAAATTTACCGCCTACTTTGTTGAAAAACCGGTCTGAACCGGTTTGAAACCAGTCTAGACCAAGACCGGTCCAAAGACTGAAAAAGACTGCGGTCTTCGGTCTTTTTCGGTCCTGGTCCGGTCTTTTGCTTTTTTGGAAATATCTGGACCGGTCTCGGTCTCGGTCTCATCATTTTTGGCCAAAAAACCGGACTGGACCGGACTTCCAAGCACTACAATTTCTTGAGGCTGGGAGGGCTATATGAGGATTAATTTTCTGGGAGGGCTATGGGTATACTAGGCTGTTCAAGGCCTGCCCTCAGATCATCCTGTTGCTTATGGGCCTAGCCACCTCTATATATGACTACCTAAATTTTTTCTTTCCACTTCATGCTTCACTTCTCTGCCTGGATCTGAATTTGCCACTTCATTGGAGTTCATTTCTGATATTAATTATGGGCTCTTAGCACAAATTTATTTTTTCTACTTTTACTCTTCTACATTGATTTTATCCTTCATGTTTTGGATGCCCACCATCCATCCCCAACGCCTCCTTATTTTTAAATGTCTTTTCAACATTTGGAAATTTGTCTTGGACCTTTAACATTTGCTCTGCTCTTTTTCTGAGCAGATGGAAAGTGGGGGGGCTCTGTAAGATGGCTTTTACCATTTTCTACCTTTCCTTTCCATCTACTCAATTTCTTGAACTCTAGAGTATGGCTTAGGTACATAAGATGTCACATTACGATGACATCTGGTAGATATAGTCAAGCCACGGATTGAGCCGCTGTACCTGGATTGGAGCCGTCAGATCAACAGCTTGGCTCAGCTAAAAGGCGAGCCATGTGAGCTGAGCTGGAGCTGAGCTGAGCCGAGCTCCGGCAACACTAGCACAGTGGTTATATTGTCTTCCATGTGGAGTTGTCTTCAAAGCATCCAGTTCAATTGTCAAAGTCAGAAGTCCATGTGGAATCCATATGGACTATTTAGACGTCTAGACTTGGTCTTAGACAAGACTCAGAGCAATAAAATAAACTGCATGAGCCAGAATTGAACCCAAGACCTTATAATAATCCAAGGCTCTGACAATATAACTATCCTCCTAGGATTATTAAATATATATATATTACATCATTCATAGACTAGTAAACACCTCCAGCTCCTGACGACAACTGAGCCTTCGACGAACCCCAAAAATTAGCTTATATATTGGGTGTCGTTCGTTTCTCTTGCCCTTTTTCTTGGTTGATCCCCGTCTCATCACTGATATATTGAATTTAGGCCCTTTTTTCATTTCTATCGTTCGTCATTCAATGGCGGCCACCATCAGCAGCAATCAGTGAAACGGCAGCATTTTTTGGGGTGTTTTTCTCTGTCTCAATGGTGCAATCGTTGCTCAGGAGCTTGGTCCGTGCCACCGTCTTGCAAGGTATAAATTTTGGTCGCATCATCTGTGTTCACATTGACAATGGCACCCAACAGACGACCTGAAGATTTCAATGCTTTTGGCTATAATCCTTGTGGAGGTATGGCAAACGCAGCCGCTTTGCTCTTCGGTGAAAACTGGAGGCCCGATCCTGTTGGTATACCTCGGTATGCTGGACCACAAGTTGCGGCTCCTTGTTTTGGCCCTCCCGCCGACTATCAAATTCCTCATCTCCCTCCGAACTACCCCTTGTCCCTCACCACCCTCGTCCGAGTGCCCCCCCCCCCCGCGCGCCAAACGCATAACAGTGCTGAAGTCCGACCTGGCGGTATGTTTTCTTTCACTTCAGGATCCCAATATAAGATACCTATTAGGTAGGATAAAATAGGGTTGCTCAAAGTTGAGCCTATTCGGTTTCCTACTCGACTTCGTTTTCGGGTCATTTTGGCGGGCAGCCCCGCCAAATTTTGTCAAGTAGGAAACCGAATAGGAAGCAAATAGGAGCCAAAAATGGCCAACTTTGAACCCCCCCTCACGGTTTTTTGGGAAAATGAACCGAGTAGGAAAACTTCCTATTCCCTTCGTTTTTCGGCTCGCGTTCGGCGGTCATCCCAATTCGCCAAGTCCGCTTCCCACGTAGGTTAGCATCAGGGAACAAGCTTGGCACTCCGAATGGAGCCGAGTATTCAACCGTCACCCGTTCTCCTCCTGCCGCTTCCCTCCTATAATCACTATAATGCTCTAGAATATTCAATAAATTATATTTTTTTTACAAAAGTGGCTGGGTACATATAAGGTATTATTTAAAAGACAAAATGGACTTATTGAGGCAGAAAACCCTGCGGTGAGGTAGAGAAAGAAGCCAATTGATGGGAAGGACGGAGAATGAATGATGCCAGAGGAATAGGAAAGTGAGTAGGAAGTCGAAAATGGCCATTTTTGCAAATAGCGACCCCATGAGCTCATTTTTGTAAAAACATCCATTTTTTCGGTTCCTTAAACCCTACCTAATAGGTAGCTGAAAAAAGTTTTATATGACAGAAGATCTTTTCAAAGACCTTTTGAAACATTTTTTCATAGCAAAAGATTTTGGTGACCCCCCTTTGCTGCAAAAAAAAAAAAAAAAAAAAAAAAACCCATAAGGTAAAATGTTTTGTGTCACACAAGATGTTTTGACAAAAATATTTTCTATTTCTGAAGAAATAAGATCTTTTCAGAACATTTGTGAGATATAAACATTTGGGGGTGTCCGGGGTCCACAAACTTTTTCCCACACTCCGATATCAGTACCGGTATGGGTATCGGTATGGGTACTGGTATGGCTCCTGGTATGGGTACTGGTATCGGTATTGGTATGGCTACTGGTATGGGTACCGGTATGGGTATGGGTATGGGTACCCACTGGTATGGGTACTGGTATGGGTATCAGTATGGCTACCTACTGGTATGGCTACTGGTATGGGTACCGGTGTGGGTACCGGTATGGCTACCGGTATGGCTACCAATATGGGTACTGGTATGGGTACCGGTATGGGTACCAGTATGAGTACCAGTATGGGTATCGGTATGGCTACCGATATGGGTACCCAGCTACCTGCAGGGTACTGCTCGTTAGTGAATCTTGACCTTGACGTTATTGGTGAATTGATGTTATTGGTTATCTTGGATCTTCGCCTTGACGTTATCGGTAAATCAACTTGACATTATCAGTGAATCTTGACCTTGACGTTATCGGTGAATCGACTTGACGTTATCGATAAATCTTGATCTTGACATTATTGTTGAATCAACATTATTGGTTATCTTGGATCTTTGCCTTGACATTATCGGTGAATCTTATCGATGAATCTTGACCTTGGTGAATCTTGACCTTGACGTTATCGTTGAATCAACATTATTGGTTATCTTGGATCTTCGCCTTGACATTATCAGTGAATCCTGGCCTTGACATTAATCAATCTTCACCTTGATATTATCCATGAAATTTTGACTTTGATATTATTGAAACTTCAGCTTCACACCATTGGATCTATGCCGTCAGTTGAACACATTCATGTTGAAACAATAATATTACCAGAGGAACAAATTTTTCCAGACATGTATTCAAATATATTACAAAATATTTACAAGATTTTTTGACAAGAACATAATCAAACATATTACAAAATATTTACGATATGTTTTGTCCAGAACATATTGAAACATATTACAAAATATCTACAAGATGTCTTGTCCAGAACATATCCACAATAAACATTTCCAAAACATTTACAAGATGTTTTATTCAGAACATATTCAAATATATAACCAAATATTTATCCAAATATATTACAAAACATTTACAACATGTTCTGCCCAGAACATATCCACAATAAACATTTTCAGAACATAATCAAAGAACTTTACAAGATGACATAAATGTTTTTTCAAAATGTTTAGAAAACAGCCAAACATGTTAGAACATTTCCAAATATCACAAGATCTTTTGTTCAGAACATACTTATAACAACATTTGGAAAATGTTTCCATGAAGTTTTGAGATAAAATTAAACAAACTTTTTCAAAACATCTGAAAAAATGTAAAACAATAAATAATGTAGAAAAAGATTTTCCATGCCAGACAACTTCTACTCCATATAAAATACAATTCCACCAATACTAAGTAAATGTTTCTTCCAATACATCCAAAACTGAAGCATATTCATCAAAATCAGACCCTTCATCAGATAAGATACCCTCTGATTCATCATCCCCATAGGAAACTTGCTCTGTCACCTCATATATCTGAGTGGCCAACAAGTCTGCTTGAGTAGGACCCCAGTTATTTGGTAAAGGACATGGAATAATCCTGACCATCTTCTCCCAGGTGAGACATAACCGGAGCAAGTGTTCCCTATGAAGCTGAAGTTGATACAAAGTGTCTTCACTATCTGAGAAATTATGAGCTGATTCCATGACTTGCCATTCCTCCATAAACCATTGCTGCATGGATATTCTCTCTTTTTTGAGCCGACTTTGCTCTTCTGTACAACGATCAAGCTCCAACAGAGCTTTAATACCAGATCTGATGTCATCATTGCATAACCACCCAGGAATGGAGTCGTAATCATCATGGTCATCAGTCAGCCCAACATCCTGCCAGATATCATCATCAACATCAAGGTCAAAGAGCTTGTTTGTATCAATAGGCAGAGGAGCTACAACTCCTTTGGGAGCGCATTCATCCGAGTTTGCAAAAATTTGTTGCCTAAAAGCTTCTTCAAATTGGCCTTTTCATCAACTGATAGATTTCCCATCTTGCTGCAGATAGTCCTCGTTTTCTCTTTGATCTTGGTCCGAAAATCATCGAGATATGCTTCAACTTCAACCAAAGTTAAACCAACATCATAATTGCCACTGTCCAACATATCCTGATAGACAGCTTGTTCCTTATAATAGCCATCAAGCTGTTCTTGCAAAAGCAAAATGGCTTGGATCTCTTTATCTGCAAGATTTTTTGACTGACGCGCCAAGGGTTTTGTTTGATGTTCCACCTGTGCTGCCCACTCTGCTCGAATGATTTCTTCAGTGATGCCATTATTGTGTACTATGGTCAAAACCTCCACAGCAGCTGCCTTCCTATCCAAAGTTGCAATCCACTTCCGTCGAAGCCATTTACCCATCTATGCAATTCCCATAAGAGACACTTTATCCACATGTTTGATTTTGGTATCAATTGCATAAAGACGGGTATAATACCCTGACACCCGGAGAGAAGGAATTAAAGACTTGATTGAACTCCAGAAACGTTCACATCCTTCACCATCTGTCAGACCAAAACCAACACACTTGCGAGGGTGGTATATAATCTGACAGGGCCACTGATGCCCATAAGCATGAAAAACCGAAATCCCAAATGTTATGCGATCCATAACATCATCAAGGAAGCCATAATTCAAACAGCTACGGTGGAGCTGACAAGCAATGTTGTATAATACACCGGCTCTCAGAGACTTGGGAACGTGATCGAAGAACTTGTTTAACAGACTAAGGGCATAGTACTGTTTTTCACCAGCTGAGGTCATATTTGCAAGCCAGAGAACCCGGTCATGGCGACATAAAAGAGCCATGAACCCAGTATCAGCAAAAAATTGTGTGCTAGCCTTAGCCCGACTTGAATCAGCAGCTATAAATGATTCATGGCATTGATCTAAAACTGCTGATGGAACTTTCATGCCAGGTTCATAATGCTTATGAGGGTTTCCGTGTCTGAGAAGGACGAGCTTCTTCAACAATTGATTCCATCTCCTTGATATCCTCCTCTGGAACAAAAACAGTATCTGGGTGTTCACGAGGAGCAGACCATGCATTCTCTTGTGATTTCCTCCGTTTCTGGGTGAAACAGGCATCCAGACATACAATGACATCAACACTAAAATAATCTAACTCAATATTACCTAAAAGTATTAATAATAACAACGCACAGATCATCTGGGTTATGCCAATTCGAACCTCCAAAGCATAGAGGACACCGCTCTCTTAAATATTCACTAGGTCGATTTAGGCTAGTCTCATCTGCACAGTGTCAACTTGAAATAATGCACACCAACAAACTGTAAACTAACCATCATCAACCGGCATAGCATTGCTTGTAGAACCAGGCTCAGAACCTGGACATTGTGTCATGAAAAAAATATAGGAAACAAACAATAGACTAGCCTCTATGTTGGTCATGATGCTCATCTACAGACCTTGTTGACTCAACACCAGCATTAACTGAACTTAATCAGAGGAGCCAGTCAATACATAACCAAATGACATACCCCCAGTTAACAAGATCTCTTGATTCTCTGACAGCCAATTCTCCCAGGTTTGATCAAGGAAATCACGCATGGTAAGGTTCTTCAAGTCTTGGAGTGAGGCATACCACTGCAATGAGTTACTAAAACGTTTGCGCAGAGTATCCTAGATGAGATAAGCAATTATCTATAGCTATTGTAACAAAGCTCACCCTAATTTTCAACTTGAATTGCCGTGAGCTCAAGAATGATTCAAGAGTCTCACACCATGCAGTTGTATTGGGGGCAGCATTCTGGGAAAGGCTTCGCACAAAATCTAGCATATTGAGGTCCACTGCAAGGCTTGGACGGGTAGGAGCACATGGAAAGAGACCAAGGGACAGCAGGAGCAGGGAAGGCTCCTCACAAGTACAAAGGTGGATCTTCTCAATCCCTGTAAATAATCTCAGAAAAGAAAAGAACTACTGAACCAAGAAAGAACATACTATCAAAATAAACACAAGAAACTTCAAGAGGACTGCCATGATGGCAACCTTTGCAAAGAACCCTAGAGGTAACAACACTCATATCCCTTAAAGAATGAGTCTCTCGAAGTAAGGTGACATAAGGCCCCAACATCTTGGGGATGATAACCTCAGACCATTTCAACCATTGTTTCTGCCTTTTCCGAGTCTGTACAGGATCTCTTTCCAGGTTTGCAGGTGCAGAATCATCAGGGACTTCATCATGTGCTTGACCCGCATCAACCCCAACCGCCGAGCCATTATTTTCATCAACAGCTGGAACATTCAAAGGAACATCCAAATGAACAGGCGGAACCTGATGGAAATGCCCACCAGGTGCTAGAATTGTAGGCCCTTGCGTCAAACCAGCAGCAGAGAACCCATGAGGCCGACGAGGCGCTACCCAGTCGTCCTCATGAACCAGTTCACCCGGGTTCGGGCGGTCTGCCTCGTCCGGCATGTCTGGCTGTCCAGCAACCTTGCCATCACACGTAAGTCACATGATGAAATAAGTATAACGAGAAGCCGGGAAAGGCAACCCGGCAAAGTACAAAAATACGACATAATATCTGCATGGGAGATTCAGAGAGTCAGCTGTGGCAAAGCGGCAAGACAGCGGTGATTAATTAACAGACAACACAGGTCAAATACAACAGGCGACGAGCTGAAAATATACCCGGACATCAACTAAAGAGAACTCAGATGAGTATATAGCGAGCAAATGTAAAGAGTGACTCACGAAAAACACAAAGCAATGACAAAAGTAATCCATGACATATTACAGCGGTAGACGATGGGGTGTGCAAGGGGCTCGGCCAAAAAACTCGAAGAACGTTCGGCAATAGAGAGGGTATGCTATCTTTTCAACCTCCATAACAGATTGCTCTGTGTTTCCGACTGACAACGTCTTGAGCGCCACAGCACCATCGCAAGGCCACCAAGAAAGGAGGCTGCGGAAGGCTTTGACGTACGGCAACCTGGCACGCCATGACCTCGCACCAAGCCCGCCATCACGAGAGGGCAGAAGAACGTTGATGACCTTGTGCTCAGGGTAGACTGCTAAAACCATCTCATCTCTCTCGGCAGCCACCTCACTGGGCATTAAATCCCGTGGAAATATGCAGCAATCAAGGGCCAGAAGCTCCAACCGAAAGTTATGCTCATAGAGGTCCCATACAACCTCTTGACGTGTCTGCTGATTTAAGCTGCAATCCCTTGCTGCAATGGAAGATGAAGACTTGATTTTTGAGCCGTTCCAGTAGACAGACGTGATGATTGAATCCGAACTCCCAGGGATAGGGAAATCAAATATAGTGGCAACATCTTCCACAATTTTGGCTTTCTTGGCGGCCCTTATATGGCCGTCATTCTCCCTCAACAAGAATGCCTTACCCAACTGCCACAGGAACTCATGCCACTCCTGCGGACCTGGCTTGGGCATACCGCGCTTGTTTGTAGCGGTGTGAAGCTGAGCGCCGGGATCCAAGGTTCGGGAAAGGCATGTGGAGCGGAAAAGTAGCCATGCAAGAAAGTAGACTTCCGTCCGACCGCTGGAAGTCGTTAAAACAGCGGGGTCTAAGAACGGATAGCCCCGTAGAAGGGATTGATTGGGGTGGTCCCAAACCCGGCGCCAATCTGCGTCAACGGATTTCAAAGCAAACACCCAAAAAGAAGAAGCCTGGGGCTCTTTGAACTTGTCGAGGTTGATTTGACGTCCAGTTTTCACTCAATAGCGTGGAATGTATGGTGCACCAAAACAATAGTGAGAATGCGAGGATGATGACAGAGGAGCAGTTGTCAACAATGCTAATCAAGGTAGTCAATAACCAACACCAAACTGCGAGTATGGACTTACCAGTGTCGACCGCGACAGAAGATAACAAGGACGGCGAAGGGGGCACAGCATGTGAACCAGAAACTTGATACAAAGGAAAAACTGATGAGCCAACTAAAGGAAACCCATCAGACAAACAAATGAAATACAAACAGAATGGAAAATAGCATACCCTTTTCAGAAGGATAAACAACTTCGCCAGGATGAGGGTTGATCGCAGAATGACCCATACGAATGCAACCAATGCGCAGAGTCTGACACGCTCGATTGCGCAGGGCTGAAGGAGCCCCTTCCCAGACAACGCCCACCTCCTCGCATATTTGTAAATCAAAATCGGGCTTCGTACATTCAACGGGATTCACAATATGGAGGTTACAATGCAAGAGGTCCCGCACCTCCGCATTATCTTCAGAAAGGCATTTGTCCTTCAAGTACTTGTGAATCATCTTGTAGAGCATTGACCTGAGCTCCTTAACCCCATTCCTTAGTTCTAATGAAATCATGCCGATGTTCGAGATAGAACCTGGCTCCAACTCGAAGTCATTCTGAGAGAGGTTGTACCAGGCAAGGCGATATTTGTGGGTGGCGAGTTTGTCCTTCGGAGGCTTTTTCAGAACGTAGGGTAGATAGCGGGTACCCTTGAAGTACCACTGGGGCCAAAGAGTCAAATTGTGTGTACCGAAACGCCCATCGACGCGAACGCGAACTGTGGTGGTATCGCACGCCAGATCTGGGATGTAATCCATGTTCGCCGAAGTTACGAAATAAGTCAATGGGCACCGGTACCCCGTCTCCAGCACACCACGATCCTCATCGCGCTTGAGACCAAGGACGCGGTATGGCACATTGTTCTGAACAGCGTATATGAATGATTGAAAAATTGGCCAGAAGAGAAATAAAGACGCACCTGCTTCATCCCAATTCGACCTGAAATCTGCCGTGCCCGACTCCAACCTACGAATTCCATAGCAATCCTTCTTCCCAACTATACGAACACCAAAGTTAGGTAGAGACATGATTGAAGGTAAAACACTCACAAGGATAACTGAGCGGACCGTGAGCAGGGTACACAGCTGGCATAAGTGGACTGTGAAAAAGATCGTTAGTCATCGTACCGCTTAAGGAGACGAGACCCATAGAGGGATGAGGCCAAAGGAACCAAACAAACGAGGGAACCACGTCTGCTCAGGGATTGCGAACACAGCGAAGGACCCACAATGGTCGACAGACAAGTAGTCAAGTCGAATTCAATGGACGGACAAAGTCAAGTCCTGATAAATTGAGAGACCCAGTCAACTCGAGGTACGCGGAGAGACCAAGTCAACTCCAGAACGCAGGGTATATTGCAAAAGACAAAGTCAGTTTGCAGAAAGGAGAGACACAGTCAACTCCATAAGTGGGCTTAAGTCGGATAATAGGAAAATCACTTACCTGAGGGAGGTGGAAAGGGAAAAGTCGCAACAGGAAGAGCAGAGGCGGAGTCAAAGAGACGCGATCACAAAACATATGTAAATAAAACAGTTGCCGCATCAAAGCCGAGGCTGATCCGTTGTGCGTCAATCAAAATTCCCTGTATAGCTTTATTTACAGAACAAACATGCACCGGCAGGGTAGGGCAGCTTGGAAAGTTGATCACACAAGTAACTACTACTATTTTAAGCCTATTCATCCTTCTTCGAGAGGTGCTCGAGCTTTTTTTCAAGTTCTTTTATTCATTGATCTTTAGCTAGTTAGTACATGGTAGAATTTTACATATTGTGTAGGTCGTAATTAATTCATGTTCATTAATTTTATTTCATGAAAATGTCATGATTAATAGACATGGTATTCAGATAAAATGCATCGGTTAGGGTAAATTTAAGGGGAAAGAAAGAAAAGATACCATTAGCACAAGTAAAAGAAGGGAGAAAAGGCTGAACACTAACCTGTTTCGGTATTGACCCAATAAAACGAACCCCCGACCTGATAAAACAAGCCCCCCTGGATGTACACGTTCCGACAGTTGAACTCGCAATTGAAGAACGATCCACCGTTTATTCACCGTTTTTGACTTCGAACACAAGTCCCGGTTCATCCGCGATGTATTCCGTTTGGGTCATAGAGCCCACTAGAATAAGGTGTTAAACAAACAACATAAATGTAAATCAACTCACGTTCGTCCGATCGCGGCTCAGGCAAATTTGCTGAGAAAGGTCGTTCAATCGATAATTGGCCGAGGTAGCTTGAACGAATACATACCTCTATCATATCCACCCGCGCTCCCGTCGATGCCGCCCCCGCTTCCGTCGACGTCCTCCTCGATTCCGACGTTGTTCTGGACTCGAAGTGTGGGCGACGCTGAAACGTGCTGATCAGCATGGACTGAGACCCAATGAATCGCACCCACCATCAATATTTCGAACTAAAAGCGAAGAATAAGCAATTTAACCATGTCCAGAGTGTAAAATACATACCATTAGTGGTGTCGGTGTCTCCATCGACGAGTATTTGTATCTATAGACAATGAATTAAGTGTAAGAAACATAAGAAATGAACGAAACATACCTTCAAGATGGGATTGAATGAAAGAGAGTGTGAGTTGTGAAGTCAAGATGAGAGAGCGCCACGTCAGCCCAAATTGGGAAGTCATTCGGTTAAGCGCTCGCCGCGCCGCCGACCCGGCCTGCTGACTTCAGTGCAGTTTTGGACTAACAACCGCGAGTTCTCGAAGAGTCGGCAGATTGACGATGAAGTGGCCGGCGTATATAACGAAAAGAATGGCCAAAAAATCGAAAAAAATCATGAAAGATCGGGTGAATTGCTCGTGTGGTGAGGATCAGACGTGGACGGGACGGGAGATTGGGGCTATATTCATATTGTAACTTTCTTGATGCACGCTTCATGTTCCATAGCGACGAAGTCAGCTCATTAATTAATAATTTAAGTATAGGTTAGAGAGACATAGTCAACTCTACAGCGGGTCTGTGTAGGGGTGATTAGTATTTACAGAACTCATGGTGCTGAACGCAGACCGCAACAACAAAGGACGCTATAATCCAGAGAGACGTAGTCAGCTCTACATAAAAGCTACGTATAAATAATTAGTATATAAGTGAAAAAAAGGGTTTCACTTCCAGTAGATCGAGTCATGATTTCGAGGGACACTGAGATCAACAGCAAGGGTCTCAGAACAACGCGAGAAATAGTAAATCAACTCACCTTTGGAGAACGAAGTAAAGTTCAGATAATTGGGAAGCCTTTCGAGACGACTGTATCTTGAGATAAGCGGCAGATCATGTCCTTGATTTGAAAAGAGGAAGAACAGGCAAAGTTACATGTCGAGTGGTAGATTGAATTATACGTTAGAGGGACTAAGTCAACTCTGCAGAGAATATAGGTTGTAAATATTAAGAGCAACAGTTTATGCTCAGCGGGAGAGAGACGAAGTCAACTCGAGATCCAAGAATGAAGAGAAGGTCAAATGGTTGGGCAGCGTTTGACGCCGAATGGACTTGGAGATAAACAGTGGCCTTTAACAGTAAATTGAGGAGATTACAAGGATGAAAGAGTGCAGTGAAGAATCAGAGAGATGAAATCAGCTCATTGGGGAGGGAACGAAGTCAACTCCGAGTGCAGGTGTGGTCGTAATGAGAACAAGGATCAAGAACGATGAAGACTTGATCATTGATTGCGATCAATTCGTGAGCATGTGATCCCCGCACTCAGCTGTATTTGCCCATGTCGTTCAAGTTCGTTTTCCTCCTCCACCCACCCACCTGAGTCTCGACCACTCCGACGTTCTTCATTCTTACCTCTGTGTTTCAAACTCTGCTTACTGTCAACCTCTGAGGTTGGCTCCATGGTCTCTGTGTCGTCTTCATTGGCCTCTGGACAGGCTCTTCGGGGAGTTCGTTGCTAGCACTCGTTTCATCTTTACTGGCCTCTGAACAGGCTCTTCAGTGAGTTCGTCGCTGGCTGTAGCCAATTCGACTACTAATGCACATGCAGCGCTGACCTCCGACCCGACGTTGGCTCTCCCTTGTCTCTGTGTCGTCGTTACTGGCCTCTGGACAGGCTCTTTGGTGAGTTCGTCGCTGGCAGTAGTCAATTCGACTACTACTAATACACACTCAGGCCTTTTCAACATTGCTTTCTTGGTCCCGCAAGCTGACTAGCTCTCTCGCGCATCAGTGCCTTGACTCCGTCGGCGCTTCCTTCTTTTTTCAGTGAGTTGACTATTGTCTCTCACGTATGTTTCAATGGTTCGAATTCCATGACGGCCTAACAAAGAGCTGTCATCATTGTTCCAACGAGGATTTCGGCAGCAAACCCATGACTACATACTTCTTCTCATTCTCGTGCTATCCATCTCTTACTGACGGAATCTAAGGTTTCAGTGCGTCGACACTGCCATTTTGCGTTTCGATCGTGTAAGTAGTTAGGTTCGTGATAGCACCCCAGTAAGTTTTATGTCAAACTATTTTCAAATCATTGACAATTTTTAGGTCTTATTCATTGTTACCCTTCCAATATTGTCCTGCTTGTCATGTTTATCGATCCTTTCCATATCCGCAGCTCTAAAATTGTTCACTAATATACACAGCCCATAGATGTGGATTAGTGTTGCCGAAGTCCCGCTCGGTCCGGTCAGGGTCTGGTTTCACCGGTTTTGGCTCGATTTGGAAAACCAGACTAAACTGGACCCTGACCGACTGCCGGACCAGTGGTTCGAAGCTCCGACATCCATATTTGGAAGGTCTGAAGACTGAGATTGCGATAACAGCTGCAATAATAAACATATGGACAAAATACAAGTTCCATATACTCTACATAGCATTCACAAGTAATTATGAACAGCTTTTTGTTTATATAAACAGGTGTTTATTGTTGAAACTAGCAACTTCGAAAATCAGCTGTCTCAGTCACGGTAACTGTGACGCTCTGGCGACCCGTCACACCAGCGTGACACGCCTATAAATTCAAGAAATATTATCCAGGCAGGCTACAGAAAAATTTTTCTAAAATTTCAGCCTGGAACAGATGCTACTATACAATAAGAGGTGAACTACCAAATCTCGAAGGGCAGCGACGTCAGAAACACGAGAAATCTGCGTTTTATGTTTTGCCTTCCATTTTGGGATGGAAACCACAGCCGGACTGTGGTTAAACCGGCTCCAACCGGTCCTCGGCAGTTCCAAACCAGGGGCCAATTTTTCGGTTTGGTTTCCGGTTTGACCCGGACCGAACCAAACTTCGGCAACACTAATGTGGATATTGTGAGAGTTATGTCAGATGGGCTGTCATGGAATAGGTACTACACATCCTCCTCCCTCTGCGACATGCAACGCAATGGAAATAAAATATCAAAGTATACTACATATTACATTACATAATGTCTGAATGTCGAATAAGTAGTAATATTGGACAAGGATGGAAATTCTTTCCAAAAGCGGATGGAAGAACCCGTGATGCCGTCAAGGCGCCCAACTCTGATTACCCCCAAGTTGAGCCAGCCACAAACACGAACCCCAACCGTTTCGGGACTTGAATTTCTGAGATTCAACTCTTTCTTTCGGTTTTTCACTGTCTCTGTCTTGGCTCTTTCATTCACTCACTCACTCACACTGTCGTCTTTTCGCTCACTCACCCGCTCTAGCCACTTTCTTTCACTCGCTCTCTCTCTCTTAACTTACTTTCCTTTCTTACCCCACCACCAACTACTCAATGCCAAGGAAGCGCCCCGTCGTAAGCCCATCCTCTTTATGTCGTGTGCTGGCATCTCATTCTCTTCATCATAGTCCCCCACCGAGGAGTACGTGGATGCAAAGCGCCAAGGAGTAAACACTGCGTGAGTTTTGCCTTGCCAACATCTTACACCTCGCACACAGCTATCTGCACCCTGGGTTGACTGCGTCTCCCTGCCGAGTTGTTGACTTTGTCTCAACTTGAACCATGTTGACTCCGTCTCGTGGTTTGTGTTAGCGGGGTGTCGCCATGTCCCTTCATTAACATGTTTGTTTTCAGACCTCAAGGACGTCGCCTGACCTGGTCGTCGATGGTTGCACATGAGCCGACTGTCGACAAGGAATCCTCCGAGGACACAACGTCCGAGTATCACTGTACTTTACTGTGCCCCACCTGGAATGGATGGAATGACTGGAATCCACTGGAATCCACTGGAATCCGGTGAAATCCGGTGGAAACCACACCAAAAACAAGGAAATTCCAGTGGATTCCAGTGGAATGGCTGACTGGAATCCACCGGAATCCACTGGAATGGTAAACTGGAATACAGTATTCTGATTAGTTCTATTTATAGTTCCAACATTAGTTCCATCTCTGATTCAGTTCTATTTATAGCTTCCAATTAGTTTTATTTATAGCTTGATATCCAATTACTTCTATTTATAGTTCTAAAAATAGAACTGATTAAATATAAAAATGACTGATTAGTTCTTAGAGCTACTATAAATAGAACTAATAAGTTATTTTTATATTTAATCAGTTCTATTTATAGAACTGTAACCAATTAGTTCCATTTATAGAACCATAACTATTTATAGAACCATAACCAATTAGTTCTATTTATAGCTTTCTAATCAGTTCTTTCTATATTTAATCTGTTCTATTTTTAGATCTATACCCAATTAGTTCTATTTATAAAGCTAAGCTATAAATAGGACTGATCAGTTATTTCTATATTTAATTGATTCTATTTATAGTTTTAAAATTAGAACTAATCTGATCTCAAAATGGAACTAATTGCATTTGTTCTATTTTTAGAACTAATCAGAATAATTTAACTATTTGGATTTTTAAAATTATTGGTTTTTATTAATTTAATTGTTGGAACTATTTTAGAACTAATTAATGCCATTGATTTTATTTTTAGAATCAATACAAATAAAAACAATGACTTTAAATACCTTGAAATTTTAACAAACAAAGCTATCCAGTTATTATTTATTTTTTTATTTGTATAAATATACCAGTAATATACTCAAAAATACTTACAAATAAATTTTACTTAGTTTATTCTGGTGGATTCCAGTGCTGTTATTCCAGTCCAGTCCATTCCAGTTTTGGCAACCGGAATTTTGTCCGGCGGAATGAGCATTTTTTGGTCATATTCCAGTGGAACTCGCCGGAATTTGAATTTTTGGCAGAGAAATTCCACCGGAATGCCACCGGAATCCACCGGAATCCGCTGGATTCCGCCCATTCCGGGTGGGGCAGGGTAAAGACCTCATAATTTTCCAGGTACGACAAACGACTCGCAATCCCAGAACAGGATTGCGAGTCGACCTCTATGAGGTCGGTCTTCGAAACTAGCATCTAGCCAGTATGGGGTCGTGTTCAGAAAGGCAGATGGACTGCAGCATTGCGGTTGGAGCGATAGAATGAGATCGACCCAAGCCGGAGAAGCTGGAGAGTGCTTCGCCTCTGTGAACGGAGTTGAAAGCCTAGCTGCACTCGATGACTCCGTATGCAGAATTCGAGTAGCGGTAACTGAAGGCGATGGAAGTTTCGCACTTCGGTGCCGACGATCAATAGCAGCGAGGAACCACGAAGTTTCTGGCAGCGAATTTTGTACATAGAATTCGAATTTGTCGGGGATTTCAAGTTGGAAAGAAGGACGAGTTGCTCTTCGAGAGCTGGGCAAACTTCTTGAAGAGGTCGTCCCAGCTGTTACTTGGCCTTCGTGTCTTCCAGTCTCCCGATTTCTTGACTGGTTATCTTCCCTCGAATTCTGCTGCTGCTGCATTTCTGTCGGTGGACCTGGCTTGTCGAGGTTGAATCTGTTGACAGGAAGTGTTGGCTGCGGCCCCAAAGACACATGAACCCAAGATAAGCCCCGAGATCTGATGAACAACCCTCGATCCCAAAACAGGATTGAAAGCTGACAACCCAGAGCTTGGTCTTCGAAACAAAGACCTAGCTCATGGGAGACCGTACTCAGCTGGGAAATTGGAGACTGTACAATAAACTTGCCCCTCGATGATGTGGATGAGATAACGATGTCCAGAGTGAATGATCGAGGTGCTGAAGGACTGCGGAAACGCGGCTCGATGGCGGAGATCGTCATCGTCAACGGATCGAATGGGCGAAGAGGTAGTGATATGAGTGATTGCGGCCAGGACAAGCTGCAAAAGTATGGTTGGATTGAGGAAGCAAGAGTGAGTTGAGCTGCGAAAGTTGGAGGGTGCTTCGTCTCCGTGTACAATGTTGAAAATCTAACCGTACTAGGTGACTCCGTATCTGAAATAGAAGGACAAACTGTACTCGCCGACTCTGTGTCCAGTGCTCGAGACATGAAAACCAAAGGGCCTGAGGTTTCCACTGTACGATTCCGATAAAACTCAGCCTTGACTTCTCGTTGATTCTGCGGTTCTGTTCGTGTACCATAATCGTGAAGGTCAGAACCGTGCACCGAAAAGCAGGTGTCGGACGGGCTGCAGGATTGTGGTTGAATGGATAAGCTCGGAGCAGGGGTACGTCTTGCTGCAGAAGCTGGAGACTGACTCTTCTCCATATACAGAGTTAAAAGCTTAACTACACTCGGTAACTTCTGATTCCAACAAATGAGGGTAACGTCGACGATCAGTGGGGTTCCAGGATGCGGTTCGGCTGGCTTTTGAGAGCTTGCCTGAGTGCTCGAAGAAATTTTGCCAGCTTCTACAACAGAATGACCGAGGGCGAGAGTACTTCGAGTCATAACTGATTGACTTACTCTAACTTCTGTACCCTTATCTCTTTCCACTGCTGTCCTTCGTTGATCCTCTCGTTCGCCCGATCCTCCTATCTGTATTTGACGGTGGCCTTCGAAGCTAATTTCTGTTCTGGATGTCGGAGATCCTGTGACCGGACCTGTCTGGCATGCTACCAATGGAGGGTTTGAAGCTGACGAAGAAGCAGAAGGAGAGCAAAGTCGAAGAGTGGACCAAGGCGCTGAACTTGATAACGATGGCGAGGACAGAGGCAGTCAACCGCGTGACCCGTTGATTGCTGTCAGCAAATCAGACTCTACGGCTGAGTGTAGTGATCGAATATTGCTCGTGGGTGGCATTCTGGACGGTGGCTTTGGCATCGTCGAAACAAATTGGTTGAGCCTAGATGGGCTGCGGAAACGCGGTTGGACGGAGGGAGCAAGAACGAGGTGCGATGCCTTAGCTGAAGACTTGTTTGTCTCAATATACGGAGTCAGAGACCTAACCGTCCTCGGTAACTTTCGATTCCAATAAACAATATAGTCGTCGAGCTTGGACGGCATGGAATTTTTGAAAGTGAGTTGTGTCGCTGCAGCTGGAGGAGTGTTCGTCTCTGTATCCAGAATTGAATACCTAACCGCGCTCGGTAACTCTGATGCAGAGTGCGAGTCACGGTAACCAAAGGCAGCGAATCTTTCGCACTTTGATTATGGCAATCGGTGGTGGTGTCGACGAACTGGGATGTTTCTTGTGGAGAACTTTGCTCATCGCTTTCGTATCCATTCACGAAGTCGGACTTGGTGGACAGCACTATTGGCACAGGCACGATAGCGGACGTGGTTGAGAAGTTGGCCAGCTTCGGCAGGCAAGAATGCGATCCAAATGGATTTTCAGGGCTTGCTTGAAGACTTGAAGGAGGCGTGCTAACTTCTGCGACAGAATGGCCGAGCGGGAGAGTATTTCGATCGAGAACTGGCTGACTTACTCTGGCTTCCTTTTCTCTTTCCACCGCTCGCCTCTCTTGATCTTCTCGTTCGCCTAATCCTCCCATCTGCGTTTGACTCAATTCCTCGCAACTGTATTCCATCCGACGTGTTGGAGATCTTGTGGGTAGATCTGTCTTGCGAAGTATCAATGTAGGGTTTGAAACAGGTAGGGAGCGAGTGCAAGGCGGAAGAGTTGACAACATTGACGGTAAGGATGGAGTCGAGGGTGAAAACAACGCTGATCGACCGTGTGAACCACCAGTGACCATCGAATGTGTCGGACTTGGCTCCGAAACCAGGGACGAAGACGGATCAGCTTTTCGAACACTCGCAGGAACCCTTCTGAGCGATGACACTGATGTCGGCGCTACGAATTGATTCAGCTCGTCCATAGTGGGATATTGACCGTCGAAGAAAACTCGATCGAGAAGCCTGACCGCCATCCGTGTACGCTTGATAAATGCTGTCCAAAAATCTTCAAGTAAAGCAGACTTTTGAGACGTCGCTTCCTTGAAGACTTGGTTCAAGTAGTCATCTGGATCGATCAGGAAATATGTCTTCCGGCCAAAGATATGCACCACGGATTGTATAAGGTTTTGATTTTGAGTTGTGATGAAGGAAATGGTTTGTAGAAACCTGAGATCGATGAAGCGGCCACGCTGCGGTGATTTCACAACCAGGGTTTTGCGGAACTGACGTGACGGAATTCGGATCAGGTCTCGTGTAACTGCAGAGATGGTATGTGTGGAACGTACCTAAGCCATACTCTAGAGTTCAAGAAATTGAGTAGATGGAAAGAAAAGGTAGAAAATGGTAAAAGCCATCTTACAATTGGCACGTGAGCAAATCAGCGTGAAATCTGCATCAGATGACGAAGCCGCAGATCTTTCAATAGGGAGGGGTTGCAAAACAGGCAGAGCTTGTTGAGATGTCCGAATAGCTAGTGTACGTTTGAGGTGATAAGGGAAAAGCTACATGAATTTTTAACTCGGAAGACCTCCGAGAATGATCATACAAGTTACTCACGACCGGCGTAAGACAGTCTTTGCCCACTGAACCTTCTCTGGCACATGTTGTGTATAGTGCCGTAACTTGATTGAAGGATTGAGAACTTTAGGCACGTGGTAAGTAACAGCCTCAATGCCGTGAATAAAGAAACCACATACCCATTGAAATTGCATAGGCTGGTACAAGTTCAGTGCGCTCAAGATACACGCTGAGCTTGTCAAGACCTTTCTCAATAACGTCACACTCTGGCCCACCCGAATACTGAACCTGCAGCCTTGTCCAGGCTCGTATCATTGCCTCAAAAGAGGGAATGGCATCACAAAGTGTCAGGGTTTTCTCAGCTGAAAGCCTCTGCTGAAAAGCAAATGGAACCTTCAAAAAGATTAATCATCGTTATACCACTGTCAGAGTGAGGAACACATACCAATAATATTTCACGTGCGACAGCAAGAGCATTCCATTTATCGTCTTCAAGGCTGTATTTATCACGGAGGTCATGGAATTCAGGTATGTTCAAAAAAGACTCAATGCACTGCGTACGAAAGCATAGTTAGTTAAAATTTTGGTGGTTTTTCCACGGAATAAAAAGTACTTACATCTTCTAGAATTAATGCTCGCTCAATCATTAGCAACGCAGATGACCATTGAGTGTCAATGTCACGAAGGAGCTGTAGATCTTTCCCTGCGAACGTCTTGACAATTTGTGAGAACTGCTGCCGACAAATTGATGATGCCCATATCTGTTAGTCTTTAAATGAGAAAAAGCAACACTGTTTAAATGAAATTAACATACCACACGGATGAGTGCACAAATTGTTGCAATCGGGTATCTGACAGATTCACAGAAGGATCATTTGAATCATATTAGCTCAGCCACCCAACATATAAGGAAAATAGATACCTTCAGAAATCTTACACTGACACTGTTCTCGTATATCATCAAGATAATCATGGACTGTAGGATTCTTCAGGTCCTGCAGTGAGGCATAACACTGCAAGGCATTGCTAAAATGTTTGTGCAGAGTATCCTAGAGCCCACCCGAGTTTTTAACTTGAATTGACGTGAGCTTAAGAATGACTCCAGAGTCTCACACCATGCAGTTGTATTAGATGCAGCATTCTGTGAAATGTTTCATACAAAACACTGCAAGGCTTGGACGGGTAGGAGCACAGGGGAAAAGGCCCAGTGACAGTAGCTGCAAAGCAGGTTGCTCACAGGTGCAAAGCTGGATCTGAGGTCTTTATCTTAACCTACATAGTCCATATGGACTCCACCCATTTCCACCTGTCCAGATGGAATCCATGCGGAGTCTAGGCCTATGTTCTATGGCAGGGCTACTCCAGTTGGACTCCAGACAAAATTGGATGGAAATAGATGGACTCCACTCATTTCCACCTGAGTCTGGTTTTTGATGGATATTCCATGTGGACTATATAGTATATTTTGGACTCAGGAAGTGCTTACTTAATATATTTGGGAGTATTATGATCTTGTAATGTATAATAAACAAATGTTAATTAATTTAAATATTATATAATTACTATTATAGCATTTAACTATTAAAAACTAATATATATATAAATAATATGAGAGTAATAAGGAAAAATAAGGTGTTTATAAGGCTAATAAACAAAACCAAACAAATAAAAATACTCAAACCTGTTATTTGAATATATTTTAAAATAAATATGG
Source organism: Galerina sulciceps (assembly GCA_023014345.1). Taxonomy (NCBI): domain Eukaryota; kingdom Fungi; phylum Basidiomycota; class Agaricomycetes; order Agaricales; family Galerinaceae; genus Galerina; species Galerina sulciceps. The sequence continues at coordinate 55,967 of JAEDXJ010000020.1, read as the reverse complement.
AAAAACAAGAAATTTTTTTTTCTCAGACTCGTGTTTTTTCGAGTTTTTTGGGATTTTCTCGCCAACGGGAGCTGCTAGTCACATGATTTCAATTGATATATGATTTTTAGATCAGGCTGCACAGTTACTATTTTTGGAAAAAAGTTTCCAAAGTATGCAAATTAGTCTAAATATGGCAACAGGACCCTTCAAAAATTAAGTCATCTCTATATTTGAAATCTCCTTAAAATTCCGCATCCAGTGATATCCTATTGACCCTGACCGGACCCTGCCAATTCCGGTGTATCTTGCAGACAGTCCAGTGGACTTTCGACGGAATCCATTGGACTCTACCAAATTCCACTACCTGTCCGACCACAGTCCGGTCACTGTCCAGTCCCTGTCCAGTGAAGCAAAAAGCTGTCCAAATTCTATTACTTTACTGATGAGGTCTTTGGGAATAATAAATGCTTTATTAAAATGTAATACCTACTACATATATGTATATACTAATATTACTACAACCCTTACCTAGCAAACAGACGCCGTGGGAGTCACAGCATGCCATACGGCGGCGCCGCAGTGCAAGACGCGCAGTGCGACAGCTTGGGTGACGTGGCGCAAGGGACGGTGGGTGGTGACAATGGTAGTGGTGGTGCGAACGAGGGCCGCGGCAGCCGCAGTGCGCAGGGCGTGGTGAGAAGGGTGGCGTGCAGGATGCAACCGCAAAATGGGGCAACACAAACAGATGCGGCGACAGCACCAGCACCTGTGTTTGGGTGCGGGGCGCAAATGGCGGTTTGTGGGGGGGGCGAAATAGGGCGGCGTGGTGGACGAGCAGGGCCGCGGGAGTCGCAGTGTCCGTGGTGGCACAAACATGCACTGCGCGAGTCGCAGCACCCGCGTTTTCGCGACGTGGCGTGAGAAGGGGCAGGTGGGCTCGAAACGGGGCAGGTTGGTGGCATGAACGGGTGCTGCGGGAGTCACAGCGCCCGGGTGACGTGGGGTGAGAGGTGGTAGGGAGGGGTCGAGATGGGGGGTCATCACGGCATGAACGGGCGCCGCGGCAGTTGCAGCGCCCGGGTTTCGTTGACGTGGTGTGAAGGGGGTGTCTGTGCGGAAGGGGGGTGGTTTTGGAGGCGGTTTCGGCAAAATGGGGCGTGCACTGCCCATTGGAGGCGGTTTCCGGTGGGCCAGGGTGGTTGTACGCATCATGGGGGTCGAGACGCTGTGGAATCGGTCAGTAGGTGGTCATGAAAGGGGGGGGGTTAACATACCGTGAGCCCCACACAGGCTCCTGGTTGGCAAAACCTGCTGTACCCGTTGTCAGTGTCAAATAAAGGGGATATGCTGGGGCGGGGCTTACCTGTGGGGCTCTAGAACCTCGTTTGTCACCAAAACGAGGTCCTTAAACGATGTTGAGGTGGTGAGAGGTGGGCGGGCAGTGAGTGGGGGAAAGAGAAAGGGTGGGAAGAAGTTGATATTGTGGTGTGGATTTACAGTGCGTGACTCCCAAAAATGGCATGTCACAATCTGCACAACCCTGCAATGTTCACCCTGCGGACTGAACAAAATACACAATCCTGACAATGGGGCTCGTGTGCACGATTGTAGGTCTTCTGCTCTGCAGGAGACCTACCAGGCATATTTCATTGAGGCTGCCAGAGATCTGATCTCTGAGGTGCCTAAGGTGTCCATAGCTGCACGGTGTCACGCATGGACTTTGTTTTGAATAAAGTCCTAGCAAGCTCGTCAAAGTACCCACCATTTATATTCGAAGGTACTGCAAGATTTCTCAGTGGAACGCATAAAGAGGACAATCAAGTCTTAAACCCGACTCAATGAAATTAGGACGATCAAGCACGCAAGCAATAATTATAAATTATCAACATCTAATCATTGGCATTACCAAAATTCTAGCTCCGCTTTAATATCTAGTCAGTCATTAACTTCACCACAACTCGGCAATTACTGAGTCATCTTCATAAAATGACTCATTTCCCACTCAAACACCCTCGACCTCTTTATTTCCACTTCTGACTCAACACACCTTCAAAAATGACTCAATATGATTCAAACTCCCCTTTAATTCCTCACTGCTTATAAATCTCCTCAAATAAATGACTCATTCCTTACAAACCACCCCATAAATTCTATTCTTCTTACAAATCATTTGGAATTATGACTCATTCTGACTCAAATCCCCAAAGAACTTGATAATTATGACTCATTTTGACTCATATCCCCAAAGAACTTGATAATTATGTTACTAATCAGCCTCGGCGCTTAATGATCTTTCCTTTTAAAGTATTATAAATTACCTAAAATTGCTTACATAGTCTAGTTTAGAAAAAGTATAAAAGGCAGCTCGGAAAATTGGCAAGAAAATATACACACATCCAGAAATCAGTCTTGCCAGCTACTCTCTTGCGCTTTCCAGCTCCCTTGTCCTTGCTGTACTTTTACTAGTAAATACAAGGCATCTCATAACTCTGCTTCTATTATTTTATCGAACCGCGACTTTGTCCAGTACTCGATTATTGACCTCAACCGCATTATATTAATAGCTCAATCGACGAGCTATTATCAGAATCTTCCAGTAACATCAAACCAACAGTATCTGCTCTTGCGTAGAGCACTATTTTCAGTGAGTAATCAATTATCTAATTATAACTGACCAGTCTTCTAGTCACCAGTTATAATAATCAAATCACCGATACCTTAATTGACAATAAACGTATAACATCAAGCTTCTTGGTGAGTTGTCAATTCGATCCTTAATATCAAGTCTAGTATTATTTCTTCAAACACGCATCAGTTGCGTCCATTTACTACTGACTACTCTATTTCCTGCAAATCCCAAGTATATTTTAGGTCAGTTCACTCCTCAAGATATACTATCCCTGAGCTTGAAATCTAAACAAGTTCATCATTAAGCAAGTATAATTTTTCTTAAATTAAAGAAATTATACTATTCACCTTCTGTCTAGTGGAATATCTTTCAAATTTCACTAAACAACTTCATAACACGCTCATACGAGTTAGGGCATATTCAGTCAATTCGTCTGAAACCTACGCACTAACTGGAATAGGCCAAAGCATCAACTTTCGCTGAAACCCAGGTGAAACTAATCTCACGTCGACAATGGATGCAAGCTGCTGCAGACAGGATGTATAAATGTGTAAGCATCCAGTTTTGTGCATGAAACCTGGAGGAAATTTAATGTTTGGTCAGATGCATGCAATTACTGCAGAAGATCCAGAGATTCAAATCTTTGGTGGTGTTGTCTATGCTGGTAATGATGATGCAGGTCTCTGGTATATCTGTTGTGTCCTCTGTCCTATTGAAGGAGGTATCTTCAAAGCTTCCTGTGAAGTCATTCCTTAATCATGCAACTGGTCTGGTTAGATAAGCATTTCAACTAATTTCTTTTTTTCCCTTCTTTAGTCTCATTCTCTCCCTTTGGTATCTAGGGATCAATTTTCTGCTGCTGCTGTTGCAATTGCTATAAAGGATGGATCATCAAATCCAGTTGATAAAGCTATCAGCAAAGCAACTGCCAAGTCCACTTGCTCCTCCAATTCTGAAAAGACTGTGAGCACTGTCACTGCCAAACCTGCAAAGGCACCAAAGGCTGTGATTTCCAAGACCATCGTTCATGCTTCTGCTGCTGGTGAATTTGTAAGGAAATGGGCCCTTCATCAACTGAGTATGTTTTTCTCTTTATTATTATGGCAGTCACTGATTATGCTTTGGCAGAGAAATATGATGAGGATCGTGGCAATTTTCCCTGGTCCTTAGCTCCTAACTGGGCTATTACCTTGATGTTCAGGAAGATTTGGCCTGAAAAGATAAAGACAATTTATCCTGGTCGCCCTGGTTTCAACTTCAAGCAACTTCAAACCTGGCATTGGGTTTGCATGGCAGAAGGATTAACAGAAGCTCATTTTAAGCCAGGTGCTGATACCTCAGACCTCAAATTCAGACTTGAGCCTTGGACTGATGGTAAGTTTGATTGCATGATATCAGACACCAATTTATTTAATCATTTTATGTAGAAAAGAAGGCTTACATGAAGAATTCATCTCAGTACTTAAAGATTCCTCTGGTTGTGACTGACACTGGAAGGGTTCTAGTGACTGTCCTGGACACTGTTAATGCTGCCAACTTGCTTACCCTGTCTTCCTCTCCTGAACCTGATGAGCAGGTGACTAAGGCTTTTGTTGCTAAGCCAAAAATCATTTCAAAACGCCCTCTCTCTCCATCTGCCATTCCAACCTCTCATCTTAGTGCACCTTTGAGGCCTGAAGCTGCTCGATTTGAACAAGGATCATCCTGCTCTTATGCTGAACCAAGGGAGAGGTCATCTTTTAGGGATGTCTTTGACAAGATGAACCATGAAAAGGCTAAACAGCAAGCCAATTCATACATAGACGTTGATACAGAGGACATTGAGCTTCAAGCAGGAATCCAGGAGTCATTTGCAAAAGAAACAAGAAAGTTGGCACCTCAGGAAGATCTAGGAGCTAATCAATACACTGGAGTGACATACTGTCTGGGAAAGCACACTGTCCCCTCTGTTGCCAAGCGAGTTCCTGCTGTGGGCAAGCAGAGTGCTCCACCTGTTGTTAAACCAGGTCGCCAAATTGCATCCTATTCTGGTACATCTTCTCAGCGCATCTCTCAGCCTACTTGCCAGACTGTGTCATATTCTCAAGCATCATCTTCTCACACTGTTCCCACCAGGCCTGCAATAAATGATATATTCTCTAATCCAACATTGTGTGGCCCACCATCAAATCAAATCCATGTTCAAAATGCATCACACTCTTCCCCAAGAGGTTCATCTCCAATTGGTTCTTCTGATCCTGCACCTGGTCACATTAGGCATATTTGCTACATTCCCTTGGACAATGAAGAAGATTTGGCTTTGAAGGAACACATGGATTAGGTATGGATGTTGTGTTAGCCCAGGTAGCAGGTCCAACTCCTGCTTTCTCTGCTGGTTTGTCACTCCTTGGTCCAACTCCTATTGCATTCATTCATGTATATACCCATTACACCCTCCTTGCCATACACACTGGCATGTATATCATTTTGAATATCTTAGATTGTGGATCCAACTTCCCATTCTATAAGAAATCTGTCACTCTCTGATTAGTATAAGAAGTAGTTACTTCTACTAATCCAATGCATTTTTGTCTCTGGATTGAATTGGCTTTGTAAGTGGCTTGTGACAGGTAAAAGGTAAGAATATTTTGAAAACATTTCATTCTTCTTTACCTATTCAGAACATGGTCTTTGGCATTAAACATTTGCAAAACATTTTGGAAGGTTTGTGATTGGTTGTTTTGAATACATTTCAGGAGATATTTTAATGAATACATGTTCAGAGATTTGTGAGTGGTTGTTATTGAATACATTGAAGATTTGTGAGTAGTGGTTATTGAATATAATAGAGTGGTCATATTTTGCAAGATAATTTGGTGGCAAAGCACCTGCTGTACTGTACTGTTGAGTGGTTGAAAGACTGAACTAGTATACAGTAATAGCAGCATCATCACTGGAGACTATCCATAGTGTTATGGCTGTACGTGTGGTGTACACCCATACATTTGAAAGATTTGTTATTGAAAACATTTTTAATATTTGTTATTGAAAACATTTCAAAGATTTGTTATTGTAAACATTTTGAGGATTTGTTATTGAATACATTGGAGATTTGTTATTGAATACATTGGAGATTTGTTATTGAATACATTTTGAATATTTGTTATTGAATACATTGGTGGAGAATTCAGAGATTTGTTTGCTGTGAATAGGTAAGTGTGGTACCTAAATCAAGTACACATATGCCATATCAATATCAGAGCTACATTCAGAGATAGATTTGGGAGCAAAACATTTTCAGAAACATTCTTTGAAGTTGAAAATATTTTGAAAAAACATTTTGAAAATGTTTGCATGATTCAGTAAAAGTGTAAAACATTTTGTAAACATTCTGCCTAACTAAGTAAGTAGTCCATATTCAATCAACATCACGTGCAAGATGTGACACCTCCAAAAAAGGAAGGTACACAGTCAATTAAGCAAAAAAATGCGAATTTAAGTGGATTAGAAAATAAATTCAAAAATGTAGCCCCAAAAAATTGTAGATTATATCAAATGACACGCAAATATGAATTTTTAACGAGAAATACAAAGACACCTAGCCTTACTTCAGAATTTTTGTGGAGGATCCAGTGAGGGCTCTTCAAAACGACAGAAAACAGATACAGGTTTAGAGGACATTGAGAAAGAAAATGTATGTTGCTACTCACCAATCATATCTTTTCCTGGTGAAGCAATTCCTATGCAGATACCTATTACTGTCAAGCATATGGATAGGAAAGCCATACACGGTCCCGCAATGGAAGACATGTTGTCAAGATTCCAATAGAAAGACCTCTACGCGTTCCCTCCACTCAGCTGAGTGGTCAGAGCGAGATGGCCTTCTCTACTTCCGAGGCAAGATCTACGTCCCCCCTAACTCAGATCTTCGCCGGCACATTGTCTCCCTCTGCCATGATACTCGGATCCGTTTACCAGCCAGAATCGTGCCTGGAATCTGAAGAGTGGATACCAACGGATGGCGAGTTGATTGTAACCCTTCATATTTGGGATTTCCTGGGATATCGAATAAAGAAAACACGGTGGAAGCCTCCCCATGACTAGTAAAATGGGCTTCTACTTCCCATACTTGTAAGTCTTTGTCGCCAACAATCGCCACGAGGTTTTTACTTGCAGCCAAGCTTTCAACTGGGCCTGATATTGATGATCGGCCACCAAGACGGAAGGTGGAACTCGGAGCATCCTATATTGAAGGCTAGGATCAGAAGCTTGAATAAGAAGAATTCAAGCAAGCGCACAACATAAGTCCGTTGAAAACATGTCCATGCTCCGGACGGCGGTGACAAAGGAGAAAAATATAAGCACCCAGACCCGTCCAGACACCCTACCCAGAAGGTGTAGCATCGCGAAGTCATATTTACCCATCTGATCACTGTGATATCCGATCCAATATTTATCAACTGATTAAGTTTTCCTGACGGAAGGTCCCATATCTTCAATATCCCAGATGTCCCTTCTTATGTTTCAGATGCAGAGAAGCAAAGCAGCAAAACACCTACCTCCTGTCACAAGCCAACGCCCATCGAGGGATAAGGAAACGGCGTGGACGACTTCCTGCAAAGTATATTGCACTCTTTGGTCTAAAATAAACCAGATTTTTTCTGCCTTCGACATCAGTGCAGATGTTGTTAATAGGCGGTCAGAAGTTAGAGACTACACGAGCTGCGACAGATTCAAATTCAATAAGAATAAAAGGCAATAAATCCAGATCCGGGTCTGCGCCACGCATCTGAAAATTTTTCCATCTAGTTCCCCTACAACTTGTGGACAAATGGGCTTTCCGACACCGGAGAGCTCAATTTTCTTTTATTTTCCGCGGCACAGCCAAGTCACTTCCAAAAGAAATTGTCTAAATTTAGGCGATCGACTCACGTCTATTTAAAGAATGTCGTGTGCCGCGGACCTTGGCTCAGTCAGTGCATGATTAACACGCTGCCGGCTCGTTTCCCGTATAGAGACTTCAAGTGACTGCACTCTGCGGCTGTATTGACCACGTTGTCGTCGACCAGAAGCTGGCGCGATTTCGGATCCTTATCGCCTTCTATTGGTGGCAGTTTGCTCTTGCAGTTGTTTGAAGCCTAGTTGAGGATGCGTCACAAGAACCCAGAACTGGATTGATCACCATGGTCCTTCCTTCATCCCAGGAGAAGACGAAGGACATCATTTGTATGTCTATTTGGGCAGGCATCGTAAAATCAGCGCGAGAACGACAAATTCGTCACCGCAGCAAGCAAACATATGTACGTCCAACCTAGGCAGACACCACGTTCGCCTAAATTTAACCCTTACATTTTGGGAAAGGAAAAAAGTTAGAATCCGTTCGCCTGGTCCTTTCATTCAGGGAATGAAAAGGAGTAGGGGTGAGGAGTCAACATCTGAATAACTGTGACCATCGACTTCCTTGCTGTGAATGTGCACGATCTATCTAAACGCCCGTTTTTGGCAGGCGGCGAGACCGCAAGCATGCCTAACTTCGCGGAAGGCCAAGAAATCAATACCTGTTGCCCAAACCTGGCTTTTCATTTTGGGAAGCGAACACCTTTCCGTCCGTTTTGGGCAGAGCCATCCTCTCGGTTCACCTGATTTTGGATGTGAAAGAAGTGTTCAAGTCAGCATTTGTTCACTTGTTTTGGGCAGATTTTAAGATGTCAACATTCGTTCGTTCCGTTTTGGTGGTGACTCATGCATACTCATGGCCGATGCCGAACAGACAGGCACAATGACAGTGAACTTCTTTGATGAACCGTCGTTAAATCCCCTCCCACAGTCCGTCGGAAGTTTTACGTTTCGGTTCAGGACACCGCTCGAATGTCAAAGTTGTCCCATAAAACATCCTCATGGCATGTGGAAAGATTGTCCCCAGCTACCGTATCTCATTGTCTCACCTTCCTTTAACACTCGGCTTATATCGGACCTTATCTTACGTAATGGGCTTTTTTTATAATGCGGACATGAGGTTTGTCACTGGTTTCCTTCGGGTTGGCTACAAAATTACCTGTTCACCGATTGCTCGCTCTTATTCATCAGCTATCAGCTGAAGTTGGAACCATTTCTACAGTTGAACCTAAACCTATTAGAAATCTACCCGGAGATTGTTAGTTCTAGATTGTTGATTCACCTGAGGCTGTTCATGGTAATAACCATGTGATGTTATATGACACGAGTACAAGTCTTTAAACCAGAGAGTTGTCAAACGATTCCCTCGATTCTGTGCTCTCAGTGTTGTTGAACATGGCACTGACTACACGCATTTATAACTCCTACGTGGTCGTTACCCCAAACAATGACATTCTGTCCACTGCTTCTACTTCGGAGCAGCTCAAATCAGCCGTGAGGTGGTTTCGTGAAAGAGTCAAGGTGAGCTGCAGCCACGGCGCTCCGTTCTACTTTTCAAGATCCTGATGCACCGTTAGATTCCTAATAGTTGGAAACGTAGCCGATACAGGACTAACCAAAGGCTGACACTCGCTCACGCTCAGAGCGTAGTCTCTGTCGCCCAACAGTGTGTGACTGTACGACGGGACCAAGAGGATCATATCATTCGTAATTTTCTCCAATCTGCAAATGTGGTGGACGGCGCTGAGAGTGCTTTCAACATCGCTCGAGCAGCTAGGAATACTCTTCAAGCCGAGTCGGACCTTATTTCTTCCCAGTTCAGGGAATGCCAGATTCAACTGACAGTGCTAGAGGGTGCTCTCGAAGAAGCGCGAACATTTCTCGAAGCAGCCGACAATCAGATCGACAAATTGACAAGTCACTTGGCTCAATATAATCGACCTCCTCCCCCTGCCAATGACTACACAACACTCCCTGCATCAGTAATGGCCACATACCATTCGCATATCCACGCATTTCTTACCATCAACTGGGGTACGGGCACTGCTAACCCCAAGACCATCAGGTCGACCTGTCCTCACTGTGGTAACGTAGTAGTGGTGGAAGGAATTTCATCACAGCAATGAATGGCTTAAATAATTCCTCGCCCTTTTTTTTATTCATGACATTTGCGTTGTCTGTACTTGAATTACCTTTTCTTAATTGTCTGTACTTTTTTCCACATGTAAATCAACGGCGGCAGGGCCTTCTGACGTTCTTAGCGTTGCCGTGTGATAGTCACGTCTTCGGTCACTGGCACCTCTGAGTTCACAGGTCTCGGGTAAGCCAACCAGTTTACCAACTGCATCCATTGAAAGGCTCATCGTTGATTATGATCAAAGGAATAAACAGCTACCAAGATAGCAAATAAGAGCAACAAGAAACCCCGAAGAAAATCCTTTCCAGTATATCATATATGGGGCTCTCCGCATCAGGTTTGTTGCATGCAAATTCCATGCGCAGTCCCACTGCCTAAGGATATTCGCAGAGCCCATCTTTTTAGCGGCAAGTAAATGGGGTACTGAAGACCATGGTTCAGAAAATAAGAAATGTGAAGCCTCTTCCTGTCGCAGACGTAAAATGTCTGGTTCACGAAGCGCAAATCTACGAATACTGGGAAGATGGAAGCAAAGGAACTCATAAGGCTGCTTCGTTCCAGCTAAGATATTTATCGAAGATTTTTCCACGCGATCGCCACTCGCATATGTTAATATCACTGCAGGAGATTAGAACATCATTAGTCTTGGTGCTCATAATATACGAGACTTGCCTGTGGTTCCCTTGCGCAAATTTCCACCATTTAGACGAGAAAGGACCCAGGTTTTTGACTTCATCTCTAGAAATATTGTCCCCTTAATACCAAAAGACGGAATGTCGACCAGATTTAGCATGCCTGTAATGCGCATCACATGAGCGAAGATAATTCCTTCTTGAGCAGCGTAGTATCCTGCGACATTCCGACTATGATCGATGACACCTGAATATCCTGTTTCTCTTGAACCTTCAATTTTGAAACAAGTCATCGATCGAAGAACAGCCCAGAAGATATGAACCACATGCCTGGCAGATCAATGATTGTAATTCGTTCCAAAATAAATTCCGGTGCTATTACTTGAATATAAACCACCCCTTTAGAAGGAGAGGAAGAGAACAGTATTTTCGAATAGTTTTTGGCGACTGTATCCTCGTCCATGGATAGAATGGCTCCTACGTCGTGGATCTGCGAGAAGGCAACGATTTCGGCTTTTCGTAAGAGACGTTGGAGTTGACCTGGACTTGAACACAGGCCACCGAGGGACATAGCCCTACCGACTTGCAGTTTGGAGTCAACGAGCCTCCGAAAGAAATAACCAACAGAGACCTTGGCGGACCAGCGGTTATTGTCAGAACGCCGCATATCCCACTCAACGGGACACGTCGTACTAGTCCCAAGTAGTACCTGCAGAGTCCAGAGTTAGCTAATAACCCAATCATTTTGATTAATACTCTCACTCCTGAGATACTGCCAACAAGGGATGATTTGCCTTGAAATAATGGGTCGAGGTTGGCGACCTGAAAGTAAACATGGGCTCACCACTAGCCTTAGATCCCACAAGGACGACCTTTGGGTGCGGCATGCTTCACTGTGTATTGTACTACTAGTGGACACCGGTTGTGAGATGAGTGGAAAACAATGATTCTGATGGAAAGTCCGAGTCTTTTCAAACCATCACGACGACAGGGTCACTGCACCTTCATGCCCCCGGATTTCCAACACCGCTGGAATTATTTTAGAACAAGTCCATTTTGGAACAAGGTCAAGTTCAATCTAGAAAATAATGTAACGGGGATCTCTGGAGATTTTGAATTCATGGTGTATTGACCAGTTGTTTCGTAACCGTAAAAGTTAATAATTGGGACAAGGGACAGGCGCTCAGATATATAGCGTTTGTTATGCTGGTGCTGGTAACTCTTCACCTACATGAAGAGAAAAGCGAGCCTGTCGAACTTCGTCCCCGTTCCTGACGACAGAAGTTTCAAAAACCGCAGGATAGAATCAAAGGTTTTTTACCAGGTGTGCCCCTCCCTTTTCCAATTGGTGCCAAATTAAAGAAACTATGCCAGGCACTCATGGACGAAGTGGGAATCGATTCCCCAAATATGGAGGACCTGAGGCGCGCCAGGGTCCCCAATCTCAAATCCATATGTGCTCGTTTTAGCCTTTCCGTTGCTAAGACAGGTGGCGTGAAACACCCTGTGAGTGTCAAGCTGGATTATATAAATGCCATCACCCTTCATATGGAAAACCTCCAGGTATGTATCGGCTTTCCTAGATCTTTCAATTGGTGATTCTGATCCGAAGTTTAGTCCCAAATCACTAGTGCATTGCGAGACGAGGTGCCTATGGATGCACCAGAGTCCAGGACGACCCATCCTCAAGATCAGAGCCACTTCCATCAAGGGTATGAATTAAGAGTGTCCCACAATGGATGAATATAAATAATTTACAGGGAAAAGGAACAGCCGCCGAAGCGCCTTGTCAAGGTTCGGTTCTTCGAGAAGCCAGACGACTATAGAACCAATTACACAGCAGAATTGATGCTTGCCTACCACCCTGAGGAGAGTATCAACCTCCAGGAATTAACAAGTCGGCTGTCTTTAGATCGACTCTGCGAGGTAAACCATTTGTTTTTCAAAACGACTTTCGTCCCTAAAATACATCAAGATCATTCATCCCAAAAGTTATAAGCCGTTTCTAATTTCGTCAGATGGGGTGTTAGATCCCAACTTACTTCCTATGCTCCTTGGCACCCAGGGATTTTTACGGGTAACAAAATCACTATCTAAAAAAAACGGCGTCCTTTAAGAGCTATTGCCTGTACATGATACGAGTCCACTTTTTAGTATTGTCGTAATTAGATGACGACCGCTATTCACTGCTCTTTATGCTTGTACTCTTGCTATCGCCCAGCAAGTTTCAGATTCTTGGCACTTACTGGAGGCGGATGAGCAAATAGCCCACCAGTCCTCCCACTCTGGGCGTTCTGATTGGCGGTCATACTTGTCCAAGGAGCAGAGAAGAATCAAGGGCTTGTTTTTGGAAATGGGACGATGGATATGACAAGGTGTCGAAACATTGCGAGCAAAGACAGATTGTCGAGTGCGCAACATGAGTGATGTTGCGCACTTTTTTAGCCCAAAGAACGAAAATGATAAAAAAAAAAAAAAATTACCGCGAACCAAGCCAGCCTGCATAAATCGAACACTCGAGCTGCGGATTGAGTGTGCGGGCAAGGGACGAGGGTGCGGGAGAGGGAAAGAGACGACTGTGCAATGACAGCAAGTTCAGCTGTTACAAAATTAGGATTCATTGCTAGCGGGATGGGTATCTACAGGCGAACAAGCGGGGTCGCAGGTGCTAGACGGAAGGCCATCCATGTCGTTAAAGGAAAGCGATCAGTAGCACCGCTGCCGTTCCCTCGCCATCGTTAGTGACTCCTTCGCGTTCTCTTTTATATGCCTCCGGAGCTACCTCTGGCTTTTTGGTACTCAGATTGTCGAAATTTGACCGGGAGTGAGTGTATAATCACCGGGACGAGACTGGAGAGATATTGAGAGGGAAATGGATCTTGTGACGGTTGTTGCCGGAAACGGCGTTGTACGACGAGAGCCTGACAACGGACACATCCTTTGAAGTGTCCAGAGGCAAAGTGCGCACAGGCTCTCAGCGACAGTTTGGGTTTGCGCAGGTAGACTGAGGTAGTGATTATCCTAGGTAAGAGTCAACACATCTAATGGAATAATGAGGAATAGTAACCATATTTGAATACCTTTATCGCATGAGGCAGTGCGGAAGAGGGCGAAGACGAACTTGACGATGATCGTGAAGAATTAAGGGAGGTTGATCGTGGTCATCGATAACGGAAAGAGTGTGACGCGAGATCCTCAGATTGGACACGGCGATTTCATCTTACTTGTGTTCTAAATACCTCGAACGGATCGGGGAGTGTGTGTATAGAACAGGAGCGGTGACGAGCCATGTGCAGATGCGCGACGTTGCGAATGACCCGGCGCATCAGGCAGAAGTTGTAAATCGATATTACGCCTCGAAACTACGGGTCTATTCAAATAAGGTAGATAAGCATTGTATCCTCGGTTGGTAAAAATGTGTGCCTACGACGCCCAGTATCCTTGGAATAGATTAAATGCAGAACCAAGGAGAGCAAATTTGCCAACCTGTCGGCTCCGAAGGTGATTGAAGCCATGTCACCCTTTGAAGTCTGGCCACTGAGATCAATTGAGCTTGTGGAGACTGTGTCAGGGGATGCCAGTCAGGCCACGCTAACAAGATGGGGCGGTCACTTCAGCCAATAGAACACGACTGATCATGAGAAAGTATGACGACAATGGAAAGAGAAGCATGTCCAAAATTAGATGTCGATTCGTAACCCAAACGGCCCGGGATCTTTGGCACTGACCTTATTCCGAATGTACTTACACTCCTCGAGATCACCCGATCACCCCAAATTCGGAAATTCGCGGCATTGCCCATGCAAGGAGCCGAAGGGTGGCGGAACGTGGATCCAGAACATGGGGTGGGGGCTCCGGCCACAGGCCGAAAAAAATTTAGTGACTTCGTCGTTTCTTGCCTTAAAATTGGCTGGTAGAGGTGACTATTTCATCAGGAGAATGATAGAGTGACCTTGAAATACAGTCTGACAGTGACAAAGGACGTCAGGAAAATATTTAATATGACCTTCCAGTAAGTAGATGACAGGCGGAATAAGTAAAAAGTAAACGCCTCGAGCAGGATTTTTGATTGAAATAGAAAGTCTGTGATATATTGACGGAAAACATGCCTTTTGGGGGGTTTCCGCGCCTCCACGAAAAAAATTCAGTGAGTGTTGGTACATTTTCCACAACACCTGTCGTATGACCTCCCAACTTGAATTTGGCAGGATAGCATAGAAAATGAATTTGAAGAACAAATGTCGGCTTCTTATTGCAATGCCACGGTTGAGGTTTGCAAAGAAAAAAAAACATAGAAATTCAAGTTGGTATATGAAACGAAAATTGAAAGGGGCTAAAACACTCTCGCCATACTCTAGGCGTCTCCCTCCCTGCATAACATTCCCAAGCCGTCGTCTTGCCACCATCGACCAAACACTGGAAACGCTCGAGAAAACGACAACAGTCAGAGGAAATCACAGAGAGATGTTTGGGTGTCAGGCAGAATTCCACGCCTTCGCAATTCAATATTAGAACCTTTAGGGCTGGAAACCCTTGCAACCAGTGTAGAAGATAATTCTAAAAACGTAATTCGGACACTGAACAGGGCAGGATGAGTGCAACTCACGTAGAGTTCGTTGTTCAAGTGGTCGACCGATATCTCTAGTGACTTCACGTTTTGAAACCCTAACATAGGCGTAGTGCTACCGCCAGCAGGGGTGCAGCTACAAAAAAATGCCGAATTTTGACGAGAGGACCATATGTGCTGATTTAAGCGAACCGGAAATTCGATGATCAGTCTAAATTCATCGGAAAAACAGACGGAGCTGGTGGTGGCAATTAGGCTGGTCATAGACCTGACCGCGTCACAAAATGTCGTGTCTTTGGGATTAGTTCCGACTTTAACTGGTCGTATATGCATCGAAGAAAGAACAGAAGCATCTTGCAAGGTACATCTGACATAATTTGCCGAAATCTTGACAGATTTCAGTCGTGGAATATGTAGAGAACCCTCCGTGATGTCTGTCAGCTTGGCTTTTTTGCTGACGGAATTTAGAAGCACGACGTTTTCCAGAAAGGTATGACGGAGGGTGAAGTGGTCCGGAAGGAGAATCGGCAATGGATCGTGAACTATGGCGCTGAAAGTCTCTAAGGCCGGGAAATGTATTAGGGATAGTGCCTCGTCGTATTCATTTTTAGTGGGGCAGTCAATCGAGAGGTCAAAGGTCAATCCACTGTGTAAAAACAGAGGGAAAATGAGTCGAAGGGATGGTGTACAGAAAAAAGCCACGTCAAGTTTGCATATCAACAAATCTTTCATCATAATTGTGATCAATTGTGGGTCCTTTTTGCTGAATATAAATTCTCGGCAACGATAGAACGGTACGTCGCTTCGGCATCCCAGATTTTTTTGAACGGTGAAGGATAAGCAACTTGGGCCTAGGGATCCAACAAGAGATACCAGGGCAGAAGAAACCCGGTCATCCCCTAAATATGGATCTGAGGGAAAAAAGCCGATGCAGAGTGAGGAAATTTTACATTTTAAAACGAATGAACATATCTCGGGATTGAATTCAATCAAGTGCAAGAGGTCAACTTCCAAATAGATTTTCCTGCTATCTTGAAGTTCCAGGAAACTTGTGAGTATTGCAATCGCAATTGGTGGAGTTTCCTCCAACAATTTTATGGTGGTAAAATTGTTTCCTGCGTTGATCACTCCCTCTTCAAAAAGGTAACGACGATTGCACAGGGTGCGCAGAGTACTGCAGACGCGGGAGAGTGAGAGCAAGCTCTTTCTGGTCCCACCGTCAGCACCCAAACAGTCCAACAAAACGTGGATAATATCCAAAGGAAGTGACATCAGCTGTAAGAGTTAGGAAATTGTAAGCTGGTTTGATTGGGCAGTGGAATGTCGAACGCACTCACAACACTACCTGGCTGAGTTCTCGTGTCTTGTCGTCTCCCCAGCCAATAGTTACGACAGACAGTACATACATTAGCTTGTATCTGAGGGTTCAGGCCCGAATCTTTGTCCAAGTTCCGCGCGGAGGAGATATGCGAAACTTGCCAAAAATCATGAAGAGTACCACTACGCATAGCTTTGAGGCGTTTTTCGTAAGGACTGGTTGAGAGTTCTCGAGCTTAAAAACCGGGGACATATATACGTGAAGCCTTCTGCCCATGTGCCTTTGCATTAATTGTTCGCTCCTGAGGCAATTTCCTGTGGAAGTAAATCAAGATACAGTGACCAAATCCCACGCTCTCGAATAATCCAAGGCTTCCAACTTCCAAATGGGGAGGTGACAGAGATGCTAAATCCAACGTCGCTTAATTCGAGAAATGGACTCTGTGAAAAATTTATAGCTCGAAATGGCGGGTATTCTAAGATTTCAAGCGAAGTTGCGGCAACATTTCGAACGTCTAAATTAAGGCTTTCTGCCATTGAAAGCCTATCTATCCTAGATCAGACCAAACATCTGTATGATGTAGGCCTGCAGGAATTATGGGTGAAGATTTTTTCTGAAAGCGGCCGTAATTTGGTAGTAAAGACCTGCTTCATACAATGAGCAGTAGAGAAAACGAAACGGCCTCTAACTCTGCAGAACTAATCGCAAGCCAGAAAAGAAACCGTTCTCCTTCGGTAGTGCTCCTTCAGCGCTAAATCGCGAATGAAAAGATCAGGCGAAGGTGCCTTCAACCACGAGGGTGAGAGCTGCTCACCATTTACGAGACCTCCTAATAGTATGGCACTCCGATGATGCAAAATAGCAGAATCGGCCTTTCAAGGTAACTGCCAAGCCTTTACGCAACTTCAATAAACCTAAACGGAAGTACGCTCACAGCGCTCAGCTACGCGTGGCAAGTCATATCCATTAGCCATGGCGCTAGTTTGATGACCCCAAATGATCCACGTGGCTTGGTGTCTGTCCGTTTTTGGTTTCTGAATTAGGAAAGCTCGGTTCCGTACACTCGATCCAGGGTGCCTGATAGGTTGGTTGGGCTTCGTCCCAATATAGCAAACCGGTTATTGCGAACTTGAAAAATGTTCTAATTTGGATCAACCAAGTCATCAAGCTCCTCATGTGGGCTTAGATTCGCATTTGTGCATTTGCTCATAAATAAACGGTAAATTTCTTCATTTCCAAAACCACCATGCCTCGCCGAAAAGTGAAGCACGTCCGTTTCTCAGAGCAGAATACGTTCTTTTCATCACCTCCAGATAGGGTACTACCTCCCACATTCTCCGCTGCGACGCCAGTATTTATGAGACCTGGTAAGTTCGCTGCTGCAATTTCCTTCTGCCTTCTAATCCATGTCTTCCTCTTCTCATATTGGATAGATTCTTATCCTCCATCCTCAGTCAACCCCGGCAATATCTTTTTACACCGTTTCCTCGTAAAAAGCGCCGTGAATTGGAATTTAATAGATAGTCCGTCAACAATTACTGGCTGCTCCGGATTCGTAATCGACCACCGTGCAATCTACGAGCCAGCGACCAACCCACCCAGAAGCTCTATGGCTATCACATCCCCATACTTACCCAAGACGATAAAAGTTCATGCGACGAACAGCTTGTACATTACCGTGGAAGATGTCTTCCATGCTGTATACAATTCTCTTCGTACGAATATAACGCTTTCAGAATTCAATGGGTTAATGACAGATGATGACCGATGGCGAGCAGCACGCGAGTACCAGCACCGATATAGGAGACACTACAACAAGAGAAAGTACGAGGAAGAAAAGTACGGTGGAATCAAACACGTTGATCTCCTCATGGGACACACTCGCTTTCTTGGCATTTCAAGGATCTGCTGTCGGTCGGACACTTATCAGCTTAATGTTTCATGGTAATAAAACTTGAATAGGCATTGGGATACAATTCTTCTGTTTCAAGTGTAATAACCATTAGCCGTTGTATTAGCGTTACTCCTTTGCGATAATTCCTTTTTCTTACATGTTGCCGTTCCTCCAGCCTCATATGAATATTCAATATTTACGTGTTCGAAACCATGCTCTTTAAACCAGAGCTCTTGATCATTTAACGAGTATCGGTTGTCCTTGCCAGACAATTGATATGTCTCCTCTGCGAATTTTGATTGACATCCGGCCCGTGGCTCCTTCATCGCTGGTCTGTGGCTTTGATCGACGATGTCGGCGAGTTTTCTAAGATGCACATTGCGCGAATATGAGATATTTTGCGTGTTCAATGACTGTACGATGTATTTCTTATCCTTGCGCTGGTTTTTGATGTCATAATTTGATAAAATTTGTAAAAATTTTGAGGTAAAAGAGCAGCTTTTAGACCAGCGATTTAGTCACAGTGGAGCCATGAGCGAGCCACGGGCCGGAACCGCACATCATGCATCATGATCAACGGGTGGCTCTGCACAAACTGTCTATTTTATAATCTGCATCCGGGCACGCGATCCACCTAAGAAAACTGCTCTGCCGACTTGCCGTGCTTATCTAAATCCAATTGATGGGAACATTCGGCAAACCATGACGTGGGAACGGTTGATAAGTATCGTGCAATGAGTCAACTCACCACCATTCCCTCTTCCTCTAGCCTCATTCGCATGCCTGGGCCGAAAGTTCAAGGTTACTGGGACATTGGGGAACGGGAAGATGTGAGGTACGTCGCAAAATCAGGTTCCCATACACAGCTGGCCCACATTTCAGCGCTGTTCAGAACGACGCATTATTGCGAAGCCATGGAACTGCGTTTTCGTTACGTTACAACGAACACACCTACCTGCGGTGCCGTTTGCGAGGTGCGAGATGGACTATGAAGATTCGTCGGCGTTAACACACCCTCTGGCAAGCGGCACAAGCTCATGTGAGGCTTCTGTTGTGTCGGGGCTCTCATATGATGGGTTCCGGCTGCCAGCGGATGCGTTTTCCTGCCTCCTGGGCTCGTGTTGTGTCAGAGCCCTCATGTGAGGGTTCTCTCTTCCAGTGGATATCTTCTGAAGCCTCATGCGGCCATTTCCGACGTCGGCGCACCTGAAATGTGAGGCTTGTGTTGTGCTGGAGCCCTTATGTGAGGGGTACCAGCTGCCTGTTGATGTGTTTTGACGTTGCCGCATCCTTCGTGTGCATGGGCCTTTTGCGCCAGTAGCTGCGATTTGCACTGTCCACTCTGCTTCCTACCCTTTATTTTCCCGATTCTCAACCGCTGCCGCACCCACTTTTCCCCGGTCTCATTTCCCGTGGTAGCTCAAACGCGTGAATCCTACCCAGCAGACGGTCTGTGGCTTACATGGCAAAAATAGGACAACGACGAAGCATCGTAGGGCAATACATACTGGGGCTGAGAACCAGATAGGAGGAAATGGGGAGGGAATGAGGGTTATACACGACACGGAGCAAGTAAACCTCCACTTTTTCGCTCAGCACCTCCCTGCTAACCCATTTGAACAGGATTACAGGTCTCGGCCGGGTTGCAACTCTTTGACCCCCTCCCGCACCCATCGTGCTCGTTACAACCAGAGCAGCCGCTTTCGTAAGCCTGGGCGGTGCACCCTGCAGCCGTAGCCTCGTGAAATGCGCCGAGCGAGCTCGAACGCGATGTCGGTGCTCGCACCGACATCGCAACACAGCCGCCCCGATCGTAAGGAGCACCAAAACCCAGTACGCCCTGGCCTTTCCCCGTCCTCTCTTCTTATCATCAGAAGACAAACATTATGTTATTATTTTCAGCCGCGAGTAGTCGCTCGCACCGTCCCATGTGGCGTGAGCACCCCCGCCCGAATCCTATTGCCAAAACCCGCGAACCCAGGACGGCGACAACGGAGAACAAGCCACCTCGGGCCCGAGCACCTCTCACGCGACGGCAGCCGGGGCACGCGCCGAAAACAGACGGCGGCCGACGATTCCCTCTGTCCCATAGCCTTCGCCCATCGTTGTCATGGTCCAGGTCGTTTGTCTCCTGCACCATCGTTCATAGCCCCCATCCTGTCGTCTTCGCGCGTCGTCGTCCCACATCAATTGTCGCCTCGTTCATTTGTTTGGATGCTGGACCTACATGTAACTAGCTAGTGTAGTACCAGATTTAGATACTTCGTAGGCTCTTTATCCAGTACTCAGTAATTCGGCTGAAGGTTGACGAATACCTAAGACTGCTCTAGACGTCAATAAATTTGCTTTGTGGACTCAGGCTCCGCACAGACTACCTAATACCAATGACAACACTGTAGTTTCTTAATCTCTTGTTAAATGTCCATTAGCTGTCCATTAGATTTTTCACTCTTATAATTCCATCATTTTTTCCCCTGATAGTCGCAGTGTGACTCGGTGTTCAGCAAAGATGGAACTGAAATATCAAGGAATGGGTAGCAGATATCTATTCGGAAGGTTTTCATTCTAGGATGTATTATATCTGAATAACTACTGACGATGGGCCACAGAGAGCAATGTGTAAAAGCCGAATACGGGCAGTCGACATGTTTGGTTTGAGTTCTGGGCCAGCGGTGTCTGTGTTACGTAGTTCAAACCAATTCTCACTGTCCACGCAGGTAAATTGGGCTCCGGACCAGGCTGACCACCCAAAAACAAAATCAGGTCAACTCCCAGAGCCGGCTGACCCCCCACACCCGGGGAGGTTAATGTTCGGCCAGTAAACTTTCGCTGCCTTTTGGGGATGACAATTGGATGACAAATCATTTTTTGGGTGCATACGAATTTGGATAGTCATCTCCGGCAATTTGATCCCAATAAAGGCTGGTAGGGCTTGACCGTGACCGGAAAGTTGAACTTTTTAATCTGAGTCCGAGCCAGATATGTAGGTGCCGCATCTACAAGGCCTGATGTCTCACCGACGCGTCCCAATTCGTCGACATATCACGTTACATGCGGCGTTCCCTTTTTGGGTCAATCGGAATTTTACTAATAAGTGACAAAGCGCAATCAATCGTGAATCTCGCATTCCAGATGAGAATAGTGTCATTTATTAACCAAGAAATTGCTTAAGTAGTTGGACATGAGGTACGGCATAAGAGTAAACTTCCCTGAAGGTCCAGTCGACTTTTGTTAAAACAATCCAGACTATAAATAATTGACTCTTTTGACCGAATTCAACCTCTTACCTTCAAGCATGTCAAAGCCATGGGTGAGCTATTAATTCGTTCGCCAATTCGTTCTCTGTCTAGAGTTCACTTTATTTCATTCACAGAGCCGCCCAGCCTTTCCATTTTTAAATATCACAACTTCCGAGAAAAACATTCCTTTCAATGCAACACATGCCCCTTCATCAGTTAACTCTGGTAGGGTGACCAGTGCCAACCAAACGGCCGAGATCCTCGAAACGCATGTAGGTTCTTCATTGGATATTGAGTTGCCACATTTTGCTTATCTTGATAAATGCCTTCTTGTCCCAGCAGTCTTCAACTGAACAAGACGATCCAATGGGAGAGGAGGAAAGGCAAGTCGGCCTTCGTTCACCATTAGTGCTCTGAATTCATTAGACTGGCTTAGGGAGTCCGGTTTTAGAGCCGACACTGAATCTCCTCGTAACTTTGTGGATCCGCGGCGGGTTCATAAAAAGGTTGCGACGAGTCGGAAACCAAAGTCACATCAACAAAAAATTCTCCACGTATGTCCAACAAGCCAGCTATCAAGTCCCATTTGTGACCTTGCATTCCACAGTCCATTATTAGAAAATATCTTGTTGTTAAAAACTTGTTGCCGCAGAACGACGAGGACGACATTGACAAAGGAAAAGCAGCTGGAAAAGCTTATCCCATGCCCAGCCTTCCACCTTCTCCTGACCCTGTTATTGTTGGAGCATACCTAGCTTTGCAGCACGAAGGCCCTAGCATTGAAAACATCTTAATTCACTGGAAGGCTCCTATGAGCCACCTTTGGAATGCAAGGGCTATCCAGCTACTCGTCGTCGACTTTGAGGTCTATGTCCAAGAGAAGTATTTAGCGAAGCTTGTCGAACTTCTGGGTGATCAGGCTGTTGCTGGAAATATCGGAAAGAAGCTTGATGACATTTGCTCTATTGAAGAGCTTATTGAACATAAGCTAACGTCTCGTCGGAACACTTTACGGTCTCTTCTCCGAAAAGTGGAGGCCATGGCAGCAAGTATGAGTGCTACAGAAATTTCTGCTGTCCTCTGGGAGAAGAACGAGGATGCTCAATGTCGAGCGCGAAGGAAAGAGCGTAAGAAATTGGTTCGTCAATAAGCTTTTCGGCTCTTGCTTTATGCTGACAGCAAAAGTTGTTTAGAAGTTCTTGCGTCGAGACGCCATCATTGAGGACGCAATCCTTCTTCCGAAAAACATCGAGAATGCGGATAATGCCAAGAGATGGAAAGATATTAGATTTTTTTTTAATCACTTTGGAGTGGCTGAAATGTCGACCGATGAATCGGAAACTGAGGGAACATTCTCCCAAGCCAAAACCCTCCGCCGTGTTAGGAAATATTGGCTCAGTACTGCAGCTTCAAACGTGGGTGCTCTGCATCGGTTCTTCTCCATCTAAGTGCTCAAATACCTTTCAGGTCCTCCACTATGTTGATTCGCAATATTCTCCCAGAAAGCTATCTGGAGCATTGAAAAGAGGCGCCCCTCCTCTCCTCCGGATCAACCAAGCCCAGAAGGTCAATCGAACAGACACACCTACTCCCGAGATGCCCGCCAATTTCTACGCACCTGAAATCACCTCTACTGCATTGGAAATTCTTGCTCCTAAATCGGCCATACACATTCCAATTGTGAGTCCAAATATTAACTATTTCTTACCTGCGACATGCCTAGGCGCTCACCATTTGGAACGCGAATGCCCAGGTCCCTGTGGATTGAGAATATGCAATAAATTGGACAATTCAATGCCACCGTAACTTGAACCCTAAGTACTAAGTATCCGTAAATTGAAGTAGTAGCAGTCTCGCCGGTAGCCCCAGTGTTATTCGTATAAATACATTCTAAGGTTAAGTCTCAGTATCCAATTCAAAAGGTTAATAACTCTTAATAATGTCTTAAGAAGGAACAAGTCACATACCGGTAACTGTAAAACCGGGTAGTTGCTCAGGCGTGCCATTGCAAAGGCCCAAAACATATATCTGCTTGATACTGGAGTCTGAGCTCATCGTTGCGCTCGCGAGCAGGTCGAGTTATCTATGAATGTTGTAGGTTTGGGTGTCTTCCAACACTGAACAGCCTGAGTGGACTTGGAACTCGCCTTTTTTTGTGTAAAACCGCGTCTATGCAGTGCCCTTGTAATGGTGGACAAATCAACATCAACATTAATTGCGACAAATAGCGCGTGCTGTATTTCTCATCCATATATCTGGTGTTCTTTCGACAAGACGTTCCAAATACTGCTCGTGTCAGGACGCGTTGGGATATGGAAACATGGGAATGGACATACAGTGACTTCCAAGGACGACAGAACCCTTGGCCGCCCATTTTCCAAGGATTTACGAACCACTCCTCCTCTGTACTTCCAATTGCTTTTTATCCTTGAAATTTTCCTCAAGCCCATTCCTGTCACTGCCTCGATTCCGTAGTCTCTCAGCCCCGTAGGTGCATTTTAAAAATGAGGCGCTTTTGTTCCTCTGAAATATAGTGGAAGGTCATGGTGTCTATACAAGAATTGAAGATGATTCCGTCATAACGAGGTAGCTACCAAATTCGGTTGTTTGTATAAACACGGGCGCACCAAGTGGGTTTTTCAAATACGCCTACAGTTTTGCAGTTAGCTGGAAGAAACATCGAATTTCGATGACGCGGTTGAATTGAAATTTCTTGCCTGCTTTTACTAACGCATTGGAATCACACGAGAATGAAATTATCATCGCCTAAGTTCAGTTACTAAATTTCAAGCGCTTAGATTGAAATGCCGCCGATCACCAGCGTCTATAGCTAAAAATAACCTTACGGGTATTCGCCATTAACACCGTCTTGGTTTTTGTAGTCCAAAGAAACAGTGCTTACATATAGCTCTTCTGTCTGTTTCCTCTACTAAAAGCATTTGGGCTTCCTTTTAGATATGCCCGATTTGCTGTGTTTTCGAGAAACGGCAGCTGCTATAAGTCGCGCTCAAAGGACTAATCTTGGTGCATTCCTACTTGAGATGTGCATTGGTTAATTTATCAAAAATGTGAAAAAAGTGGCCAAGAATTTTTTGCAGTTTATAAAGCACTAAATATGAATTACATGAACTTTTAATTTGAGAAGAAATCTCATGATTAATCTTTTTTTGAGGCTTTCGGCCAAACCTACAAACTACATGCTTATATTTCTTCAAACGCCGCTAAATCCCATCAAATTTTCTCTGTGCCGCATTGAGGGCATAAGTCACTAAGTAAGGTACCCAATGAGAACCAAACATGGAGATCAATGTTAAAGGACTCACTGCAATGGCAGGGTGTCGCCGATCTGAACGAAGTACAGACTTCCGCCTGCGCGAACGACGTGCCCAAACAATGTCTGGGGTTCAAATTACTCGTCAACTGTAGCGAAGTTATACGAAAAGAAGGACTCACAGGCATTCCGTTGGTCATATTCCATGCACAATCTTCGTAGGTCCCAATCTTATTCACCATTTTTCCATTTACCCTGACCGCGAATATGCATGGGGCGTTTTTGCAAAGACGCGGAAGGTCCGCAACACGGTTTGCATTCGCGGGAGTGGTGTTTGGGTTGACGTTCATTCTAGTGGAAGTCAAAGGTGAGCAAGGTAGTTTCTTCGAGCAAAAACATCGACTTACGTTGGTTTACTTGACGCTAGTGCTTAACTGGATCGAGTGCAAACGAGGGAGGAAGGCGTACGGTGGTAGTGGTGAAGTAGAAAGTGTGAGCAAGATGGGCGCGCAATCTAGGCTCGATTTATAAGTCACGGCTTCGCGTCAATAGTCGCGGGACTGCGTGGGTAGGTTTTGGAACGAAGTTATTCGCGATTGACGCTGAATATCGGTGGCAGTGTAGAATAAGCGCTCGAAAAATTGATTTTTCCGTCCGTATCGAATGCCAGACGTTCAATTTCGAAATCTTGTTTTTGAATTCTTGGGAGCTATTAATTTGGATGACTCTCAATTTGGTTTCCACAGACTTAACGATATCCTGGGGAGTATATTTCGAATCTGAAGCCGTTCTTTTTAGATTCGTGTGAACTATTTAGCTTACTACTAAATTTCATTTCTGCAGACTTGATGTTGCAGCCTCCAAAGGTTTTGATTCTTATGACACGAAGGTCATAATCCCCTTTTTTTATGTCTCGCGAGTTGTTATCAAAACAGTTCTCTAAATATAATTCGCTAGAATTCGAACCCCAGGAATCCAAGTCCACTGGTCGGGCTTGAAATATTTCAAGGCTGTTGCTCAAGAATTGCGCAAGGTATTCGACGCCTGTGCCTCGAATCCTTCAATGATCTTCCTTTTCGGGGTCTAGGTTGGGGTTCTGACAAATGCCCACCGCCGCCCTTCTAACTTCATACGGGCAAAACGCCCTTTTCTATTTTAGGTCTCCGCAGTCTTCGGCAGCGAAACCACAACCTTCAAATTTTTGTCTCCCTCGTTCAACGTCGTACTTTCTGGTCGTCTCGTGCTCCTGTCCTTCACAAGCTGGTATATGTTCTTTCTTCTCCAAACTTACATTCTCTACCCAGCTTCATTGCTCAGTTCTGCCTCCCACACTGCGGAGCCGACACTCTTAGTCAGGTTCCCACCCTCAAAGCTCTCTCTCCGACGAACTCCTCGCCCTTGAACGCCCGATTAAGTTCGTTCAAACTCCGAGTCACCACGGGAATTTTTTCTAAAACCTTCTCTGTTCCCCCCCATCACCACCTCTCTTCAGCGACGACTGCTCCTTTCCGTACGAACACCAGCCTCGCAGTCGTCTACCAGCGTCAAACCGAAGTATTGCCCCGTCTATCATGCCATCGGATATGGCCTTGGCCCTTGTCATCTAGGCTGGCATGGTCGTTCAAACGTTTAGGAATAGCTGGTGGGCGTTTTTGGATTCTACGTCGATTGGTGAACCTGTATTTCCTCACACAGCCGATGAGCTAGCACCAGACACGAGACTGCAGAGCGCTGTATGTTCATATCAAACGACATTCGACTCGCTTCATCCTCAACCACCACAACCATTCTCAAGTTTCAAGCTCAAGAATGTCAAAAACTATGTAAGTCTATGTTTATCAATTCAACACGAGTTAATTTTCATCTTTTTACCAGCCTCGAGGTCTTTATTTCGACGCTATATACCCTTCCCCAACTGGAAAATTGGACTTGAAGGGTTGGGATGCTTGAGAGCATTTTCCAGGGAACCCATCCGGTACGTCGCAAATCCTGTCTCCACTGCTTAACCTGCTAAATGATATAACTGCTTAGAGAGAAGGACATAGACGTCCTTCTCCTTGCTCCTCGATCCAATCACAAACCGCGAAGTCGACGAGCCGCCCCCACGCATATCTGACTCCTAGTTCAGCTAGCTCCCCATGCGCGTCTACATAAAGGAGCCGACTCGGAGCTGCTCGACTGGCCTCTTCTCCGGCATCACCCTCTTGACCTGCGACATCCTCGTCCCATCAACGTCATCCGACTTCTTCGACGTCGACGTGCACTAGCGTGTGATGAATCCGCTGATTATAAGGTCCTGGAAAATGTGGTTCCACTCCCCGGAGTGCCTGCAATCTATGTGTCCAATGACGTTGAAGGTGTGGAGGGTCCTGAAGAAATACTAGCCCGACGAGTGCCTTGCGGATATTTTCTCAGTACCAAGGTCCCGTACCCGACAACAAGCGTGCAAATTGGGAGAAAGGGCGGGAACCTGCCGGAGCTTATCGAGTACCACAGTCAGACGGTTCTGGAGTTTGAGCTGCTCGTCATTGGCCAAGTACAAGGGCGGTGAGTGCAGTAAGTCGATTTGTAGTGCTCCAGAACGTTGTAAATGTAGCTACATCAAATGTATAGGATTTTGTTTTGCACCCGAAATTTGTATCCCGTTTTTGGGTGACCGTCTTGCGTACCTAAGCAGGAATAGAGCGCTTGATAGAGCGCTCTATTCGTACAGTATAATATCTATAGAGGCCATTATTAGCAATGTATGGCAAGTCTCTATAGGTTCAATGAGTGATCAATAGAGGGCTCTATTTGACCTACAAATGTTGACGCATAAGTAGCCTTATAGATAGCTTTATTTACTACCTATAGTTGCCATCTATTTCTGTCCGAAATTCCCTCATAGATGGCTAGCAAAAGAAGCCTCTTTCCGCACCTGCCTGTACTATCCAGGAACTCGCACAGGAGGTGACCAGTACCTGTCTATCATTTTTAAAATTATGCAAGACTCAATTGTGGGCATAAATTTTCGGCACGAGAAAAGGAATAGAAAAAAAATATATCCCATATTGCTTATGCCTTTATGAAGAATGACCTGGAAAGTGTCAAATATTGCGTATTGGATTAAAAGAAATTCGGGAGTGTCTGTCACCTGTCTGGAAATAAATAGAAACGGTTGAAATATCGGCACGCACTGAATAAAAAATTATAAATACGATGATTCACCTATAAATAGGAAATGCCGTAAATAAAATCTCGCCATGAATTTCAAACAAAGAATTAGCCTACTCTATAAGTAAAATTGGCAGACCCAGGGAAATTTGAAATAATTTGGTTCCATATTTTGCTTAAATTATATACACTTTACAGATTAACTGGGGAGGGTTGGTTGGTCAAAAACTTCCGTTCGTAACATGTACTATAAAAATAAATGAAAATTTATGGCAACTTATACAGCTTTTGGTTCCCAAGTAAGTCATTATTTTTAAATGGTTGAGAATCACTTTTTTTGTCACTCAGAAAGTGCTTATGCGCCCAGTGCCAAGCCAGGAAAGCCTGGTAAATTCCGCACTGTACATGATTTTTCATACCCCCGCATTCCTTCTACTCATTTTGCATCAATCAATTATATGTACCCTTGCACTTGGGGTACCTTCGCAACTATATGTTATACCATCCATAATCTACCCCCAGGTTCTCAAGCCTCTATCTGTGATGTCGCCGAGGCATACCGCACCATCCCTATCATTCACAGTCAATGGCCTGGACTTGTGGTTAAACTGCAAGAGGAAAACTCGTTTGCCATCAACACCTGCAATAATTTTGGACTCACCTCAGCTGGAGGAATCTACGGCAAGCTGGGAGATGCCACGACTGACATCTTCCGTGCACGAGGAATCGGACCACTTTCAAAATGGGTTGACGATCATGTCTTCTTCTGTATTCGCCGTGAGTACATTTCTTCCTACAATGCAAAGCGGCGAGAATGGTGCAAAATCATCGCCGAAATGGGCGGCCGAGTGCAGTCAGGAAGTCGATACTGGTATCGCGGTGAAACCATGCCAAATGACCTCCCTGCAGAATTTGATGAGGATGCTGCCAATCCAATTCAGGATTATTCAAATGCTTCTTACCGTTCTGTGGATGATGTGCTCTTCAGCTACTGTGACGCTGACATCGACCTTCTTTCAGAAAAATTGGGCATACCCTGGGAACCAACCAAAACCATTCCCTTCAGCGAATCAGTCCCATATCTGGGTTTTGAATGGGACCTCTCACGCCATCCGGGAGGAGGTACAGAGGCTTTACGGAAAGCTCCTTCATATGTGCCACATTGTACCAGCAGGTCGTGCTTACCTCACCAACCTGGAGGCCATGCTGGGGCCGTTCACCTCAAATCCTTTCGTGCCACATCATGCCCCACAAGGAACAAACAAAGATCTCGCATGGTGGTGGCTCGATGTCCTCAACAACACCCAAATCTCTAGGTGCATCCCTGGTCCATGCATCGTTACAGACCGGGGTGCATTCTCGGATGCCAGCTCAGGTGTTGGGATTGGCATTATCATCGCCGGAAAGTGGTGTGCGTGGCGTCTCGTCCCAGGTTGGAAAACAGACGGTCGGGACATCGGATGGGCGGAGGCTGTTGGCTTCGAGTTTCTTGTCCGCACTCTCATCACGATCAGCACGCCAGGAGAACACTTCAAAGTCTTCGGCAACAATTGAGGAGTGGTCAAAGGCTGGTGGAAAGGAAGGAGTCGAAACAAAGAAACGAATTATGTCTTCAGACGAATCCACGACATCTCAGCTACTCACCAATGCACTTTTATCACACGTTATGTCGCCAATAAAGCAAACCCGGCTGACGAACCATCACGCGGAATATATGCACAGACACCCCTGCTACTACCAGCCATCCACATCCCAGATGAACTCAAACAATTCGTCGTCGACTACGATTGCCAACCTCTTCCCTGCAAAGCTGCTCTTGCAGCGGCTGGAAATGCTCCAAAACCCCTCCCGAAGCCCGAACAAGACGGTGCTCACCCCAACCCAGACGTTGACTTCTGCCCCACCGACAACTCCGAATGGTTCTAAAACCATCCATCCATCAAATCGAGCCCAGGTACAAGAACTGCACATCCAAAATCCACCGTCAATTGCGCAGCCAGTATCCACATCCAGACCCTCTGCGTACAGGCCTCACCTAGCACCTATCCCTTCACTTCTTCGCCCCCCACTGTCTTGCACGAGACCGCCTCTGCTTATGGAAACCCTTCGTATCATACATCAACCGTCGTCACACCAACCTCACGGAAGAGGAAATCAACCGTATTTTCACGGTCATGTCGTACGCTTGGTCCGAGGGGACACACGAAGCATATGAAGCATACAGCTCTGGCCTTTTAGTCTGGCATGTACACTGTGACAAAAGATCAGTTCCCGAGTTGCTGCGTGCACTAGCACACCACTCCTACATTGCGTCCTTCATCGCATGCCTGGCAGGTTCCTATTCGGGAAAACGGTGGCGAATTATCTATACGGCCTCCGTGCATGGCACCTTCTTCATTGCGTAGAATGGAAGCTTAATGCACTCGAAATGGAAGCGCTTCTAAAAGGGGCAGCGAGGCTCGTGCCAGATTCGTCAAAACGAAAACAGAGGCAGCCATACACACCTGAATTCATAACGAAAGTTGGCGAGCAGCTGGACCACTCCACACCGCTGGATGCTTTGGTTTATGCCTGCCTCACAGACGGCTTCTACATAGTGTTTGGAAGTCCGGTTAAAGGACTACGAAAAGACCGGGACTGGACCAGGACTGGACTGGAAAAGACCGGAAATTCGCAAGACTGATCAAGACCGCAACCGCGGTCCGGTCTTCGGTCTTTGTCAATTTCGAAAATCTCAAGACCGACGAAAAACCGGTTTAAACCGGTCTCAACCGGTCTTTTCGCGTATAAATTTACACTAAAATACGCCTACTAAATACCTTTCGAACGATATTAATTTCATATTTTTAAGTCAAAAACTAAGTGAGTTATGGCCAAATCAGTCAATTTTATCGAATTTAGGCATAACTCAGCCAATCCTTGAAGAAATTTGATTTAATTACACATATTTCATGTCACTACCAAGGTAAATTCATTTATCATTGTATTCAGTTCAATTTACAGCTATATACATGTAAATTAGTCTTACATATCAATGAATACACATGATTATACATGTCTATCTACTAGTTTGAAAATATTTTACTTGGGACTGAAAAGACCGGTCTAAACCGGTTGAAAGACCGCCCAAGACCGACCAGGACTGCTCTGAACTGGTCCTGGTCGGTCTTGGGCGGTCTTTTGCAGTTAATGAACCGCAAAAGACCGGTCTCGGTCTCAGTCTTTGGATTTCAGACCTAAAGACCGGACCGGACCGGACTTCCAATCACTACTTCTACAGTGTAGCCCGTGCCGGTGAATTGACAGTCCCACGGCTTGACGCCTTCAACCCGTCGAAACACGTCACGCCAGCCAATCTCCGCACGGAAACCAACCCGAACGGCATGGAAGTCACCGTTCTTCATGTCCCATCCACTAAAGCTGCTCCGCTAGAGGGCAAAGACGTCTACTGGAGCCGCCAACATGGACCCACTGACCCATATGAAGCCTTAGCAAATCACCAGCGGGTTAACAACCCAGGCAACTCCGACCATCTGTATGCATACCGTCATAACGGGCCCTCCGACCTCTCACTAAAAGTGCGTTCATCGAACGCGTGGCAACCGCCGCCCGCGCTGCAGGTCTAGAACCACTGCAAGGGCACGGGATCAGAATTGGCGCCACCCTCTTCTACCTTTCACGGGGCGTACCATTTGAAGCTGTGAAAGTGATGGGACGGAGCAGTGATGCGTTCTTGAGGTACCTGCAAAAACATGCCCAAATTCTTGCACCATACATTCAGGCAAATCCTGACGTCCACTGCGCCTTTGCTGACTTCATAATGCCAACGCAAGCCACGCTGCAAGGGAGACATTGACAATAGCAAAACAATCCTCATGTAAGCCGCAGTCCACTCCTAGCATTTGGGAAACAAGACTCACTTGTCGCGTCTTCAGACTCCTAAAGTTTGGGTTTCGCAGCTCGTCTCGTAGATAGCTTGTTGGACTGCTTCTTGGGTCGGGAAGCGCTTCGCGCTTTCATCCAACCTGCACATTCAAGATATCCACTTGCTTGTACACAATAATCCATTGATTTCTAGCTCTTGGTTCATGTGAATATGAATTATAGCCACGTGACCACAGGTTTGTCGTGTCACTGCAGTGTCTGAGCCTTTCATGCCTGGCTTAATTATACCCCTCTTGGATGCCCCTACTTGCTCCTCTCCATTTTCTGGTGCATCGTCACCGATATCAGGAAGACTGGATGGATATGCATCTAATCATGGTCTCCATGTCGAAGTAAGATTCTATCACTTACCAGTGCATGTCCTATTGTGCTTAATCTCTCAGACTTCTAGTCCAAACTTTCGTGGGCCTTATTTCTATGATGCCTATGAGCAATGGTATACTTTGAAATTCAACAAATATCCCCAATTGTCACCAGCTCAGTTCAAGGTATGCCTGATATCTTGTCATATTTTCAATGTTTGACTGTTTCTAGGCTACATTCTTGCAGGTTCAGGATGTTCAGAGCACAAATTTCTCACCGTCTTTGAGTGCTTCCTCCCCTACTGACGTCAAATTCAACTGGCTAAAGGCTGATCTGTACCAAATAGCATATTATATATCTAACTATCCTAGTCTCTTCTTCCTCCAGGTGCTACACTGGCTCCAATAATTATCGCAACTGACAAAACCCAACTCACTCAATTTTCTGGCAACAAGTCAGCATATCCTGTTTATCTTACGATTGGAAATATCCCCAAATCTACTCGAAGAAAACCCTCAAAACATGCATGCATTCTCATTGCTTACCTCTCGGTTGAGAAGGCAGATCGTTCAAGGATGAATGACCAACAGCATCGTTCTTTTGTCCAACGATTGTTCCATGAATCAATGCGGATTGTCCTGAAGCCTTTGATCAAAGCTGGCACTGACGGTGTTGAAATGATCAGCTCTGACGGCGCTGTTTGACTCGTTATCCTATCCTTACCTGTTATGTTGCTGACTACCCTGGACAATGTCTAGTCGCTTGCACAAAGTATGGCACATGTGTTAAATGCAAGGCTCCAGCTAATGATCTTCAAAACCCGATACCAGCAGAGAACCGAACTCAGAAGTGGACAGAACAAATCATTGAAGAGGCAAAGCAGCAGGCAGATAACAAGCCGCAAAAGTTTCACTCATACTGCATGTCGTACGACGTTGCAGGCAGAGATGTTTTGCACCAACTTTACCAGGGAGTATTCAAGCATTTGGTTCATTGGTGCCAGAAAATCCTTTCTCCTCAAGAGCTGGACCGGCGCATAAGGGCACTTCTTCCTGCCTTTGGTCTCCGCCACTTCAAAAAAAGGCATATTTGCTATGTCTCAAATTTCTGGGACAGAAAGAAAAAATATGGCGAAAATCCTCCTTGGCTGCCTTGTAGGAAGCATGCCCTCACAGGGAATAGCAGCCGTCACTGCACTCTTGGATTTCATACAGCTTGCTCAGTATACTGCTCATAATTCAGCTACTCTTGGGTATCTGAAGAATGCCCTGGATCGGTTTCACACAAATTGTGAATATTTTATTCAAACCGGTGTTCGGGATGACTTTAACATTCCAAAATTTCATTCTCTTCTTCACTATATTGAGGCTATTGAACTTTTTGGAACCACAGATAACTACAACACGGAAATGTTTGAACCCCTTCACATTGATTTTGCCAAGAATGGATGGAGAGCGTCAAATAAGCGTGACAAATTCCCTCAGATGATACAATCGCTTTCTAGGCAAGAAAAAATCAACAGCTTCGAATTCCTCCAGAAGAATCTACAGCAGTCCCAATCAAATGCTGAGGCACCAACATCAGCAATAAAGAAACCACAGATTTCAATTACGAAACACCCTAGCTACCCAAGGCGTTAGCTCTCACTAATAGAAGAAAAGAAACAAAGCACCTGACTTTTCATACTATCTCAAAGCCTTTCTTAACACGCTAACTCCTGATAGCGTGAAGCTTCCCCAAAAACACGTGGACACGGCCAGACTTCCTTTTGATCAAGTCAATGTCTATAATTCATTCCGGTTCCATCCCCAGAGCATACACGACAAAGAAGAGGAGAGCGACCTTGTTAGAGCCCTTCCCTGTACCAGCGAGAACCCACATGGGAGATTCGATACAGTCATAGCTATTATTAACGAAACAGCAGAATCAACTGGTTTGACTGGTAAGCAAAATTACTACTAATAGCTGTGATGCTAATCAATCCCACAAAGGCACTAGAGTTGGACGTGTCCGTGTCATTTTCACTCTTCCAGAACAGGTCAATCCAACTTTTGGAAAGCAACCTGCTCCAACAAACTGGCCAAAGAAACCATTGGTTTATATTGAATGGTACTCAAGGTTGGAGAGGGCAGCAAACGAGAGGCACGGTTTGATGTACCGTATCAAAAAGGTCCTATCAACAAACCCAACCAGAGTACAAGGTGCTATTCTTCCCTTATCCTATATTCGCCAGAGCTAACTAACTGGACTCCAGAGACTGTTCTTGATCGTGCTTCCTCATTTTTTGTTAATAATTGGCTTAGTAAATACAGTTATCAGACAATTTGGTAGATACATAATGAAATTTATTATACAAAGAATCAAAGATACTAGAAAGAACTCTAAAGATGTTGAAAGTCCTTTCCGAGAAACGCAACAAACACAAAGACAATGAAGGCCCCCTCAGAGAAAACCAACAATTCCAAAGATGGTCAGAAATCTGTAAGGAATTTTCAGTTTTCCAAAGACATCTCAGAGAGGTTCAGAGCAGCCTAGGCTGCTAAATATGCTTTTGAAAAGTAGAATTTATCTGAGCCACTCTAAGATACTCTGGGACCAAAGGGCCTTTTCCTGATGGAGATGACAAATTCGAAGCATGTATCATCTATATAGAGCACCTAAGTAGGTATGTAGGAAGCCATGGCCAGCACGAGAGCAATGGTGGTAGTCGGAGTCCAACCCTGGAGCAAAAACTAAAATTAGATAATGCCTTCATGGTGGCTGGGATGCTTAGTCATGGTGATTTTCCATCACCCATGCAGGAACTCGACCTCTGACATTCTCCTGGACACCATCTCGAAAACGACAGCCTGTTACGAGGACGGAGGTTCATAGTAAACGAAGACACAAGCGTTGGTACTCTCAAACGAACTTGGCCACTACTTCAGCATCGTTTGCACCCATCCCTTAATGTCTTGGCTTCGTACCAGGCTTCGAACTCAGGAATGGACATCTTTTCTAAACCACCCTGCATCGTATATTTTCAGACCTGTTTATATTCTCCTATGAGGTTATGACATCCAATTGCAGGCTTTTTTCTATCTCCCCATCTTGATCGCCTGGATCTCCACCTCGGTAGCGCACCATTGATATCCTCACCGCCGCATGACATCCATATTGCGAGTTGAGTCGTCTATGACCGATCCTTTTAGGTTGGGATGCACAATGTTGTTCAACTCTTCGGAATAAAAAGGATATTGAAATCATACAGCTGTGACCCGATAGTCGATTGCGATGCCCAAACCTCACTCAGAGTAGCTACCTCTCCTTGCTCATGCTTTACTAGCAATCTCAGGTCTTGTCCAACTCAATCTCCTAACCAATCAGCCTCGTACCTGATTACCTGGCCCAAAGATGGAGACAAAAGAGTGATAACAGGACCCACTGAAGAGACCGTCGCACGGCTAGGTCTATAAACAACCCATTTCCCCTTCATTAGCCAATTTTTGGCACTTAGAAACTGTGTAAACGTAGTCTAGACACTGTCTTGGGTGTTAATAATAATAAGACTACGGAAGGACTAGAGAAAACTATCAGAATAACGAGTTCTGCGGCACTTAATCCTTATGCGCGTGTGCAGTAACTATTGAGTTCAAGTCAATATATCTGTTATGAGCGTATAACGGCCAAGGATCAGTATTATTCTAACCGTCTGGTTAGTTCTACCAAAAGCCAGGCCTCTAGAAGTTCATTCGAGAGATCCTGATACGCATAATATTATACTTCAACGAGTTGAAGCACTCAGCGGTTACGAGCGTGTAGCGCTCTGCTATTTTAAGACGTCCCCATAAGGAAAGGAATTCCAAATTCGGCTTTATCGCGGGCGGTTACTATAATAACTTGGATGTCGGCAGCCGGCTGGTTGCTACACGTGTATTTCAATCCGATTACGGATGTTCGGCTTTGTCGGTCTAGCATTCTGAGAACTGTACCAAGCTGGACTCGGTGGCACCGGAGTGCAACAACCGTGTTGAACTAGTGGAAATTTATCATGCCAGAGGTCCCAAAACCACTGTTATTATTGGAAAACCATGTGTTCCTGGTCAAGAGGACATGGTTGAGGAAGTCTTGCTAGCATGGCAGGAAATACCAGCTCCACCCCTAACAGGAGAGGAGACTGTAATTCCCCCATCACAACCTTTGAACACCAAGGCTCAAAATAATACCACAAAAATGGGTATGCCAGCTCCTGGGTCGAAGGAGGCGCCTAAATTCGACGATGAGAAACCCTCTGAGTTGATTAGGTTCTTTCAAAGACTCGAAGACACGGGTCGGTTTACCGATGTAATTAAGAGTGAGGATATGGCTGAGCTATTGGATTCTTTTAAAACCCAACAAAAGTTC
Source organism: Galerina sulciceps (assembly GCA_023014345.1). Taxonomy (NCBI): domain Eukaryota; kingdom Fungi; phylum Basidiomycota; class Agaricomycetes; order Agaricales; family Galerinaceae; genus Galerina; species Galerina sulciceps. The sequence continues at coordinate 19,639 of JAEDXJ010000020.1, read as the reverse complement.
TTTCAAGCCGAAACTGCAAGGCAGGCTGAGAGGGAACAGCATCATGATATGCGCGAGCAACGGTTGGAGCAACTTTTGAAGTCTATCCAAATTCGCCAACCAGTATATGAATCTCCTCCTATGATACAGCGGCCCACCACATATACTTACAGCAATAATAACGTGGGGCCTTTGAACTCCAATACCAATTGTGTTTATTGTCATAAGTTAGGGTGTAAGATCGCAACTTGTGAGCAAGCAGCCAGCCACTTGGAGAAAGGATGGATTAAAAGAGTAGAAAACCGCCTTAAGTTACCTGATGGTTCTTCTTTACCAATCGATGGCCGTAAACCTAAGAGCCAAATTATAGAAGAGCTACATCGGAGACCAGGGTTGATTCCTACTGCAAAAATTAACCTTCAACTCCAAGGGGTAGAGCCTGATAATGCGGTTAATCATGAGGATGACAAAGTGCGGTCGTTTGTAGCGAGCTTCGCACAGATGTGGGGCAAGGATACCCTTGCGTGCGTGTTAGAGGAACTTCCGTCAGAAGGACCACTAGCAGGCGTGGAAGAAGAAGGGGATTCGGCTTCAAATTTCTAATTTGTTCGATGAAAGGCAAACCTGGGGCCATGAAGAAATCAACACTGTCTGGACCAACCCAAGGCCTGGAGAACCGTTTAAGAAGTGGTCGATTAAGGAATGTAGAACCTGCGCGAGTAGAAGAGTCAGAAGATGAGGATGCGTCAGTCAGTACGAAAGCGGTAGAGACGAGTAATGAGGCGTTACGCGCGCCTAAGAAAATTATTGAGAAACCTAAAAACAAAGTCGACGAGAAGGAAAAGGGGACATCGTCCGTAATAAAGGAGCTTCCCTATGTTGAAGTACAACCTGTGAAGCAGGTAGAACGACCAACGAGCATCCTGAAGAAGACGGTGGACGAACCTGATCCTAAAAGTGGGCCTGCGTATGTTACGCGCACGCCAATTGATGAAAGTGTTGATCCTGGGAAACTACTGGACGAGATAATGGCTCTAACAGTGCAAGTACCAATAGCTGATTTATTGGGGAACTCACCCAATATTAAGAAGCTTCTACAAAAGAAGATTACCAAGGCGAGGAAACAAGTGTTTATCGAGGAGGTTGTGGATGAGCCCGATGCCGTGATGTGAGTTGAAATAGATGTCAAAGGGGATTTACTACTCAAAACGTATTTCTTTGTGGGTTTGAACAACAACCAAAAGTTAGCACCAGCACTTCAGTGGCCCGTGGACACATACCTGTAAGGTAGGTTTAATTCCAAGAATATTTGAATCTTACAGGAGGCCAGGATAAAAAAAATCAAGCCTATATTTTTTATAAATTTGTTCAAAAATGTTGTAACCCTAAAAAATATTTGTGAAAATTATTCAAACACAGGAATAATTGTTTATAAATATTTTTTGTGAGTGGTGCCAGGGGTCTTTTTATTTGAAAATTAAATCCTTTATAGCACCACAACCAGATAAGCTAGTTAGAATCTGTAAAGAGATCTTGAGAGGCAACATAGAGTACTATTTACACTGTTGATGCCAAAGAAATCCAGTGATATGAATTCTTCCCAATATAATATTTATTTGAATGTTGCTAGCTGACTACTATGGCTAGTAATGATCTGTATCAACATCTTGCAATGCCAAAGACTATATCATTCACTTCTAGAACATCAGAAGAAACTGAGTATATAGAATCTTCTATAGTAGACTTTCTGTTATTCAATGTTTATAATGAATTTGCTTCTAACATTTGATAGACAGCAAGAATTAAACTATTTTAATGAAGGAGTCAAGATGTTCTGGTAAGTTGTCACCAGCATTTGTCTTTTAATTTTGTCTATCCTGAAGCAGAAGTACAATGAATTCCCTTCAAACAGTCAGCAATGTGAACTTCCTGCAAGTCAATACTTTAATACAATGATCATCACTTTAATATAATAACCAAGCTATGTACAGCTTAATAAGCATTAAACAAAATCACAAAAAAAAATTTTTTAAAATAAAAAACAAAACTAAAACAAAAAAAAAGTAGATTGTCTATTTTTAGAAGCTTTCCTTATTTAAACAATTACCTGTTTTAGACAATTGCCTATTTTAGAAAGTGAGCTAAAATTACTTTGATGTCTAAATTTGGTTTTAGATAAGTTTCTATTTTTAGACACATTTCCTTTTGTAGACAATTTCCTTATTTGGAAAGTAAGCTATTTTTACTTTGATGTCTAAATTTAATTTTAGAATAGTTTTTATTTTTAGACATATTTTCTTTTATTTTTGAGATCAGATTAGTTCTAATTTTAAAACTATAAATAGAATCAATTAAATATAGAAATAACTGATTAGTCCTATTTATAGCTTAGCTTTATAAATAGAACTAATTGGGTATAGATCTAAAAATAGAACAGATTAAATATAGAAATAACTGATTAGAAAGCTATAAATAGAACTAATTGGTTATGGTTCTATAAATAGAACTGATTAAATATAAAAATAACTGATTAGTTCTATTTATAGTAGCTCTAAGAACTAATCAGTTATTTTTATATTTAATCAGTTCTATTTTTAGAACTATAAATAGAAGTAATTGGATATCGAGCTATAAATAAAACTAATTTGGAAGGTGAATTGGAAATTGTGCACTGCCTACTTGTAGACCTATAAATAGAACTAATTCTATAGAGCTATAAATAGAATTAATCCTATAGCTTTAAAAATAGAACTGAATAAATATAGATCTAAAAATAAAACTAATTGGAAGCTATAAATAGAACTGAATCAGAGATAGAACTAATGTTGGAACTATAAATAGAACTAATCAGAATACTGTACCAAAGGTTATCAAATTATTTCTTTGAATATTTATATTTAAATATTTTGATTAGTATTATTGGTGTATTGAATTCCTGTCTATTCATTCCACTGGAATATACTGCAATTGGTAGTTCTATATATTTATTCCACTCTACTGGATTCCAGTTTACCATTCCAGTGGATTCCGGTGGATTCCGGTCAGCCATTCCACTGGAATCCACTGGAATTTCCTTGTTTTTGGTGTGGTTTCCACCGGATTCCACCGGATTCCAGTGGATTCCGGTGGATTCCAGTCATTCCACCCATTCCAGGTGGGGCACAGTAAAGTACAGAACAAATGTCCCTTTTTGGAAATCTACTTGCCATATCAGGTAAATATCCTTGATTATGCTTTAGTTCAGTCAAATCTTGATGGATTTTATTCAAAAAAATTATATAATTCACATAAAATACAGACCTATTTTATCATATAGACAATACCATCAATTTACAAATACTGGCAAACATTCAGACAACTGTAAAAAGATTTTTATTTTTACAAGAGCAATCACAAGCTAGAGCACTGGGGACAGAGAGTCGGGTGGAGCAGGCAGACTAGCAGAAAATCAGAAGGTTTAGTTTAGTAGATAATCAACTAAGCTAACAATTAACTCATCTAGCAAGCAATCTAAAGAGAAAAGAATGAACTGGGATGTCGTATGACATAAATAATAAATTAAATGAATATGGTACAATAAAAAAATGTGTAGGGCAATGTTTCCATTGGAGTCCAGAAGGAATGGAGCAGACAAAAAGGGTGCAATGGATAAGAAAGAGTACAATAGATGTAGTGACAAGCAGACGCAGTGTCTGACAGATATAGCAGCTGACGTCTGGATGGAAATCAGATATGGGGCAAGGCTGGCATGGCACCAGATGTAGTGACTGACACAATGACTGAGTTAGGGGCTGGGGTTACAGCTGATGTATCATTTAGAGTAAATTAGACTCTATTTATGTGGATCAATCAGCTCTACATCCTCAGTTTTACATTTGTCTATCCAGACTTCTCATACTATTATAAAGACAACTGTGGACAGCTCCTGAGGTCAGAGACAATTGGGACAAGACAAGTCCAAAGTTAGATACATTATGAAATAATAGCTAACAGATGACAACCCACCTAACAGAAGATCCAAGGAGGAAAAGATGACAGATCGGCTACTAAACAGGAGCTATATATAGGTAGCTAAGTCTCAAAGTGGTATAAAATGCAAAAATAAATAAACAATGGAAAATAATATAGTGGGCATGTGACAGAAACAATGGTGGCGGGGATAACAAACATGAGTGGTCTGAGTAAGACCAGAAATTGTTTGGGAATGGTCAGTGTCGAACTTGGTAAAAGGGAGAACTATGTAGTTGGTGGTGAAGTTTTCTGTGTGGTGGGATGTACAATGGGGTCGGTTCAGAGGGCATCAGAGTGAGGTTTGGAGTATCGGAGTTTGTATCTGGTATTGTAAGGGGAACACCCCTTACAACTACTTGGCATAAGTGTTGTTTACAAGTTCACTTTCTAATTCACTGTGTCTATATAATAAGAGAAACTCTATTGTAGCCTTTTACTCTAGCCAATACATCAGGTGTAATCCCAGCCAATCATTGCATTGGCCACTATGTCTCCCACTATGCTAGCTCTGTCCTCAACACTCTGGACATGAGTTTTCTTTACATTCCACCAAGAGCATAGGCTCACCGGCAGGAACAATGAGCTCAATATATGGCACGGATTAACAGAATTAGAGAAAGAGAATGACATGGCATGGAAGATTGATGGAAACCTCGTAGCAAAAAATATTGAAATAATCCAAACTGCTATCAATCAGCCATAATACAATCATATTTTGGTTACAGAACAGACTTTTAATTCATTATTTATATTAAACTACTTGAATGTTTGCCAGAATTTGTAAATTGATGGTATTGTTTACATGATAAAATAGGTCTTCTGGATAAAATAGGTCTGTATTTTATATGAATTATGTAATTTTTTTGAGTGAAATCCGTCAAGATTTGACTGAACTAAAGCATAATCAAGGATATTTACCTGATATGGCAAGTAGATTTCCAAAAAGGGACATTTGTTACTAAAAATAGCTTGTGCTCTAAAAATAGAACTGAATGACATTGATGTAAAAATAGAATGACCTTCTATAAAAGGAAATTATCTATAAAAGAAAATATGTCTAAAAATAAAAACTATTCTAAAATTAAATTTAGACATCAAAGTAAAAATAGCTTACTTTCCAAATAAGGAAATTGTCTATAAAAGGAAATGTGTCTAAAAATAGAAACTTATCTAAAACCAAATTTAGACATCAAGGTAATTTTAGCTCACTTTCTAAAATAGGCAATTGTCTAAAACAAGTAATTGTTTAAATAAGGAAAGCTTCTAAAAATAGACATTCTATTTTTTTTTTGTTTTTGTTTTTGCTTTGTTTTTTTTTTTTATTAAAAAATATTTTTTCGTTTTTTTTGATACACATTAAGCTATATACAGCTTGGTCATTATATTACAGTGATAATCATATGTTAAAATGCCTAAATATTTAAAAGGATTTCATTGTGCTTCTATTTTGGATAGACAAGATAAAAAAGCAAAAAAAACTGATTAAAATTCAAGTAACTTACTGGCACATTTTGACTTCTTGTTAAAATAGTCTGGTCCTAACTGAAGCAAATGCTTGATTGACATCAGGTTTGCAATAGATATTCATCTTTTGATATACTATAATATAACATTTCATTGAAGCTTTTATATATTCAATGTCTTCTGATATTTTAACAGTAAACAGTAGAGTCTTTGGCATCTCAAGATCTTTATACAAGTGATTACTAGCTGTAGTAGTTAGCTAGAAATATTATGTTGGGAAGAATTGATGTTACTGAATTCCTTTGGTATTAACAGTATAGATAGTACTTGATATTGCTTCTCAAGATCTCTTTACAGATTCTAACTAGCTTATCTGGTTGTGGTGCTATCACAACGGAAATCTCATCATAATACCTGAGAATAAAATATGAAGGAATTTAGAACGTTTTATAATTAACCCTGTCGGACAAATTGTAAACAATAAACTGAAGAAATTTAAAATATTCTCTGTTATATCTTCAGAATAACTGCCAGTAGGATGTTTTGAAGGAAATCTAATTATCTTCTAAGTTCCCCTACCTTTTATCGATGGATGTGACTTGGAAGACATTTAAATAAAGGGCAATGAATATAGACTTGAATATGGGGTAGATAGATTTAAACATAGTTCACGAAAGATATTTTTAATCCCTTCGGCATTTGATCGATGAAGAAATTTTAGATCCCAGCGAAGTTGATATTTTTAATATCTCCACGTTCAATACCGCGAAGATATTGTAAATCGTGCCTGGCGGGGTTACCGTATTGGGACTTGGACCGGCTCCGTCAAAATTTTAGAACTGACGACATTGCTTTAACTTGACAAGGGTCAAAGATATGAAATCACAGTTAACAGTGGGGATATATACATATGCAATACGAGAAATTTTGTGGTATATACATAAAGTAGCGCATGAGCAAAAGATGGGTCGGGGACTACGGTCGTGAATAAATGAATGTTTAGGAATACTCGCGAGAGGAACTCACTTTCAAGATAGAGCAAGGTAAAAAATTGAGCAAGAAATTTAAAATGCGGCAGATGGATACGTCGGTCTGTTCAGGGAGCCGCTTGCAAGGCTGTGAAGCTTGGTAGGCTGCTGAGAAGATCCCGTCTCCTCCATTTCCGGTCGCGCTCTAAGTCTCGGTGTTGAAAGGTCGGCGTAGAGGTCGAACCACGAGGGAAAGCGTGAATACCACCAAGATATTCGTCGGTGACACCGCTGAAAAGGCGAGCGGTAAAGTGGTCGTCGGCACACGTTAGAGATCCCTTTGCAATTGTCCTAGTCGTTGGGGCATCAGTTGTCGAGACATGGCCGTTCGATTGACCAAAGTGGACCTACCTCGTCCCTACGACGGCAACGCAAGCTGCACGGTCTCCGAATGCCAAGTAGAGATCGGAACAAATCTTTTCGTTCTCCATTGCGTTGACCAACGCGTAGTGAAGTGCAGCGGAGTGGTTTCGTTTGAAGTTTTCCGTCGCTGAATGAGTTAAGACGTAGTAGGTCGAGGCGATAGGCTTCGGGGTCGTGCGATGAGAGACGGCATGGGTGACGAAAAATCGGAGGATATTTCGAAGTTTATTGAAGAAATAGAGCATGGTGAGGATTACAAGCGTAGAGAAAAGAACTTCAAAAGTCTGGCGCATGGTGAGGGTTCAAAACCAATGTAAGAAGGGTGCGGGAAAGATCAAGGATGCACAGATATAGTTCCCACTTCGGGCGGCATCGTTGAACACAAACAACTGTAAGTCTCTCTCGAACACCAGCTCTGATCCAGCCCGTTTCTTTTTCCTTTTTTCCTTCCGCTCAGCCTCGACAGCACCAGCATGGGAAGCCGACGCCATGTCTATGTTTTGGTGCGCCTGCTTAGGGACGGCAGCGCGGCCTTCGCGCTTCACTGCACCTCCAGAGCCAGACATGGACCCACCCGTTAATTTTCCACAGTGATGTCGCATAGCACAACTAAGCGTCCGCCTGCCAATCACTATTGTCTTCGAGATCTCCTTCGCCTTCTTCCCGCCCCTGCCCCACCTTCCTGTTTTCTTCGTCCTTCTTTTTCTTTTCCTCGTCTTGCTCCTCCTCCTACTCGTCGTCCTCGCCATGCCAGTCAATTGGGCCCACATCCGAACCCGACGAAAAGTTGGTGCACCCACGGCAGGCGCATGCGTGAATAGGCGCTGCACAACTTGCAGGCCGTCTGCTCCGCACACACCGCTGTGTGCGCTCCCAATCAACGCCGCCTTCCCCACGACTGGCGAGGGCAGCACCTGGCGCCTCGAATGACTACGTTACGGGTTTTTAGTGAAAGGAGGTGTATCAAAGCAGGCTAATTACTCACTGAAGACGGCATGTACACTGACGCCTTCCTGTGTTCAGTAGGTGGTGATGAGCGCGACATACAGCTCTATCGGAGTTGAGTCCCCTACACTAACAGAGACATTAGTATTTTTCTCAGGGCGAGAGCACCGCGCGACAGTCATAAATATCGAAATCCATATGAAAAGCGTCCAGCCCTTAGATCGAGAAAGTAACCCATGAGGAAACGGGTTCGAATCCAACGTTGGTCGTAAACCGTATACACCGACCAGCCCAAGTCTTTCGACCGACCAGGAACTCCATTTGCATACACCCTTAAAACGGGAGCTAGAAACAATTGAAATCATGATCATGATCAGACTAATCATTATTCTTCATAAAATAAAAGCTCTAGATCTCACCAGTTGCTGCACTGCAGTCATTGCAACTCAAACTTGTCCGCCAGCTCCAATGGCTATAGAAATCGACTTGGTGTAGCGAGGCACCTTCAGGAGAGTACTCTCACATTCGAATTGCTCATCTATTCCGCTTTACTTATTTATGGCCTATAATTACATATCCTGGTTTACCTGCATATACTCAATGATCATGAGCCCTACGCTCGACTTTATGCCGTGACATGGGTCGACGGTGTGTTCGCAGGGGGAAAGGTTTGTGAAGTAAAGCTAACTTCGTTTTCAAAGTGTTGACATAAGGGCAGGCCAAATCATTGACACGTGCGCGTGAGGATGATTTGCAACCAGTTGAACCACGTGTGGATTGAGATGTCCCGCCCTAAACAGCAACTCTGCAGAGTGCCTGTGACCTGCTTGAGACTATTTTCTCTCCTGTCATGGTTATACTGTAATAGATTTACGAAAAGAATTTTAGTGTGCCCAGAACGGTGCAAACGATGCCTTCCTCACCAGGTAGGTGCTCCTCCACTAACCCGTCGTTGATACCACAACAAGCGGCAACGTGAATACCTTGCAAGGAATTCGCTTGTCCCGCCGCCCTCTCTTCCCGCAACGTGAATACCTCGCAAGGAATTCGCTTGTCCCTCCGCCCCCTCTTCCCGCAACGTGAATACCTCGCAAGGAATTCGCCTGCCGCCCCTCACCCAAGCCCACATTGCATACCCCTCTGACCAGTCTTGTAGAGCCTCACAATAAGGTCACTGCCCTCGACCCGACCGACCCAGATTTCGACTTCAGCAAGAACGTCTTGGAAGGCATCCACCGCACAAAATACGCGCCATACGACTCCGACGACGAAACGGACTTGTCACCCCTGTCGTCCCTCACCGCCTCCCCTGCACACTCTCGCCCGTCATCCCCAGCCCTCGAGCCCCCCCGCCTGGGTTGTCATGCAAATCCACATACGAACGCACCCCTTCCTACAACGAGGGCGCAGAAGCGGGCTATAAGAGGCAAAGAGGCGTCCCGCCGCCACAAGAAGCGAAAGAAATCCCAGCAAACAGAGTACGCACCCAAACCCGCCCTCTCCCTCAAGCATATCCGCGGCGCCAAAGAACTGGCCGCGAATTACAGCGCCAAAGCCTTCGACATTGCAACGACCGGTTACCAGGGGACGAGTAGCCCGGCCAGCTCGACAACCTACACCATTGGGCAGCTTGTTGGCCCGCGATCGAGGTTCAGCCTGAAGCTGAAGGAGTGGAACGGAAGGTAAGCACTTCAACCCGACCGTAGCCCACGCCTCTCCCCTCGGCCCCGTAGGTCCTCCATGCCAATCGTCGACAACGGCGGCCTAATCATCGGCGTCTGCGCGGGCTCCCCACGCGGTGACGACGGCTGGGACAGCCTCCAGCTACGCGCCGCCAACCTCCTCAAAGCCGCTCGCTCAAGGCTCCATCTCGGAAAGAAAGACAAAACGCACCGCCGCGGTAACTTTCCTGCTTTTAACGTTGGTATCTCACACGGAAGCGGACAAGGCTTTCCAAGAGTAAGGCAGCAGCACAAATCGAATAAACCAATTCTGGAGGAACTGCTGGTGTCGGACGAGCTTCAAAGGGTCTCTGGTTTCCAGACAGGTTTGCCGCCTTAGCTTCTGACCATTCGCCTCACCCTAACGGCGCCTACCTAGGAGCCTTCTCGACCTGGGCCCCGAGGCTGTACTGCTATCAGAACCAGTGCTTAAACGCACTCATTGAGAAGGACCCCTCCCTTATTCGAAACTTCCCTCACACCCCCTGGGCTGCCGCTGCCTTAAACTTTGGCCCGCAAACTATCTGTTACAAGCACGCGGACTACAAAAACCTCGCATATGGATGGTGTTCGATCACTGCACTGGGACAATACGACCACACAAAAGGCGGCCACTTAATTTTGTGGGATCTCGGCTGGGTCATAGAGTTTCCACCTGGCCATGGCTCGACAATCCTCATACCATCGAGCGTCATCCATCACTCGAATACTCGCATTCAAGCTGGCGAGCGCCGCTATTCAGTAACTCAGTACAGCGCCGGCGGCCTTTTTCGCTGGGTCGAAAACAACTTCCAAAAGTCGGCAGACCGTTTGGCTGCCATGGAGCCTGCAGAAAAATCAGCTCGCCTTGAAGAATTAGCTGAGCAACTCACCTTGGGGCTTTCGTACTACTCGACTGCGGCCGAGCTGGAGGCTGTTCGAAAAATCTCCATCAGCAAACAGGAGTCGCGCAGGTCATCAGAACGAGACAACCCACTGTAATATAAATATTTTTTGATTCTTGTGAAATGAATAGTTGTCCGCCTTTTAAATTTATAACCAACATCAATCGAGCCTCAGTGCAATAAGTTACTTCGTCTTGACGGTAGCTTCTTCGTGGCTTCATGATCATGATCAGAAATTCGGAAGCTGGGAGAAATAGCTAGTCTAGATCTATTGAAAGGTGATACACTATCTCATGGTTGTCGGTCGTAACTAATAAGTCGTCTTCAAATTTATACGTCTACGAGAGCCGCGCCACTGGCAAACATAATGATTTTGAGGCTGGAATAGACTATAACCCAAAAAATCAAAACAAAAGTAACGACGAAAAAGAGCATGCACACTCCAACCTATTATACCGTTAGAAACTTGCCAAGGAGAATGCAGCAATACGCGCCGACTTACGTGCTTAAAGCTGTAAGCCGCAGCCCTTCGGTTCGCCAGTGCCATTGGAATGGCGGCGCGGTCTAAGCTTTGACGAATAGCTGGAGAAATTCCAGGGAAATGCGTCTCCAGCACAACCATCATGGTTGTTGATTCGCCTGTAACGTCGCATACTGCAACTAACACCTTTTTGCCCTGGATCCGGCCCTCTATCTAGCACTTATCAGCCTCTCGTTAATGGACAGAAGGCTGCTACTCACCAACTTGGTGATGGCTTGTTGGAGTAGTCCAATGAATCAGCGAACCAAGTCCCATGATGTGGTGGATAGATACAACTTACTGCTGTCAAAGCCATCGCCCAGCTTCGCAAAGCTATACTTTTGTTCATCATCCTTGATGTCCATTAGTAGGAGATACCCAGTCGATAGCCCAGCGACCGCCAAATCTTCGAAGAAAGACACCGCTGTCACAACGCCTCTAGGGTCCACCACTTCCTCCGGGGGACTACACTTGGAGACCTTTGATTTTCCAAGCATCGTAAAATGGTCAACTCCGGTAATGGAGTCCGAGGTAAGGAGTTCTTTGCCGTCCATTGACAAGGAAGACAGTCGACTGACTTTTGGTGTCAGAAATTGATATTCAAATTCACAGAGAAGAATATATAAAACCCACCTTCTATGGAAAGACCGTATAGACCAGAGGAGAGGGTTGGGCGATGCGGTTGAATAGGCCCTAATGATAGAGCTGCATTAGGGACAGTGTAGGGAAGGAGAGTGGGGGCCTACGCAATAGTTTCGGCGTGGACAACTAATAGCGTGTACACATCCAGGTAGCTTACATTCATGACCGTCTTGGAGGATGCGTTCCAATATCGCTCTGGAGTAATTGGAAGCTGAGACCTTTGCCTCGACGAACGCTCTGCTCATTAGGGGTGTCACAATATTTTCATTATGTTTCCGTAAAATACATACCTCCCGGATTGGAAAATAGGTCGACTTTGTGACGGAAAGCGATGGCAAGTTGGGAACCATCGTTGCTGAAAGCCATGGCCTTCACAGCGTCGCCGACATGGATGACAGTGTTGCCGACGTGGAAAACATCGTCCTCGGCCCCCTCACCGCTTCCCTAGGACGGCCAGCGGTTACCACTCGAATAAAGTTAACCAAAGAATTTTGCACACTTGATTCCCTAATGAAAATCGATGGATGCTGCCCTCACAGGTACCAGCGAAAATATCGATGCCAGTGGAAGGGCACCACACAAGTTGCGTGATTTCGACTGCCGTCTGGAAGGTTTGAAACAGTTGCCATTTACCTGACGTTAGCCTGACCTAGAGGGTGGTATATGTACACCAGGTAAGGCATTGGTTTCGTATACGTAGCTGCAACGATCGCGTACCTCTAGTAGCCCGGAGAAGTGACCGCGAGCGAGGAAATTTCCATCAGGTGAGAGGGCAATACTGGTCAACACCTCCCCAGGTTGAACAGGGATGACGTTTGCAACCGATAGGCCAAAAGAACGACCAGACATACGCAGGGTGGTCATAATTGGGATGACTGGGTGGAAACAAGAGCACGGGCAGGACAGCGATCTGTGAAGAATTTTACAGATATATACCTTGAACCTCATTGCAATGGTGGGGGAGTTATTCGTGATCATGATCACCAAGGGATGACCAAGGGCACTCGTGCTCGAATCTGGATCCAAAAACCCCATCAAAACAAACGGAACCCCGGTCCTAGAATTTCTCGTAGAATTCATCGTAAAATGCGCAGATCGATCTCTCTCGAGTTGAGTTTACTACCACCGAGATTATCGTTCTCAAGCCGCCTTCTTTGCGTTACATCTAAGAAGTTCTGCTTGTGAATGCATGCACCGTTGTCAGTTCGCAGATGGAAGCCTTGCCATGGAAAAAAAAAAAGGTTGCACGGCCGTGCACTCCAAGGACCGAGTCTCAGACGCATTGAAACAGCTGTAAATTTGTAGCGTACTCGGTAGAAAATAAATACTTAAAAGTACGCAAATCTGGTGCGGGAGATTCATCGCCGAAGCGAAACCAACTTGATCAAATAATGTATAGTTCTTGTTATTTCTTTCTCCACCCTTCCAATTGCTTCTTCCCTACCCCTGACCCGCCGTCCTTGGTACAAGAAACATGAATTCGAAACGTTTTGTAGCACGTCTTGTACCTGTCGGCATGTTCCAGCCCCGTTTGTGGCAAAGTGGGCAGTGATAAAAAAAAACCGTCGTAGGGTCAACTCCTGCTTTACGGAGGGTGTTGGCCATAGCTGATAGGTCGCTGGCGGACGTAGGCACGTCCGTAATACCGGTGCAAGCGAGTTTGTTGACCTTCCAAATGCGGTCCATTAAAGGTTTCCTGATGTCCTCTTCGTGGCATCTATTCATGAAGCATGAGGCGCAGAATTTGTGGGAGCACTGCAATCTGCGGTGTAACATAAGTAACTATAGTCAAGAGGTGCGACGAACAGCGTAGGTAACTCACGTTGCAGGCTGCCTGAGTATTTTGGAACACAGATAGCAGTCTTTGTCCCAATCAGAAATCGGCCACGGTTCCTCATGCAAACCATGCAGGTAAGTAGGGTTAGTGACCTCCTCTGCGGTCTCTAAAATTTCGAACACCTCACGTTGTAGGAAGTAAGTTTGGCACCAAATGCTGAGTGAATTGGCTTACCAAAAGATTTTCAAGAGCCCTTGCTTCGTCCTGAGCCACTTCACCACCAGCATCTGGCGTTGGAGGGCCCACTTGCCAAGCGTGACCCCTGTTGATGCGCGCTTGTTCCAACATACGCTCCACCTAGAAAAACGCTGGACGTGAGTTCGGTAACGAGCTATGGGGAGAGGCCTGACCGTATCGTCGTCCAGAACTTCTACACCACCCGGCGTCACTTGACCCCCAACGTTGAGTGTGAAGTCCACTGTTTCCGGCATCGAATTTCTGAGCTAGCAGGAATGTCTGAGAAGCATGGGCTGGAGAGGGGGAGATATATACCTTGTCGACTGATTGTCGTTCTCAGAATGGAAGTTACATGAGGCTACAAAGCGCATTGAAGACGTCGTCCAAACGACGATTGTAGACAAACGGCGGTGGAATCTGAGTAAGGTCTTCCATTGGCAATTTTGACGAGGCTTGGCGACGGTCATTCTTTGTGGACAGAAGTTCCACTGGGGTCCTGTGCCACTAAAAAGGCAGTGAGAGACAAAGAAGTAATATTTTCTACTCGCCTATTTTTCGTACCGAAAATACATAGAAATATCGTTCAGCTCCGGATCCATGGGTTAATTATAAGGAGGAGGGACTGAACATTAGACAAGGATGATCTTTTTGGTAACCTGCTCATCGTGGAATAATGTGACGAGCAGTGTTTGGTCTCCTTTTATTTCTATGGAGGACCAAACGACGGTTAATATTTCAATTTCGACTGTCAGAGAATCACACACCACTGTCGGGTCCGGACGATCCGGAGAAGTGAATATATACATAGTTTCATGATTACACGAACTACTGCAAGTACAAGATACGTGAGTGGACATGGAGGAAAGAAATTCGATGAAACGTTGTGAGCCGTGGACTGAACCCCAGTAATTTAGGGTGTGTTAAATGGCTTAGTCATGACACCTTCCAGAACTCTGGGTGACGCAATTGTCGCGAGATACCCTGCCCTAAACTCCGAGCCGTCGACATATCCAGAATTACGACAGGTTCTCCGTTCCGCTTCCCTGCAGTAATTTAAGGAAAGGGCTTATAGAAAATAAGTGAGTAAGAAATTTAAACCTGCCGTTTTCTTTACACTCAAGGCGGCATGGATTTGGCAGTGAATCTTGAGCCTGAAGAGTCGAGTTCTCCTACGTATACAGAAATAGCGACTCTCCAAGCCCAATTGCAACGACCAACAATCCCAAGATTAGTTTCCCAATCCGTCTCAAGGCTTCATTATCACACACAGGTTATGCTGCTTTTGGATGGTTTACCTGACACATTGAATCAATTGGTAATAATCCTCGCATTTTTCCTCAACATTGTATTTACGAAGCTTAGAACCTTCATAAAAGGCTTTTGGCCTATGAAGCCAGGCTTTTTGGCATGAAAGGGTCCAATCAAGACCTCTCGAATATGGTCGGATTCCTTGGGCTTGATATCCAACGCGGAGTAAACTCAGAGACGATAGTTACAGCCCAAAAGCGAGCACCAGGCAGCTGGACGTCTCATGAGGCAGCGAAAGTTTGTAACCTCGTCAGCGCGTACAAATTGGTGGACGTCATTGCACTGCTCGACGGTTCTGTGCCACTAAACACAAAGCATTCTCCTCAAAAATGTTTTCAGGCGCCAGACAACGCTTCTCAATCAGTCAGTAGCATTTATGTATTCTAGATCTGGTGAAAATCTCATGTCTTACACACTGCAGCTCTTGGACAAACTTGGTGTATGGCCTGAAGTTCTCACAAACTTTCGACTAATGGTTGAGCGGCCCAAAAAGTTGGAGCGTTCGACATCTTCCAGCACTGTACCATACATTCAACTTCTCCAAGCACTGTCAAGGGTGGAGGGCGGCAGCCAACTATCCAAAGTACATCACAATTTTCTCGTCGCCGCAATGCATATTGCATATGTAACGACCCCGCCCGCCTCGGAAGATTCACTGCTCCCAGATCTTCCCGACTTTACTTCATCGTGCGTATACGTATTACTTGACTATTGTCCCGTTCGTCATCTGAGAGCCGGAAGATAGGTCTTTTCGAGAGCAGATCCTTTCAAGTCTCGGCCAGAAGGAGGCGATGCATATTGACCAACTGTACAGAAAGCAAGAAAGAAACTCTGCAATACGATTTGCCCTTCAGCTTGCACTGATGCTTTCCCCTCTTTTCCTACTGCTACCCCAAAGACTAGGCAATAAACCGTGGAACCGGAGGACGCTGATGGAAGCCTCTGACGCTCTTGGATCCAAGCCAGTCATTCTACTGGACATCGAGAAGGAGATATGGAAGGTTCTCTTCATGATGGTACAGCGACCTGAGTCAGCGGACGATATCTTGTCTACTCTTCATCAAAATTTATCATGGGATAAGATCGAGGCGTTTAGTGACAAATATCCTCGAGATATCTCATATTTCACATTTGGAAAAGGATCACAACGGTCGCAGCCTACAGCGATAGGTCCCTCAACCTGTTCGATCGACGAACTTGACCGGATTCGAATTCCCCCGAACACGCCTCTTATTCCTATCGAGGGAGTAGATGACCCTGATTCCACTGCCCACGACCACGACGAACTTGACCGGATCCGAATTCCCCCGAACCCGCCTCTTATTCCTATCGAGGGAGTAGATGACCCTGATTCCACTGCCCACGACCACAACAACGATAGAGCTCCTATGGACGTAGATGCTCAAGGTGAGGGTCAATGAGCTTTTTGTCATCTGTTGACATAGATACAATAAAGGTGACCAAGTTGCACCCATATCGAAACCAGAGGCCCTACATATGAACATGGGCGTCCGCATGGGTAGGTGCTCTCCTACTTTGTCCTTGTCGACTCTGACGTCTCGTCTTAAATATAAAGACGACCCTTGTCATTCACTCAGTGAAGGTCCATCAAACAGTGATGGCGCTTCAAAAGAGAAAGACGATTCACAAGACGAAGATGGCTCCAACTCTGGTTTAGTTACCATCCCGGATGTGCATGGTCCACGGAATCAAGCAACCAGCCAGGGATGTGACCAGACTCATGAGGTGAATGACAGCCCCTCTGGAGTCAGCCTAGGTGAAGACCGAGAAAGCGCCGCATCAATCTTGTCAAGAGATTTTGTCACGGTTCCGGATCCTGACAAGGAGAGAAACACTGAGATTGAAAAAAACCGTTCAGATAGTTCCGTCGCCCCCCGTAGGTCCGGTCGCAACACGTCGTCGTCTTCGATTGTTGAATCTGCCTACAAACCTCCTCGCAAGAACAGAAAGTCTCAGCTGCAGCTGGCGACGCAGCAAAGATATGAAGTCATAAAATCGCTTGTGGTATGTTTGCGTGCGGAATTATAATTATTACTTTCGTGTTCATTTTCCCCAGTACAAGGAGAAGGTACCCAACCTCGATATGAGTAATGTTCCCGTAAGTGGTTTCTGATCTTAATTCGCAGGCGGTTAATCTCTTCAAAGCGGTGGAACTCCCAGGTTGTTATGGAACTTCACGGCCCAAACACTACGGTCGTCAAATTTCGGCCTGCTCTCAATGTAATTGTCATCCCAGATTAACAAAATCACTATTATCTACTGATCGACGGCGTTGGAAACATGTAGGTCAAAGACGATCTGCCTCGGCTAAATGGGTTCTATAAGGCCGTCAAAGCTCATTTTCAGAACGGTATACCCCTTCACAAGAGTCCTGAAGATAAGCGATCGGTGTTGGACATAACTACTTTTGCTAGTTTTTGTCTCCTCTCACCGAAAGCCGTGCAAGATGCCTTCAGGTATCGGCATAGAATCATTACGCATATGCCGGACGATTCGATCAAGTTTAATGAAGCAGGTTTGCAAACCCTTGAAAAAAGGATGGATTCTGCTATCGATATTCAAGGTAGGTGGTTGGAAACTTATCTCAATCTATGTTACTCTAAAAAACATTACAGACCAGTCCATACCAGTTAAAGAAGACGATTTTTCGGTGCAACAGAGGACTGGAACTCTCGCCAAGCTCTTGTACCACTCCAAGCAACCACACGGTCGAATCCTTAACGCATTGAGCTTTCCGATGACCTTCTGTGGAGTCCAGTCGACACCTTACTCTTCAGATTTTGAGGCTTGGATGGCCACGTTAGATAGGCCTTTCTGCTTTGAAAATGATCGTTTTCCAGTTTCTGACATGCGTTTCGGGCTGGCAGCGACGAAAGGAGCGCGGCACTGGATGCACATTGACACTGGTGGCGTTGCCACCACTTTCGCGGTCAAGAATTCCGAAGGTGGAAAATGGGTTGTTTTGGGACGGCCTCCAATTGGTTCTGATCTGCACAAGGCGCCTGACCATAGTCACTTTTCCAGTAACAAGCTTTTCATGGGCAATTTTGCTGTTGACAATGCCGCGAGTGCTGATTGGAGCTATGAGGCGATATATCTCGGACCGGGGAGTATGATGTAAGTGTTTAGAGCAATGATTTCTCTTCGACTATTGAGCGACCGATAGAATCATGCGACTGAATACACCTCACATGGTCGT
This sequence comes from Galerina sulciceps, assembly GCA_023014345.1. Taxonomy (NCBI): domain Eukaryota; kingdom Fungi; phylum Basidiomycota; class Agaricomycetes; order Agaricales; family Galerinaceae; genus Galerina; species Galerina sulciceps. The sequence goes on along the minus strand of JAEDXJ010000020.1, from coordinate 1,540 downwards.
CACTGTTGAGCCCTCAATTTGTCATGGATCCCATTTCTTTGCCACCAGCACTATCCGAGACACGGTCTACGGCATTGTACACTGTCTAATGGGGGACAGAGTGGTCACAAATGCATCCCATCCAAATACCCGTTTCCTTCTTTTGAGGCTGATCCACTATTTTCACGAGGAGTTTGTTGTCAAGAAGCACGATATCTCAAGTAATTTTTGAAAGCCTACAATCATTTATGCCTACTGAATATCATTTTCTACGCTAGATGGAACGGGGTATCTGCCGGAACTGACATCTATGGATGGCTTTATTGACTTTCTAACTCTTTGCAATCTTGGGGTCCTTTTTAATGCAGTGGACATCCGATCTTACCAACTCCCATTACCCGACTCACCTGCCGATACCGAAGCAGTCCGCAACCTACGCTTCCTTGAGTATGACTTCAATGCCATTTGTCCTGTGGATCGCGGTCGGTTTGTGTATGGGCGGGGTCTATGCATCGAGATGATGAAGTGGGTTGGAACACGATTGGGGCTGAAACCTCGGATCTCTGGCAGGAACACAATGAGCGTCGCCGAATTTCAACAAAATTACATCATTGAACAGGCTATGTATATTCTGTGCTACCGGGATCTCTGGGATAATGAAGGCAGTTCCGAGGCTAAATTCACTTCGAAGGCGCTTCGAAGACAGGTCACTTGGGCCATAAATACAGTTCCGGGAATTCAAACCAAGTGGGCTGATGCTATGGAGTCGGGAAAGACGGTGACGCACATGAGAAGCTCAGAGGCACACCTCTACCAACCATATCCACTTGCAAAACGAACATTTCATTCAATTGGTAAACACTCATGATCATGTCTTCTCTGAATACACCTCTGAACAAAATATGTTTAGGTCAGGCTGAAATATACCAAGCAGGATTAACAGAAGGTGACAACCTATTTTTTGGCGGTGAGGAGACTGGCTGGCCCACCTTAGCCACTTCCAAACAAAAGTTGCAGGGCCTGCCAGAGTCTCGCGACAATAAACGTTCTCGTATAATATAGTTCAATACCTTGTATTTTTTTGTCGATAATGAGATTTGTACATATATATGGGAAATCTGAATTCAGGGGACAACATTTGCCTTCGCAGATGAATTTACCTCACAAGCACATGATAGTTACGCCTGCCCTAAAGTGGTCGCGTTGAAAAGTCGACGACATGGAGTGCAATACGACTTTCCTTTCTGCGTCATATATATTGTCAGTTTTGAAGTGAGTTCGTAGTGAACAACTTAGTATATGGAATCTCTCAGACACCTGTAGCAGCCCTACTCATGTATGAAAGACTGTGTTTAGCCAGACATGTGTCATACATCCAGACTGTAAAAACACAGTCTGTCTTTAGGCAGTCCATATATATTATGCTGCTCTAGGGTGGTTGGGCATGCCGGGGATGGGTGTATGGGTGCTCTAGGGCGGCGGGGTGTTGTAAACAAATGTAAACAATACCCCCCATGGTGTCGGGCACTGTATAATGGGTGCTGCTCATTGTTAGGGCGCT